>CM039135.1:7876302-8545939 GCA_022036555.1 Microstegium vimineum | reverse complement strand
CTACTGACTACGATCTCTCTTTATCTATCGATCTATCTCTAAAAAAAATACAACTACAATATACATGTTAGTTAAATCATTTCACGTTTAACAGATTTCCAGTAAATAGTATTTACAATATGGCTCTAAATTACTTTATTATATATATATAAAATTCTTAATCGATCCTAGTAGCACAAATAACATTTAGTACGTACGTTCATCTGTCGGTAATCGCGTGGATTATCGATCGAATATGATATTTTATGTACCACCCATCTTATAAGGATAATAAAAGATTAATTATTCCAAGATAACTACTCGATTGCGAATGAGATAGAAGAACAAGTACACATGTACTCATTGACGTCACATTCTAACGACGGTTAGTTTCCATATGGATAAAGGGGCTAACTAGCTGCTTCAATTAATTCGTTGCATATTTTCGTTTCTGGAATAATTAATTAAATCGATAAGGTTTAGACAACTTATCTCGGTTAGTGTGCCTCGATCTATTGCATGCAGTTTGCAACAATGTATCACATACTACCATATCGTCTACAGTAAGCACCAATAATTGAGTTTTTTTTTTCTACGATATCACTTTTTTCAAAATAGGGATCTCGCTCACCAACATCTTATTGTTATATATAGGCTACTTATAAGACCAAAATAAGCTGAACTACAATCTATCTAGACGATAAAGCTTTTTCTAGTACGCTTCTCCGGCCCGACAACTTTCGTAAGTACTGAAACATGACATCCTAGCATTCCAAAATCATCGAAAAAAAATGTTCATTAATTATAGTCAAGAATACTAGACATAAAATGGGACATCCACATTAATTCAACCTATAGTAATTAAACCTAGGATAGAACCTGAACTACATGTGAGAATATGAATATCTCCGAGAGCCTCTTTCTCTAAATCATTATTTGAAGAGTTATTTAAATAAAAATTATTCTTTTATACACTACTAGAAAACAGACCTTTCGTCGATGTCCAAAATAAGCTTTAGTGTCCCGTTTTTTTTTTGTTCGGGGTTAACGAGTCTTGGTTGGTGTTACCAACTGAGACTAAAGGTCCAGAACATTTAGCCTCGGTTGGTAATACCAACCGGGACTAAAGGTAGACCCTTTAGTCCCGGTTGGTGTTGGCTAAAGATCTTTCAACCGGGGTTAAAGGTCTCTCTACGGTGGGTTCAAAAGAAAAACGTCTCTTTTATTGTCAGATGTGTTGTGTAGGCAGGGTGGTAAGCGCACGTGAGATAGTGCATGAGGTCTTGGATTCAAAACTCCAGGGGGTTGCAATTTGTGGGGAGACTTTTATTTTTTTTAATTGGTTGGACCTAAAGCAAAGGACATTTAGTCCTGGATTGCTAGTCCCGGTCCAACCGAGACTAAATGGACTTACGGACTGTGGCTAAAAGCCACTTTTCTAATAGTGATATGTTTTCACCTCGCTCTCAACAATCTATATATCTTATGTACACTTTAAAGAGGGAGCCAACCTCACTCTCCATCTCTAGCTAGTGAGAAATCCAAAATGGAGAATACCACCAATATCTAGAGTTCTATCTTAAGAAGAAGCAGTTGGAGGGTAATTTTCACCAAGTCCCTATTCTCACATTAATTAGAAAGATATTCTAGATCGAGTTACTCTTTTATTGTATGCACGTACCCAATAAATAGCCCTTTGTTTAGATAGTCTTTGGAAGCAGTGGCGAAACCAGGATCGTGGATTCGTGGCCCCAAACACAGTAGATTTTTTTAATACTATCAATTCACCTATTTTTATTAAAGTATTGTGAATTTTGTTATTATAAATACAACAAAAATATTTAAAAAGTTGTTGTGACACACATATATATATATACCCTTAAAGATATCATCATATTTTTTGTCTGGCTCTTTTTAATTTGTTGTTCGGTCGTTGGTTTCTGCCCTCATATTTTCGTCCAAAGGAAGTAAAAGAAGTGATATTAGATATTTCCAAAATAAATCTGAGTCATGCGGTGTTATATGCTCCTGCAGTCGCTGCCAGTCCACAGCTACGCAACGCATCCGGGAAGGATAGAGTGAGAGAGAAAGGGACAGAAGAGAGAGAAAGGCATTGGCATGGTCCATGCGAAGGAGAGGAATGTCCAGCTGGAGGCTCCCGCGGCCAGTAGTGTAGTGGCCGGGGGAGCGAAGCGCATCCGCAGAGGATCCTCGGTTGGAGGCTCAAAACCCCTCCCGCACCAAACCAATAAACTCCAGCCTCACATCACACACACCCTCCTCCCCTACTGCTCTAGTGCTCTGCTACTCCTTCCCTCCTCCGTTTACTCCCTCCTCTCCTCACCTCACATCTCCTCTCTCTCTCTCTCTCTCTCTACGCTCCAAACAACAAGCAAAGGAAAGGAAAAGAAACCGAGAAATCTCCCCCTGTGGGTGTGAGCGTGTGGCTGCGAGGTGAGGATCATGTCGGCGGCGGCGGCGGCGGGGGAAGGGGGGAAAGAGAAGGGAGCGAGCGCCGGCAGCCCCGGTCCGGGGGGCGCGTGCGAGCTGTGCGGCGCGACGGCGAGGGTGTACTGCGGCGCGGACGAGGCGACGCTCTGCTGGGGCTGCGACGCGCAGGTGCACGGCGCCAACTTCCTGGTGGCGCGCCACGCGCGGGCGCTCCTGTGCCGGGGCTGCGCGCGCCCCACGCCGTGGCGCGCCGCGGGCCCGCGACTCGGCCCTACCGCCTCCCTCTGCGACCGATGCGTCCGTCGCGGCCCGGGCGCCGTTGGCGGCGACGACGAGATGGGCGGCGCCGGCCGACGCCTTCGCGGGGACCAAGACGGCGGCGATGACGGCGACGACGAGGTGGTTGTTGACGACGAGGATGAGGGTGAGGATGAGGAGGAGGAGGAGGAAGGGGAGGGGGAGAACCAGGTCGTGCCGTGGACGGAGGAGGCCGAGGCCACGCCGCCGCCCGTCGCTAGCTCCACGTCCAGCAGCAGCCGGGAGGACCCCGCCAACGGCGGCGCGAGTGCCGCAGACTGCGCAAAGGTGCCGCCTTTATCTCTTCCCCTGCTCCTCGATTTGACTGCCTGCCTGCCATTCTATGCGCTCGATCTGCCATTCTATCTTATCTCTTTCAAGAGAAAGATGCAATTTTTATAGTCGATCGGGGGCGCTTTCCCTCGTGAATCATCGCGGTCGATAGGATCGATCCACCATTTCCTCCAATTTCGGTTCTGATCCAAATGTCGCCACGTTCCCTTGCAGCAGAACCTGCCGTGCTCCACCTCGCAGCCGGGCCGGTGCCACTACGCGTCGTCAGCGCGCCACGGCGGCCGCAGCGACGAGGCCACCTCCTCCCGCAACGGTGGCCGGTTCCTCGCCACCCGCCACAGGAAGAGATCGCCATCAGATTTCTTCAGCTCTGGGTCGGCGCAATCCGGGAGCGGCACACCGGCGAGGAATTGCTCCAACGCGGGCATCGGCAGGAATGAGTGAGTCTGCAACACTCCCCTCCTTTGATCTGAAAATTCATTCCATGGCACATTTATTTATTTCAGTGAAGTGAATTGAATACTTAAGAACTGCAAGTACCATTCACTGTATGCACTACAAAAAACAAATGGGAAAGTTTCTGCGGGCGAACATGGATGCAATTATGCATCTTAACAAGCATGATGTGAAGTACTGAATTCAAAAAATAAAATATAGCAGGCAGATCAATCTCTTTTAAAATAACTCGTGAGTAGCATTGCCAGGGAAGAATTAAAAATACTAATTGTAAGGTGATGTTGATGTTGATGTTGTAGCCTACCCCAACTTGCTTGGGACTACAGGCTTTGTTGATGTTGATGTTGTAAGGTGAGTGAATTGATGTAGCAAAAGCTTGATAGCTACTTATGGGTTTTACGGGCATGAAGTTTCTACCGGCAAAAAAAGGCATGGCTGCATCATAATGAGAAAGCTTTGCTTGCCTTGCCAAGAGCCATCATATGATGCTTGGAGTGATCCGCAATCCCAGTAGTGCTCTAGCTGATGGGCAGCAAACTTGCTTTTAGATTCTAAAATCATTACATTTCCACTTTTTTGTGGTCTATTTTTGGTGTAGCGACATGACATGTAGATGGTATGCGGGCTTGTGAGGTGCCAAGTGACAATTTGTGCCAATTATCGCACTCGAATGCTACTGTTTAATCTTGTCTGTTGGAGTATTTGAGCCTTGAACTATGTATATTTTGTTGTTGCTAGGATGACTTCTGATTGGTAATTTCTATAGGTTGGAACACCTTTTGGTGAATTTTGGCAACTCAGTATGAGACCTGTTTCATGATTATATATGATCAATGTTGCTCATGGCAGATTCCTGTTTTGTTATTGCAGCTTCACCTGAGGCAGGCAACTTGCGATGACCGGTGTAGATGATGATGCTAACTACATTAGAAGGTCGCTTTTAGTGTATCCAAGCTTTTGGGAAGATGTGGATCACGACGAGATCAGATTTCTGCCAAGGCACACATCTTTCTTCGGTCATCAAATTGAGGCGTGCATCTCTTCGGTCGTCAGCCTTGCACGCCAGAGTTATCAGGGCAGCTGCCCCAGAACCATGATAGTATTCGTAAATGGGCGAGACGGCTTTGCTGGAGATTGTATATGTCCGCACTCCTTTGTTGTGTTTAATTCCTTCCTTCCTTTTTGTTTGTGAATGAGGCGTATTCGCTAACCTAAGAGAAATGATATAGGCTCGCATTTGCACTGGCATTGTGTGATGGTCTGCCTCACTGTCTGCATGCTTCCTTTGTGCCCTAAGTCCTAATTTCATGTCTCGCCACAGTTGTTTTGGTGACATTTATTTACTTATGGTTGCAATGGCAGCTGAAACATGCGGCACTGTTGCTCACCTGGCAATACAATTTGTGCAAGTTGCCACATGCCAAAGGTGGATCTGGAATTCTTAATGATCCAGTTGAGCAAGGGATTAGATATGGTTCTTGTGTGGATGCTTGGTTATCTGGTCAAATAGGTGTTCTTAAATGGAAAATATCCAGCCTGGGTAGGGGGGACGCAGAAGTAACATCTTTTGAAAAATCTGCAGAGGTTGAGGTTGATCTAAAGCTCATCAGGTCAGTGACAGCAACGTGCAGATTTTGATACTGCCACAAACCTGCCTGCTTAGGGGCATCAGATTCTTCGTCCTGATCTTTTGATCCCAGGCCCGGTCTCTATCGACACCACTCACCACAAAGAAACAGGCCTGAAAACGAAAGCAGGGGTACAGGATGTACGCTTGCTGTTGCTGCTGCTTGCTTTGTGGTATGAAAGAGAGTTGCAGGGAACTGAGGCGCTTCTATTATATTCTGCTGGCGTTTAGCATGGAAGCATACAAGCCACATCCTGCCGGTGGTCTGCAGCTTTGCTTGCAACCGGTGGCACACTTGGGAATACATTAGTGGCCAGGCGTGAGTCATCAGGAGCTCAAGAAGAGAGGGGGGGGGGGGGGGGGGGGGGGGGGGGGTCGTCATAGCTTCTCCTTGAATGCTTGATTGACCACAGACCATTAGGTTTAGTTTGAGAAGAAGACACCTCATTCATACTAATAAACTATGCCATATTAATCTTCTCTTCTGCCGGGGAAATTGCCACCATAGTCTGATCTGATGGTCCTAAGGCATCATTGACATGATAAGTTTGAGGACCGTCAGTGAAATTTACCCTTTTTAAAATCCAAAACTGCTAATCGTGGCGCTGTCTTTTTGTTTTTGGTGAACAATCGTGACGCTATTGATCATGAAAAAAGAGCAAATCTAATCTTCTTTTGTGACTCTTTATTTTTCCACGAGAGTTTGCAGGAGCTTGTGATCACATAGCCGCCAGCCATTGAGCTAGCAAGCATTCGAATTGTCGAAGGGGACAGGAGAAAGCTAGCTAGGAGGAGTATGGCCATGGAATTGCAAAGGGGGGGAATCATATGGTGGCAACACCTTTACTAGGATGCTATCAGTCCTCGGAAATGGTCCACAAGCGATCTCACCCAACCCATCTCAAACGGCGTGTTTGGTACAGTCAAATAAAACACGTGAGGTTGCACCATGGGATCGAGCTAGGCTTAAGCTGGCACTCAGCTGACTGGGCCGGGCAGGGCAGGAATCAAACACGCCCAAAAGATTTCTGCACAGGAGAACAGACAAAGGCAGGCCACAAGATACACTGAGACTGATGTATTGTTCCCCTCTGGAAAGTGAGGTCAGGAAGAGTAGTTGCTTGGCCCTTCCAACTCCAACCCGTATATATAGGAACCAAAAGAGGCCACTCCTCACTCTAGGAGCCGTGCTGGAGTCCTGTATACATTGCCCTGCACGGCCCCTCACAAAAAAACATGGTCTCATTTTTATCTAAGTACAAGTTAGTATTATTAGTTAGTGATTATTTTAGTTCATTGAGCAATGGAAATCTGAGCATACTTTCATCTTCAAAGCACACCTTGGTCTCCTTCTTTACACCTTGTTTGCTTGACCGTTTTTTGGCCGATAAACCGGCTGATGCTGTTTTTGGCTGTTTTAGCGAACAGGGCAAAACATGCATACCTCCCTCACCAAGTATTTTATGGAGTTTAAGTTACTCCAAGTTTGTATTCCAAATGAAAATATTGAACCTCTTGATATATCGATTTTTAGAGCGAGTGGGTTGTTTTTCTAATGCAACCATTGCACATATAACTAGCAGAAAGACATTTTTCAAAATTGAAACTACTAAGGTCATTATGTGTACTACAATCACATATAAAAAAATGACTAAGTTTTCTGCAATAGCATTAGCTGCAATATCATATTATGAAAAAGATTGTTTTAAAGATCTTACCGAAGAGTTTGTAACAAGGAATACTAAATGAATACTAAATAGATAGTACATTTTATCTACTAAAATACAATAGTAGGTTAGTGATTAAGAGTTTTCATTTCTGCAGCATGTAATCAATAAGTTATACTATTGATAGGACCAATAACAAAACTGATCGTTTTTTTTAAATAACTGTTTTTATACGTAGAGCTTCATTTGAATTTTGCATCTAGCCATCAAAATGCCAGGGACTGTGCTGGTTTTCAAATCTTTCTAGCATGGGAATCGCTGCTACAGGTTGACTTTTCCCTGAACATCTTCACCCTTCTCTGTTGGGCAATTTGGATGACAATAAATGATGTCATCTTTAGGAACAGAAATCCTTCAGTGCAAAATTGCAAAAGGCACTTGACACCGGAGACATTTCTGCTTTTGCATAGATGTAAAGCTAGAGTTGTTCCTATCTTAGAGGCATGGATCAACTCCAATTTGTGATCTTGTGAATTTTCTTCCAATCTTTTGCTGTCCCTTAGTTTTTTTTTTCTCGAATACACACAAGATTTGCGCATCATTGTATTAAGGTAGGAGAAAGTTTTTTACAATGCGTTTTTGGCGCCGAACGGGGGGTTTACAAATATCCACGCTCACCACACTCTCTCCTTTCACTCTTAAGCGACTACTCACGTAACATACTACTTAACTTGCAGGCCCCGGCCTTGATCCAAAGATCAGTGGTGTGCCTGGCGGTGCTCATGCACGCCCTCGGCGGCGCCTACCCGCCGTCTTCGGGTTGGCCTCGTGGTGGAAGAGCCTCCGCATTGCCTCCGCGTGCGAAGCTCCGTGCGCTCCCTTATACATCTTGTCGTACTCCCGCTTTTCCTCCTCTGTAGACTACGTGTCGATGAGGCCGAGCTTCCGCATGATTAAGAACTCCCCCCACTTCGCCACCGGGATCTTGGCGAGGGGTTGTGCAGCGATCCTCTGGCTTCTCTGCGGTAACTTGACAGGAGGCGAGTCAAAAACCGGAGTCGGCAAGATTGGGGTGGCCGCCTTCTTGAGGACGCGCCGCGCTTGTGAACATTGCTGTCCCTTAGTCTCCTCCCTCTTTTTTTCTCTCCTTCTATGACTTGTTTGTAAATACAGTTTTTGTTGTCTAATCATTTACAGTAGGAGCCCCTGGCTCCTCCAGATCCTTAAAAAAAAAACATACCGTGATAATTGAAATGTTTTATGAAAATTGTTGCCTTACTCCTTTACACGGTATAAAAATACTGATGAGGTGAGTGTCAAAACTAAAATATAGAGCTTTGGGTTAGCTAGGCCCAATTAACCCGGGCCTGAACTTGTGTGCAATAGCATTGTTTGGGCCGATCTGATTTTCGTCTTCTCTTTCTCTGTTTTTAACTCTAAAACTAAAACTAGTAAAATCCGCCGTGCATTGCTATATAGCTAACAAGAGAGGATCATCAATTCTATTAAAACATAATGTATCTGTATGGTGCTTGAACTATGATGTTTACTGGTGGGGTTTTCCAAAAGAAAAGGCGTGCTGGGTTCTTTCCCCCTTTTCATGGCTGTATACCGTTATGGATATTATATGAGAAATAATTCTTAAGGCTTTAAATGTACTTCCTCCGTTTTGCTTTGTTTGACTGATGGTTTTCTATGACTGATAGGCGGACTTATATTATTTTTAGTTGTTTTATTATGAGAAAAAAACATTATAACATGATTAGTTACTTTGAATTTTCTAGATTAATAGTTTTTACTATATATCTAGATACGATATAGTATATCTTATTGCATATTCAAATTGGTCTGGTTTACTTGAAATTTATTTTGTTGTGTTTAGCCCATTAATGGTTGTGAACTGTGTGTTTTTGCAGCTCGCCTCGAACTCTGTAATTATTGGTCAGTAGATGAAATTAGATATAAAATATCCATTATCTAAATTTTTTTATCTTACTGCATAGCAAAAAATTATCTAACAGAAAAATCAAAGTGATTTATAATTTGGAACGAATCAAGTAGTCTTATTAATCTTATGAACCCAATTAATCTTCTTCAAAGAGAGATTTTGTGGAAATTCATTTGTGTATATCTTCTAAGAAACTATAAATACTAGTTGAAAACCGCTCATAATTGACACTCGCTAGTGAAACAACATAGAAAAGGCGCAATCATATGCTTGTAGTCTTAAATGCTGCTAATGATTTAAAAATAAGGAAGAAAAATAATAAAAGTCATAAGTACATATGCTTCCCACACAAAGTCACTCGTCATTCGTCAATGTCATGTAAAAAACACACCAAAAAAAGTCAAATCCTAAAATGGCTCACATGCGAGCCCAAGAAGATGACAACCAAGAGAGTGGCTGCCTGAGTGCCTCCTGTCCTCCTCCTTCCATCGATTTTTCCTCCGAAATCGAATCCTCAGAAAGCCAAATCTCATTCTCCGGTGCTCAAGCCGAATCTCACTCGATCCGATACGTAGTGGCTCACGTCCCAGTTCCTCGCCGGCGGTAGCGGCGCTGGACGAGCAGCGGTGACTTGGCGAGGGCTCTTCGCCGGCGACAACCATCCACTAGGTACGCTGTTCTTTCCGTTGCCTTCCTCCTGCTGCGCGGAAGCGAGCGCCCCCCAAGTTATATGCGTTCGGATCTGACCCAAATACTGTATATACATGTGTCGTATCGTATCCACTAACTTCGATGTTAATTATCAGGTGTACATGTCTTTTACTTGGCCCGCTCCTGATTACCTTCTCGTTCTCAATTTCCTGTAATCTTGATGTGCTCAGAAATTCATTCACGGTTATTCTATGTTTATGATGCGAAAATAGCAGAACTCGTTCCATCCTTTAATTCTGTGTATTTCGTTTGCAAGTCAAACTTTTCAATGTTTGACCAACAATTGGTCAGATTATTCGCCATGTTCGCTTGGCTTATCGGCCACCGAAATAGTGTTTTTGTCTCACAGAAAAACAACCAAAAACAACATCAGCCGGCTTATCAGCCAAAAAAGGCCAAGCGAACAGGCCGATTATTCCTGCTTCCTGCACGAATGTTGCATCAATAGATTCATATCCAAAGTGCTTTTAGATGATGTTGATTCTATTGCAGGAGAAATTAATTTAGGACTACCCAATCAAAATATGCATTGTATTCACAAATGTAGGGAGTAACTTTTGCAACACCAGTGAGTTAGCCCATTAAAACTGTGACAACGATTTTGCAGGATGGAAGGGGAGGCAGAGACCGTGGTTGGTTCTTGTTCTAAACCATGCGGGCCTCTGGAGGACTACCTCATTCCAGATTACATTCTGAAGCCAGGTGCCCAGCAAGTACTTGTTGATCATGCGCCACCCTGCCCCATTGTAGTGTTCATCAATTCACGATCTGGAGGCCAACTTGGAAGTAGTTTAATCAAAACATACCGTGAGCTTCTCAATGAAGCGCAGGTACCTTTTGTCTTTCTGGAAATGCTAGACCATGGAAATGTGCTTCTGGCCTTAATGGCATTTTGAATCTGGAATTTTGTGAGAGCTGCTCAGTTATTTTCAGGTTTTTGATCTCTCAGAAGAGGCTCCAGATAAGGTGTTGCATCGTTTGTATGCCAACCTTGAAAGACTAAAGATGGAAGGAGACATTCTTGCAGTTCAAATTTTGAGGATGCTGAGGCTAATTGTGAGTCATAACACTTTCAGAATTTTGATTATATTATTATACATATATGTCTGTCTCTTTTGGTTTCCCATTGTACTTCTTTTTCCTAAACAGATTTCAATTAGGTTGCAGGTGGTGATGGTACAGCTAGCTGGCTGCTTGGGGTAGTCAGTGATCTTAAGCTTTCCCACCCACCTCCAGTTGCAACTGTGCCTCTGGGAACCGGAAATAACCTCCCTTTTTCATTTGGATGGGTAGGTGGCCAATAACGTTCTTATAAAGCAGATTTCCTTTATGTTATTGTGTTGCTCATGTTCCACACAAAAGGAAAAATGGATGTTATTTATATGTTTTTCAATTTTCATCCTTGATGAAAGATAGAATAAAGGAGGTGATTTACCATTAGTCTATGCTGATGCACCAATGACTGTCATCCATCTACTTATTACCTGTATATGTAATGTCTAATACTTTGTAGTACTTTGGATAAGATCAAGTTGTGGTTTCAATGTTTATTTTTATTGATTTAAAGCTGTGGTGAGTGTAGAAGATTTTGGAAAGTTGATGCACTCTTATAGGTTTTATGATCTCTCAGGTTATATGCAAATGCAATTTTATTGATGGATTATCTCTTTTTCTCATCTGACTTTTGCGATCTTGCATGCAATTGCCTCTACATTTAAGAATACATTGGAATTTATGTCGAATTCAACATTGCAGGGAAAGAAAAATCCTTCTACTGACCAAGAGGCTGTAAAAGCGTTCCTTGGGCTAGTGAAGCATGCAAGAGAAATTAAGATCGATAGGTACTGCCTGAGACAAAGAGCTTATTCTTAGTTTTTTTTAGTTTATATAATGATTGCCCTAAGGATGAAAATATTGTTTAATTTGTTTAATGATCTTCAGGTTATGTCTTTGTGTTTGCGTAGCCCGCCTTTGCGGTAGTTTTTATGGAACTATTTAAGAAAAGTAGCTCTCCTGTGTGTTTGTGGCAAAAAAAAAGTCTATTATTTGCTGCAACAATGGGCATGCTCCTATGCTCATTTATCTGCTGCTTCATACAAATTTATTTATTTACATTTAAAATTATTGAATAATTAACTCTTCATCTTCATGTATTTCCTCATTTTAAAGCATGCTTATTCTTCTCTCTCATGCTGAGGCAGATTCAATTTAATGTAACTTGATGTTTCAGTTGGCACATCATTTTGAGGATGCAAATTCCTGAAGAAGGCCCATGCAATCCTATTGCTCCATTAGAGTTGCCTCATTCATTGCATGTGTTTCATCCTGTCTCAAGTAGTGACTCCCTCAATATGGTAAGACATTTCTTTCTATTGCTACTTTCTTCGCTAGGGAATTATGCTCGTTTAAGATATTGGCTGTGCACCATTACAATCAAAGACATTGATTACTGTATTTAATTCAAAGCTTCCGTGACCATTCTTGCTTACTTCAGGAAGGTTACAACACATTCCGTGGAGGATTTTGGAATTACTTTAGTATGGGTAAGTCTTCACTGTTATTCTCCTCTTTATGTTACACAAATGGGGGGCAAGACCATTATGTCCCTTGTTCGAGAAAAAAAAAACCATTATGTCCCTATATTGTCCAATTGTTTGATTTATATTTTTTTATCTTGACATCTGATGCTGGGTACTAGTTCATGCTACAAAGGATAGTGATTCGCTGACCCACTGAGGAAACTAATACAAGTCTAGTGGCATTAATGTTATGGCAGATTATCATTCTCTGTTTTTTAATTAAATCCATATTTGGTGAATCCTTAAGCAGATAACAATTAAAAGAATTCAGGCACTAGAAAGTCAAACATGACAAGCATGACTTTACATGTTGCAGGGATGGATGCAGAAGTGTCTTATGCATTTCATTCTGAAAGGAAGAGGAATCCAGAGAAGTTCAAGAACCAGCTGACAAATCAGGTATTTTTTCTTTTTTTTTTTGTTTTGTTACTATATTTTCATTCTGCTTGTTAAACAAATGGTCAGCTAGTATGTTGAAGTTCTGCTAAAACTTTTGATTTGTTAATATGTATCAATTATGCAGGGTCAATATGCTAAGCTTGGACTTAAACAAGGATGGTTTTGTGCTTCTCTAAGTCAGTCGTCATCAAGGTAAAATTCGATAAATTTATCATAATCCCAAATCATAGACACTGCTTCCATGGTGCAAGTATTTTGTGATATTTTCTGTCAACGATCTAGGAAGCTAGGACTAATGGTGCCTCGTATCTTTATCATTTTTAGTGTTACATTTGAAATCAGGCTGCAGGAGTGTGGGAAGGGGAGGGCTGTATTTGTCATTTTATCATTCTCTAACTGTAGTGACTAATTAATTCATTTGTGTTTTTCATTGGTCCAAATCACCACCATCCTTTGCATTCTGAATTTACAATCCGGAGACTATAGCTTTGGTGTATTATTAACAATGCTAGATATACTATTGTTATCAGTTATCACTCATGTATCTGCCAGCTTTCCCCTTTTCTCCCCTTTTCTCCTTTTGTGGATAAACGATAAGCTAGATTGCTTTGTTTCCAGGAACCTTGCTCAACTTGCAAAAGTTAAGGTCATGAAAAGAGCTGGTGGCGTCTGGGAGGAACTTCAGATTCATCACAGGTAAACTTAGGCGTTTTGTTTTTCTCTTATGCATTATGTAATCCTACAACATGGTACGACAGACCAAAGCTCATTGCTTTGACTTGGGAAATCCTTGTTCTGTTCCATTTGTTCATCATTTCATCATACTGCTTGGGTATCTGTATTTCTTTTGGGTAGCAGATGGGTTTGTAATCTCTGCATCTGTGCATCTTTGCAGCATTCGATCCATCGTCTGTCTGAATCTGCCTAGTTTTTCTGGAGGTTTGAATCCTTGGGGCACACCTGGCACGAGGAGAGCAGCAGATGTGAGATTCCATGCATTTGTTTCTGTGAACCGAACATGCGTTATTTGCAAGCCATGGAAATTAGCTAACAAATCTATTATGGCAATGTGCAGAGGGAGTTCACTGCACCTTTTGTTGACGATGGACTTATTGAGGTTGTTGGCTTCCGCGACGCTTGGCATGGGCTGGTTTTGCTGGCCCCTAATGGACATGGCACTCGCATAGCGCAGGTATGAATTGCTTATGCCTATTTCTGGTTTCGTGGTACACTGAAACGGGCCAGTCCTCCCCATCTAAATCAAATAAAATCTGATTTCGCCATCCCTGTGTTGACAGGCCCATAGAATCCGGTTTGAGTTCCACAAAGGTGCGGCAGAGCAGACGTTCATGAGGGTGGACGGAGAGCCATGGAAGCAGCCCCTTCCGAAGGACGACGACACGGTTGTCGTGGAAATCTCTCACCTCGGGCAGGTCACCATGCTGGCCAACGAGCCATGCAGGTCCAAGAGCGTGAACGACCTGTTGTCGGCGCATGACAGCCACGGTGATGACAAGGATACTGCGGAGGGGGAGGGGGAGGGCGAAGAAGAAGACGAGTGGGAGGACGGTAGGAGGAAGTTTGGGGCCGCGGATACGTTCAAGCTCCCTCACGACATTGACATTGCTCACCTCAGTTGAGCTGCTTTGACTAGCTAGTGCATATCTATCACGCCGGGTTTGCGTTCTCCTCATACGGATATGGTTTGGGTTGTAAGTTGTAACCATCTTCTTTCTTTTGATTTGATATATTTGTGACATGATTGCTTCAGCCATGTGATGTGACCAATGTATATGTATAGATTCATTCATCAGTGTAACAGGCAACAACACGCGAACGGCTGCGCTTTGCTTCTGTTGTTACCAGCTGAAATTGAAGAATACAATGTTTTGGCCCTCGACCGCTCTTTGTTAGTAGACTTGATCTGACATCAGAAGCACAGTTATTTGATGTCAGTGGTTTCCTTATTTTTCAGTTTGGGGAGCATCAGATTTGCTGAAACACAATGGATTGCCTCTGGCTTAGCACAGCACCAGCTTATTGGCTACTCCCACTCAACCGGCAAAACCGCAGGCGTCCGCCCGCCGTTTCGACGAATTGAAGCTGCCAACATCTCATGCAGTTTTCCGTTTTCCTGGGACAAAAGGAGGGCGGCCGCCGAAACCGTGAGCTAGCTCCCATGGCACACCGGAATTGAAACAGCCGGCGGCCGGCCGGCCGCGCTGTCCTCCACCCGTCGTCTCTATAAAATTCGCGTCTCCTCGTCTCGCCTCCACCCTCTTTCCTGCGACCCCCGTCAATTTGCCGATCTCTAGAGACCTGCTGGTGAGACCATCATCGGATCAGAGAGGATCAGCCAGCAGCGCATCAGCTGTGTAGTGTAGTACTGTAGCCATGAGCCTCATGAGGCACGTGATGAGCCGCGTGGGCTGGCGGTGGCGGGGCGCCAAGGCCACCGCGTCGTCCTCGCCATCGTCGCCGGCGGACTCGTCGCGGCGGGCGGCGGTGGAGGAGGAGCCGGTCCGGACGTTGATGTTCCTCTCCTTCTGGGGGCCCAACACCTGAGCTTATTAATTACCCTGTTGGCTGTTGCTAGCTAAGCTGTGTTACCCGCCATGCATGATTCATCTTCTTCCATAATTCCGTCGCTTTCGCTTCAAACGGAGGCCCACGTTTGTAAAAATCAAATGAGTGCAGAATGAACAAATTTCTTTACTCGACAAACTCGATTATTTGTCTATATATCTATATATACCTCTCCTTCAATTCGGGCGTCCAAATCAGTGCAGAATAAAAAAGGCAGATTTCTGACAAATTTAAATTCTCGTACGTCCAAACTAATCATCACGCAGTGTTGTTCAAAATTCAAACCATACTTTCTTCTGCACGCAGTGTTGTTCTCAAATTTCCTCACTACATCCGCTGTTGCCGAACGCATGCATCCGCTCCCTTTTTCCAGGGAAACACATTCCAACAATTATGTGCTACAACAACAAACCTGTCACTGTGATATGTGTTGCTCACTTTTTTCTCTCTCCTCACTTCATTGGTAGATGAATATGCTTTACGAATCTTGACATAACATTGAATAACAATATGTTGCAACACATAGTTGTTACTAATTTTCCAGGCAGCTCAACCTTCCGACCACCATAGCACTGGTAGCACAGCCTATTTTTTCTACCGTCGTCCGATCTAGATTAATAGACGACGACGGTCCACATTTCTTCTAACCACGGTAAAACTTGTATCTATATATCTTTATGTTTATTAATTAATATGCGGCAATTGAAATATGATGCCGAGATTTATGACAGGTACATTATCATTCCAGATAAAGTTTTCAGGGCAGAATTAAAAATCAAACCCTTTTTCTAGAGAGGAGGATGGAGAAAAAAAGGGCAAAAGAGAGAAAAAAAAAGAGCGAGAGAAATACTCGGGACAAACTGTTTTTTTGTGTAGTACGTCGTATGTGCCAGGCCTTTCTCCATTCAGATTTCAAGCACACTACTACTGAAAACTGCAATTGCAATATAAATCACTCAAACCAGCAGCAGAATTAAACTACTGTGATTAATTGGGTCCCCAGAATACGAGATTCATGAGGTTTTCGAATGGTGACACTTTGTCGACGATTTTGACTAATGTAAATAAAAACATGGCGAAATGACCGTCAATGATAGACTAATCACTAATAAAATGGTGGAATTCTTCTAGTGTTTTAAGTAGTACAAAAACAATATCACTAATTATAGCAAATGAGAATTTTACTAGAAAACATTTATTAGGGAAAGTTTGTACTAAAATTTGACTACCAAAACACTAGGATAAGTCAACCTCACTAGGAGAAGTTTAATATTTTGGTTGAAAATTGAACAAATGATGTGATGGATAGACAGGTTTGTACATATATGGGACAAACGTTTACATATTCAAATAAAACTACAAACTATTTGTGAGTGTCTAATAAGCTAGGGGGAAAAACTCTACGGGCACAATCGATCTTTGCTGAAAAAAATCGTTTCTACAACATAGAGCTCGATCTGTGAAAAGTTTTCACTACAAACATGAATTTACCTTCCAGCTGGGATTGATAATCCTAGATCAAACTGAACTTCCTGGTCAAATAATACCGTACAGCTAGCTAGAGGATACAAACAAAGGAACTGCTAGCTGCTTCAATTCTGCATGCTATATATGCCAATCTCTCTCGCTCTCTCTTTCTAATTGATACTCCAGTAATTAACCAAATCAACAATAATCTGTGCATGCTATGAAGTATGAACAAATCTTCATATGGAAAGTCAGTCAGTCGCCACTGGAAAGACATTCAGATACCCTGTCATCATCAAGTGTCAAGCATGGACTGGGTGCATGCATGGTCGACCAGCTACGTCGTTGTTAGATGTGCACGCGCGGCTTCCGATCGATCATACCAGGAGTCGATCAGACGCCGTTGGATCTGCGGCTGCTGCCGCCTCCTTCGAGCCGGGCGTCGAGGGTGACGTACTTGCCCCAGAACCAGTGTCTACTCCAGACAAGGTTCATATCCTCAATGGGCACCCCTTTAGTCTCCGGCAGGAAGAAGGCGATGAAGAGCGTCATGACGAACATCCACCCAGCAAAAAAGTAAAAGAGCCCAAACTTGAGCGTGCACAGCATGCTAAGGAACGACTGTCCAATGATGAACGTGAGCGTCATGTTGACACAAACAGCGATGCTCTGTCCAGCCGACCGGACCTCCATCGCGAACACCTCCGACGGCACGAGCCACCCGAGCGGGCCCCACGACCAGGCGAACCCGGCGACGTAGAGGCAGATGAAGAGCACGAGAAGCCACGCGTTGGACCGGCTCATCTCCCCAACTCCAGCGGTGCCGAACTGCATCGCGATCAGCGTGCCAACCACGATCTGGGAGATGAACATCTGGGTCCCACCCTGTAAGAACAGGGCGCGGCGTCCTAGTCTGTCCACGCACACGATCGACACCACGGTGGCGAACATGTTCACTAGCCCCGTGATGACGGCGGCCATCAGCGACGCGTCGTCGCCGAAGCCGATGGTGAGGAACAACACAGGAGCGTAGAACATGATCACGTTGATCCCCGTTAGTTGCTGGAAGAACGGGATCAGCGCCGCCACGGTGAGCTGGGGACGGTACTTTCGTTCAAGGATGTTTCGCCATGGGTGCCCGATCGCGCTCGCTTCCTCGCTCGCCGCCACCATGTCGTCGTACTCGTCGTGCACGTCGTCGGTGCCGCGGATCCTCACCAGCACCGCCTTCGCGTCGTCCTTGAACCCTCTGGCGATGAGCGAGTTCGGCGTGTCAGGGAGCACCAGCGCGCCGACAGTGATGATGAGCGCCGGAACGCCGGCGAGTCCGAGTCCGATTCGCCAGCCCCACCCTCCTTCGATCCCCACCGTCCAGAAGTTGATCAGGTTCGCCGCTAGGATGCCGATGGTGGTCATGAGCTGGAACCCGATGTTGAGCATCCCTCTAAGCTTCGCCGGGGCCATCTCTGACAGGTACAGTGGCACGGACTGGTTGGCGAAGCCGACGCCGACGCCGAGGAGGATACGACCGAGGATCAGCATCAGCACGTCCGTGGCGGCGCCGTTCATCGCCGAGCCGGCCAAGAAGGTGAGACCGCCGCAGAACATGGACCACTTTCGCCCGAACACACGCGTCACTGACGCTGCCACGAATGACGTCGCTAGCGCCGCTAGGTACAGCGATGAGGTGAAGAGGGTTAGTAGCTGGCTGTCGAACTTGCAGTACTGGTTCGTGTCCTTGTTCGCCTCCGCTTTTGCGTACACCGACGGGAAGAACTGTTTGAGGAATGAGTCCATGGAGGTTACGCCGCCGGAGATGCCGATGTCGTACCCGAAGATGAGTCCGCCTGAGGATGCCACGAGACAGGTGAAGAAGACGAACGCCGTCATGTGCCCCGGGTACGTCTTGCCCCCGCCCGCCGTCACTACCACGCCGCCTGCCATTGCAGCAGCACCAGCAGCTGGGCAATGGCGGCAAACGTACTACGCACGCGCGCGACAAGAGAGACGACGGCGACACGAGATCGATCGACGAGGCTAGGAGCCAATGCAAGGACACCTGGTGGACGACGGACGAGAGAGACGCGCGGCGACTGTCTTTATATGGAGGAGACGGTCCTCGTCCAGTGCCGGCACTGACGGATGAGACGCAGCCGCGATTTCTGATCACTCCTTGCACTGCCGCGTGTAAACTGCTAAAATTAGCACCTTGTCATCCGTTTTCTGCTTTCTTCAGTTGTTTAGTATTAATTTGCTGGAAATAGACGACGTACGTCGTGTTTATCATATCCACCACGTGTGCCGGTCTTAACCTTTTCAATCCATTTTTAGTCTTTACTATTTCTTCTCGGTCATGCATGCATGCAAAAGATGATTCTTGTCCACCTTCAAACTTCCATTGATATGCTCGACGATAAATGCAAACCACCTGAACAAACCCGTAACTATCGTTCCTTCTACCTATCCGTACTTGCTGTTAAAATTGATCGCGGACGCGTGTCTTGCCATGGGTGGCATTCAGTTTTTTCTTATTCTTCTAAAAATAGATTAGTGTTGCTCACGCTGGCTCCTTGTGTTCTTAAAAACTCAGTCCAAGGCCTAAAAAAACTCCTCACAGTTTTTTTAAAAAAATGGCTATTCAATATTTATTAGAGTCATTATTCAAACCAAATACCCCCTAAATGTATGCAACAAGCCCACAACCTTTCAGTATATCGTTGTATTTTAAATCCTATCATAAACAGACTTTTCCAATGTAATTTTATTGTAACGAAATGAACACGATGCATCACACAATGATCGTTACTTTAAACAAATGTTTCATATTTCATGCAGGTCCAGTTATCCTGTCATGAAAAAGGAAATATTTCCGGAGCAAGACTTCATCGTTGAAAATTTTAAGTAAAAAAAAAACCAGTTCACACAAGTCACAAGTGTACCGAGATGTTCCAACACAATAGCTCGATGCATCCTATACAAGACCCACAGGCAGGGACACGATTGATGTTTTGTATACACAAACAGGCGAACAGCTAGCGTGAAGATGCTATTCACGACAGCAGTGTTCCTAGGGGTCCAGCTAATACACAAGTTGGGCAAATATAAAAAAGATTCACCCAACAAAAAAAGGATATGAAATACCATGTGCGACAAAAAAAAAGGTAAAAGTTGAAAACCAATTCCGTTTTAGGCTGTATTGTCCGTAGCATCATATAGACATGGTCATCGGGAGAATCTTCTGCGGTGTTGGTTGTGGTTTGATTTCCCATGATGCCTTTTCATCAGACTCTTGGGGGAGAATGAACGGCTGTGAAATCTCCTTGATCATCAGATCACCACAGAAGGGACACTCGCTTGCTACAGCATCATCCAACTGTGATCTCAGCTGCAGAAATAATGATTGTCTGCATCAGCAAAGCAGCTGCAAGGTAAAGGATATGTGAATTCAGATATTTACAGACCTTATCAACTGGGGTTGTGCTCATAATAGATTCACCATTAACACTTGCCCCATTGTCTTTTGCTGCTTTCCTGTCCATCAAGCTAAGCCGTCTCTGAAGGTCCAATATTCTCTCAGCCTACAACATAACAAATTCCTCCATAAATGATTGGTATAGGAGATTAAACACAAGCCAGATATTGTTGAATATTGCAACAATCAACTGAAGTATTGTGGAATAGACTTACTTGCACCTGGTTACTGCAACGAGTTACATGTCCAATCAAGCAATTTGCATGGAAGGCATGCCCACAGGGAAACACATAAAAGGGAGCCATGTGTCCAACAGACGTATAGCTTCTTCCTACCTGGTGTAACCCTCCAACGGTCAATATTTTGCGCCGGCAAACCTGTTAGGTCCGGACAGAAGTTAGCATCACAACAGTAGTGCAGAAGAGTTTGAAAAACAAGTATAGATTCATACAACCGTGTCTATCAAAATGTTAAAGAATCCAATTACACTCAGGGGCAAAAGAAATACAACAGGTACCATTCCAAATTGCTCTTACTATATGTTTGGATTTCAGAAATGCAAAAAGGTGGGAAGTAATGAAGAAAGCAACAGGTATAATGCATCAACATAAAAGGCTGCAACTGGTGTACTGCAGTACTACAGTCACAAGTGTCTTACCCCACAATCCTGCTCACGATCAATTACGGTATATCTCTGAGTGAGAGCACCAATATCACTTCTGATATTGTCTGCCCCACGTGTGGCATCATCCATCTCCTGTTTCAGCTGCTCAATCTGGCTGTTGTAGTCCTTGAGAGATTTGCATATTTCCTCCTGTTCAAGCAGTTACATAATTATAGAACCCAAACATAGAACATAGGTTACAGACAACAAGTAACATGAATCTCAAACCGAAGAAAGAAGTGAAGAATAGAGAGAATATTTTTAATAAAGTTAGAAATTTAAGGAATTTTCTTAATCTTACTTTGAAATCATCAATCAATACAAAGTCTGGGAAAAATGGTAAGATATCCTCAATCTTTAACAAGTTATTGGCCTCCGAAAGGAACTCTATTGCTTTCTTTATATTCTCTCTCTTGACTCCTTTCTCTTGCTCGATGACATGCTTAGCAACCTTAAGCCACAGCTTCTTCCTAAGCTCTTCGTCATCTTCTACTTTGTCAGCTTCTGCCTTTGCAAGTTCTAAGTCCACCTAGTGAGAACCAAACAAAGTATAAGAAAAATAGGAACACAAAGAATTAAACTATCAACATGGAGAGGCACAACTACTAATGAGATGGAACTTAGGAAGGAATAAGGTGTACCCTCAAAGCAAGTGCCACAGCTTCCTCATGCATGGACATCATGCTGTAAATACGAACGCAAGCACGCATTCTCTTCTCTTGAAGACATAGGCGGAGAGCATACTTGGGATCGTAAAAGAAGTCAGGGCCATTTGTTTGTCCTTTACCAAATTTTGTGTCGAGAAATTGCAAAAGCTGGGATTCATCCTCCTACAGATGAGTATATCATATTACATGAACATTATAATGGGTTCATGTATGCAAATATCCACTTAACCTTATGGATATGGGTATTTATTCCCTCAAAAGAAAAACTGAATATGGCATAAATGAAACAAATGTCATATTGCTACTATGCACAAGCACAAGCATTATTGTGTCCAAGAGACACAAAGTAAATGTGAAGATAAATTAAGCCACGTGTTTTGTTTGTAGTCTAAACTCAGCATGAGAAACAATAATGCACCATGGAAAAAGGATTTACCTTCTTGGCATATAGTGATAGCAACAGATTATGCACTCCAGGGTCCTGATTGTTCAGATCCTTCACACAAAATTCCAAGTATTTAATAACCTCATGCGTTTCATTCCTGCAAGAGTCGCAAACATAATTTCATTACACCATGCACATTGCAGAAAACCATGTTAGCCACTTTAAATTGCAGTATGCTCTGGAGCTCAAGAAACAATGAAATAAAAGCATTTTTATGGTTTGATAAAGTTTTGGAAGGACAGCTTCACACTTAAGTTTAATGGAGTTATCTTTCCATCCTAAGCTATATAAATGTATAAAGTGAGAAATATAACAAAAGTTTCACAATAGAAAAAATATAGTTTTTTTTTTTTTTTTTTTGCAGAAAAGCTGTTAAAATATGAAGACAATGGATATAATGTTATAATGGAAGAAAGGATGTAAAATAAACTTCCTGCATATCATACTTCGCATGTGGTTCGCTCACATAACGCATCATTGCTGGTATGAGTTTCCCTGGATTCAACTTGTTTCTCGCCATCATCCATGATTCAACAGTCTCATAAGCATCTAACATGATCAAATCTGGGGCAAATTTATACTGAAATAAAACAAATAAGCAAATTTAATAAGGTACCAATAGCATGAAATTTTTTTAAGTTCAAAAACAGATCATTGGAAGAACAGAATTATGTACCACAAGGTCTACAGGAACATTGCGCCGTTGAAGCACTTCCAATGCTTTTCTTGCTTCTCCTTGCTGACACAATAATGGAAAAAGCATTAGACCTGGTGACTCAACTGAAGCCACTGAGTGCATAGTAAAAGATGAATGATACTCCATCTAAGTACAAGAATGTGTCCTGAAATGTAATTGTTTCCAGAAAATCCAATTGATTGTGGCCAAAGAAATGGTTTTACATTGAAGATGTGTAACCAAAACAGGTGGTACTCACGCCAAAAAAACAAAGGTCAGTGCTAGTAGAACAATGCACATGTGTTGAGACAAACAATTATGCATTAACGTTCAATGTCAAATAACTTTTTCCTTTCAGTTTACTTGCATAAGAAAAAAGTTGGTTTAAGAATTATAATTGTTCAAAGAAAATATAAAAGGTGTATTCAATGGTAGAAATCTAGCGATAATGCAAGATTATTGCAGCCTGAACCCACCCAAGCCAAGTACAATACAACAACCACAAACAGACCCTAAGCAGTAAGCACAACCAGTCTCAGTTGCTTATGTTAAAACAATTAATAGGATTGTGCAAGTCCTGGTGCCTTTTTGAACTCGAGTAGGCCTATAAAGCCCAGCAGCATATACGTTATTTATGGGAGTGTGCTTTGCAGAAACATGATATAACAGATAGTATGTCAGCTGTGAAAATTGGGTACCAACTACAGTTAAAAACATATCCTAAAATTACGTTCAATAATTGTACCGCTACACATTTCCTGAGTTGATAAATTGTTCATATAATTAAACACACCTGAATGTAATGATGAACCACAATTTCATACTGCTCCTTCAAACCAGCAAAGTACACTAGCTCATCCACTATTCCGTAACTGCAAAAGTTAAAGTGGTAAGTCAGGGCACCTCATGCAATACATGTATGGAATAATAATCTAAACTAAAGAAATGGCAGTATGGCACTGTTACATTTATCTATTTATTAGTCAACTCATCATTTTTTTTGCTGCTAATTAAGTATGATACTGAAGGTGAAACCAAAATCACAAAGTTCCTGGGTCGACAGGGTGGAGGAATGTGATAAACTAATTGTGAAATGATCCCACATATCCAGGTCAGGGACAACGTTCCCAAGGTCTGAGGGTGGCAATGGGAAAACTATAAGCAAAAAAGATGGTACAATCTTTCTGACTACTTTAGTTCCTTGGAGTTAATAATCTATTTTTCTCAAAAGTGCTTATCAACATTCAAAGTATTCAGGTATTTGCAAATTATCATGTATCTGTAGTCCTAAATATAACTGTATATATACACACAAAAAAACTAACTGAAGCATAATTCTCAACAATGATATAGCATACCTTTCCAGCAGTCTCATTGTTGTTGCTTCATCTAATACATCTTTGCTGTCACTAAGAAAAGCACGGAATTCATTTACTATCGAACGATATTCCGAGCTATTAGGTTCTGCTACTGAATTTGTAGTGGTGACAGTGGTATCCTCCAACAGGAGGCGATTAATCTACAAAATTACACAAACAGTGAATAAGATCTGAAAAGGCGGTTACTCAACCCAATACTGAAGCTGGAAAATGGAATGGCAGGCACCTTGTCTAAGTATAGCTCAGTAGCCCAAGTTGAGATCATCGTAATCTGCATCTTGTCATCTTTGGTGAGGTTATCGAGCCTTCTCAATAAGAAAGTTCTGAGAGCATCCTGCCAAGTAGACATGGTCCACAATTTCAGACATAAATCCAAGATGTCCATATCAGGTCATGGATTTGGGGTGATTGAGTCCAACCCTCCACTGGGCTATATGTTTCTTTGTGTGTTAGTGTGTTTTGTTTGGGGACTCTTCTTCCCTCGTACTCTATGTACTCTCTTTTCTTCCTTACTGCGAGCTCGAGAAAAAAAAAACAATAGAAGATGCCCATAAAAAGCATACATAGTGCACAGCTTAAAATGCATGAACTTAATGTTATTGTATTTCTCATTATTAGCCTTGGAAAAAGCAACATAAAATCTGATGCATCCTGATAAGGGATACACAAAATGAATTAAACCAATAGAAGTTGATCTCACAGAACTATAGCACTTTATGAATTATGATAACACACAATTGACTGATAAGGGTACATAGAAACATAGCACTTTCACATGAAATATATAACTGCATCAGAGAGTTTTGAGTACAATTACCTGCTCACCTAATGATATAAATTTCAGGCTGATCTCCTCAAATGACAGGATGTAATTTATCTATAACGAAGCAAAGTGTTACCACAGGGTACATAATTAATTTGCAGTCTCGATGCGAAGAAAAAACATAAATACAATAAATGTTACCAGAGGGCACAAATAACAGTACGAGTATCACCTTTGCATAGAAGGATGCTGCTATGTAATACTCTTTTGCAGAAAATGCAGCATCAGCCTGCAAAACAAAGATTTATATAGAACTGGAGCCATTAACCAATGATCATAAGATCGAAATAAGAACTCCATCTTATCATCATAAAGAAGGGGAATATAGAAGCAAAAATGAGCATGTGGGATTCTTATGCAAATTACATAAAGTTCGACGCTGCATCGAGATATGAACATTACCTGAACTAGGTAGACTTGGTCGCGCTGGTAAGGGTTACGGCAATGGGATAAAGCAGCAGCATAATGATTCATATCCAAGTAAACTTGCCACATGTCGCGGCCCTCATCTGAAGTGGAAACCTAAATAATTGATAGAATTAGCAATGCAAATATAGAACCAATGATTACATGGCTCAAAGCAAGAACCCAAAAGCCTCAAACCTGGAATATAGAACTTTCATCATATGCATAGAAAAGTCCTGTAGATGGGTCACTACAGAGGCCAATTATTCCTCTTGAAGTTTCAGGTGTATCATCAACTACAAGTTCTTCCACCATCTGCTGACTTATTCTGTTCACTACCTAAAAATTTCAGGTTATGCATTGGCTTTGTAAAGAAATACACACCATAGTGGGAAAGGGAAAAAATAGTGTGAGAAAACAAAACAAATTACAGGGAAATGGTGTAAAGATAAACTTTTGAGAAACTTATACCTTAATCTTGTCACCAATCAGAAGCAGAAAATGGAATTCAGACAAAGCGAATGACCTTGGTTTAATTCCGGAATCCCCCATTTTTGAATAGTCAAAAAAACCCTTATTCTCCACAAAGTTCTCATCTCCACTAGTAGAGCTGGAAAACAAAATTGAGTCAGGAAATACATAGTGAAGAAAAATATATCTTGTTTCCTTTAATCAAATGCAATGGTAGGATGGATTACTACACCATGAAAGTCAAGCTAAAAAAAGGTAAGGTAACACTGTAAAGATATGGTGACCTAATGGGGAAAAAAATCCAAATGCCTGAGAATTAATTTGGCATGGCTTCTTGAGATGAGGTTTATTGTCAAAATATGTGTAAACAGTAAGCACTAAGCAGTTCCATCGGCCAACTCAGATTCTTTACTAACCAGGCAAGTGACAGCTTCTTTTTTGAAAAGAGACATGTTATTCAAAGTAAGCTAACTCTACTAGTCTACTACTAAAGAGAAGCTCAAGTAGCAACATTCGGTTATGAAGTTTAAAGTTGCAGCATCATTAGACTCTAGAATAAGCAAAACATCAAACACAGACCATCTTATATGATGTACTCCTGCTCCAAATAGAAGCTGGTGATAATTAATTCATATCACAGTATCAATGTTCAAAACTAATTACAGGTGTCGCGGTTTCAACAATGTGCAATCTACATATATCACTTTTGCACATGGCAAGCAAGGTACTATTACACATTAGTAGTCAGAGTTCAATAGTCTGACCATGTATTCCCAAAAGGATGCTTTGCATTTGGGAATGGAGGGGTAGATTACATGACTAATGAGTAATGAACCAAGAAAAGGCTTAGCCAACTAAGGAAAACCGATGTACTAGAGTTTTAAGGTTAATTCAGTGGCTCACCTGTGTTGTGCCCCGAAATTTAGTTCACCATGATAAATTCCAGATCCAGAAAGCCATCCAAAGTGTTTAGCCCTTCTTTGTTTGATGAAGAAATGTAGTTCACTGGGTGGCATCCAATGGACACATATGTTAGAAACACAGAAAAGTACTGTGTATATATGCAACTGCCTACTCTTGAACACTGTAGATATCATATTCATTACCTATTAGGTATTTCTCCTGGGAGCTCCATAAAGTGTATGGCACGATCGGAGTAACTAGCAAAAACAGTCTGTGTGGTATAGTTGTTATTAATAAAGACATCACAAATTTCAATATAAAAAACAATGGAAAGCCCTTTTGAAAAAAATGTATAGTATGCAGTGTTTTTGTTACCGAACGGTAACCGCGGTAACCGGTCGGTTACCGACAAACCGGCCGCGGGCGGTTCGGTTTCGGTACCGGTTTGAATTCAAATTTCAAATTTGAATTTTTTTTAAAAAAAATTCTGAAAAAATTCCTAAAAATAGTTCACGATTTATAGAGTCCAATGGTGTAAAATTTTTTCAAATTGGAGTTCGTTTGCTATTTTTTTTGGACATGTTTAAGTTTGAAAAAAAAGAAAAAAGAAAAAAACCGGCCGGCCTGTTAAGGGCCCATGCGGCCCATTCGCTCCTGGCGCCTCCTACAAGGGCGCTGTCGGCGTGGGGGGGGGGGGGGGGGGGGGCGCTGCCCGCTCCCCAAACCCTATCCGCGCCCGCCCCCTTCACTTCCGCCCCCGCGCCGCCCGCAGCCGACCGCGCCCCTCGGTAACCGACCGGACGGCGGCGGTTACCGAGAGATTTGGTCGGTAACCGACCAGCCCGCCACGCCGCCCTCCCCCCGGCGGTTACCGACCGGACACGGCGGTTACCGACCCCCCCGAACGGTAACCGACCGGGTTACTTCGGTAATTTTTTTTTTGTTTTTTTCATTTCCTTGCATTTGTAGTTGCTATAGTTGTAGGATTTAGTTATGATAAGCTATAGGATGTAGGATTTATGGAGTATATGATGTAGAAAATATTTATTGTAGGATTTAGGTAGGATTTGACTTAGGATGTATATAGGAGTTAGGTTTATTTGGTTTAGGATTTAGGATTTGCGGTTGGATTTGCTTTAGGATGTATGTAGGATTTAGGATTTAGGATTTCATTGATGTAGGATTTAGGATTTAGGTAGGATTTAGGTGTATGTTAGGATTTAGGTTTATTTGCGGTATGATTTGATGCATGTGTTCGATTTGTTTGTGTTGTCCATTTGTGCAGGAGATGCCGAGAGACCGCAGAGACGTGGTATGGGAGCATGGTGAGAATCTTGCTCCCGGTTGGAAATGCAACTATTGTCGTACACAAAAAGCCGGGGGTGGTGCTTCCCGATTGAAACAGCATTTGGCTGCGCGCGGGACGGAGGTGATCCACTGTAGCAAGGTGCCCAGAGACATCCGGGAGTACTTTCAGCAGGATCTCGACAGAACTAGGCAGGCAACTAGTGACCGCTCTCGGCAGAGGGTTGCACGAGAGGTTGCTGCAGCGGAGGGCAACCACCCCCTTGACGATGACGAGTACGAGGCTCAGTTGCAGGCAGCCATGAATCAGTCCAGAGCAGAATATGAGTACCAGGAGGGGGTGCAGCGGAGAGGAGGCGCTTACGAGCGTGGAGGTGGCAGTGGTAGTGGTACTGCTTCGCAGGGGGGCAATCCTTTGCAGAGGATGTTTCGGAGGTCTGGTTCACAGAGGCAGACCCCTGCGGTGGTGTAGGACTACAACTTGGCAGCCGGTACGAGGGGTGGACTCAAGCAGACAAGGATTGATACAGGGTCATGGACGCAGAGGGGAAGGAACGCGAAGGACGCAATTGGGAAAGCTTGGGGAAAGTTTTTCCATACTGCAAGAATCCCCGGGAGACAGGCGGACAATCCGTACTTTGTTAGTGCGGTCAGGGAGACGCAGAAGTGGGGTAAGTACATATACTTGGAGACTTCAATTCATTACGTATATTTCTCTATTCTCATGATTCGCTTACGATTGCAGGTGAAGGCATCGCGTCACCCAGTGGAAAGGATATAGACGGGAAGTACCTCGACCATAACGAGAAGGACCTGCAGATCCGGTACGCAAAGTTTAAGGAGGAGTGACCCTTGTTTGGGGTCACGTTGATGTGTGATTCGTGGACGGGCCCGACAAGAATGAATGTCATCAATTTTTTGATCTATTGCAATGGCGTCATGTGGTTCCACAAGTCAGTTGATGCGACGGGCAGAAGCCAAGATTCATCTTATTTGTTGGGGGTACGTCCAAAATATTATGCCAGTTCACATGCACTATGTTTTCTCGGTTCCACTAAATGTTGTGCCTACTTGTGCAGCTGAATCGCAAGGTGGTTGAGGAGATAGGTGCTGAGCATGTCGTGCATATCGTCACGGACAACGGCGTCAACTTCAAGAGAGCATGCCAGAGATTGAACGAGGAGTACAAGCATATTGTTTGGACACCTTGTCTTGCACACACCATCAACTTGATGCTGAAGGACATTGGTAAAAGGCCGGAGCATGCAGGTATGATCTCCGTATGCAAGCGCATTTCAGCTTGGCTGCACAACCATGGCCAGTTGAATGCAATGATGAGTGAAGCCATTGGTGGTGAGTTGGTCAAATGGAATGCCACTAGGTTTGGGACCAACTACATGTTCATGGAGAGCTTCCATCGGAAGCGTGATCGTTTTATGCAGTGGATGGGATCTTCCGAGTTCTTGCATAGCAGGTGGGGAAACTCCAAGGAAGGTCATTATGCTCACGCAAGGTTGTCTAGTATACAGTGGTGGGAAACACTCAAATACATCATCGATTCAGTGGCACCAATTTACAGGTTCCTTCGGTTCGCTGATCAGGATAGGCGACCTAACCTGTGTGAGGTAGTGTACAACTTCCAAGAGTGCAAAAGGGAGATGGAGGCCTTCTTTGGAACAAATGTCTCAACATGGCTTGAGTACAAGGCTATCATGGATGGCAGGATTGCGGACGTGTACTATGGCACGCATGTGGGCCTAGGTGCGATCAAAACCATTGTTAAAATCCATGTCTCTACATATTGAGTATTTACCATTTGCTAATTTGTCGTGCATCGTATGTTGCAGCTGCTGTCCTCAACCCAAGGCTTGTATACCGTTACAATCCAACTCCGCAAATGTTTGGTGGCCTCAAGGAAGCATTTGGGAAAATGACGGATGTGCACTCCGCTGTCTTGGCATTACAGGAGGCAGAATCATTCTGCCTACACCTTGGGGAGTTTGGCACTGAGCTGGCCATTAAAATGGCCATGGACCCCAAGACAACCCCATGTAAGAGTACTTTTGAACTCATTTTGTTGTCTTTTTTAGCGCATACCTAACATAATGGGTTTCACTTGCAGCTCAATGGTGGATGCTGTTCGGCAGGAGCACTCCAAATCTGCAAAAACTTACGCTGAGGCTTCTTGCACAGTGTGTATTCTCCAGTGGATGCGAGCGCAACTGGAGTACATTTGCTTTGGTGCACAGGAAGGTTCGGAATCGCTTGTCCCACAAAAAACTGAACAAGCTAGTGTATGTGAACTACAACCTTCGCCTGCGACTCGCGGATGTCTCCGGACCACCTAGGCGTGAGGAAGAAGACTTCATTGACCAATTCACGCAGATATCCTTTTACGAAAGGGATAATCCGGTTCGAGACTGGATGTAGTATGGCAGATCCAACCAGGCTCCAGTTCTCGACGAAGAGGATGAAGAAACGGACATCCCTCTTCCGTCCCATATCGTGAGGTACGTTGATGTACTTTGTTAGCCACTAACGAACCATACTTTTAATAATATGATTCATTCTTTGTGATGACAGAGACCAAGTGGACCCCGACGATCTTGGGCCCATCAGTGATTGGGCCCGTAGACATGTGGGTGATACGCATCTTGGCAAAAGAAAATACCAGACGGGACCTAGCCAGAAACAAAAGGGAAGCGAGTGCAACAACCTGTCACCAGCGATGATTCGACAGATGATGGCGAGGAGGGTGAGCAAAGTCCACGGTACCAGGAGTCCGATCACAACAGCTCAACAACTGACAGTGGAGACGGTCATAGTGGTGACGATGACCCTGGAGCTGCTGGTGGTAGTGCTGTTGGTGGTGGTGGTGGGGCTGGGGGTTCTGCAGATGGTGCTGGTGGTAGTGGTGCTGGTGATGCTGGTGGACTTCGTTTCACAGGTATCGATTGTTACAGACATTTTTTTTAATGTCTATGACTATTCACTAGTACTAATTATAGTCGGCTGCAGGCGAGACGGACTTCACACATGCTACTCAAGACCGCGACCATGGGCAGCCGAAATCACAGAGGAGAGCTTACGACCCGACGGACTGCTACGACACGCCACAGTACTCCTCTTCCTCGTACAGTAATACATCGTAGGTGGTGGTTATACCTACCCCGTTCCTGACATCAGCACGCAGCCGGCCACTAGATGGGTCTACGAATGGCAAGACCCGGATTTCTACAACATGTTAGTACAGGAATGGGAGACCACAGCTCATTGGACGGGCCAATCATGGATAGAGTACAAGGCCGGGCTACAGTCGCGCGGTATCGCTCTAATGTCCACCGCGGAGTATGAGGAGGGGTGCCGAAACGGGATCTTCCCTTATATTCAACGCCAGTGACCATGATGTTCGCATGTCTACGACACAAGGTATTTCCATGGACGATTTGTTGTTGTTGCAACGGTGAACTACGTTATTTCCGTCGTGAATTTGTGGCTAGTGCATCACTATGATATTATTGTGGGGTTGGCCATTTGTATCACACTATTTTCCATGAATTGTGTGTTCTATTTACATCATTATGCACAAAGGTCATGCAAAAAAAATTGATTTTTTCAAGCAAAAAAAAAAAGTCACCCGGCGATTTGGACCGGTTACCGTTCAAACCGGTCGGTAACCGGCCCTAACCGACCGGTTACCGGTCCAAAACCGATTGAACTGCGGGGTTTGAATTCAAAATCCAAACCGTTCGGTTTGGACCGGTTACCGGTCCAAACCGGCCGGTAACCGCCCAACCGCTCCCCGGCGGTTACCGGTTTCGAAACGGTTACTAAAACCCTGATAGTATGTGGTGTTGATCTCCAAATAAAAATAAAGCATTCAAAGTCAACAACATAAGCACAACGTCGTTGAACATAAGCAATGACACTAATGAGGGCATCAAAATCTCAAGCTAGCAAACTCACCTTCTCATCTAATTTAATCAGGATAATACCTCAACATATCGATCAAAATGCATGAGAATCAATACTTACTTCTAGTGAACCAATGCCAGTAAAAGAGTAAAGCCGCGTCGGAGTGACAGCCATCACATAGTATCTCGTGGAATTTCCGACCACAGCAGTCTCCATCTGCACAACCAACTGCTCAATCACCGGCCACTCCAGTGGAAACAGAAGAATCTACGTAATTAGTAGCAGCAATTGACAGTATCCGAAACCTGCAGGTCCTTGATGCCCTCCCTTTGCTCAGTGAGCTCGAAGAGCGGCTTCACATACTTCTCCTTCTTGTCAGCCTCATCCACGGCCATCTCGAAGATCTGGCCGGTTTCGGTGCCCAGGATCACCTCCTTGGTCGACGCTGCAGCACCAAAATCAGACGATCATTCCAATAGATGACGATTGGATCGAGAGGAAGGGGATCGGGGATCACCTTCCGTGATGGACTGGCGGTTCCATGCGACGGCATTGACCAGGAGGCCCCGGAGGCGGGGGAGGGGCTTGGGGCGCGGCCACCTCGCGTGGTGGTAGTACGTCTCGGCGCCGCCGGGGTGGACCACCGTGGCGACGCAGTGCTTGCCGCCGGGGTCCAGGAACACCCGGTGCACCAAGTGGTCGCCGGAGCGGCCGCTCCCGAGGTCGAGATCTGCAGGCGCGTCACGGCGGGTGAGGCGATGCACGGGATGCGGAAAGGGGAAGGGGAGGGGGAGACTATACCGTGGGCGTCCTCGAAGGAGAAGTCGTGGCGGACGAGCCAGCCGCGGGAGGTGCCGAGGACGATGACGTCGCTGCCGGCGGCCATGGAGGTCACGACGCCGTGGCCCCGCGCGGCCTGGCGCTCCAGGGGGTCGACGGAGAAGAGCTGGCCGCCGCCGCCTTCCATGGCTGGAGCCACGGTGGGTCAGTGAGAGCTTCTGATGCCTGAGCGAGTAGCTGAGGAGCGGAGGCAGTAGAGGTGGCCGGCGCCGAAGCTGCTCGTGAGGGATCGCTGCGGCCGGCGGTGGCGTCGCGTGCGAGCTCGCCGAGAGCCGAGCCCGTGGAGAGTGGAGAGGGAAGGGCCGGGATGGATCGCCCGGCGCTGCTGGGCTGCTGTGGGCTGTATGGGCCTCCCCCGTTTCTATTGCACTTCATTTGATCTGATCCGCTCTGAGCCCAGGCCCAAAATCCAGATCACGAAATGGTTTTGGCTTCTATTGCAAGGTAGGAGTAGGAGAAGTGGCTTTTCCCCGCTCGATCTCGCACTCACGCGCCTCTCGCAGTCCTCACTCCTCACTCACGCTGCCTCTCGCAAGCTTGCAATAGAAGGAGCCTTCGATTTGCTGCATCACCGGATGAGATCTCCCCGGCCGGCGACGACGATGTGAGTAGTGTGCCTTCTGCTGATCGATCTGCCAGACCGCCGCGCGCGGGCGCCGGCGGCGCGTTTTGCTGTACGTGTTAGCGAGCGACTGGTTAGAGTTGGATTAGCTAGAGCTTGCGTGCGTGCAGCGCCCTTCCTCTGCAGCCTGCACTACATCCGCAAGCTGTTCCTAGAGTCCATGGTTTGAGATTTGCTTTTGTTTTGGCTTTATTTCATTCAGGGCTTCAGCTCTCCGACTGTAGCTACCACTATTATTACCATCTGATGCATGCGCTGTTGCTTTTTCAACCTCTCTTTTAATTTTCCTCGCGTCGTTTCAAATTTTTTTTTCGAATTTATTTTATCCATTTTGCCGCTATATATGCATGCGACTTCTTATCCATTTCTGCACTTTTTCGACCAAGTGCATGCATGCATGCCAGAATCTTTCGGAATATATATGTAGCAACTAGTTTCTTCACCGTGTGCGTGTGGAGGCCGGATTTATTGGCGTTTTGTAGGCTGTTTTTCTGTTCTGCGCATGGTCAGCTGACATATATGGCTTGGTACAATAATCAAACAGGATCCTAATCGATGCATAGCACATAACTGATTAATTCTCTGCTGCCTAAGTTTCTCAAATCCTCAAATACATCAATCTCGCACTGTATATTGCGGGTTGCGTACATTAGCACGTTTAAAAAAAATGTATACACACCATTATTTTTCCATATAGTAAATTATGGGTTCGTAACTTAATATTGATTTTGCCATTAATAAGGCTGACAACATTTTGATTTTCCAGTTTGGTTTTATACAATATGATGCCATCTTTTCGGGTTTGTGTATCTCTCTCTCTCCTCTGTTTTTCTTTGTTTTTTTTTATATCCGTGTTTGCCAGTAGTCTGGTTAGTGTCATTGTCATCATACAAATCATTCATAATGAACGTACTAGTCTAGTAACATTGGGATATACTTATTATCTAGTTGAAAACGGCTCCGGCTCCCATGGTGCCCCGTGTCTGGACTCTGGAGTTGTTTTCCTTAACATCGTTTAAGCCGAGAAGCCATCAAAAGAGCTATGCAAGACCCACCCTTATGGTGGTCTTTTTTGTCATGTGCCAAGAACTTCTTGGTATTAATTAATGATCAGTATTATTTGACACCTTTCCTAAAGTCAATACTGAAGTACTGATGTCTAAAATCACCACATTCTAGTGTAAGTGCATTTCAACACATTTCTAGTAATAATATGTTGTTGCCAGGTATTTGTTGTTTCTTTGTGTTGTCATTCATGCTTGTTAGTTAAAGCACATTTGCTTCTCTAGTTTTATGCTAGTGCGTTGTAGTTTGTAACTTTATGAGAGAATTTTATTTTCCATCAAAAGGAGAATGGTAATGGGGATATTGGTGCCTTGGTTGCATGTCCTTGTCATTTCATGGACGTGGTACACATCATGTATTTATCTCTAGCATAATGTATACATCATGTATTTTAATGATCGCTCTAATTATTATGAACATCCCTAACTGAATTAACTTTAATTCCTATAATGATATATATAATCTCTCTATTTTTATTTACATGACATATTAGCTCTGTCCTAAGTCAAATATTTGTATCTTTGACCATCCATTTCAAAAACATTATATATAGGTTCGTGACATAAGATTTATGTTTATTAGATTCACTATGAAAAATATTTTCATAATTATAATTCATATTCTATGAAAGTATAAATATTTTTTTAATAAATGGATAATCAAAGATAGTAATATTTGACTTAGGATAAAGCTAAAGTGACATGTAAAAAAGAACAGACGGGGTATACATATAAATTCATCAGCTAAATATATATAAAACCAACTTCATCATGTAATAATTTCTCTCATACACTGGAGTCCATGTTCATATACTACAATTAATTAATTGGGGAAAAACTTTAGTTTGTTCTGGTTAACAAAATTTGAAACTGTAAAGTAGAATATGAACTTGTGTGCACACAATTGACAATAACACATTAATCCTGTTGTATCACCTGGTAATGGCAAATCAAAAAACAACTCATCGCAGGTAGTAGTACAAAAATAGCTGATTTAATAGATAAGCTTGCACAAAGACATCTGACTGTCATTCAATTATATGATTAGTTTGCAGACATAAAAGGCCACTTAGAATCTGGTACTAGTAATTTTTTTATCTATGTTGCACAAATAAGAAGTAATTCCCTTTCTTATTGTGTAAACCACACCCATATGTCCATTTAATCATGACCATATTTGCCAATTTACCTCAGATCTGCTGCACTCATGCACACATATAGTATTCAACCAAAAAAATTCTCGAACACACAACATAGCTACATATCATTATATTAAAAATAGAACAAAAGATGGGTAAGATCCCTTCTAAAGAACCACACAAACCGATACCAAACCTATAGATATTAAAATCATGAAATGTGTCCTTTACAATAATAGACCAACCACGACCACATATATTAAACACAAGCCAGTTGACCTTCCTCCGACATAAGGGCAAGGAGAAAATTCACACACCATGCTCTAGCCAAATCCCAAAGATGTATATACTCCATAGCTAACTAACCACACTTGGGGAAGCACCATAAAAACACACTTACTGTGATGCTTCCAAAGATTCCAAGCACTTTGAATCATAAGGAAATTAAAGCATTTTGAATAAGACAAATTGTCCTGCAAAGCAAACATCTTCCATTTGAGGACAGAGGTAATGCAAACCAACCCTTTGCAGGAGGGAGAACCAGATTTCTTGAGAAAAAAAATGCAAAAACACATGACAACAACATGTGGTTGATGTTTTCCTCATCCTGATCACAATGAGGGCCACTAGGAGGACATTAATGACCACATACATCTTGCAAGTCGATTAGTTGCCTAGCATATGTTTCTGGCAACTAACCACATAAAGAAATGACACTTTCTATTAAGTTTAGTCCCACATCGGTAACTGATGGTAGGGGACCACAACATATAAGGCAGGGATAGTCCACACATATCAGGCTAGTATTTTAGATTGATTAGGCCCAAGACCTTTATATATTGTGGGCTCCGGTGGATCTGGACTCGAGGGGCGCTGGCTCATGGGTATAACAAGCTAGGCCGGAGTTTGTTGTGTACTCTAACAAGTAATATCGAAGCCCATGGTTGGAAAACCCTAGGAAATCTCAGGGATCACATGGTGATGGGGGAGCTGGTTCACATCTCGAAGGTCACACGGGTTGTGTGTGATATGGAGTGTTAGACTCAGGGCCTAGATAACATCTTCTAGAGATCACACGAGATTATGTGATGTGAAGAGTTGGGTCCAATGTGTGACGGGAGAGATAACACTTTCCAAGTACCTAGGGTTTTCAAATCCTCCCCAAGGATGGGAGGCAATTGTCCCATAAAAAGATTTTGAATAAGCCAATTATGCATAATATAGATAGATGCCATCACTAGATTGTCGCTAGAAGAAAGAAGCTTCCACATCCTGCTGCAAAAGACTATTGTTCAAATGACATCCAACAATCTAGGAAATTCATAAATGACTAGTAGTTAGGGAGCCCTACAAGTCTGATACCCAAGTATGATTCATGAGGACCTCTAGAACCATCCTTCTATTGGCACACTATAGCAAACACTTGTGGTACAATATCAGCCACCCTCTGACCATGGATCCACTAATGAGGGTCCAAGCACCATTTATAACTTCCGATACCACTTCCATTGATATATAAGAAAGGCTCAACATTTTTATGAATCTGAAGTTGAAATACTCCCCATGGTCGACCGAGATCACTCTTTGGCACAAGCAACTCATCCTAAGTGCCCAACATAGATTTTGGATATTGGAAATGCCAAGTCCTCAAACTCTTTAGGGTGACAGACTTTTGGCCATGGCACTAAGCAATGGCCACCTTTTACATCTTTCGATGTTTTACCATCAGCAACCTGTCACGGGGGTACCCGGGACGATGATTTGTTCGGAGGGGTGTCGGCGCATGCAGGAACTCGATGGTAAACACAGGGAGACAACGATTTATACTGGTTCGGCACGTCGAAAAGTCACGACACCCTACGTCCAGTCTGGGGTGGATAGTATGTTGCGCCCTACGCTATTTGTGAGGTCGTGCCTCTATTGTACGTTTTGGTATGTCTAGATATTGTGTAGGTTACGTCTGAGCTCCCAATCTAGGGACTCCTGCCCTTCTTTATGTAGTACAGGAGAGGCGGGAGTCCTAGTCGGTTACAAAGTAGAGATCCTAGTAGGATTACGTGTAACTAGTCCTAGTAGATTACATGTAGGAAATCCTATTTGGACTAGGTCTTCTCCTAGTCCTAGTAGGATTCATGTAGGGAATCCTATTTGGACTAGGTCTTCTTCTCTCTTCTCCATGGGGAACTCTATGGGTCCCGTATCGACAACATCCTTTCTACCTCTTCACAAGTAACCTATTTTGATTTTTCCAATTGCTTTAATAACCTAAGGAGGTATATCAACAACCATGTCAAGATAAAACAACATGGAAGTGAGCATTCAGCCAAATTTGATATCATATTATGGCCCAACAAAATTTTATGCTATGAAAAAACTTGCCTTGTCATTTTTTGGTGTTTGGTTTTGTGGGTGATCCAGTCAATTAATGTTTGGGTGGACATTTTCCTCATATGGAATTCCCACCACTTTGGATTGCATATATAAGTTGTCTAGGAAATGCCAAAGTTCGGAGCCACTATTAATTTGTTGCATCAAATTCCCAAGTGAAAAGCAATTTTTTTTATTTGGTACATGAGAGCTCCGGAGCACCAGTTCTCACTCAACCATGACATATATTACCTTTAAACCTCTAGACCTACTTATGATTGTTATTACCAAACGCATCATACCCTTAGCTGCCGGAAATATGGAACATAGGCCACGTTCCTTGTTCCAAGAGCATTCTCGTTCCTGTTTCAAAAATATTTACGTTCTCATAGTATAAAAACGTTATAAAGTATCGCTCCGTGTTTTGTTTCCATTTCTGTTCTACATTTCCATTCCCTTTTGGGAACATGCCTGCTAAAATCATACCTACAAACTTTTTTTCTCAAAAATGCAAGGAAGAGTTATGCATCATTTTATTAAGAAGAATTTAGATGCATCATTTCATTAAGAAGAATATCATACATGCAAATGACAATATGTTACTTTGGATCGTGTTTTCTAGGGAAGAAAAAGGGGGCAACAATCTGTGCATACTTGTGGCGACGGATTGCCACCTGGGCTACCTTGAGAATGACGAGGTGCGCAGATTTGACTCCTTCGACACATTTGAAGAGATCTGCTCATTGGCTGTAAAAAACAAGGTACATAATAAGGATTTTGTCAAAAGATTCTATTTTTGTGTGTGCACTCTCTCTTTTCCAATGCACATACATGTTGTACTTATTTATGAAAGATCACAATGTTTTTCACAGACTAAACTCAATGCCTTGCAACGGGTGTTGGTATCATTAGATGATGACAAGTCCTATCACAATATGTCATTCAGCGCTTCATATATGTCGTGCTTTTTCCTTTTTACCAATTGTAACACACAGTATTTACGAGTATATATATGAACCATTTTTTAGACAACTATAACCATGAAGAGTTTGAGGATGATGAATTACAGGTGGATTTCCTACTCCTCTGTGGCAATTTGTTTCATGAGAACAAGCCTTCCAATTCGATATTGGTGAAGGCAATTGAGATCCTTCGGCGCTATTGCATGAACGACTGCCCAGTTCAGTTTCAGGTGATTAGTAATCAAGCAGCCAGCCTCCAGAACAGGTGCAGTGATCCATCATTCTCTCTCTCAACTTCTGAACATGATTCTTTCGGAGTTTCGGATATGGTGACAGGCTGTGTTCCGGTCTAATTGTCAAGTAGTGATTTCTCAGGTTTGGTCAAGTGAATTATGAAGACCCAAACTACAAAATTGGCTTGCCTGTGTTCACCATCCATGGGAACCAAGATGATCCTACTGGAGTTGTATGTACATATGAATTATGATTTGTTTCCTCTGTTTCTCTGCTAAAACCGGATAAATACTCTCTCTCTCTCTCTCTCTCTCTCCAGATATAAAGTGCTAACCATTAGTTTATGTTGGATTATGTTGTTTATAGTCATAGCAATAAAATTGTAATAATCATACAGAAGCACTTTAAAGTACGGATCCAATGATATCAGTCTTATTACCTCAATGCAAACTCTACAAATATGCTAAGCTGATTGTTAATCAAAGCTTATCAAATTTGAATTGTGAAATTATTGTGCGCCTTTTCAAAAGAAACGATAGTAGCATTTTTTGTACACTTATAAATTATAATACACTTATTTCTATTCTTGTAGGATAACCTGTCAGTAAACGATATATTGACAGCAGGAAATCTTTTGAATTATTTTGGCAAGACAGATCTTGGATGCACCGGAGTTGGCAAAGTAACAATTTACCCAGCATTAATCAGAAAGGTATATCCACTTGGAGTTTTGTATTCCATGAATGTTAACGAAACTCAGTTATTACTTATATATAATAGGCTGATGAATAGTTTGTTTTATTTCAGGGTGAAACTTATATTGCCCTATATGGACTTGGAAACATTAAGGACGGGAGACTCAAGAGAATGTTACATGTACTTCACCAAATAGCTTCCCAAAGATCTGTGCAATTTTCATACATTTGTTTACATGTATAATGTATTATTTTTCATTAGGAACCTGATGCGGTTAACTGGATGCAGCCTGAAATCCAAGATGAGACACTGGCCTCTGACTGGTTCAACATCTTGGTCCTTCACCAAAAGAGGTGCACAATCTCTGACTGAGAAATCATCTACATGAAGATTTTATAACCATTTTGTGATTTTATTTTTGCGGTAACGCTTCCTGATAGAAGTATTCTCTGTAATTCTGTAGGACATGCGGAAGTCCTAGAGATGCCATAAGTGAGCTCCTCTTGCCACGTTTTATGGACTTGATAATTTGGAGCCATGAGCATGAATGCCTAATTGATCCTCAGGTAACAAGACGTATTACATATTTTAAAAGGGGGGTAAATGCAACATATGCATGTTTAGAGTGTTCCTTCTTTATGCATTTTGAAGGGCGGCCCTGGTGCAAGCGGTAGAGCTTTACCGCCTGTGACCAAGAGGTCCAGGGTTCGAGCCCCAGGCTCTGCACATTTGTGCGGGAAAGGCTTGCGGGCTATTTCCCTTCCCCAGACCCCGCAGTGCGGGAGCCTACGGCACTGGGTACGCCCTTCTTTATGCATTTTATATTTAAATTTAACTTTGTTTTCCTTCTACCAACTACTAACAGGAGGTTCCTGGAATGGGTTTCCATATCACCCAACCTGGCTCCTCAATTGCTACCTCACTGATCAATGCTGAAGCAAAGCCAAAGCATGTGCTATTGCTAGAAATCAAGGTCAGTACAGATGTAACATGCTGCACTAATATTCAAATGTCTTTTTTTATTTCTTTATTTCTCATGTTGCCCTTGAATAGGGGAGAGAGTACAGGTCAACCAAAATACCTCTGCAGTCTGTTAGACCTTTTGAGTATGCAGAGGTAATCCAGTACTTACTTCATGTCCACTTCAGTCAAGTGAACGTACTACATCAAGAGAATGTCATGCAGGTTGTACTGGAGGACCAGATTGATGTTAATCCTGGTGATGAAGCAACCATTTGTGAGCATTTGCACAAAGTTGTATGTCCCAACCTAATAGCTTGTATTTTGTAAAAAACAAATACTCTGTCCATTTCAAGAATATGTTGTAGTGACTGGATCCTTCAACAATGAAGCTTCAGTTGTTGGATATCTATAGTACTAAATACTGACAGCAGAGTGGCTTCAGGTGAACAACCTTATTGAGAAGAGTAGGGAAGGAGCACCCATAGGATCAAAGCCTATGCTTCCATTAGTTAGAATAAAGGTGAATCAGGAGCTCCTGATGGTAATTTTGTCCCCCAAGGTTGTAAACATAAAATAGATTGAATTGTTCTTCAGGTTGATTACACTGGGTATTCGATGATAAATTCAAAGCAATTTGGTCAACACTATGTGGGCAAGGTACCTCATAAAATAATAGTAATGGAATAATTTAGCAATGTGATGTAGTCCTTTTTAATACCACTATTACATAGTGTTTCTGGTTACTACCATTGCTCTTGTAGGTTGCAAACCCACAAGACATCCTTCTTCTTACAAGATCAAGGCAACGGCATCAAACTATTCAAGGTATGCCTATTATAGTTTTCAATGAAAACAATATGTGAGAGAGGAATGCTAGGGTACACTCATAGGGGACAAGGGTGGTACTCATGTTGAGTTTCTGTTCTGGAATACTTTTTTTAGTTCGTCAATCAATTTATTGTTAACAAAGGCTATATTATTACTATCTTATTGTGAGCATATTGACAGTCAACATTGTAGATTGGATGATGAAAGTATACTACTATTTTTTTTTGCTAAAGTACATTCAAAGTATCATACCTTTACCACAATATATATTAATAGGATGCAGTGGATGAAGTTACATCTGAGAGCCTACATAAAATTTGGAAAACGTCAAATAAGAAAAACAAGCAGATGAGTGTTTTTTTATGAAACAGATCCCCTATTAGAAATATATTAACAAGTAGAGAAAAAGGTCACTAGAAAAGTATGTGGACAGATGAGTGTAATTTCAGGCTGTCTCTTTTATTGCCTTGTATGGTTGGCACTTCTGTTTAATGCAAAGAGACACTAAGATTTGTCATTTCATATTTTTTATATATATTACTTAATTAGCAAAACAATCTTGTTACTCTGGTTGAGTAATGTGGTCTATTGAACTTCTTTCTTTCTATATACTATAGAGAGCTGCAACATTTCTGAAGAGCTTTGTGCAAATGACCTCAACCAGGAGACGGTTGAAGCACTTATTGCAGACAGTAACTTGGTACTGAAGTTCCTCCTGATCCTTTCTAATACTAGTCAAGATGTCTCATTCTCTTTTTTTTGCATAGGACGCCCACCATTCCATTACTAGTCGACATATAATTGTACCATGAAGGTTGATGCATTCTAACAAAATTCTGTACGTTTTGTCATCCCATCTATCCTTGCTTTTCCAGAAACTGCAGACCCTTTCCGTAGACGATTTGAACAGTGCACTCAATGATTTTGTCAAGGACGACGACAAGACGGCATTTCAAGCTTGCGTGCAGCAAAATATTGAGGAAGCGATTGTAAGATATGCTACCAGTTTAGTACATTACATGAACGAAAAACTAGTCTGCAACTGGAATGTCCGAGCTCCAAACTGTCAACACTTTTAATTTCAATGTCTATCCAATTTGAATTCTGAAGAACCTCTGGTTGGTAATTTGCAGAACAAATTGACTATGACTACCACCAAAGACGATTCCGTTGACCAAGAAAATGTAGGGCATCAACTGATATGTGTCGTTAATTTCTTCAAGCTGGCAAGCTGAGTAATCTTGCTGTGCAGGTGCAGCTCCAGGAAAAGGAAAGCCAATCCAAGGAAAGAACAAGCTCCCAGAATCTGCAGACTGATACACTCGTCGTGTTGGAGAAGCAGAAATGCTCAGAGGAGCAGCAGACCACTGACTCTGATGATGAACCCATCGAATCTTCAGTAAGTGATCTCTTCTTCAGCCATTACAGATTCAAGTCTAAATAGCAGGCTTCTTTCCTAATGTCATGTGCTGTTTTTTTTTTTTTTTTTTTTTGAGAATGATGTGCTGTTTCATGCTCAAGGACCCAGAGGAGAGTGGTAGCCAGCAAGCAGGAAAGAAGAGGCGAGCGGCACCAGGCGGCGGCGGCGGAGGAGGATCTGCGGGTGCCGGTGGGATGAGGAAGACGGACCTGGCTTCCTTCCAGACGATTCCAGCGAAGGAAGACGACGCTGACACGGCCAAGAAACGCCGGGCCCCCGTAAGCTGTCTAGTCCAGCGCTCTCTCAGTTATCACTTATCAGCTCTGAATGATATCCCGAGGTTTGACCTTTTGACTTGCCGTGAAGGTTGCCGCCGGGAGGTACGGGGCTGTGATAAGGAGGAGGAATTGATGAGCTAGATCAGCAGCCGGAATGATTGCTTTCCTTTTGGGATTTGGACATTGGAGCCAGAATTTCTTTGGCGAACTTTGTGCATCTGGGTGACTGGGTGAAGCCGGTGAATTGGCTAGTAGCCTAGTAGTGGCTACCGTTCTGAATTCAATCTTCCGCGCTGAATTGACTGTATTTCTGATCGATCCCGCATTGGTGTTTCCTAATTGACTGTATTCCTTATCCTGAATCCTGATCGAGTAGTTACTATCATCGGTATAGAGAAATTTCAATATTCAAATTCGTTCGCTTCATAATATTCTCTAATTCGTCTATCTTTTGAAATTTGACACTAAAGTTATACCAATTGTTTCGATTCAAAGGATTTCCATAATTTCATCTCTTTTTCTTTTTTCCTTTAATCTTGTCATCTCTCTCAGCCACCTAAAAAGACCTGAATTTACATGCTGCTCTTTTTGATCGAGAAGCTCTGCTCTCTTGGGGTCTCCTGCCTCCGTCTCCAACGGTGTGGACGTGGTGGTCAACCTGTGGTCAACTGTTGCAACCGTTGTAAAAAAAAAACTATGGTCAAGAGCCACCGACAGGTGGGCCCGGGCATCGGTGTGCAATGGAAGAGGGTGGAGACTGACCCTGGGCATTCGGTAATACCGAACCGATTGGTTCGGTTCTTCGATACTCACGCAAATTCGGTTCCTCACAAACTCGGTACCGATCGGTTCCAAAAAGACTCGGTACCGAGGTAATTCGGTATAGGTACTTTCAGTTCGGTTCCGGTATTTACCGAACAGTACCGAAGTGATCACAAAGATATGTAATAATAGGTTCAAAAACTAATTTTGACATAATTTTATAGAGAATAATAGTGAAAAAATACATATACGTATAAATGTCCACAAGACTATAAGAGTGAGTACCAAAAGCACATAATATAATAGTCTATAATGGAACAATCAATAATATATCAACACTAATTCATCACATTTCAGGTAATTCGGTAAATTCGGTTCCCCGAGGTAAAGTACCGAATTTACCTCGGTAAATTCGGTTCCTGGAAACTCGGAACCGAACATGGAATTGAATATTTCGGTTTCGGTATTTTAGGTTCGGTTCTCGGTATTTTGTGCCTAGGCTGGGTGGAGACGACTCTCCAGAGGCCCGAAAGCAATGTGACAGTATTTTGCCCTCATCAAGAGTGAGTTTCGCTAAAATGTCCTTAAGTTTGTGGGCTTCGCTGCAATGCCCTTATGAACCAAGTCACACCCGCTAGAATGCCCTGCAACAGATTTATTACTAAAATTATTATTTTTTGGCCATTGGCATTTTTTTTCTTTACCGTTGTGCCCCTAAGCCATATCAGTTCATTCGTGGCTTGACGGAGAGCCGGAGACGCGACGGAGACGACCTCCGCCGGCGCAACTCCAGGCTCCACCGCTTCCGGGACGGTGGACGTCGCCGCCCCTGCCACGCCAGCCCCATCCGAGGCCTCCCCCTGCCCCTCCGCGCCAGCTTGCCATGCCTAATGCGCAGCCCGCGGCCTCGACACGCCGCCTGCAGCCGGAAGTACCGACCGGTGCTCCGACGCGCCCCTACGAGCTCTCACCCGTGGCGGCTCTCTCACGGAACTTAGGTGAGGAGGGGGTGTATGGGTTCGCTCTCAAGAACGGGTTCCTGGACGGCAACGAACGCTTCGCGTTCAACGCGCCGCTCTCCATGTACGCGCACCTCGGCCTAGTCGACGGCGCGCAGACGCTCTTCGGCTCCGGCGGTACCGCAGACGCACCGGGCGGCACCATCGTCACGTGGAACACTATGGTCAGCCTGCTGCTGCAGAGCGGAAGACGCGGCGGAGATGACCTCCGCCGGCGCAACTCCAAGCTCCGCGCGCCGCCTCTTTGCTTCGCTGGCCTGACACAAGATGGGTCGGGGCAACGGAGGCATCCTGGCACGGATGTACCCTGCGCGTGGATGTGCAGGGGCTTGGAGCGGGCGGGCAAGCGGCGCCGCCGCCGGCGTGGCGCGGATGCGTTGGCGGCCTGGGGCGGGAGTCCAAGCGGCGGCGCCCGACCTTGGGCAGGTAGGCAGGCAGCGGCGTTGACGGCCTTGCACGGACGGGCGGGGCAGCCGGAGGAGAGCGGGCAGGCAGCGACACGGCGGCCTTGGCGGCCTTGCACGGGCGGGGCGGTGTCGGCGGATTCGTCGGGCTCGCTCGTTCTTGTGACCGTGAATCACCGTGATGAAAAAGGAATGAACTGATAAGACTTAGGGGCAAAACGGTAAAGAAAAAATGTCAGTGGTGAAAACAAATTAATCTCTACTATAATTAAAAACTTCTAAAAGAGTGGGAAGCCTGGATCTCACCCCTGACTCCACAGCCACGCTTCCTACCTTCCTTCTCACCCACGCTCAGACTTCCCACTCCTCTCATGCGCCTATAGAAAACAAGTACATCAGTACATAACTATACGCCTATAATTAGGGAACATATTCAAAATTAAAATCACGTCCATCCGCCCTACCCCTCGCGGCAGCCACGCTCCGCGACAGGCGGGTCCGTCTCCGACTGTGACTTGCTGGTCGCCACGACTTCACCGTCTCCGATCGTCGTGACTTCCTGCACGCCTCGACGCATCAACGGCTGCGCCCGCATGCCGCGATTTCCTGGGCAATCTACCTTGTCGCTGCAACTTCATGCACTGGAGAGAGTCGGATGCGGTATGGAGATGAGTTTGGTGGTCGACCACTATTACAAAATTTTTGAATTCTTAATGATAACAAATTTTGGGTTGTTGTTGTTGTTGTTGTTTTGCAGATGAGGGGGCAGGCGTACTTGATGCCAATCATGTAGAATCGACACCGTCTTGGTTATGCCACTGAGGAAACTGTATGGAGTCAAACGTGTTTTTTAGAATAAATAGTGATTTTCGATTTAGTTATATGGCCTACGCCCCGAGGGTAGGACAAGGCGGAGCTTACTCCCGATAGGTTGGACAATACATAGGCTACGCTCTCGGGGTCAAACGAGGTGGAGCTTGCACCCTCGAGGTCGGGCGAGACGGAGCATACGCTCGAGGGGTTGGGTGAGACAGAGCCTACGCCCAAGGAGTCGGACGGTCGAGGAGGTCGGACGAGGATGCGTATGTCTCGCCCGACCATGTTTGCACCCTGCCAAATCATAAAAATGTAATATACATAAATAATTAAGGAGTTATGGAGAATGTAACTATGTCTTTTTAAATGCAAAAGTGTTTTATCTATTGTGTATAGACTCAATTACAAGTGTGTAAAAGCTAAACTCTGCAAAAATAAATCGGTTGTTTTTTATAACATTCTCTGGATAAAACCGTAGTATTAGCACAGATAAATATACTAGTTTTGATAATAAATCTGTTGTAGGGCTTTTTAGCTAGTGTGACTTGGTTCATAAGGTATTACAGCAAAACCCACAAACTTAAGGGCATTCTAGCGAAACCCACTCGCCGCAAAATTTCCATTTTCTCGTGCTCCGGCGGACTCCCCCGGAGGCGGCGGCGTAGCCAGCGGAGGAACCCGCCGAGTGACCCGTGAACGGGAACCGTCACATCTCGGTTCGAAGCTTCGAACGGTTCAGGTACTCTGCAGGTTTCGCTCCTGATTTTGCTTGGAGTGGAACGCTGTGTTCTTGGGGTTCCCTCCTTCCTACGGAATTTGCCATAGCCCTAATTCACGTGAGCTGTGCGGATCTAGTCTGGATGCACCTACCGTGCCAGTATCTAAAGTATCTGTAGTTCCATGTTTTATGTGGATGTGAGGCTCAGAGGCTAGGTCATGGATTCACTAGTCAGTAGTCACTACACTTGCTTGCAGGAACACAACATTCACTGTTGCAGGACTCACTATGCTGTTGCATTTCACAGTACTGTAGTCTTCAGCATGAGTTTACAGTGTTTAGAAGACAAAAGAAAATGGAACACTGTTGCAAAAAAAAAAAAGCGAAGAACTAAATTCAAAATTGCTTCTGCGGAACAAAACCAATTCATAGTATTGTAGAAATGAAGTCATTTGCTGCTATAACCTAAAGTCACGTCTGTATCCGCCTTCTTTTTCCGTACGCGCTGAATTCTGCCTTCATTCTGTCCATTGTGTGTGAACATACAAAAGGATTGATCTTCTTATCCATTATCCAACAATCCAAGAGGTTCTCTATTCAGCCATTTGTAAATCTGAAAACTTACTTTGATACTGATGTGCCATCCGGTGTCCTTTGTTTAGCGAATGCACCAACAACATTAGAAACTGCAATATCGGCCATCTTCTTGTTTTTGGACTTAGACCTTTTCCTTTTCTGCTTGCTGTTTTGCTGCTTTGCCTCATCGATGTTTACTGGTATCTTAATGTTCGGCTTCACAGCAGCAGCACTGGTCATCCCTTCCACTGCCCTTTTAGATGTAGTATGACCGGTACCAATTGAGTTATCTTTAGAGATCTTCTCCAGGGTACCCTGAGCGTCGTTCTTCTTGGTTTTGTTGGCAACTTTAGTATATGCTTTCTCCAGCAGCCTATTATATCGGACCCTGTCACTGTCCTGATCTAGGGAGTTCTCAGACTGTCCAATGTTATCCATTTTGTTGCTTGGAAACTCCTTGTTCCTCCGAGAGGATCCAGATTTTTTTGTACGGCTTTCTCCATAAATATCATCGAAATCTATATCGTCATCAAAATCATTTAAGTTTCCTTGTAAACCATCATCTTCCATACTTGTTGTGGACTTCACCGGCTTTTCTTCTAAAGATCTCTGTATTGGGTGCTTACTTTCTGCTACTGTGGTATTGGCAGGTCTCTTTTCTTCAGGCTTGGCATTTCCTACTGCTGTGGAATTGGCAGATCTCTTTTCTTCAGACTTGATGGGAAGAGCCACACTGCTTGAGTTTGTAGCCTTTGTGACTAGCACAACGTTTGGTGTTGCACTTGCATTGTTCATTTGCATAGGAGTGCTCTTACTATTGACCTCGTCTCTGTCTGGTTTCTTGAAATCTTGGAACCTGATCTTGATCTCTTCGAGTTCGGCCTCCTTCCGTTGCAGGATTTCCATCAGAGCTGCCATCTGGTCAAAATTTGAACCTGTGGCTTTCTCTTCCATTTGTCTGATGCGGCTGTTTTTCTCCAAGAGAACTGCTTCCAACTCTTTTTGAGTGTTGGCAGCATTTTTGGTCTTCTCTTCCATTTGTTTGATGTGTCTATCTTTCTCCGTGAGAGTTACCTCCAGTTGTTTTCTAGCATTCTTAAGATTTGTGGCTGCCTCTTCCATTAGACTATTGCGGTTATTTTTTTCCGTGAGAGCTGCTTCCAGATGTTTCTGGGTCTTCTTAAGATTTGCAACTGTGGTTTCCAGTCCTTTGAGTTTGGTTTTCTGGTCTATCTTCTGAGCTCTAAGTGAAGATGTTGTTGCTTTCATTTCTTCCGCCTTCCTCTTCATCTCTTTGTTAAATGTCTTCTCTTTCTGGGAATAATGAAGCAGCAACATTCAGTTAGTTACATTTTCTTTAATTTTCTGCATATTCTATATCTGCCACAGAGAAAGGTTGTGTAGCACATGTAACAGTGTAGCTACGAAATCAAAGTTCTTTGTATGTTAGTTACAGACGTCATATAAAATGCCTACAAGCAAGCATAATATTATATCTTCACTGCAGCAAGTCTTTGCGTAAAAATAAGAGATTCTTTGGTTTTGGAACTATATTTGCAAGTAATAATTCCAAAAACCTAGTTAAAACTGGAAAAATAGCCAGTTTTTTTTCCTTTTTCTTTTTCCTTGCAAATGCGATGTTGTTATATCTCATTAATTTTTTCTGATATATTCAAAATTTTGAGGCCAAATTGACTATCTAGTGGTTGTCCTTTTATAAAACCCTGTAGAGGTAAGCAAATCCTGAAGTACTAATTCTTAACAGTATGTCAGTGTTGTACAAATACATTGAATTAAGCCACTTTGTGGTACCAACATGCAGACAACAACTAATAGCAGCTTCTGATCTACTAAGCTCTCTTCTTTTTTTTCTTTTTCTTTTTTGAAAAAGATGCTACTTTCTCTTCTGGAAATCTGGTTTGCTGCTTTGTTTCTTGGAACAAACTACACTGAGGAAAATGACTAGTGCAGGTAATTGGAAGTAGAAGGGGTGGGTGATCCATGACCATGATCATACCTGGAGAAGGATCCGAACGGAGACAAGCTGCCGGTCACGTTCCTGGAGACTCCCAGCAAAGATGCGCTGCTCCCTTACCTTCTGCAGGACGACAATGCTCAACACGCCGGCTGCAACGGCCACCAGCAGCAGGAAAACGTAGGGGAGCTTCCTGCCGGCATTGGCCATTGCATAGCCCTTTGGTCTGTACTTGCTCCCATCCATCTCTCCTACCTGTGTGAACGTTGCACTTACTCTTGTTTATTACTGTAACTTACTCCTTCAATTCCTCTGCTTGCAGGATCTTGTCCTTGTTTGCTGCAGAAATGTGAATGAGCTGGGGGTGGAGGTGGAGCTACAGCTTCTTTCTTGGCTTTCCTGGGTTTGGGAATGGCATGGCTTTGCAGAGTTTCTTGTGCTAGGAGGTCACTGGTGAGGAGGGGATACAGCTGAGCCTTTGAGGTGAGGGACTCTCCATGCTACTCATATACCAATGCACATGATCTTGAAGTATTAGCCTATTTTGTTTTTAAAATTTCTAGCCACGGAATCAATCTATCATTTTTAATCAACAAGATGACAATGTGTCATTGACTTGCACTTACAAACTTACTGGAAGGGGATTTTTGACTGCAGGTGAGAAGTGGCTAGTGAGTACTGACTACTGACAGCTGCACTTGTATAGATAAGTTTTGATGAACCGTGAACCGTTCGATTATGCATCAGATGGTCCAGTGGAGGTTGAAGGGTTCGGACCGACAGTTCCAGGGTTTTATATTAAGCAAATCACAGAATTCTGAAGTCAACATTGGTTGTAAGCCGGCAATTAATGAGATGAGATTCTTCTATGCTTCTTCTCGGATCTCTAGGCAGAGATGACCTCAGGATGAGTAATCTATTTGTGGAGCAGCAGCACGGTTAGTGCTTCACCATGCAGGATCTAGTATCCTAGACCTCAGGGCTCCATCGAAGGACGTGAAAATGCTAAACTGAAGTGCAAATGGGATCGCCAAGAGAAGACAGTACACTTGGTGGTACTTGTTCCAACTTACAGCCATGTGATAGTGGTGAAAGAAGAAAAAAGTTACTTGTGTCGAGGAAACTGATGACGCCATAAGAAGAAGCACTGTTGGTTTTACTTTTACACAAGACTACTAGATTACATAGCAGCAACTTGATGAAGAAAGTATCCATGCCAAAAAAGAGAGAGAACAAGAATGATGATTATTTGTGGTTTTACTTTTACACAAGACTACTAGATTACATAGCAGCAGCTTGATGAAGAAAGTATCCATGCCAAAAAAGAGAGAGAACAAGAATGATGATTATTTGTGACTTGTTAACTGTGTACACCACCAATGGATGGAGGTTGCCGACGGCAGGTGAGCGTTGATGGGCTTCACGTCGATACCGCCATCCTCGACTAATGACCTGAAAAATCTGGTGGCATGCGATGAACATTCCTTCCTTGCAGCATGATGAACCAGCAAGCTTATGCTGTCGGCAGGAACAGATGCCTTATATATTCTCGATCGAAAAGGAAAGGGACGTGGGGTTTGAGTACAGCTATAACAAGGTGGGCTGCACATCACATTGCGTGGATATTATCATTTGTTACCAAATATTAATTATGCAGACATAGTCCTACATTAACCTAAGCCAAGGATTCACCATTCCCAATTGCGATCGAAGGCAAAAACAAGCACTAGAGCATCCACTCACTCTTACTGCTCTGAGTCTTAGATAATGTCGTGGCATGTACACATTGACAACATTCACTCTAAAACCTGAAAAACAACATAATAATGAAAAAAAGGGAAAAACAAGAACAGGAGACTCAAGTAGCAACAACGTCCAATGAAAAGAGAGCCGGCGAGTTCTGAAAGAAGCATGTACTGATGTACTTCTCAGAATAGAACTGCCAAATGACACTTTACCATGTACAACAGTTACATCATTGATTGGCGCACAATTGAGCCGAGCTTTATTAACCCGTGAATAGCCTACTCCATAAAGGTCCACTACTTTTTTGTCCACAAATTTTCATAGACACACAAAGATTTCTGTCTATCTTCTAACGCGAGTCTGGAGGTACAAAATTATCCTTTCAGTGGAAGAACACGTTGTCCATTTTCCAATCAGAAGGCTGACCCACCTCCTTTTGTTTTCCCTGTCATTATATCCTTGGCCTCATTAATCTTTGAAGCAAGGTAATGACTTCCACCCGCATCTGGATGATTGGCCACCATCACCCTCTTGTGTGCTTCTTTGACCTTCTCTGTATTGGCAGTTTCCCTGGAGCCATCAACATAAAGAGAGGGCCACTTAATTAACAACAGAAAACATAACACAACCCAAATATAAGGTACAGACGAAAATTGAATCACAAAACAGTGACACTTGTACAAATGCAAGAATTGATCAGACGGGCACATAAGTACACTATTCATTTGGAAGAGTTAATGCAACATTCAATTCAGTATGTTCACATCAAGAAGTACAGCTGATATGACAATCCAAACCTTTCATATATTTGGGCAAAAGGATTTTTTGGGGGTAAAGTGGAAAAAACAAACAAAACAATTGTTGCAAGGAGACTGAATTTTCAAGGGGGTATTTTAACTGGGCTACATTTAAATTAGTTTGGGAATCAAAACCCTTGAAACAACACCAATGTCGTTGCTCTGAAGCTATGTATATGAGTATATCCAACAGACCAACAGTCCAACACGCATGCTTACGGCCAATGACAAAAGCACTCTACAGAAGGGCCTCTAGTGAACTGACCCACATCTAGCCATCTAGAAGGGGCCATTGGAGGTGACACAGGGACACTGTAATAGTGTTCCCATCTCAGTGTACCCGGTCATAAGACATCCATAGGCATGACATCTGATTTGGTCTCTAAAATGTGGGGCAACGTCTTTTTCACATAAATGCTATTAGCATTTAGATTTAAGGAAAAGACCTTAACACTAGATGTGTTGTCATCCCACATACAATTGAGGTGCTGCTTATATTATCTAATAACTCTGTGAGTTTGTTCCTCCAATCACTTTGACCTCTACTCTTGCTCCTCTCCTCATACACCGATTCGTAAAGCTTCAGTTTCTAATCAAGCTTTCTACTACATTACATATCCTGAACGATTGAATAGTGACTCCGAGCCCATAACTGTCCAAACCTAGGCGCTGCATTTGTTCTGATAAAGATTTCCCATCAAGATTACTCCTTACATGGAAAAGTAAAGTTCACTGGTGTCCTTTTTGCATTTTATCCAGTTGAAAATTAATGAAGCACCCTAATAAACACTAAAATAGATTTATGATATGGGTGTGTAATGTGGTTCAGTGTGTACCATGGACTGTTTCATTTTGTACTTCAATTATATGCCATATCAGCTAAAATTGCATATATCAAATGAACTACGACATGCATTTTCCAGGGGATTTGAGCAGTTAATGCCTTCCTGTGAAATGACAGATTTCAAGGAGCCAGATTGGACATGAGAAAGATCCTTCAGTTTGCAACTTTCTTCCACTCAGGTTCAAGAAAATTGGCTATTTGACACTTTCAAGAAGTGGATTCACAGATTTAAATCTGTCATTCTCAAGATGGGCTTCGCAAAATTAGCACTTAGTATGTTAACATCTTGATTAGATTGCTATTTTCCCTCTTTTACTTATTTTTTGTTTCTTTTTTTTTTCTTAATTTCAGCCACCTGAAAGGACCCAAATGCCCTTAGGCCGACCTACACGGTTAGCTAAGGAGTTGAATCGAGGATGGATAATTTGAAAGCAACTCCACATGCTCTACCTGACACATGTTGTTGCTAAGTCCTCAAGCGCTAACCGCCCTGACTCCAACAGGGCTAGACGCCTCGACCTCCCATGTGCCAGAGGCCCCGGCTCCGCTAGCGCCGGCGGCTCTGACTCTGCACGCTGGGCCAGCCAGCAGCCTGCAGAAAGGCAGGCCAGTCAGCAATCCATTAGGTCAGCTAGCCTGTAACCTGCACAGCCAACAAGCGGCCACAGGCATGCATGAGCTTGCCAGCACCTAGTGGCACCATGCGAGCCCAACCAGATTCATGTACATAGCTAGGGGCAATCTGGTCATTTCAAAGGCCATTAATTTGGAAAGATAGAGAAAATATAGAAAGTGAATAATGACAGTGTCATTAAAGAGCTAGTGATCTATGTGGCAGTTTTGTGAAACCCATCTCTGAAGTGGCAAATCCTTATCCTCCACATCACTTCTTGAAAGTATCAAATAGCCATTTTTATCCACCCTCCCCCTGCCATTTATAACCCCAAACGATAAACTCCAGCCAGACTAGCATAAATTTAAATGGTGCTAGAGAACAGGATATTGGTATGGAAGAGATTCACAAAAAATGCTCGACTGTGGTACAAATATTATGTAATGTGCACCTGACACCAAGGATTAAAGCAGCTTCCCTTCGTGTCATCGTAGGTTGAAAGCCACCTTCATAGAATTTGCGCATCCTAGGAACTATAGGCCGTGCCTTATAAGCATTCCAAGCTTGGATGCTATATCTACCGGCAAGAGCAGCTGCTGCAACTGCAAGTCCTGCTATAAGTGGTGTAGCCTGCAGAAATTGCATACAATTAAATAGCAATATAAAAAACTCTGCCATCTTGTGTATCCAGATTTTTAGCTATTTCCTTTCTTTGGGGGTAGGTGGGGTGTGCGTGGGGGGTTATCAGTGTATTCATGCATAAAAAATGAAATGACAACAGAACCACTGGAACAGATCACCAAAGAATCATACTATACAAATGAACAAGTAAACATATATCAATAATACTATGAAATAGTATCGGAAACAGCTTGTAGATTACACAGGAACCGAACATGGGATCAGGTTAATATTATAGTGTTCTTAAGTAATGTTCAATATGGCAAAGAGAGAATGTGTGCTTTTCAATTTGGACTTATTCTAACATCACTCTAGCTACAATTACAGTCAATGTACCGAAGCATCATTTCATTTCATCTTACAAGGAACAGAAAGATAAGCAGGGACGAAAATTCAAGGGAGTTTAGCAGCCTAATAATAATACCATAAGTCAGAAAGCTGATATAGCAGGTTGGAACGCAATACTTTCAAGCAACAGCGTGGTGGTAAACTGGTAATTACCAGCCACGACACTTGCGCCCCAAAATCGCTATCTAATTGAGAAAGGAGAAGAAGCTCGAGAGGCTAACCATGGGCAGTGGAGAAGCAGCGAGTATGTGGAAGTAGTTCACTGGATCCTTTCGTCCACCACGCGGAGACGAAGGGAATTGACACTGGATCTGCAAGGCGGGTTAAGCTGGGGTGAGCCGAGGAGGCGGCATCTGGAGTAGAAGGAGAAGTGGTGGTCGAGAGCCGCGAGGAGGCGGGACTTGAGGAACCGGGAGGAGAAAGGGGGAAACTCACCGCGGCTCGCCGGCGGCAGGTGGTGGGGGAGAAGAGGTGCTCACGCCGGTCGCCGCTACGGAGCGGCTTGCTGCACGGGCCGGCCAATTCAAGACCACATAGTGCCCAATAGGCCCAATAGGCCCAATAGCTGCAGTGTGGATGTCGACTCGGGCTTGTGTAGCCAAAAAAAAAAAAAAAATCCAATTCACCTCCCTCAATTATGAGGGTCTTTCAATTTCCCTCCTATAGTCCTATTAAACTACAAAAGTAGTTTTTTTTTACCATATTCAACTTTGAAAACCATTTGTTTTTTCCACATCAGGTAGTTTTAATAGTAGTTTTGCTGATGTGGCACTACATCATAGGTGAAAGTCCATACAGGTAAATAGGACTAGTTTAAAAAATGTCCAGAAAAACATAATGAGAGCTTCTAGTATAAATAAGAATAAAAATGATTCCATTAAGATTGAAACAATTTTAAACTAGGACCATAAGATAGAGCATTAGGAAAAACAAATTGTGTATGAATTTTCTAAGATTAAACCAGATTTTAGGATATTTATGTGCATTATTTTTTCATATAAAAATATTTCTAATACGATTTACCTCCCTGAACTTTCAACTTACTATGATTTACCCCCTCTAACATGACGTCACATCAGCAAAACCATCAAGGAGGTTAAAAAACTAGTTTTGTAGTTTATGGAAGAAAACCAGACGATCACAATAGTCGAAGGAGATAAATTAAACTTTTCCAACTATTTATATATAAAGTATACTCTCATAATTGAACCAACAGAGGTCAATGGGATCTAGTATTTTGTAGTTAATTTTTTTCATTTATAATTATTTGAAACCTAAATTTTAGTTGTAAGTTCTCAAATATATTGTATGAAGACAAAATTTCAAACATTTTTTAGGTGATCGCTTAAGTCAATTGCTATGTACAAATTAGCTGTAATTGCATGATTTCACTATGTGTCACTCTTTGTCGCTTCATTTTTTGTCTTTCAAAAAGAGGGGGTGTATGGAAGTCATTCGAAATTTGAAAATATATACTCGTTACTCACCTTTTTAAATAAAAAAAACATTTGCATTCCAAGCTCTGTAGGTGTTAATGTACATATATGATCAATTTTTATTATATAATTAATGATGAACGTGCCAAACTGTATGGTTAACAACTAACTAAAAGAAAGTCAAATTAATAAGACACAAAAACCTTGAACTCGGGAATTTACTACGTGTTTAGATGGAGTGGACTCAGCACTGTGGTCGGGCAGTGATCCCAGGCGGATGAAATCGATCGCCACCAGGCATGTTTGCTAGGGTCCCAAGCAAACGCACTCTTAATCTCCTTGATGAGTAGGAGGTACAATCCCCCTTCTTACCCGCGGTAACTGTCGAAGATGGTCCTATTTATCAGCACTATTTTTTAGAATAATATTTTTCTTTCACAATAAATCAGCATAAAGTCTAAACTAAATTTTAGCGAAACGAACACCACCACCTGTATTGCTTGGTTCTCTTCGCTTTGATTGCATTTCAGTAAGGTTTGATGATTGGCGGCTTAGCTATACACTGTCTCGAAAACAAAACACATCGATCTATAAAAAAAATAAAAATGAGTTGGATGGATTGAAACCTCGCCCTATAGAGAACTCAAATAATAAGCCGCAGACGCACAAGTCAATGAAGTTTCCTTGATCGAGGCGCTGAAGCTGTCAGCAGTCAGTTACCATTCTTTACTCCCTTGCATAAGAAAAAAAAGTTTACTTTAGTAGAGAGGTGAAGGAAAAACGTTTCCTTGATCGAGAACGAAGAAACTGCATAAACGGAGGAAAAGCACAGTAAAATAACCTGCATAAACATTAAACATTAAACAGTGAACACGCTAGGGCCGGGATAATACTGATTCGCTGTCACACGTAGAGAGTACCTTCGAGGCTTTGACGGGTTGGGTTGACCACACACTAACTCCGTGGCTGCCAAGCCTCTGCACACCTTCCTGGATCCCCCCTTCCTTACCACCACCTGCATCACTCTCTTGCTCCTTACCTACACTACAAATAGCTCATCATATCAGGCGTCTCTGCATCAGGCGGAACTAACAAGACAAGGGCGTCACAGCTAGCTGCAGCAATGGTGTACGAAGCAGCTGCGGCCATTGCTGAGAGGAAGCCGAGAAGACAAGCGCGGCGGAAGAAGAAGCCGGCAGCCGCAGCCGCCGGAGGAGGAGGACAAGGTGGCCATGCGGTGCGGCATTCTCGGGATCCTCAGGAGGGCCCTCCCGCTCCCCAGGGCATCACCGTCGTCGGAGAAGAAGTGAAATGGTACTACATGTATGTATGCACATATGCATGCACAGTTGATATAATGGTTCCAACCCGTCGTGATTTCTAACTTGTTAAAGTACTTACTCATGTAGAGTAAATATTATGATCTTAATCTTGGTGTTGTGATCGAGTAGTAGTGTCTAGTGTGTTGTAGGTAGCTAGCTAGTGGGGTTTGTAATCATCCAAAAGCGCTAGTCTCAATTTTTCGATAAAAAAAGTTAAGTGTAAAGCTTTACCACATGTTTTGTGGAGGCTCATGTCATCATATACGATTGATGAATGTTCCCATGGACAAGTAATAATACACAGTAAACCGGATGGCTGTTCTTGTTATATGTTTACATGTACCGAAAATATGCTTAATTACTTAGGTGGCAATCACGACCACAGTGAATTTTAAGAACAAAACAACAACCTATCCTACTAGTCAGAAGAGAAACCACCAACGTCGGCCGTTTAATTAACTACAAGTAAACACTACTACTAAACAAAGATGTAACACACTCTTGTAATTTACAAGTTGTAACACATTCATCAATATATTCTACAAAATATTCACAGTTACACATAACTATGTGTTGTAGGCGTGGTTTGTAACAAAATTGTTTTACTAACAACAACTATTGTACCAAAAAATTAATGTTACAAGTAAAATGTTATAAATGTGGTACTATGTTGTAACACACTAATGGAATATATAAATATGTGACAAATAGATATCCTACATTAACACAAAATAATATTAACATTAAAGTGTTACAAAGAAAGATATATTTGTGGACCTTCCAATTTTTGAGCAACAAGGATGTCTCACACATATTTGAGGAAATTTAAAAATACCTTCACAAGAAATGAGGTGATTAGAATAATCCGCCTCTAGTGTGTTTTAGGTGATATCCAAAATAACTTGAACCATTGAATAGAGCATTACATATAGCATATGAATTAATAGAGAGTTTGAGACTAAATAAACAACCATGTATGTTCTCTAACTCCACGACCATGCATCTATCATACTTTAGCTCCAGAGCCAGGTGACTAGGGATGCCACAAAACACTGAATTGTAATGTCAGAAAAAATTCGAAGAATGTTGCTATACTATATTTGGAAAAACAATAATAAAGCATCTAAAACTAAGTCAATTTCAATTTATGTTCTAGAATTATTATAAATAATTACGTCAATATAGCTAGAACTATTGAAAAAAGTGAACATAGAGTGGACTCAAGTGGATTCTTTTCATCTCTTAAGTCTTAACATGGGTAAATTAAATTATGTAGCTGTGTTGAATAATGTTCAAATAACCATGCATATACCCATTATCTTGTTATACATACTTCTATATGGCCATAATTCAAATTCTTTAACATGTAAATAAGAATACAACATATAAATTAGGATGATCCACCTTTTTTAAGAACATTTAAATAAGAATAAAACATATAGCACAGTGACAATGTGCCCATATTTGTTAACTAGGAGAACACTAAGGATCTTTCTTAGCACGTTGGGTCGTGTCATTGGAGTGAGTCCAAGCCCATTAACCTTCTCTACAAGGACATTCAAATGAGAATACATTTCATTAGCACTTTCATAAAGGAGAACCTCAAAGAATATTTTTTTTCATGACAAGATGATAGTGTTTCTCATGCTGACTCTTGGTTCCCTCTTAGAGCGCACAAATGTCTAGCCATAGAGCATGGGCATCGTCGTGGTTCCTCACGCGATTGAACATGTCCTTGCAAAGGCCTCTAAAGACGGTGTTTTTGGTATTATCATTCCACTTCTCATAGTTTGGCTCGTCGCCAACTAAGTGATCAGGATCCTTAGGTTTTGGAAAGCCTTGTGTGTAGCGGTTATATAACACCCACTACTGGAAACTCGGTTTTTTTCCGTGGGTGCAAAAACCCACAGAAAAATGCGTATATGCACGGAAAAATATTTTTCTGACGGTGAACCGACAGAAAATTACCCACAGAAGTAGAATGACAGAAAAAAATCAATTTTCCTTGGGTTCACCGTCAGAAACAATTTTGCTATGGGGTAGGCACCCACGGAAAAATTGGTTTCCGCCAGATCAAGAAAAACATTTATGTGCGTCGATACGCACAGAAAAATCAAAGAACCGACAGAAAAAAAATAGTTTTTCTGTCATGGTTGCTCCGTCAGAAAAACTTAACATACTCGCACAAAAAATACCATTATTTCTGTCGGTGTAAGACCACACACAGAAAATTTTTGTAGGTATATTGCAAAACCCACGAAAAAATAATCATTTTCCATGAGTTTAAAGAAAAACTCACAGAAAAATTATACACCCACGGAATAATTCGAGTTTCCAGTAGTGACCTATGTTGATGGCCTCAAGATAAGCCACCTGTTGACACCAAAAATGGGGCTTCCGATGTCAGCACTGCGTAGGGCATGCGAAGACCGTGCATCAGCAGAGCTTGATCTCCTGGACCCCTTAAGCGGCTCAAGCCACTTCGATGATCAATTCCAGGCGTGCCAGTTAATTTGACCTACAATTGACAAGGAGATGAAACGTAAAATTATGGAACCTGCCGGTTGTTGCCAGACAGTTCCATGAGTGTGCGGCTCTCATATAGCCGATGAATGTAGGAGATTGACTAATTAGTCAACTCCGAACATGATTAGATATAACAATGATGCATAAACGATTGTCACAATATATCAAGCGTAAGGCACTTAAGTAGCCGATCACACAGTGAGATTAAGGTAAAGATGCGATGCATGCAACATTATCGTCATCAATCTACCAAATCTACTGAGTATACCAGATAAAGATTAACCATCAACAGAGGTGTGTTCCCATGCAGCCACAATGACAATTAACCCGATAACCTGACCAATCTACTAGCATTGGGGTGTTTCCATGCAGCCATAAAAATAAACGAATCAAGCCACGTCCAGTATACTTAATAAATCTAATAGATCGGAACGATAAAGTACACGCATCGTATGATTGAAGCATAACCAGATCAGCTATACCAGCCGATATGGGATCCATGAAGTTTGAACAAGATCCATGTATTCGACACCGGACAGATCTAAGTCTGAACAGACATGACTCAACACATATGGCATTGGGGTTCGTAAGATGCAACTTTACCACATATGTTGAGCCAGATCCAACCATACTCAAATCGATCTAATGACCGAATACATGTCTCGAACCCGCAACACGTAACAACTGCAAATAATGAATTAGCCGATATGATCTTAGATCTATCGCCTCTCTAAGTGTAAAGAGAGAATGCAACGGAGGCAAATAGATCTAGATAGAAATAAAGCACAAATCAATTCATTAGATGAGATTGGGCATGATATTGTAGCAATAGATTAAACAAAGCATAACAGACGATATCGATAACTTGATGAATCTATTAGATCGCCAATCTAATAGAGCAGATAACTAGCTTGAAGCCACGATTCATGTGAGATTGAAGCAATGCAGCCCCATGAACAATAGATTCAAACCGATAACTAGCTTATACCGAGCTTGCACGAGTTACACAATACATCCGTACAAACGAGACATAAACCAAGGCTAAACTTACAAGCAAACTAGAGGTTGATCTAGTCGATGCAGCCCAATCCGTCGAAGGTTCACTGAAATCTACTCTACTCCTACTCCTAGGGGTGGCCGAAGGCCGTAAACTAAGGACTATGTTGTATGTTTGATTGATTGATTGGATGTACTTCCCGTTACCTAACCTTTGCTATTTATACACCACATAGCATAACCCCTAGCGTAAAACCAGCCGTTGGCCAAAATAAGGAAACCTAGATGTATTGGGCTTTAATCATCGACGCAGCCCACCGAACGTATCTCAACAGCCGATACGCGTTGTCTTCTTTGAGTCGGTTTTCTTAACTAGCCTCCCGGGTCCACCTGTGTATAGTCTTGGGTCTCCCTTTGGTCGTACAAAAATACGGTGTTAACACAGCCCCCCCAGTTTTGGGATGAATTTTGTTTCATTCCTAAAATTGCAATCATCCTCTTCCCTTTAGTCGATACAGCCGAGCTTGAGTATTCACTAAATTGCCATTCGCCTTTCTGCCCCTCGGCTTCCAACCCTAACCTCAACGCCGCCATTGATTTGAATCTGCTCCGTCGTCGAACCATCGCGATGAGATGACTTCCTTGGATATTGTCCCTGAGGTATGGCTCCGCCACACTTCGCCTTATCATCCCTTACTTGACGTTTTTTACTTCTGCTCCCGACTTGAACCAGGAATTCGAGAACCAGGTGCTGATTCCGCTGGCCGACCAACCCGACTGTTTCTTCCTCGGCCCCATGGGTAATCTAGACCCAACCCTTGTCATTATGGCAGAGACCAATATGATACCTTTCAAGCAGTCTTCTATGGAGCCACGCCAATGGGATAAAAAGACTTCATTCAGGAATTGGCCCTCCGCCATCCCAGGCTGGAGGGATTGGTTCGTGAAACTTTCCAATCATAGGAATACTCATTGGGGAAATATTGAACAATGCCTGCCTCTTTCTCTGTCCAATATGAGGAAGAACGAACCTTTACTTCAAGCAGCTTGCTACTTCTGGTCCAATACTTATAATGCCTTTATCTTCGGCCATGGGCCAATGACCCCTACTCTGGCCGACGTTCACATGTTGACCGACCTCAACATCATAGGAGATATACACCCTCATCGCCTAGCCACCAAATCTTCAATCTCGGCAAAGAACTTCAAAACTGGGGGTTGAGGCCAATATATCAGAAACAGTGAATCTACCCCAGTTACTGACCACGAGCGTATACTCTTCTTGAACATGTGGCTAGATAGATTCCTCTTTTGCGGCCAATCATGTATGCCCACCGACAATTATCTGTCTCTAGCCGAACACATTAATTCTCAGAGTGATATCCCTTTGGGTAAGTACCTGCTTGGAGCCCTCTATCACCTCTTGAATCAAGTGTATCAGCATCTGGTGAAGAATGAAACCATCCCAACCATCATGGGACCATGGTGGTTTCTCTAGCTTTGGCTTAATTTGCAGATGCATAAGATTGTTGCTCCAAATCTGGAATCTCTATCATTCCCTCTGAAGACCTTCCTGGAAAAAGATGAGGAAGATCTACCGGAGAAAGAAAAACTCGGCCGATGTGTATCATTTGGTGAAGCAGCATCAATCATTGTCATTACTAAGACCGCCGGAGAATTCTTCAGGCTATTCTACAATGGTTTCTCTACGGATGTCTTAGAATGGTTTGCTTATTCGGAAGGTTCAACTTTTGAGCTCCCCTTCACTTTCAGATTCCATGAGCGTTATGCGGACCAACATTCCATGCTGATCTTTAATGATCTGGTCAAACCTTGCTTGTTGCCCACTGAAGTCCGACACAACCGAGAAAAATCGCCCATCTCATATGAATTCTACAATCCCTCTGTCGCAGCAAGGCAAATGAGATTCGATTACTTGCCCCCGAGCCTCTTATTTGCAGACAAACTCCGTCCAAGGGAACCCATGCTTTCAGGACTAGAATTCAACCGGATTATTCAGCTTGAGAGGTCTCTCCCCCCATTCTCATTAGAGATCATATCTACCGAACCTTCGCCTCTTCTCTGTTTGTCACTTGGTGGCGTGGGTGGAGTCAGCATCTTTTCAGCGAGTCCGTGACTGTTTATTGCTCGCAGTTGGATCCGGAGTTCTACCCTACTCCTCAGGTATCGTACATCATCCTACGTCATCCTGGCTCTTTCCATATCACCTTCTCAAATTTATTTTGCAGGATCTTGAAAGGATTAGTCCTCCTCCGATGCCCTATGATCAATGGTGTCCCAACCCTAGATTTGGGTGCAGAGCACCGTCCTTGAAAGCGCTAATGAAGAGGAAGGCAGATGAGTCGTCCGATCACGAGCCTCTGAGCTTCTTTGTGAAAATGCTGGCTCCCGGAACTCTGCGAAAACCAAGAAGCCAAGAACTACTAGAACCACGGCTAGGGTGGTGATAGAATCAGCTGATGGTCGTTTGAACGTACTAACCGATGTTGCTGCTGCGGCGGTATGCGGTCTTCTGTTCGCTTCTCCTGTCGGAACACGACCGATGATTCTTTGACTCTGCAGGACGAGGAAAGAACCAACCGTCTTCAAGCCGAACTCAGTGCTAATATAGGAATGATGTCCTCATCGAACGACACAACATCTAACGGCTGTCAAGGTACTCCACGTTTTTAGCCGATAAACCCCTTTGGCAATCTGTGTAATCTTTAGGATACTTCCGTGAAGATCCATCGGCTGCTCCTGCTCCGAAGGCTGTTTCATCTGACCAGGTACGACACAAGGCCCACTAGCTCGTTTACACGACTCATTGATAATGATTTCCATGTGTCATTACAGGGAAAATCCTGCCATATTCCGGCTGCTTTTTCTCTGGATGACTATATTCTTCCCGAAGAAGCTGACACTCCACAACCGGTGCAGGCTGTCTCGTTCCTTAACAACGTGAAGACCCAGCTCAGGTTGCTGGTTCCTCTTTTGTCAGTGAGTAATTCGTCTTTAGTATGTGATGCGGAGGGAGTCTGAGAGATCTTTCACTCGGATGAAGACGTCTTGCCACCTCTAAGGGATGCGTTGACCGTCGTTGCTTACATATATAAAGCAGCGCAAACCGGCCTTCCTCTGAGCTCAATCCAGGCTCATGGACCGTGAGATTCAAGCCAGTATGCCTGATGAAGAATGGTGATGTCTCTCTAATATGCTAGAGGAGAAGAATATGATAGACCAACTGAGGACTCTCCCCGCTGACATCGACCGCACCTTGGTGGTCCCGAGGACCGAACGAGAGCAGCTCTTGTCCAGGCTCAAAGCTGTCGACGACACCATCGCTTTGGAGGAAGATAAACTGGCCAGGATTCCTGCTAACCTATGCAATCATCAACAGAAGATGACGCTCCTTTCTTCGAGGCTTGAATCCATCCGCTCCAAGCAGCGTCCGGTACTAGGTACCGAAGAAGATGACCGTCGGGTACTGGCTGAAGTGGACCAATTCTGCCTAGACACCCTGGAGGCCGTTAAATTGGCCTTAAGTATGTAATCTCGTCTTGTGATACTACACCTCGTGACTGTGGTGACCTTGAATGATTACTGATTTTCCCCGCAACCTTTTATTTGCGGATTGCGCCATCCGTTTGAACAACCGACCAAATCGTTCAGTTGTCTGTACACGAATCATGTCGGCTGCTTTGGCTGATTCGCGCTGCGGTGGACTTTACACCAATCCACCGAACTGTCACTTGCGCACCTTGTACCTTTAAATAGCGACCGAGTCTTCCAAGGTGGCAGCCAGCGTGTTTCACGCTTTATCTCCATTGCTTCACCGAACTGTCCCCTTGCTTATAGTAGCATTTCAATTCACAGTCAACTTCGGGCACCATCCGTCATTTCATTCTGCTGACAACGCTTCTCAACCGTCGTTGTGCCAACTCCCAACTGTGAGGCACCCTTTGTCGGCAGCTGATGATGGTCCGAAAGGTGTCTTTCAAGCCGAACATCCTTTTCTCAGTGGAGCACTGGGAATGCGCTCGCCTAGAGGAGGAACTGACGGCAACGAGGGCTTCCCCTGACCACGTCAGGACGCTCTTGGTACCTTATAGTCAACGCTAGTGGTATGCTTGCTTACATCCAAACCGAATGATTAGCCAATCAGAAATATCCTATTTGTTTTGGCTATTTCATCTGCTACTGCGTAACCTCCTCTTCTGCCGCTTGGACTTTCCTTATGTGACGGAGCTAGCGTTCGTCATTACTTAGTGGCAGACTTCCTTCACGCCTGGGGTCGGCACCGGAGGAGCGCTTGAGTGACACGTCAAAGCGTATCCAGGGACTAGTCTTCCCTGACCCCCTGGATCAACGGGGAGGCAGTTGTTGAGATAGCGCTTGCATACGAGCCGTCGACTCGCCTCCCTCTATAGTAGGACGTGATCCGCTCGTAGACAGATTTGGTCCTCAACCCATCAGCCGACAGTGAAACATACCGGCTTCTCTCGCATTGTTCGGCCGTCTCTAATATACGCAAGCCTCCGGTGTTGTGGACACACATGTCCCTTCTTTTTTTCTTTTTATTATTTTTGCTCTAAAGGCGATGTGTGTCACATCGGCTATCACCAAATGTTTGTCGGCTATTTTTCTACTAGAGACGATGAGTGCCACATCGGCTACCTATTGCCATGCTCGTGGTGATGCTAGTCTTCGTTCCCCGAGCCGATCACCTGGATGACGCCTGATCAGCTTCTAGTCAAGACTGGACTCTCGAAGCTCCGAACCAAGTACTCCCCGCACTCTCTGGATCTTCCGACCTCTAGGACTCGGCTTTGGCATTATTGTGCGCCGACCTTGGTTTGTCATTGTTCAGCTTGTCGGCCGACGCAAGTCTCCTGCCCAGCTTGCCTCCGTTGTCGCTTATCACTCTGCTTCGTCCAAGCCAACCGCTCGAGTCAACTGTTGACATATAATGCTGAGAGTGGTAAGGTCTTCTTGCAATTTCCTGCCCGAAAAGCAGTCGAAAGCGTAATCCTCCAAAACCCAGTGAGCAGGGTCAACGATTGCTATGGAAATTGAATCATCGACCGTAATGACCTATAATTCTTCATTGTCCAGCCATTTCACTGCTACCTGATGCATTGTTGACGGGATGCAACAGTTGGCATGAATCCAGTCTCTGCCCAAGAGCAGATTGTATGAGCTGCCTCCGTCGATGACGGAGAAAGTTGTCAATAGAGTCTTGCTGGCAACTGTCAACTCCACCTGCAGAACCCCTTTTACTTCGGACTTTGAGAGTCCCAGTGTGTTTTGGTTTTGAGTAATTGATGAAACTCTCCTAAGTACTAACCTTGATCTGTAAGTGTGAATCATGAGATAGGTTGGTACATACTATGTGATGGAGCAAGGTGGATCAAGTGAGGATGGCACAAGCTCTAACATGGTGGTGGAAAGGAAAATGGTTTGAAGGCAAAGGTGATTGCTAGGAACCATTTTCGGTTTGGTGATCAAGACATCATAGAGGATGTGATCACGTTTAGGATAGATAGCCGTACTATCAAGGAGGGAGCTCTTAAGTATGATTACGATTATTATGTGCCACTAGGTTCATATGCATTGCATTAAAATCAATTGAACTGGTGGAAACAACCAACTAAATCCAAGATAATTGTGAACTAAAAGCTAACACACGTGCATAAGTGTTTGGATCACTTAGTGTTGGCTCTTGGAAGCTTGGAGAAGTGTTGGGCAGCTCAAAAGAGCCTCGGACAGTGGTCCGGACACAGGGTACATGGCTGATTCGGACCATCGGTGATGGGTCCGGAGGCATACCCTAGCGTTCCTGACTGAGGAGAGGAACCGGACGTTGTTTGCCGTCCGGACGCAGGGATCTGGACGCGCGTCCGGTGTCTGGCGCTCTCTGGAGGCTCTCTGTGTAAGTGGGTCCGGACGCAAGCTATGGTCCAGACCGTGGACCGGACGCGGGTCCGTAGGTGCTGAGGAACTGAGGCGAGCTCTCGGGTTCCCGGAATTATATTTCTGGACCCATGAACAGGAGAGTCCGGATGCTATTGTTGCTAGCGACCGGAGCTACGTGGCAGCCTGTGGCGTGAGCGGGAAGCGACTGTTTGAAAAGGAGGCCTGACCGGATGCATGTGCTATGGTCCGAACTGCACCTCGGGTGCGTCCGGACCCTGTGACCGGAGTCTGGCTCAGAGCCGTTGGGGCTCGGTGGAGAAGGGGTCCAGACGCTGTTGATGGTCTGGACCCCCTGTGAAAACTGCGTCCGGAGGTACGCAGAGAAGAGGAAAAAGGGTGGAAACAACTAGTGTTTGAGTGTGGGATATATAAGGTGATATGGCCGGCCCTTGGGGAACTCTCTTGCACATTCACATCACTCATACACTTGTGCTTGCTTGAGAAGCTTCCACCACCCACTCTCTAAACATATTTGACATATTCTAGAGAGATTGAGTGAATCCAAGTGCATTGCTTTGTTGATTGCATTCTAGTGGCACTTGGTGATCGTCGTCATTGCGAAGCTCTTGTTATTCTTGGAGATTGCCATATCCTAGACGGCTTGGTGCGACGAGGATCGTTGAGCGGAGGAAGGTGATTGTCTCCGGCTCCGATCGGTGGATTGTGAGGGGTTCTTGAACCTACCCCGCGGGAGTTCGCGAAAGGTATCTCCAGTGGATTCCGCGTAGCTTGGGGATCCCCATCTTGTGTTGGTTGTGCGGCATCCTTGAACGGGTTTGGCTTGGATTGCCAATTAGCACGTGAACCTCCAAGTGGGTGTATCGCTACAACGAGGACTAGCTTGTTGGCAAACAAGTGAACCTCGGAGAAAAATCAGTGTGCCAACTTGTCTCTTCGAGGATTTCATATTGTGATTGGTTATCTATTGGTTCATCCCCTCGTGGTGGTATAACCCTTCTATCTCTAGCTTTGTATTACTTCCTTTCATTCTTGCAAAGTAGAGATTCTAGCGTAGCTTATGTAGCTTAGCTTAGTAGCTCTAGTTGTCTAGCTCTTGTGTGTGAGATAGGATATATCTTGCTAGTAACTAAACTTGCTATAGGAGGCTTGACGACCCTTGTAGTGCTAGAGCAAACTTGCTTATCGCCGTGTTTTATTCTAACAAGTTTGCTAAGTGTTGTTGTAGAAAATTTAATTAGGCTATTCACCCCCCTCTAGCCATACCTAGACCTTTCAGACTTCCTCCCTTCGATGTTGCCAAGCGACAAATCCATGTTGAAGAGCTTCTCAGATTCCAACTCAAGCTTCGGGATGATATGAGCTGGGATCAGGTTGATCGAGGCACCTCCATCAATTAGTATCCTTCCGACGAACCTCTCGTTGATGTGTCCTTGGATGTATAGTGCCTTTAGATGCCTATGCCTGGTGGGCTTGTCGAAGACCGCCTGGAATTCATGCATGAGCGCACCAGTCTATCCTCCAAACTCCGACTCGTCAAAGTCGGAGTAGACTTCGGCGTCTACCGGTGTTTTGAACTCCACAGATAGGAAGAAATTGGTGGTGCGACCTGCTGCATTGCGATGCCGCCTGTCAGCCCTCTGGCGTCGGAACTTCCTTTTCTAGGTCTTGGTCGGCTTTCTGGGATTCTGGGATGTTCAGTGTTCATCGGGCTGGCCTGACCGAGACTGAGCACGACCTATGCTGACAACCTTAGTACTAGGCCAACCACGAACACCACCTTCGATGACATGTCGATTCCCTTCCTTATATTCCACTTGTCCTCGAGTGAACCGACCGTCGGTTTGGAGCCTTCTGTATTCCTCGAAACGTTCATTGCACCTGGGACAATTTTCCCTGGTAGGCAACTCCAGATTCTTGTTGAGGCAGTACGGGAAGAATGAGCAATTCTCATGCACATCGATCGGCTCCCCAGCTCTGGAATGCTCTGCTAGCGGTTTCTTCTCTTTGTCTTCTTCACTCTGGCGCCTCCACATTGCCTGGGCAGTAGGCAGATAGTCGGCGCCAGGTGGATCAACCATCCCGTTCAAGACGAGCCAAGCCCTTTGTCTCTCCATCCTTCGTAGGATTTCTTCAAATTCTTCCTCGGTCACCAGGGAGTCCGGACCGAGGGCCTTCAACCTCTCATCTCGGGTTGGGTGTGAAATTTTAGCTTTACCCTTGTCCATGCTTGACGATTGTGGTCCCATTGGGCATGCCAAAATGTGTTGATGCCAAAAATGGGGTTTCCGACATTCCATGAGTGTGCGACTCTCATATAGCTGATGAATGTAGGAGATTGACTAAAGAGTCAACTTCGAACAGGATTAGATATAACAATGCTGCATAAATGGTTGTCACAATATATCAAGAGTAAGGCAAGTAAGTAGCCGATCACACAGTGAGATTAAGGTAAAGATGCGATGCATGCAACATTATCGTCATCGATCTACCAAATTTACTGAGTATACCGGATAAAGATTAACCATCAACAGAGGTGTGTTCCCATGCAGCCATGATGACAATTAACCCGATAACCTGACCAATCTACTAGCATTGGGGTGTTTCCATGGAGCCATAAAAGTATACTTAATAGATCTAGTAGATCAGAACGATAAAGTACACGCATCGTATGATTGAAGCATAACCAGATCAGCTATACCAGCCGATATGGACTCCATGAAGCTTGAACAAGATCCATGTATTCGACACCGGACGGATCTAAGTCTGAATATACATGACTCAACACATATGGCATTGGGGTTCGTAAGATGCAACCTTACCGCATATGTTGAGCCAGATCTAACCATACTCAAATCAATCTAATGACCAAATACATGTCTCGAACCCGCAACACGTAACGACCGCAACTAATGAATTAACCGATATGATCTTAGATCTATCGCCTCTCTAAGTGTAAAGAAAGAATGCAATAGAGGCAAATAGATCTAGATAGAAATAAAGCGCAGGCTAATTCATTAGATGAGATCGGGCATGATATTGTAGCAATAGATTTAACAAAGCATAACAGGCAATATCGATAACTTGATGAATATATTAGATCGTCAATCTAATAGAACCGATAACTAGCTTGAAGCCACGATTCATGTGAGATTTAAGCAATGCAGCCCCATGAACAATAGATTCAAACCGATAACTAGCTCATACCGAGCTTGCATGAGTTACACAATACAGCCGTACAAACGAGATATGAACCAAGGCTAAACTTATAAACAAACCAGAAGTCGATCTAGTCGATGCAGCCCAATCCGTCGAAGGTTCACTGAAATCTACTCTTCTCCTACTCCTAGGGGTGGCCGAAGGCCGGAAACTAAGGACTGTTGTATGTTTGATTGATTGGATGTCCTTCCCGTTACCTAACCTTTGTTATTTATAGACCACATAGCATAACCCTAGCGTAAAATCGGTTGCTGGCCGAAATATGGAAACCTAGATATCTTGGGCTTTAATCATCGGCGCAACCCACCGAACATATCTCAATAGCCGATACGCGTTGTCTTCTTTGAGTCGGTTTCCTTAACCAGCCTCCCGGCCCACCTGTGTATAGTTTTGGGACTCCCTCTGGTCGTACAAAAATACGGTGTTAACACCACCATACAAATCTTCCAATAAGGAAAATCATCTCCATCGAACATGGGAGGGGATTCATCCCCACTGGACATCTTTCACTATGTGGTAAATTCTGATCCAATGAGCACGAGGCTTTCATACCAAAAGATCAATATGTCCAATAGGGGTGAATTGGGATAATATTGAATTCTCATGAAATTTAAAACCTATTGCTTTGCCCATTTCACCCTTGTCCCTAACCATGTGTTTCTATCCTACTACACAAAATTTGACACCTTAGTTTCAACCATACTCTATCATGACAATTATTGGAATTTAAATTGCATGAAAGTAAATGCACAAAGTAAAGAGAGGGTTAGGAACATGATGATGTTATCTTGGATATAGGATAATTGACACTCTCCACTAGTCCTCGTTGGAGCACCCTGCACAAGGGTATTTCTCTCCCTTGATATGTGAAGTAGCAAGTTATCTCTACGAGTTTATTGTTTGCAACTCCACGATATCACCAATAACCATTTACATCATCTTGGGTGCCCACAAGCTCCTCCAAGAGATCACCAAGTCACCAATCACCAATCACCACCAAGCCATGTAGTATTTATTGATCACCGACTAATAAGCACAAACTCTCACTTGACCCAAGCAAGCCTAATGAGAAGAGTGGATGCACATCTGCTACTCCCTAAGCAATAATAAAGTCCTTAATTTGATTAGAAACTTCCTTTGTAGTCTATGGCTAATACTACAAGAGAGTTGATGTGGGTAGAGCAACTACTTGGTGAGTTAGGTGTCAAGCTAAAGGTCAACCCTCGGCTTTGGTGTGATAACTAGGGGCAACATATTTATGTGCAAATCTTGTGTTTCATGCTAGGGCCAAGCATATAGAGATTAACTTTCATTTTGTTCGAGAGAGAGTTGCAAGGAAATAGACGGATGTGAGATTTGTACCAACCAATGGTCAAATTGCAGATGGGTTCACCAAGGCTCTACTTGTCGGGTACGAAGGTAAGGGGTACCCTAAACCCTTCGATAAATTAACGCTAAACATAGCAACCATTTTTAAGACAGGAACCAGCCCACTGCTCAAATCAGCATAGAAGGGCCCATCTCACGAAGGCCTCCTGCACCGACCGTAGCGACCCGACGTGGGCCGGCCTGCTTCGGGAAAGAGACGGACAAGGGGCCGAGCGAACGACCCCTCCGCCTCTACCTCGACGCCGGATGACGGACGAGGGGCCGAGCGAATGACCCCTCCGCCTACACCTCGACGTCAAATGACGGACCGAGGGGCCGAGCGAACGACCCCTCGGCCCCCACCTCGATCTCTCCGACTCCGCCTCTGCTCCGACCCTACCTCGACGCCGAGTGACGGAAAGAGGTCAAACGAACGACCCCTCAACGGGAAGCTTGATCAGCCCAACTACTCCCGGTATGGGTTAAAGTAAACCCGCCTAACAACATGGGCGCCCACGACCGCAGTCAAATCCATCAACTCTCCGCCATGTCCCTGATTCTTGTCAACTGTGCTGCCACTGTCGCCACGACGTGAGTACGGACTCCAGAAGTGCCCCTCGAGACGTGAACAGTACAACCCTCGACGACGACTTCAGGGATACGACAGAGCCACGCAGGGCTCGACCCCCCCCTCGACCGAGGGGCTCGACCCCTCCCTCCAACAACTCCAGCATGGGCCCGTCCCATCCAGCCCGTCCCGCTTCAGTTGTGGAATTCGCGCCCGCCTGCGGAAGCTGTGCCGCGATGTGCCGCGGCGACTTCTACTGTCACCACGCCCTGGAGCGCCGGAAGGACGAGAAGGCCATGCCGCCACAGTGCTCGACGTCCCTTCGCCAGCACTATGCCGCGGACACGCCGCCCATGCCACAACAGTTTAGGACCCTGTACCCTCGGGCCTCCCCTTGGTCTATAAAAGAGGATGCCGAGGTAGAAGGGAGGGGACCTCTTTTTTTCGGACCCCCCAGGATCTTTTTCCGATCCGGATCAGAGACTTCAACTTTGATCCTCATACTTCACACATACCGCTGCTCGATCGACCCCTCGAGCAGCCAACCCACCGCCTAGGGTAGCCCAGCTAGCCTTAGGCACCAGCTCACTCGGAGCCACTCCGCGTAACTCAGCTTGTACCCCCCTGTACGAGCACCTTGGGTGCGAGATAATACAAGTCATCCTCCCCCGCTGGACGTAGGGCCTTCTTTGCCCGAACCAGGATAAACCTTGTGTCCATCTTGCATTACATCTGGGAGAGGGAGCACGCAATATACAAATTTACTAGTTGGTGGTCTTGACCCCCGGGTCATAACACCGACACTACTACAAAGGAAGTTTGAAGAATTTAAGAACAATCTAAATCTTGTTGAGAAGACAAGTATGACAATTGTACCAAGGCAATGACCTGGTGGCGTGCACTAATAGATAGACATTCAGTTGCATAGATAGATACGTTTGTTATGGTTAGTTGTTGATCCTAATCTTCTCAACCGAATGCCTTGTACTCTAAGGATGTCTTGTGTATATAACATTAACATGGAGACGTGATGGGCCAAGCCAGGCAATTACGATTTTGCCCACTAATTTTACAATATGTGCAAGTTTAACGTAAGTTGAGTTAAAGTTTAGACAAATCCAATGTAAGACTAAGACTTTATTACTTTAATGCACATAAAATTTAATACGAGTACTAAGGTTTATTTATTTTAGTTAATGTAAAATGGGCCAAAACCCAACTAAAATCGATTTGGAAGGCCATTTTCACCCGAAGTAGTCAGCCAACCAGAGTTCCACTTCTGAACCTCAAACTAAAAAACAGAGTCGGTACGCGTCAGTTGTCAAGAAGCCACTATACTCTTTCAAGCAGCAAACGCTATATTTACTTTGGGTCTTTGCTCATTTGAAACGTGTGCTTTGACCGCTGACTCGAGGCACGCAGGATTCGAAGCCTGCAGTCATCTCCCAGTTCCTTGGCCGCCAAGCCCGCGCATCCATCTTCCTGGATCCCACCTGCCTGCATCAGTTCTGCCTTACCCTACAAATAGACCAGCATATGACTATGAGAGCCACGAGACCAGGCTCATCGCCATCTGTTGGAATTGGAAGCAAGCAACTGAGAGCATACCACCAAGAGGTTCTTCTTGCACTGAGCGGCAGCTATAGCTGCATCAATGGGGTACGAAGCGGCTGCGGCCGTCGCTGCAAGAGGCCAGCTGCTGCGGGGAGAAGAGAAGGGCGGCGGTGGGAAAAGCCATGGCCAGCGATCAGTGACGGAGACGAAGAAGAAGGCAGCGAAGAGGCGCGGCGTTCTCTGGATGATCAGGAGAGTCCTCCCGCTCTCCCAGAGCTAGCTCAGGGTCAGGGAAGAAATCAAGAAATAGAGCTAGCTCTCGCAGTTCTATGATAGGATCGGAGAGAGTTTTATTCCTTGTTTACAATTTTTTTGTCTGATGAAGCAAATATATATTGATCAGTGTTATGTATATATTGATCATTGTTACATGTAGCTGGTAGCGTTTATTTTCGATATATGGCCTCGAGAGTTTATTATATTGTAGCCTCGATAATTTTTTCAAGAGGCCGTCTTGATATTGTAAGTACTTCTTAAAAACATGTCTATTCAAATGAACAACATCAGTCAGCTGCTACATCTAATTAATCTGCATTTTTACATCGCCAAAACCATAGAAACAGGTAACACATATGTAGTGGATCGATGATCTAGCGACTCTGAATCATTTTTATTTTGTTGTTGAGTAGCACCAGATCTTTACCTGCAAGTTCATGTTCATCAACAGAACTGCGGTGCACACCTTACAGGGCTTACAGCTGCATAACAGTATAAGCAATTGGAGGCAAATCACAGTGCTATTTATTAATTAGTGAGGCAAATCACAGCTAGTGCTATTCAGCTACGTGTTCTCCGCAACTTTAAGTGCTCTACGTACCCTGTTGCAATCTCTGAAAGCAATTGTGCCTTTGTGTTGGGTCTTCCATGCAGAAACTAAACCAGGCAACTACTGAAAGCTGCACAACACTCATAGTGAATCTGGACAGACTTTAGCACTTCCATCCTGGAGTTGCACTGCACCCCTGCTTCTTCTAAAGCTCCATGAGCAACTCAAGGCCTGCAAATAATCCGTCATCAGCGTTATTCGGTTATACTACATCTGTTCCAATTTTTTTTGTTTGACATTTTAGTTGTCTATGAGTCAAACTATCTTAAATTTCATCAATTTTACAGAGAAGATTGTCAAATCTATGACACAAATAAATATACTATGAAAATATGTTCCATGATAAATATGTTTATACTTATTTGGTAATATTAAATTTTAGTATTTTCTTGTATAAACTTGGTAAAAAGCTAAGATATTTATACTTATTTAGAATGCTAGTTTTTTTTGTTTTTTTTTATGGATGGATGCATTTCAGCTCCTGAACTTTATGGATGGATGCATTTTGTTCCATGATAATGTACTCTTAAAGAACTTTAGGCCGACAAATCAGTTATCTTGTAATTCGGTTACATATTCCTCCTGAACTTTAGGCCAGAAAGTAAGTTATCAGTGTAGTTCTGTTACATACATATTCTCCAGAACTTCAGGCCGGCAAATCAGCTCTCAGTGTTATTCAGTTATATATTCTTCAAAACCTTAGGCTCCTAGCTAACTACTGAAAGCAATGTGCCTTTGTGTTGGTCCCTCCTCAATTTGTGTGTGGCACAAAGCACAAAGTGGCAAGCAGTATATTCCCTGTCCACGGAAGAAGGAAAGGGTAAGGGAGAGGTGACATAGATGCATATTGATAGTGGCTGCTGCATTTGTTGGCTCTCTTTTCTTCAGCAAAATTATTGCCTTCTCAGTGGGAGAAAAGTATTGCCCTGCGTGGCTCTGCAGGAGAGCATGCACTGTTTGAGATTTCTTTGCAATCTCAAGCAAACTTACATGATCTTCATTTGCAGAGAAGATGAGAGTTGGTTTTGGACTTCTAGCTGATCGATCCAACTAGTTTATTCCGGTCTCTGTGGAAGTGTAATCAATTCCTAATACAGCTGCAGCCCCACGCTGTCTTTTTAAACTTGAAAAAAGAAATCAAACAAAGGGATGATTAACTAAACGCTAAGCCTCTTAAATGACGACTATTCATGCTTGGCAAATATTTCTATTGCCACGTCTCCATCATGTAATATGCCCACTTTAATATAGTCCGTCTTCTTCTTCTGCACGGCATTTTAGAAACATATCTAATAAGTTAGACTAAAAACAACTTTTTTATACTGGAATCAATCCTAATACAATACTGTAGAAACCAAGTGAACTTACATGATTTGTCCCTGGTACAGGCAGAAGGTTGCTATGAAATATCACAAGGTGAAGTCAAGCATGTTTCTCGTAGACTGGTAGAGTGCTCTCCAGATTGTCATTTATAGTGTGATGTTATATAGTGGTGATCGCTGGCCAGCATCGAGTCAATGCCCGTTTCATTGGTACTCATGCATGTGTATACTTAGATCTTGGCATCCAGTAATACACAAACAATTTATAGCAAGAATATCTATTTCTTAGGGGCGCCCCTACAAATGCTTGCCAAGTGAGCCTTTTTTTTTTTTACCTTTTTCTTGATTTCTAGAAATTGATTTATAGTGACCGCTCTATGTCCATCCGCCCCTATAAATTCGATTTTTATGGATGGCTCGTCAACCGCACCTCCTATAAATCAGCGATTTGTAACCACGGTTACTTAGGGGCGGTTGACCAAATCGTCCCTACAAATTGTTACTAGCGTAGTGGTCTCTTATCGGGTGCAGTGCACATTTGCAACATTGTCGATGGCATATAAAATACAGATTTACTCCTTTGTAGGTGACTGATAATCTGCATTCTCGTCAACCAACCTCTCCGACCGCCCCTGTGCCCCACTCTTCTTCCTCAGCTCCGTCGGGCTTAGAAGGGGCTGGGGGAGTCAGGCCGGACAGGCTATGGGGAAGGTGGGAGGGCGGCTTAGGGTCCTGGCGGCGACGGAGGCAGCTAGGCCAGGTCAGGAGACGGGGGGCATCCATGATCAGAGCTTAGAGGGGTGAGGGCAAGAAAGCAGTCATTGCACACATGCTAGGATTTCGTTGGAGCTCCAGTGAAACCTTACCGCGCCACACGACGGCCGGGGCGGTGGGCAACAGTGGGGCGATGAAACGAGGAGCCGAGGAGGAGGTCACGGCCGCTAGTGAGGCAGGCGGGGGTGGGTGCGAGGAGGAGGAAGGTAAGGGAGAAGGGGGCGTGAGGAGGAGGCTGATGGAGATGACTATATGGTTAAGCAAATCTTCAGTGACCTACCACAGAGACGGAACCTATAAAATACCATGTCTTATTTGGATATTGTCGTGTTCACCTCAATCAAATGTATTGAGATGGATTAGGTAGATTTAGTTCAAATTGCACTCCAATTCACACTAACATATATAGATTGATGTGGATGTGAGACTACACTCAAACAAGACCTTGGTAGGATGACATGCACGCAAGAGTTTTCATGCCTCTTATTATTTTTACCATTCCACTAACAAAACATAGCCCGATTGATTTGATTCATGGTGATAATAAACAAATGTTGTCACCCTTCTTCAAGAGTGAAAAGTCTGGCCTTAAGTAGTTAGTGCAGATATATGACACTCGGACCCAACTCGTAACTCCCCCCGAGCGCTCGCAGCGGCCGGGCGACTCGGGGGCTCCCAGCCGGCGGCGCCCGAGCGGCCCCCGTCGCCTCCTCACCGCCTCCCTCCGGTGTGCGGCGGCCCAGCCCTCCGCTCCCCTCCCCTCCCCTCCCCTTTCCCTCTCCCTCTCCCTCTCCCTCTCTCCCCTCCACCTAGCACCTCGCCTCCTCCGGCGAGACGGCTGTCCGGTGGAGCAGATCCGGGCTCCCTGGGGCCGGATCCGGCCTCCTTCTATCCGGATCCATGGCGGTATTGCGAGACGGCGGCCTGCTCGACGGTGCGGCCGATCTGGCTCGCGCCTCGGTGGGCTTGGCGACGTGGACGGCGGCACCGTTCTCCCCACCGTTTTGTGGATGGACGGACTCGGCGGCCGGCGTAACCGCACCGGTGAAGGGGTCTAGTGGCGGCGGGCCGATCTGGGTATCTCAGGCCTGGATCCGCCGGCTGCTGCCCCGTGCTGCCCCCTTTTCGGTGCGGATGGTGCTCCGGCGACGCGGACTCGGGTGGGCGTTGCCTCGGGTCGGGGACATTTTCCTTGGCGGCGGCTTGGGGGTCGATTTGGACTCCTGGTCACCGAATGGGGATGCCAGTGTTGGCACCGGCCATCTCGACAAGCCGTCCAACCCGCCCTCCCACAGACCACGTCGCTCTCAGGCGGTCCGTGAATCGGCTCCGACATTCACATCAAAGGACACCGTCGCCCCCTGTTTTACTGCTGCCTCGCTGCATCTGGTGAAGACCCTGTCGATCATCTCCGACATCTAGTCGTGTGCAGGTCCGGCTTGGGTGTGCCTGTGTTGGAATACGGGTGAAAACCCTGCCTGGCGTTGCTGGGCCGGCGGCGATGACACAATCAACGTCATCTTCCCCCTTGGAGATGTCGCTGTAATTCCCTCTTCCTTTTATTGATGATGGCGTCTGTGGACGTCATTTACCTTCTTGAAGGCATCAACACAAACACAACTGCTCCTAGCCATGCCCTGCACTACGACATTTGGGACTCAGCTACGGCGCCAAGAGCAAGCCAAGGACGCCCTCTCGTTCAAACAGAGGGTCGAAGCATTTATCGTTTGCTGTTTTGTCCTGGTCTATGTATAAGACTATGACTTTTCTCTATTTTATTTTTTCTATCTTCTTTTGTAACATTTGACTGTGTACATCCCTGGATGTAGAGCCCGGATATATCCAAAACCTGCGTGTCCCTCTTGAATTCTCATTCTCTGATGCCTCTTTAGGATCAAATGCACTGTATGTAGCATGACCACGTGTCGTGTTGTTTCTGGATAATTAGAACAAATAATTCTCACAGTATAATGGTTTTTTAGTTTAGTGCTAATCGTAATATTTATCCAAGAATTTCAAATATCATATTATCATCTTTGCTAGTCTTTAAAATTAGGAACACTAGGAACACTAGCCCATCAACTCATGCTCCAGCATAATCTAAAATAATATGTTACCGTCTCCATTCTAAATTATGAGATAGTTAATGAACATAGAGTGGTCCAACCTGGAAGTCTGAAGTGCCAAAATACAATATGAGATAGTTCCATTCAACAATATAGAGGTCTTCTGGCTTATGCCTCATTCTCAAATCGTAACAGTCCCATGCCCTATATGTGGCACTGAATGTTGACCGCCAACCTTTATAGCGTTCATTAGCTATGGTCCATGTAATTTTCTTGTTTTCATCATTTTTCTCAAGGTCCCACTTGTCCTGTTCAAAAGAAATTTATACACAAAGAATCAATTCTTACACTATTTGATATGTAAGAATAAGTAAGATAGGTATGGTGGAAAGAAAGTATGAAAGCTTATTACCATTACATCAGCGGCTATCGCTTCTTTAATATCATCATCAATATTTTTCCATTGATTGAGATAGTATGTTTTGAATTGATTGAGATTGATATATCACTTCCAATCAGTGGCTATTGATTTATTTGCAATCAGTGGCTCGGCCTAGATTTAGTATGTCATATATGTTTTCCAATCAGTGGCTCTTGGCCTATCTGTTAATTCCAATCATTGAGTAGCTGTGAGTAATGAATTGCCTTGCTGGGTTTACATTTGAGATATTTTTACTTGTGATTATTGCACTATATATTGGGCGAATAACCTGTGTTGTTTCTGTGAGCATATAACCTGTGAAACTTGTGATCTTACTAGTGTGTACTAATCTTGAGTACTGATATATTCCTGGTTACTTCTATCTTTTCTAGGCTCTTAATTCTTGATCTAGAACCTGTTATTTTGGTAAGATTGTCTGTCACTTTTGTCAAGGATCTTTGATCATCAACTAAGTTTGAGAGCAAATATGATAAACATATTTATGTGTTTAATCTGCCTTCTTCTAACAGCCATATATGGTAAATGTTGATAAATGATCTTGTCCCTTTATGTCACATTTATTAATCGTAACTCTGTTTTTGTAATGAAGAAAGCTAGTTCCCCCTATGTGTTCAAAATCAACGAGAAGATGACAGTCCATTGCACATTTTCTCATGACAGCGATGAGGAGACAAATGATTGGCCGTGGCCTAGGGCCAAGGAGGTGACATTGGCTCCTGCACTTAAGATTCCTAAATTTGAAATATATATACATATGCTAACGGTCGGACACCTTTGTGAATTGACAGATAAGAAAAAAGGGCGAGAACATTCGTGTCCTCCTGAAGCACAAGTATTTCAATGAGTCGTCACCCTCGGGCTCTTCTTCCCCCTCCGTTGGCAATTAACTAGGATAGTGGACTGTCAACAAATGCTCAGTAGCTAGGATGGTTGTTCTTATGTAGCATGACTTAAGCACTTGTGTAATTAGTTAAGTACTACTGTTAAGCACTCCTTATTAATTAGTTAAGTAGTACTGTGTTAAGCACTCCTTAAATATATATATATATATATATATACCTTTTATCTATTTATCTCGGTTGAATATATGGTTGTCGATCTTATTTGGATGTTATATGTTATCTCGGTTGAATATATGGTTGTATCTATTTGGATGTTATATTTGGATCTTATTTTATACAGTAGACTTATAGAAAGGTATATGAAATATAAAACCTAGCCATAATACATGAATATGCAAGTTAAAACCGAGCCATAATACATGAATATGCAAGTTAAAACCACATCAAGAAAAATACATGCCTTAATACAGTACGTTTCTGCACTAATAATAAAATAGACTTAAATAAAGAAATCCTCCTCCTCCTCGGGATCGCCAACAGTTGTAGCTGGTGCAATGACTCCATCATCAATATATGTTTATTCATCAACATCATCGTCTTCTGCATCAACAATTGCTGATTGATCTGGTTCAGGAACAGATTGGGCAATCGCCAGTTGAATAACACTTGAATCTCCAGTAGAGCCTTCCAATCCTGTTCTCCTCCAACTTGACAAATCTATACGTTTGCGTGCTTCATCACTCATGTCTTGCACACCCACTTCGAGCAAGGATATGTCAATGTCACCGTCATCTTTTTCACTTGATTCTGGCATGGCAAACAAATTCCTAGGCTTCGTTGCGACAACAGATTGAACACCAATGAGGTTTGTTTGGTATGTCAGCATACAAAACTAGTTCAGCTTGTGTTGCCAATATGTAGGGGTCAGCAGAATATCGAGAACAACTAGTATCAATGTCGACAATCCCATACTGATCCTTCTTATATCCTTTTCCTTTGCTCGTAGATGCAGCTAGTACATCGTACCAGTCACACTCAAACAAAATAACTTCTTTTCCCTTCTCGAATTGAAGAGCAATTATTTTTTTAATCACTCCATACCATGTCATATTGCCGGTGCTGCCATCACCCTTCATACAAATTCCACTATTTTTCGTGTTCAGCCTTTTCTCTGTAGAAGCTGTTCGAAACAAGAAACCATTGATAAAGCATCTAGTGAACACACGGGCTCGAGGATCCGGTCCTTTAGCAAGTGCATGCAATAAGACGTCATTAATTACGCCTTCCTTAATTTGCTTGGTGATCTGCAAAACACACAATGCAAAGAATATAATTCAACTACCAGTGGATAACACACATGTCCAGAAACTACAAAATTAAATTAATTAACTACTCACTTTCTCCTTAAACCGGTCTATAAATTGCTCCTTGTGTCGTTTTTCAAGGTTTCTTATGCCATCTTCCCTGAGTTTGTCCATATGCTCACTGTTGCATTATTGTAACACATATTCAATATTTAGTAATATATACTTATGTAACTCAAACAATAGTGATATAACAAAAATATATATGGAACTTACTCAACCCATTGTCTGGCCTCCTCACAGTTGGTTGCTATGTAGTGCCTCATCTTCAATAACTCTTCTCTGTCAATTACCTCCAAAAGAGATCCCTTCTTGCTGTAATCAACATCGCTAAATACGCTGAGCCCAGATGGTGGCTCATTTACAACAGCACTTTCATGACGATCAGCTTGATTTAGTTTGGTATCAACGTCTTCTAAGAAACGAGAGCAAAACGTCAAGCACTCCTCAGAGATATATCCCTCGGCTATCGAGCCTTTAGGATGCGCTTTGTTCCTCACATAGCCTTTCAGTGTATGTAAATATCTTTCGACCGGATACATCCACCTAAAGCTCACAGGACCTCCTAGTTTAGCCTCTTCAGCTAAATGAACCGGAAAATGCATCATGATGTCAAAAAAGCAGGTGGGAATACCATCTCAAGGCGACAAAGAGTCTCTCCAATGGAACTGCTAAGCTTATCAAGATCTGCTGGTAGTAGCTCCTTTGAACAAATTGCATTGAAGAACCCACTAAGATCAATGAGTGGGACCAATACATCTTCTAGCAAAATGAAGCATACAATCAAAGGTAACAACTTCTGTAGAATAACATGGTAGTCGTGAGTTTTAAGACCAGAAACATTGCAACCATTGACGTCAACACATCTCTTTATATTGGAGGCAAACCCATGATACATCTTCACTCCTTCTAGAAACCTGCATAAAATTTCCTTCTGATCCTTAGATAATGTGTACAAAGCTGGTGGCATAGTATATTTATGATTCTCCATCATAAGATGTTGATCCTTCCTCATACCAATACTTTGCATGTCTAGCCGGGCCTTCTCACTATCCTTACATTTACCATCAATTTGAAAATGCTCTCACAGATGTTCTTCTCAATGTGCATCACCTCCAAATTATGCCTTATAAGCAACGAGTCCCAATAAGGCAAGTCAAAGAAAATACTCTTCTTCCTCCAATTGTGCTATCTTGTTTCTTCTTCACGTTGCTTCCTCTTTCTTGTTGCTTTCCCAAAGACCACTTGCTCAAAATATTCAAACTGTTGCCTCACTTGTTGGCCACTCAATGGCTGAGGAGCCTCCCTATTTTCAGTTTTGTTATTAAAGCTTACCTTGTTCCTGTGCCACCTATGTATCCGTGGCAAAAAGCATTGATGCCCCATGTAACAATGCTTGGACCCACATTTCAGCCACAAGAAATCTGTGTCCTTGTTGCAGTATGGACATGCAACTTCCCTTTGGTGTTCCAACCAGATAACATTGCATATGCAGGAAAATCATTGATTGTCCAAAGTAGAAGAGCATGAAGCGTAAAATTCTTCTTTACCTTCGCATCCCATGTTCTAACACCATCTTCCCACAACTCCTTTAACTCATCTATGAGGGGATGGAAGTATACATCAATATTGTTTCCAGGAGACTTGGGTCCTGGAACCAACATCGACATGATCCAATAAGGTTGTTTCATACACAACCAAGGCGGCAAATTGTATGGGATTATGATCATAGGCCAAGTCGTGTATGTTGTGCTTATCATCCAGAAGGGATTGAATCCATCCGATGCTAGAGCAAGACTAACATTACGAGGTTCCTTTGAAAACCACTTGTATTTCTCATCCACATGCTTCCATGCCGGGGAGTGTGCTGGGTGACGCATTCTGTCATCACTAAGCAATTTTTCCTTGTGCCATCTCATCTCTGTTGACGTGGTCTCCCGCATATATAGTCTCTGCAGCCGAGGAATTAGTGGGAAATAACATAGGATCTTACGTGGAAAACACTTCTTCTTTGGTGTATCACTGGTGTCACTAGTATCGTCATCATCACCACCCTTTGCACCACCTACATCATCCTTCCACCTAGACTCATCACATACTGGACATTTGTCCTTTTTTTCATTTTCCTTCCAAAATAGTACACAATCATCACAAGCGTGTATCTTGTCATAGTCCAGACCTAGATCTCGAACTACACTTTGCACTTTCTCCAATGTGTTTGGGACATAGTGACCTTCAGGTAGCACAAGTGAGAATAGATGTAGGATTTTCCTCAAGCAAGCATTACTCATACCATGCATGCACTTAATCTGAAACAATCTCACAATAAAAGAAACCTTAGTAGCCTCCTTGTAGCCTGGGTACAATTCCTTTCTTGCCTCCTCTAGTAATTTATAAAACTTCTTGGCACGCTCATTTGGCTCTTCATCTGCACCTTGGATGATGTCCCCATGTATACTAGCCCTGATTAATGCTCCAACCATATCCTCGCCTTCGTCAAGCTCGTTATTACCTCCTTCTCCTTCACCAGCATCATCGTCGTCTACTGATCCTCCAAGCTGGCCGCCACCTTGATGATATCATACTTCTCCGTCTTTGATGAAACCCTCATCAAACCTATTGGTCAAAACATGTCGGTGAATCTCACATCGCGTTTTGTAGACCATGCAACGACATCTAGCACATGGACACTTTGCAGTTGTTGTCCCAACAAATATGGTGTCCATAAATTTGCTGAACTTCTCTTGCCAAACAGGATCAGACCTGTCCATGGGCATCTAACTTGTCCCATATTGCCGTGACATTATCTTGTGCTCGATCTCCTCCTAGCAAAAAACTGCAAAACGTATGCATGCATATATAAGTACAACTCATCATCACATGTATGTACACAAATATAATCCAATATTACATACCAAAGACGATGTCACAGATTGGCCATGCACACGCGTACCGAATTTTTGTTGCCGTGCACGTTGATCATCCAAGATTACATACCAAAAACGTATGCAGTGGCGATGTTCTTTCTCTTCGCCGGCCGCTGATCGATGCCCTTGATCGATGTGTCTAGATCGATCGATGGAGTTGCGCACGTCAAGCCGCGAGAGGAACCGCCGTCGACGAAGCCAGAACGGATCGGATGAAGTTCTGCAAGGGGACGCAGAGGATTGATGATGGGCCTGGCCCTTAGTTTTCTATTTACCCAATTAAAGAGGCCAAATATATTACGTTTCCTATAATAGTATATCACAATGACAACCAAGATTTATTTGCAACGAAACACATCTGTGGCAATAGTACACACTTTTGCCTCGCCTATAACACTCATGTTGCAATTAACAACTATCTATGGCAACATACCAAATGTGTGGCAATTCTAGCTTTATATTGCATTAGTTTTATTAATCAGTTGCAATAACCAACACCCTAATTGCAATGATCTTGAGAACATCTTACAACGTACCAAATGTGTGGCAATTCTAGGTTTATATTGCCACAGTTATATTATTCAGTTGCAATAACCAACACCTTAATTGCAATGGCCGTGAGCAACCTTGCAACTCACCAAGACTGTGGCAATACAATGAATGAATGGCAACTATGTACTTTATGTTGCAAGAGCACCAAATAGTTGCAACGCTAATCAACATTAATGCCACGAAATGTCATCATGGCAAACGTGCAAATCTATGGCCACGGTTTATAAAAAAGGGTTGCTATAGGGATAACATATTGCCATGGTTTGGACCAATGTTGCAGAACGTCCCCCATTTTACCACAGATTTACAGGCGTTGCACGGAGGGTAGTGTGGCAATATTGTGCGAGTCTTGTAGTGCTAGGATTGCACTAGCCTACTAAAGGATGCGAAGCCTCCTAACCACAATTGCTAGCCTAATATAGCTCTAAGTTCACTCAATGCCTACAGAAGCTACTAAGCTATCTAGCACAACCTAAAATGCTACTTGCAAGTATGAAGAATGTAATGCAAGGATAGGTAGGGTGATTATACCACCGTGTAGAGGATTGATCCAATCAAATGGAGACCTTCGAGAAATCCAATCAATCACAAGGGAGACAAGATGTTGACACTTGATTTTTCTCCTGAGGTTCACTAGTTTGTCAACTAGCTACGTCCTCGTTGTGTCGGCTCACTCACTTGAAGGTACACGTGATAATTGGCATCATACGCCAAACCCATCACCGGGTGCCGCACAACCAACACAAGATGAGTGCACTCCAAGACATGCGCAATCCACTAGAGTTACCTTTACGATCTCCCGCGGGGAAGGCACAAGAACCCCTCACAATCACCACTTGTGGTCGACGAAGCACAATCACCAAGCTTCTGGAATCCACCTTGCTGCTCCAAACCATCTAGGTGATGGCAATCACCAAGAGTAACAAGAAAATCGCAGCGGTATCAACTCCCAAGTGCCACTAAGATGAACTCACTTCATGCAATGCACTTGAACACTCAAATCTCTCAAATGGATGATCAATCAATGATGAGATAAGTGGGAGTGTGTGTCACAAGCTCACAAGAGTATGCAATAGCCAAATGTGCAAGTGAGAGTCAATGAACCAGCCACACACCCTTTTTAGCCCCTTCAAAGGAACTAGCCGTTATGCCTTTTCTCAGCCTGAAAACGTAGCCTCCGGACTACTCTATAACCACCGGACTAATGCACATGGTCCGACGCCTGGTCCGGAGCTTCTGGGATCACCACGTGTCCATTGACTTCTGAAATCGACCGTTGGAGTTTGAAACAGCTGACCTCTGGACCACTTACCATAGTCCGGAGCCCCTGGTTCGACGCTTTTGCATCCAGCTTTAGTCGGAGTACAGTGAGCACCCATGCTCCGGACTACCCGTTCGGAGGTCACCGTCGGACTATATCACATAGTCTGGAGCTTCTTCAGAGCTTCGACCAAAACACGCAGTACGCGGCTTCGGACCACTAGTCCTATCCGGAGCCTATCACCGGACCATATCTTATGCTTTGCTCGACTGATCAACCGAACCTTTGGCTGATGGTCCGGAGCACCACCGGACCACTAGTCCGGAGCTTCTTCTGTCTATCAGCCAGTGCTAGGAGCAGCTGTCGGACCACCTCCTATGGTCTGGAGCTCCTATGCAAACTGATCCGAAGCTTCTGTTTTGGTCAGAATTCTCTTCTCTTTTCTTCCCTTGATCTCATGTGCCACCACCAAGTGTATCACTGACTTGTGCATGTGTGTTGGCATATTTTATCAAGTTTTACAAGGGTTGTTCATTAGATTTAGATACAATGCAATGATGATCAACCTAATGGCACTTGATAGTTGCAACCACATACTATTTCCCCCTCTTAATAGTATGGTTACCTATCCTAAATCTGATCACACCCACTAGGTGTCTTGATCACCAAAATAAAAATGCCCTAGCTTATACCTTTGCCTTGAATAGCTTAGGGTCTCCTCCTGCTCTTTTTCTCCAAGTGTGAGCTTTTGATAGCTTTCTCCTTAGCCTCCTCCTTGCTCCATCACTTGTTATCTTCTCTTCATTTTAGTGTACTAAACCTACTCACACTTAGAGCTAGGTTAGTACTTAGGTTTCATCAATTAACCAAAACACTAGAGATCTTTCAATAAGTCAGTAACTTTGATGAAAATTTAGTAGTGAAGAATCATGGCCCTATTGGTTTCGACGATTAACGACAATTTGAGATTATTATGGCTAATGTGTGTTTTTGCAGAGGCTATGCTTAGCCTAGCCATAGTGATCAACATGAATGGGCATAAATGGTTATCACTTAGCCCCCAAGATGGATATCGTTTCGGATTTCAAAGAGTCATGATGAAGACCCTAGAGTGATAGGCTAAGTGCCATAAGAAGATGAAGGACACTTAGTGTAGATAGGTCTTTATTTGATATTTAGCCGTACTATAAAGAGGGGTTGAGACTAGTATCTTGACTTAGGAAAGCTTCATGACTTAGGTGTGGTGCACACTTGACTTCCTTAGCTCTAAGAAAGCCTATGGTGACCGTAAGATAGCTTAGAACAACTTCCGTATTCATCGCGACGAAAACCGGAGTTGAGAGAGAAGTTCACTGGGCGTCGGACGCTGAGTCCAAAGGCGCCGGACGCTGTCCGTCGCGACGGACGATGGCGTCGGACACTGACGCCAGCATGACACCGCATCCGTCGGCTGCCCAGTATGAGCCCCTATGTTTAAGAGGGCGTCAGACGCTGTCCGTCGCCGAGGCGTCGGACGCTGCGGTAGCATCCGTCGGCCTTCCAGTGGACATATTTTCAGCCAGTATCGGCCAGGGGCGTCGGACGCTGGAGCCTCAGCGTCCGTCAGGTTGCGATGGAGCGTCCGTCGCCCAAACCAAGTTTCAGAACTAGCCGTTGGGGTATGCGACGGACCGTCCATCGCCTAGGCGTCGGAGCGTCCGTCGCTAACTTAAAAGCAGTGTCTTTTTCAGCCCGAGGCAGTTTTGTGAGAGGACTATTTATAGCCCACCCCTTGCCTTCCTACCTTGTCTTTGCTCATTTCAGTTGCTGAGTTGCTTGAGAAGGTTGGGAAGAGAGCAAGAGCCCTAGAGAGAGAGAGAGTGATTCGCGAATCCATCCATCCTCTCCTCTAGTTCATCCAAGAGTTCAAGTGTGCATCCTCTAGTTGTGAAGCTTGAGTGAGTAAAGCGAAGATCGAAGCTTGTTACTCTTGGTGATCAACATCACCTAGACGGTCCGGTGGTGCTTGGGAGGAAGGTGATCGCCGGAAGATTGTCGGTGGCCCTTCTCCATCGACTTGTGATCGGTTGTGGGTGGTTCACCTAGCCGGAGTGGCGAAGAAACAACCCGTAGAGAGCACTCTACCCTTTCGCGGGTGCTCCAACGAGGACTAGGGGGGAGTGTCGACTCCTCGATACCTCGGCAAAACTTCGTCGTGTCAAGAATTCTATCCCTAGCTCTTTCATACCGCATTACTTTCTGCTTTGTTCTTACTTTCATTGCCTTGCTTCAGCTTTCATAGTCTAAGCCACACTAATTGTTAGGCACTGGGTGATTGGCATTTGATAGGATTTCATATTTCCTTTAGAAATTTGAAATAAGCCTAATTCACCCCCCTCTTGGGCATCTTGATCCTTTCAATTGGTATCAGAGCAAGGTTTGCTCTAAATTAGGCTTTACCGCCTAGAGCAAGATGTCCCATGGGGATGGACCGCCACCCATGTTTGATGGGGATGATTTTCTTTATTGGAAAGTGCGGATGGAGGCCTACCTTGAGTCCGTGGATCTCGGTGTGCACAAAGTCGCTACCGTAGGTGGCACTGTGTTTGCCGATGATCTCTTCGTTGAGAAGAACAATGCCAAGGTAAAGAACATTCTTTTCCGTGGCATTGGCAAGGATGTGTTCAACCGTGTGTGGAATTGCAAAACCGCACATGACGTTTGGACAAACATTTGTGCGCTACACGAAGGGACCAAATGTGAGTGTGAGGAATGCTACCATTTGGTCATGGCTAAGTTGAACTCCTTTGCTATGCTTACTAATGAAAATGCCAATGAGATGTACTCACGTCTTAATATTCTTGTAGAGGAGTTGAATGGACTTGGGCTCACCCAAATGCAACCCGCTGATGTAGTGCGCAAGATTCTTTGTGTCTTGCCAATTGACAAGTATGGCCACATTGTCACCGTTCTTCACCAAGGGGATCTCTCCTCCTCTACACCAATACAAGTGTTGGGCAAGATCAATGCTCATGAGATGTACATGAAGATTGGTGATGGCGGCTCTTCTTCCTCCTCCAAGAAGAAAGAAAAAGAGAAGGAGGAGAAGAAGGCTTTGCTCTCAAGGCATCCTCTTCGGAGAAGTGCAAGATGCAATTTGTGTATGAGAGTGCAAGTGATGAGGATGATGATGACAACCTCGCCCTCATGGTGAAGAAGACAAAAAAGATGTTGAAGAGGCTAAACAAGAATGGAGTCAAGTTTGACTCAAAGAAGAAGAAGTTCTGCACAAGCTCTTCACGGAAGCCCCTCTCCAAGATGGATTGCTACAATTGTGGCAAGCTTGGACACTTGGCTCATGCTTGCCCCGAAGAGAAGAAAGACAAGTACAAGAACAAGAAATTAAACAACAAGTTCAAGTACAACAAGGGCAACAAAGATGAGTCAAGTGATGAGGAGAAGAAAGATGACAAGCCATTCAAGAAGAAGAAAAACTTCAACTTCCACAAGAAGAAGAATGGCAAGGCCTACATTGTTGGTGATTGACTCACCGACATTGAAGACACAAGTGACTCATCCGGTGATGAGAGTGAAGATGAGAAGGTGGCCGCTTTGGTGATTGGGTCTTCTACTCCACCGCCACCTCCTCCATCATCTCCGGGCTCATCCTCTACACACCTATGCCTCATGGCTAAAGGTGACAAGAAGGTACAAAAGGTAGAAGATGATGAGGAGGCTAGCTCTAGTGATGATAGTGATGATGAGTTTGAGGCACCTTCCTATGACGAGCTAATTGAAATTTGCAACAAATACACCAAGCTCATTAGGAAGTATAAAACTAAAAGTGAATCACTAGAGAAAGCAAATGGAAACTTGCATGATAAACTTGATGACTTGTCTAGTGCTAATGATGATTTGAAGCTTGAGAATAAAACTCTCACATCTAGCACTAGGGAGCTCAAAGCCTCAGTCAAGCAAGCTAATGAGAAACATGATAAGCTTGAGAGGTCAACACAAGAGCTCCATACAAGGTATAACTTGCTAAAAGATGACTACAACCAAGTGAGAAATGAACATGGCACACTTGTGGTAGCTAATGAATTGCTTATTATTGATCTTGCTACACATGTTGCTATTAACCCGGTTGTTAAGTGTCATATAGCTACTTCCTGTGAGGACTTGCTTGATGAAGTTGTGTTGACACAAAAAACGTCTGATCTGCGAACACCTCGGGCTTATACTCGAAATTTCGATATCCAAGGTGTGCCAGTCGATTTGACCAGTTAATCGACAAGGACGATAAATAGAACAACGATGAACGAGACGACGACGATGCACCTGGACGTCAAGGCTTAGATTTCTCAAAACTCGGAACTCGCGAGGTTGACGGAGATCATGTAGATGCAGCCCGTCGAGGCTTTGTAAGAACTCGTAGATAAACTAGAACTAGTACAATGAAAGTAAATTTCCTGGAAAAGTAGATGAAAATAATAGATGTATTTGATTGATTGTATATTTGTCCTTCGCAAGCCATAGGTACATATTTATACTCCGGTAGGAGGAGTTGTACACAGACATGACTCATACCTAAACAAAACTCCTATTTTTAAGGAAAAAAACAACTCGTGCAAGAGTCGGACTCAAACTTAAAAACAAATACTAGTATACAATCACTAGTTTCCATATCCGTCTTCGTTACGATGACACCTTCCATCGGCAGATCTCCCTCAATCTACAACCTTCCTTTAACGCCATCGGCAACCTTCGCTGACGTTAGTCATACCATTCTGCATTCACTGGCATGCTTCCCTATTGGCAACATCTTCATCGGCAACTTTCCCATCGGCAAGCAGCCTTCTTCTCTTTCTGACGCTCCTTTAATCAAATTTGTCATTGGCAATCTCCTTTGTTTCCATCGGTAATTTAACTGGCAGTATTTGAAACCAACAAAGAACAATGACCACTCCTTTACCGATCAACATACTCAGTCCATATTGACATGTTCTAAAAACGGTGTCAACAAGTTGCTAGTGAGCAAAATGCTAAGTTCAAGGGCAAGAAGGTAGTTGAGGCCAACAAGTATGAAGACTATGTGAAGATGAGGCAAGAAAACTCAAAGCTCAAGAAAGAGCTAATCAACCTCAAGGCCAACAAGCCCTTCACTATCAAGTCGGCCAAGCAAGATGACAAAGATGCAATCACCTTGATCAACTCCCTCAAAGAATAAAATGCAAAGCTCAAGGTTGAGAAGATCAAGCTTGCTAGTCGAATGGAGAAATTCACCAAGGGCCACAACCTCCAAAGTGAGCTCTTGATGAACACTATCATGAAGACCGACAAGACTGGTATTGGGTTCAAGGAGAACCAACTCATGAAGGCCAAAGTCAAGATTGAAGCAAAGAACTATTACAAAAACAAGGCCACAAGAGACAACTATGAGCAAGCAAAGCTAAAGCCTAGAAGATGCTTTGAGTGTGGACAAGTTGGTCACTATGCTCATGATTGCAAGACTCCACCTTGCAAGACCTTGCCCAAGCACACAAGGCCCTTTTCTCATGATGCACACTTCATCATCAACAAGGACTCCAAGGGTAGACCCCTAGTTGTGTTTCTCAGTCCTAAGATGAAGAACAAGCCCAAAGTGATATGGGTTGCTAAGGAGTTGGTGGACAAGGCTATGGGACCTTGCCAAGTGTGGGTTCCCAAACAACAAGCTTAACTTCAAGTTGCTTGTGTGTAGGTGAACTACAAGACCGGTGGAAGTCATTGGGTGATTGATAGTGGTTGCACTCAACATATGACCGGTGACTCCCGGATGTTCACCACACTTGAGGAAGATTGTGAAGGGCAAGACAAGATTACATTTGGGGACAATTCAAAAGGCAAAGTTAAAGGTTTAGGCAAAGTGGCAATCTCCAATGATCAATCAATATCAAATGTCTTGCTAGTACAATCTCTATGCTTCAACTTTCTATCGGTTGGTCAACTATGTGATCTTGGTTTCCAATGTCTCTTCACTCCCAATGAGGTAGTTGTGACCAAGATTGAAGATTCTTCTTTGATATTCAAGGGGTTTAGGCACAACAATCTCTATCTAGTGGACTTCACCTCAAATGAAGCTAGTTTGCAAACATGTCTATTCTCCAAGAGCTCTTTGGGTTGGCTATGGCATAGAAGATTAGCACATGTGGGAATGTCAACCTTGAAGAAACTTGTCAAGAAGGAGATGGTTAGAGGTGTGAAGGATGTGGTGTTTGAGAAGGACAAGTTGTGTAGTGCATGTCAAGCCGGCAAGCAAGTGGCCAACACCAATCCCACCAAAGCTTTCATGTCAACCTCAAGAGTCCTAGAGCTACTCCACATGGATTTATTTGGACCTACCACCTATGCTAGCCTTGGAGGCAATCTCTTTTGCTTGGTGGTAGTTGATGACTACTCTAGGTACACTTGGGTGTTCTTTCTTCAAGACAAGGGAGAGACTCAATCAATATTCAAGAAGTTTGCAACTAGAGCCCAAAATGAGTTTGATATGAAGATCAAGAAGATAAGAAGTGACAATGGGACCGAGTTTGTGAACACCAAGATTGAAGATTATTGTGATGAAGTTGGGATCATGCATGAGGTGTCCGCCACCTATACCCCACAACAAAATGGTGTAGTAGAGAGAAAGAACCGGACACTAATCACACTTGCAAGATGAATGCTTGATGAGTACAACACCCCCGAGAAGTTTTGGGCCGAAGCAATAAACACCACATGCTATGCAGCCAAGCGGCTATTTGTTCAAAGGCTTCTTAAGAAGACCCCCTATGAGCTTGTGAATGGGAAGAAACTGGATATATCCTTCTTCCGAGTGTTTGGATGCAAAGTGTACATCTACAAGAAGTGTCAACACTTGGGAAAGTTCCAAAGGCAATGTGACATTGGTTTCTTACTTGGATATTCACTTAAATCCAAGGCATATCGAGTATTTAACAAAGCCTCCGGCCTAGTTGAAGAAACATATGACTTGGATTTTGATGAAACTAATGGCTCTCAAGAAGAGCATGAGAATCTTGATGATGTAGGTGATGAACCCTTGAGGGAGGCTATGAAGAATATGCCCGTTGGTGCCATCAACCCACTAGAGGTGGAAGAAGTAGAAGATGATGCAAATCAAGTACCTTCTCCACTACACACGCCTCAAGTTGATGAAGAACAAGTGAGGGAAGCACAAGGAGATACCTTCATCCCTCAAGATCAAGCCGAGGCACAAGCTAGTGATGTTGATGCACCACAACCTTCTCTCCAAGTGATTGATAGAAGATCTACACCTATTCTTCAAGCTCATCCATAAGACCTCATCATAGGGAGTCCATCAAGGGGGGGGGGGGGGTAACAACTCGATCTAGACTTGCTTCGTATGTTGAGCATCACTCTTTTGTTTCCTTTGTTGAACCTTCTAGTGTGGAGGATGCACTTGCGGATCCGGATTGGGTGAATGACATGCATGAAGAGTTGAACAACTTCACCCGGAACGAAGTGTGGACACTAGTAGAAAAGCCCAAAGGAGCAAGAATCATTGGCACCAAGTGGGTGTTTAGGAACAAGAAAGATGATCAAGGCGTGGTGGTTGTGAGGAACAAGGCAAGATTGGTGGCAAAGGGGTTCTCCCAAGTTGAAGGCTTGGATTTTGGGGAGACCTTTGCACCTGTTGCAAGACTAGAAGCCATTCGTATCCTTTTGGCATATGCTTCACATCACAAAATGAAACCTTTTCAAATGGATGTGAAGAGTGCCTTTCTAAATGGTTTCATTAATGAACTTGTTTTTGTCTTACAACCTCCTGGGTTTGAAGACCCAAATTGTCCTAATCATGTGTATAGGTTGTCCAAGGCACTCTATGGATTGAAGCAAGATCCAAGAGCTTGGTATGAGAGGCTAAGGGACTTCCTACTCAAGAAGGGCTTCAAGATCAGGAAAGTGGATACCACACTATTCACCAAAGTGCTTGATGGAGAAATCTTTGTTTGCCAAGTATATGTCGATGACATTATATTTGGGTCAACAAACCAAGATCATAGCAAGGAATTTGGTGCATTGATGTCCAAGGAGTTCGAGATGTCGATGATTGGCAAGCTAACCTTCTTCCTTGGCTTCCAAGTGAAGCAATTGAGGGAGGGCACCTTCATATCTCAAGAGAAGTACACTCATGATGTGCTCAAGAAATTCAAGATGGAGGATTGCAAGCCAATCAAGACCCCAATGCCTACTAATGGGCATCTTGACCTTGATGAGGGAGGTAACTCAATCGACCAAACTCTTTATCGCTCGATGATCAGTAGTTTACTTTACCTCACTGCTTCTAGGCCAGATAACATGTTTAGTGTGTGTATGTGTGCTAGGTTTCAAGCAAACCCTAAGGAGTCGCATCTAAGTGCGGTTAAAAGAATCCTTAGTTACATAAGGCACACCCCTAGAATTGGCCTTTGGTATCCCAAAGGAGCTCCCTTCCTACTTTGTGGCTATTCCGATTTGGATTATGCCGGGTGTAAGGTTGATAGGAAGAGTACCTCCGGCGGCTGCCATTTGCTAGGAAGATCACTTGTTTCTTGGTCCTCTAAGAAGCAAAATAGTGTGGCATTGTCTACCGCCGAGGCAGAATTCATAGCCATGGGAGCAAGTTGTGCACAAATCTTATACATGACCCAAACACTTCTTGATTACGGCGTGTTTTTAAAAGATGTTTCACTCTTGTGTGATAATGAAAGCACCGTAAAGCTTGCAAATAACCCGGTTTAACACTCTCGCACCAAACACATTGATATCCGTCATCACTTTCTTAGAGATCATGTGGCTAGGAAAGACATATCACTAGTGGGAGTTTCTAGCGAAAATCAATTGGCGGATATCTTCACTAAACCACTCGATGAAGCAACCTTTTGTAGGTTGAGAAGCGAGTTGAATGTGCTTCATGACTCTAACTTCACTAAAAGATGATCTTGTGTGAACCAACCTTGCATCATGTGTAATATAATCATGTTAATTAGTAATGCACATAGGCTTGGCTAACATGGTTGGAATAACCATTCTTGAACGTGTGAAGAAGTCCAATCATGGTTTAAACTTGCAAGCAACCTAGATTCAAATTCTTGTAATGCATTGCATGTGCATGTGTTGTTTGCCGTTTGTTTTCGGTTAAGTTTGAGCATCCTCTGTGTTCGTCCACTTAGGGGGAGCATTCCAAGCTCAAGTCATTACTTTACCCCTCTTGTGGCCATATGATGTCTCCTTGGAGCTTCCATTCGAATATTTTGAGCTAAAACTAGTTTAAAGCCTTTGGCAAAATATTTGCAAATAAGAGTTTGAGAGATGGTTCTCATATCAAGTCCAATCAGGCTTTATTGGATCTTATTGGATTGAGACTTGGTTGGGAGAGAAGAAACAAAATCAAAATTTGATTTTTTTTGAAAAATTGGCGACGGACGATCCCGACGGACGCTACGTCATGCTTACCTCAGCGTCCGTCGCAACCGTCCGAACAAAAAATGCCGCCCGGTTGAGGGGCGACGGACGATCTGCAGTGTTCGTCACAGAGCGTCCGACGCATTCCATATCGTGACGTCTCAAAAACCCTTCTTGAAGACCGACAGACGATGCCATCGGACATTGCCTAGCGTCCGTCACAGTCCGACGAAGCGTCTGTCGCTCCACATTGGAGCGTCCGCCGCGAACTTAAGGGCTATATCTCTTTTTGGAAACCATTTCCCCCTCGGTTCTTTTTTCAATCCAGATCTGCTGCCGCCCGACCTTTCCTCCGCCGCCGCAGCACCGCCCTAGCTGTGTCCCTTCTCTACCACCGCTCGCCGCTTCCCTAACCCTAACCGCCTCACGCCGCCGGTGAATCCTTCCCTGCGCGCCGCCGGTGGATCCCGCCCCGTTGTCCAGCGCTGCCCTGCGTTCTCCTTTCTCCCTCTCTGCGCGTGCGCTTCAGCCACGTAGAGAGATTTTTAGCGCCGCCCGGAGCTCCTAGTTCCCGGTGCTCAGCCCTGTGCTCACCGTGGTGCTGCAAAGGAGGTCTGCTGTGATCCCTTCCCTTCTGAGGTGATCTCTCCACCTCTTGCTTGATTTCTAATCACATTAGGGTTGGCTCCCGTGTAGCAGTGCTTTCACTTATTCCCTATCCTTGCTATTTATTTTCTCTTAGGCTGCGGTTTGGAGTGAAATTAATCGAGGTTCTTCCCCCCTTTCTTGTTTTGATCACTGGCTTGAGGTATGGATTGAGCAGATTCGATTCTATTCTTATCTAATTCATGCTTCCAATTAGACTTGCTCACCTCTAGTTATATGCTTATAAGTTATATATTCTCTCTATCTAATCAAGCAGGGTCAGTGTGTCAGTGGATCAGTGGCAGTAACTCGGGGCAAAGTCTGCGAGTAAGGAACGAGGCAAAGCCTTGAAAGGACAGTCTAGGGTCGTCGTGCCAATCTTGTTTGGATGTTTTGCTCAGTGGATTGTCAGTTGGCAGTGGGCAGTGAGTTCGTGCTTTGACAGTTGAGGATTCTTTGACAGCGACACTTTGGTTTGTTCAGTGCATGTCCATGGCAAGGACGAAGAACACCGGCCCCGTTCCCGGTAGTGGTGGTGACCGTCCACCTCCACCACGTCCACCCACTAATCGGGGAAGGGGCAAGCAAAAGGTTCTGTCAAAGAAGCGCAAGAGGCCACTTATGGACCCGGATTCAATGGCAACAGTAGCAGTGGTAGAGGCCGCAGAAAGAGCAGAGCGAGTTGGACGTCGCGCCGGCTTGAGGCTCTCACCTCGCCGTGGAGCGCGTCGTGAGTCCCCCTCGCGACCAGAGACAGAGCCCGTAGAGGCCATTGAGTCAGAGGAGGCAGAGCCAGCTACAGAGACTGAGCAGCCAGAGGCCGCGGGCCACTCTTCGATTGGTGAGCTGATGGCCAGACGTGTCACTCACTCTCGTGGGTCAGGAGCACCTCCCAATCCGCCAGGACCTCAGCTACCAAAACTAGTGAGGCATTAGGTCTGAGTTCTCTCAACCAAGCAGGTTTAGTTACTTCGCTTTGTTGACTTCCAGTCTTGGTTTCCGAGTCAGAGAGATCCCCGTGCAGGACGACACTTCTACTCTACCATTCACGAGGATTTATACAGAGCTTACACCGAGATAGTCGCTCCTCTTCGGGCTCATAGAGTTTGCCCACTGGCTCATATAGAGGGTGTCGGTGGTCCAGAGATTCCCCAGTACCTGCAGTATCTACAGGGATTGTCTGACCTGATGGGACATTCCGGTGCTTACCAGAGGGACTAGGTTCTTCAGTTCTACGCATCTCTGTAGATTTCCCCTTACCACGAGTTCTTCCACTTCGGCTTCCAGGGTCGCGACTTCAGAGTCACAACTGCTCGGTTCTGAGAGCTATTTCACCTAGAGGTCTCTTCTACGAGGATTCACAGTTTGTGTTACGGGGATCAGGAGGCACCTGGTCTACCTCACGATGGTATAGTGCCATCTACAGACTATGTGAGACTGTCCTTCCAGCAACCTTTCACAAAGGGTTCGAGCCACACCCCGCGAGACCTCACCTCTTGCTCGGATTCTCCACGAGACACTGAGGCGTACCATCCTACCCAGGATTGGAGCTCGGGACACTCTTACACGTCTTCAGTTGTGGCTTCTCGCTCATATCGTCAGGAAGGAGAAGTTTGACTTATGGGATCTGATCGTCAGTGAGTTAGAGGACATCATAGCCGCAGGCTTCAGAGGTCACTGGTAGCTACAGTATGGACACTGGATCTCTTATCTGATAGTTTCCATGACTAGCTCTTTAGTTCTACGAGTCACCCTTACTCGGTCAGCCACTGAGTTCCCAGTTTACTCAATGCACCAGCTGGTCATGTATGGTCAGGTTGCTCGTCCCAATCGTGCTTACCGTCCAGGCACCAGGCAGACAGGAGTGCCACCACAGTCCGACGAGAAGACAAATGCTACCATTGAGCAGATAGCTCAGGCAGAGCTTGTAGACCTCAATGCTCAGATAGATGAAGCGGCCGATGCCACCTACAAAGAGGATCTTGCTTCAGATAGTTCTGACGATGACTATAGGCCAGTTCCCGACTACGCACCCCGGTCTCACAACCACAAGGCCGGTGGGTCAGGTGTAGCTCCTGCTCCAGCAACAGGTTCTTCAGAGGACACCATACTCACCATCCTTTAGAGGATGCAAGAGGAGCAGACACGACAGGCAGAGGAGCAAAGGAGGCAGGCTGAGGAGGTATGGAGGCTTACAACCCAGCAGCTGGTAGCTCAGGCACAGGCACAGGCCTAGCAGGATGAGTTTCAGTTACAATTCCTAGCCTTCCAGAGGCAGCAGGCCGAGTCACAGCGACAGATGGCAGAGCTACTCAGTCGGCTGCTCGGGTCTAGCTCCGATCCGTCCCTCACGCCCCAGTTTGCACTACCAGATCCCTCCCTGAAAGACCTTGTTTGGTTTTGGTTAATTGATGAAACCTATGGACTAACCCTTGAACTAAGTGTATGATCAAGATAGGGTGGTTCACCTTGGTACATGGAGCTAGATGGATGATCATGATGAATCAAGTGCTCCATGGACTAAGGAAAAGAAGAAAGAGAAAAACAAAAATGGGCTCAAGGCAAAGGTATATCATAGGGCCATTTTTGGTTTAGTGATCAAGACACTATAGAGAGTGTGATCACCTTTAAGATAGATAGCCGTGCTATTAAGAAGGGAAAACTCGTTTTGATTGCAGTTACCATGTGCCACTAGGTTTCCATTGCATCCATATAAAATGAACCTAAGTGACGCAAACAAAACTAAATCCAAGAAAATATGTTACAAAGGCTAACACAGGTGAACAAAGGTATGGATCACAAGGTGTTAGCACATGGAAGCTTGGAGAAGAAGCAGAGGCTCGGTTTGGAACTCAGAGGGGCTCCGGACGCAGGGTCCGGACGTAGGAAAAAGGTCGTCTGGACCAATGGACATGCGTCTAGAAGTAGACCCTAGGCCTCGGCCTCTCTGGACAGGAGGTCCGGACGCTAAAGAGAATCCGGACGCTGACTCCAATCGCGGGTCCGGAGCTCGGCGCTCTCTGGACTCCTCTGGTTGTATTTATCCAGACACTGTATAGGGTCCGAACGTAGGACTCCGGTCGCGAGTCCGGAGGTCTGAAACTCTCTGGACCCTCTCTGGACTGGGTCCAGACGCAGAAGAAAGAAGCGCCAGACGCTACTGTTCCCTGGGTCCGGAGGTGGCACGTCAGCACCAGTGAAGGCGCCAACGGCAGGATTCAAACTGGAGGAGGGTCCGGACGCAGGCGCGTTGGTCCGGACCCCCCCATGCTTCTTGCGTCCGGACTAGCGTAGAAAGAAGTGGAAAGGGGCAAAACGGTTAGCTCGCCTTGGATGGATGTTTAAGTGGCTTGGCCGGTTCTTAGGGCTTACTCTTGCACCTCCCATTCATTTGATACATTTGTGCTTGCTTGAGATAGCCCCCAACTCATCTCTCTTTGCTTCAATTGCATTCTTGTGAGAGTTTGAGTGAACCAAGTGCATTGATCATTGCATTGCATCTTAGTGGCACTTGGTCATCGTCATCGCCGTGGGATTTCTTGTTATTCTTGGTGTTTGCCAACACCTAGACGGCTTGGCGATTGAGGAGAAGCTTCGGCACATGTTGGTGATTATTCGTGGCCGGCTTCATCGATTGTGAGAGGGCTTGTACCCACCTCGGTGGAGCGCCAAAGGGTAACTCTAGTGGATTGCTCGTGTCTTTGAGTTACTCTCATTTGGGTGTTTCTTGTGGCGCCCGGGTAGTGGGCTTGGCTTGTGAATTGCCAATTAGCCACCGAAACACCATTTGAGTAGTCGATACAACGGGGACTAGCTTGGTGGCAACCAAGTGAACCTCAGGAGAAAAATCGATTGTCATCTTGCCTCTCGGCTATTCATTGGTATTCATTGTGATTGGTTCTCTACATTGACATCCATACATCACAAGGCATCGGTATAACAATCACCTCCTCTCTTGTATTTACCTTGTTCATATTTAGTTAGCTCTCTAGTTAGCTTGTTAGCTTAGCTTGTTAGTTGTTCTTGCTAGCTCAAGTTAACTGCCTTAGGTTCTTGCTATTGTTTGTTAGGCACTTAGCTAACTAGAATTGCATTGGATAGGTGGCTTTTCACCCCAAGTAGAGCTAGAGCAAACCACTTGATCTAGTGTTTTGTAGAATTTTTATTAGGCTATTCACCCCCCTCTAGCCATCTACGACCTTTCAAGTGGTATCGGAGCCGTGGTCACCGCTATTATCAAGGCTTAACAACCTTCGGTGTTAGTGATGGCTCAAATATGATTCAACCATGTGGGGAGCAAACCACCAATGTTTGATGGCACCTCATTTGATTATTGGAAGAGGAAGATGAAGATGCATCTAGGCTCAATACATGAGAAGGTGTGGAGTGTGACCGAACATGACTTTGTCATTCTTGATGAAGCCGCTCCCACACCTAGAGAGCAAGAGAACCGACAATGCAACACCATGGCACTCAATGTCATCTACAATGGCATTGATTCCAAGGTGTTTGAACAAATCAAAGATCTTGAGAAAGCAAGTGAAGTGTGGAAGAGATTAGAAGATACTTATGAAGGCACGTCAACGGTAAAGAATGCCAAGTTGTACATGCTGAAGGACAATCTATCTCACTTCAAGATGAAGGATGATGAGTCTATCCCAGAGATGCTTCATAGGCTCCAAGTGATCATCAACGATCTCAAGAGCTTGGGTGAGAAGGTAAAGGATGAGGACTTCTCCAACCGGTTTCTTGGTTGTTTGCCCAAGAAATACAAAACTTTGAGGCAAATAATTAGGAGAGATGGTTTGGACAAGATCACTCCCAATGAAGTACTTGGTGAGATCATGACCGAAGAGCAATACAATGAAGAATGTGAAGAAGAAGAGGTCAAGGAAGAAAAGAAAGAAAAGAAGAGCTTAACATTCAAGGCCTCATCATCCAAGAGCAAGGGCAAAGCAAAGAAGCAAGAGTCAAGTGATGATGAAGAAGCTAGTGATGATGATGATGATGATGAGATGATGGCCCTCTTCGTGCGCAAGTTTGGCAAGTTCATGAAGAAGAAGGGCTATGGTGCTAGAAAGAGAAGAGATAACTTCAAGGGCAAAGAATATGAGAAGAGATGCTACAAGTGCAAGAGCACTGGTCACATGATTGTGGATTGTCCCAATCATAGTGATGATGAAGAGAAGAAGAAGAGCAAGCATGACAAGAAGGAGAAGAAGCTATCCTTCACCAAGAAGAAGAAGGGTGAATCCTATGTGGTGACTTGGGATGATAGTGACTCTTCCAATGATGACTCTATTGATGATGAAAGGAAGAAGTCCAAGAAGAAGGTTATGACAAGCATTTCTATCAACAACAAGCCATCCATCTTTGACAGTCCATCATGCTTCATGGCTAAGCCAACTAAGGTACAATCTCATGATGATAGTGATAGTGATGATGATAGTAGTGATGATGAGGAGTACTCCAAGGTGGAACTAGTTGATATGATGAAGCAAACTTATGAGTGCTTTGAGAAGTTTGAGAAGAAGATAAAGGAGTACAAAGAATTGAACAAGAAGCTTAATGCTCTTGAATAATCCTTTGATGAGCTCAATGGCTCTCATGAGAGGCTAATGGAAGCCCATGAGAAGCTTGAGAGGACTAACTACAAGCTTGAAAAGGCTCACTCCTCTCTCCTTGATCAAAGCAAGGATAAGGTTGTTGCATCATGCAATGTTGGAGTAACTTGTGATATTCTAGATGAATCATTTTTCACTCCTATCATTAGTGCCCCAATCGAGACACAATGTAGCACCTCCACTTGCACATATACTAGGGATAGCTCAAAGGATGATGCTACACTAGTGATTGAAAATGAAAAATTGAAAAATGATGTTAATGAACTCACTCATGCTTTGGGTAAGGCATATGGTGGAGATGCCCGCTTGCTAAAGTGCTTGGGTAGCCAAAGATTCTCCCTTTGCAAAGAGGGTTTGGGCTATACCCCCAAGAAGGGCAAGTCGGCCTTTGTAACTCCTAAGCCTAGCTTTGTGAGGAGAAATGGTTGGTTTTGCACAAAATGCAAGCAAGTAGGGCATATAGAACAATATTGCAAACTTAACATGAGCCAAACCAAGTTTGCTAAAGCTACCTCTATGCACTTCGATTCTTGTTATATGCTTACCAAAAGTGCTAAAGGTATCATGGCTAAATATGTTGGCACATCCATTGTTGGCCCAAAGAAGAAGGCTATTTGGGTGCCAAAATCCTTGGTCACTAACTTTGGAGGACCCAAACAAGTATGGGTACCTAAGAAGAACTAATTTGTTTTGTAGGTAAATTACAAAGCCAGAGGAAGGCATTGGGTGCTTGATAGTGGGTCCACTCAACACATGACCGGGGATTCTAGAATGTTCAAATCAATCAATTCCAACACCAATGATGGCATGGATAGTATTACATTTTGTGATAATGGCAAGGGCAAGGTCAAGGGTCTTGGTAAGATTGCAATATCCAATGACTTGAGGATATCAAATGTCTTGCTAGTTGAGAGCTTGAACTTCAATTTGTTATCGGCAGCTCAATTGTGTGATCTTGGATTCAAATGCATATTTGGAATAGATGATGTTGAGATCATTAGTGTAGATGGTTCAAACTTGATCTTCAAAGGCTTTAGATATGAGAACCTCTACCTAGTTGATTTTAATGCTAGTGAAGCTCAATTGTCAATTTTCTTGCTCACTAAATCAAGTATGGGTTGGTTATGGCATAGAAGGCTTGGTCATGTTGGGATGAAGCAATTGAATAGATTGATCAAACATGACTTATTAAGAGGCTTGAAAGATGTTGTATTTGAGAATGACAAACTTTGTAGCTCTTGTCAAGCCGGCAAACAAGTTGGTAACACCCATCCAAAGAAGGGCATGATGAGAACTAGTAGAGCATTTGATTTGTTGCACATGGATCTATTTGGACCAACAACTTACACAAGTATTGGAGGGAACAAGTATGGATTTGTGATAGTGGATGATCTTACAATATATACTTGGGTATTCTTTCTCAATGACAAGAGTGATACATTTGCCACATTCAAGTCTTTTGTCAAGAGAAGTCACAATGAGTTTGAAACTACCATCAAGAAAGTGAGAAGTGACAATGGAAGTGAATTCAAGAATACAAGAGTTGAAGAGCTATTTGATGAGCTTGGAATCAAGCATCAACTCTCGGCCAAGTACACTCCACAATCAAATGGCCTTGTTGAGAGGAAGAATAGAACATTGATTGATATGGCAAGGTCTATGCTTAGTGAGTACAATGTGAGTCAATCCTTTTGGGCCAAAGCTATCAACATCGCTTGCTACTCTAGCAATCGGTTGTATTGTCATCCATTGATGGAAAAGACTCCATATGAGCTATTGAATGGAAGAAAGCCCAACATTGCATACTTTAGAGTCTTTGGGTGCAAATGCTACATCTTGAAGAAAGGCACAAGACTTTGGAAGTTTGACAAGAAGTGTGATGAAGGGTTCTTACTTGGTTACTCAACCACAAGCAAAGCCTATAGAGTGTGGAATTTGTCTAGTGGTATACTTGAGGAGGTTCATCATGTTGAGTTTGATGAAACCAATGGCTCTCAAGTTGAAAATGAGAACCTAGAAGATGTGAGTGGTCCTCAATTGGCAAATGCTATGAAGAGCATGGATATTGGTGATATTAGGCCAAGACAAGTGATTGACATAGAAGATGACAAAGATCAAGTGCTCAGCTCACCTCAAATGCAAGCTAGTAGCTCTCAAGTGCAAGATCAACAAGTTGCTAGTTCATCTCAACCAAGCTCAAGCAATCAAGTTCCTATCCTCCAACCTACTAACATTGCAAGAGATCACCCCATTGATCAAATAGTTGGTGACATTACAAGTGGTGTTCAAACAAGATCAAGATTGACATCCTTTTGTGAGCACTACTCCTTTGTATCATCCATAGAGCCAACAAAGATTGATGAAGCCCTACAAGATGTTGATTGGGTCAATGCTATGCATGAAGAGCTCAACAATTTAACTATGAACCAAGTTTGAGAACTAGTTGAAAGACCCAAGAACTATAATGTGATTGGCACAAGATGGGTATTTAGAAACAAACAAGACCAAGATGGTATAGTTGTGAGAAACAAAGCAAGATTGGTAGCTCAAGAATACACTCAAGTTGAGGATCTTGACTTTGGAGAAACTTATGCACCGGTTGCAAGATTAGAGGCAATAAGGATTCTATTGGCCTATGCATGTGCACACAACATCAAGCTATACCAAATGTATGTGAAGAGTGCATTCTTGAATGGATACATCAATGAGCTAGTATATGTTGAGCAACCTCCCGGATTTGAAGATGAGAAGAAGCCCAACCATGTGTACAAGTTGAGGAAGGCTTTATATGGCTTGAAGCAAGCACCTAGAGCATGGTATGTAAGATTGAGGGACTTCCTTCTATCTAAAGGGTTCATTATGGGGAAGGTTGATACTACTCTCTTCACCAAGAAACTTGGGAAGGATCTATTTGTGCTCCAAATCTATGTTGATGATATCATATTCGGTTCAACCAATCAAGATTTTTGTGAAGAATTCGGCAAGATGATGGCAAATGAGTTTGAAATGTCAATTATTGGTGAACTTAGCTACTTCCTTGGTCTTCAAATCAAGCAATTGAAGAATGACACCTTTGTTAGTCAAGGCAAGTACATCAAGGATATGATGAAGAAGTTTGGCTTAGAAGATTCTAAAGGCATTAGCACTCCAATGGGCACTAATGGACACTTGGATAGTGATGCTAGTGGAAATATGGTGGATCAAAAGTTGTATCGATCTATGATTGGAAGCCTACTCTATGTGACCGCTTCTAGGCCGGATGTGATGTTTAGTGTATGCATGTGTGCAAGATTCCAAGACTCTCCAAGAGAAAGTCACTTGAAGGCTACAAAGAGAATATTGAGGTATTTAAAGCATACACAAGATGTTGGGTTGTGGTATCCCAAGGGGTCAAACTTTGAGTTACTTGGATATTCGGACTCCGACTATGCGAGATGCAAGATTGATAGAAAGAGCACATCGGGCACATGTCAAATGCTAGGCATGTCACTTGTATCTTGGTCATCAAAGAAGCAAAATAGTGTTGCACTCTCTACCGCCGAAGCCGAATACATAAGTGCAGGTAGTTGTTGTGCTCAATTGCTTTGGATGAAAGCAACTTTGAATGACTATGGAATCAACTTCAAGCAAGTGCCATTGCTATGTGACAATGAAAGTGCGGTGAAGCTAACTAACAATCCGGTTCAACATTCAAGAACCAAGCACATTGATGTAAGGCACCACTTCATAAGAGACCATCAACTCAAGGGTGATATCAAGATCACAAGTGTTGGCACCGATGATCAACTTGCTGACATATTCACCAAGCCACTTGATGAGAAGAGGTTTTGCAAGCTAACAAATGAATTGAACATTCTTGACTTCTCAAATATGTGTTGATGCACCTCCATACATGACATGCCTCTCCTTCGAGCTATACAAGGTACAAGTTGATTGACATGTCATTCATCCTTATTAGGACTTGTTAGTGCATCTAGACATCAATTCATTAGGCTCATTCATGAAAATTCAAATGATTGGATGCTTATATGGTACCACTATTGCTTCTATGCTTGACTTGATCTAGTGGTAGCATATGACATATTTTTGGGCTTGCAATCCTAGAGTTTTATCTAGATCATGAACTTCAAATGTTTAGCTCAACATGGGCAGGATAACCATTCTAGAATGTGTGAACAAGCTTGTCCATGGTTTAAACCGAGTTAAATAGCTTCTCTCCAATAATCAAACCTTTGAGCACATCTTTTATGATAGTAGATGACAAAGGGGGGGGGAAGTTAGTAGGTAAGACAAAAAAATATTTTTGAAAATTTGAAAATGAAAGCACACAAGTAGGGGGAGCAAGCTTATGAATAAAGTTGTTGCATATCCTTGTGCATTCATAAGTGCTTGCTTGCACATGTTCTTATTTTTATGATATGCTTGTGTAGTGATTACTAGAAACACAATTCTTGGTGCTTGAAGAACTAGCATGATTAGGTCTTAAGTTTTTCATGTGATATCTAGTTCTCTCAAAGTGTTTCCAAGTTGTTTTTTCAAGTGGTTTCTAGGCATTCATGGTGCTAAGGATGGTTTATATTGCACTCCGATTGGCATCACGCTTCAAAGGTCCATCCTACACACCTTAGCATCATTTGGTAGCATTTACTCTCCCACAATTCTTATTCATGCATATGTGATCAAAATGAACCAAACTCATATATCACATATGTAGGGGGAGCTAATACTACCAAAGTGAAAATTTTCATCATATATATTTATTTGTGACATGTTGTCATCAATTACCAAAAAGGGGGAGATTGAAAGACCTTGTTTGGTTTTGGTTAATTGATGAAACCTATGGACTAACCCTTGAACTAAGTGTATGATCAAGATAGGGTGGTTCACCTTGGTACATGGATCTAGATGGATGATCATGATGAATCAAGTGCTCCATGGACTAAGGAAAAGAAGAAAGAGAAAAACAAAAGTGGGCTCAAGGCAAAGGTATATCATAGGGACATTTTTGGTTTAGTGATCAAGACACTATAGAGAGTGTGATCACCTTTAAGATAGATAGCCGTACTATTAAGAAGGGAAAACTCGTTTTGATTGCGGTTACCATGTGCCACTAGGTTTGCATTGCATCCATATAAAATGAACCTAAGTGACGCAAACAAAACTAAATCCAAGAAAATATGTTACAAAGGCTAACACAGGTGAACAAAGGTATGGATCACAAGGTGTTAGCACATGGAAGCTTGGAGAAGAAGCAGAGGCTCGGTTTGGCACTCAGAGGGGCTCTGGACGCAGGGTCCGGACGTAGGAAAAAGGTCGTCTGGACCAATGGACATGCGTCTAGAAGTAGACCCTAGGCCTTGGCCTCTCTGGACAGGAGGTCCGGACGCTAAAGAGAGTCCGGACGCTGACTCCGGTCGCGCGTCCGGAGCTCGGCGCTCTCTGGACTCCTCTGGATGTATTTATCCGGACACTATATAGGGTCCAAACGCAGGACTCCGGTCGCGAGTCCGGAGGTCTGAAACTCTCTGGACTTGGTCCGGACGCAGAAGAAAGAAGCACGAGATGCTACTGTTCCCTAGGTCCGGAGGTGGCACGTCAGCACCAGTGAAGGTGCCAAAGGCAGGATTCAAACTGGAGGAGGGTCCGGATGCAGGTGCATTGGTCCGGACCCCCGATGCATCTTTTGTCCAGACTAGCGCAAAAAGCAGTGGAAAGGGGAAAAACGGCTAGCTCGGCTTGGATGGATATTTAAGTGGCTTGGCCGGCTCCTAGGGCTTACTCTTGCACCTCCCATTCATCTGATACATTTGTGCTTGCTTGAGATAGCCCCCAACTCATCTCTCTTTGCTTCAATTGCATTCTTGTGAGAGTTTGAGTGAACCAAGTGCATTGATCACTGCATTGCATCTTAGTGACACTTGGTCATCGTCATTGTCGCGAGATTTCTTGTTATTCTTGGTGTTTGCCAACACCTAGACGGCTTGGCGATTGAGGAGAAGATTCGACACGTGTTGGTGATTGTTCGTGGCCGGCTTCATCGATTGTGAGAGGACTTGTACCCACCTCGGCGGAGCGCCAAAGGGTAACTCTAGTGGATTGCTCGTGTCTTTGAGTTACTCTCATTTGGGTGGTTTCTTGTGGCGCCCGGGTAGTGGGCTTGGCTTGTGAATTGCCAATTAGCCACCGAAACACCATTTGAGTAGTCGACACAATGGGGACTAGCTTGGTGGCAACCAAGTGAACCTCGGGAGAAAAATCGATTGTCATCTTGTGTTGACACAAAAAGCGTCAGATCTGTGAACACCTCGGGTTATTACCCAAAGCTCGATGTCGAGGGCGTCCCAGTTGATTTGACCAATCAATCGACAAGGATGATAACTATGACAAACTGAACGAGACGACAGCGATGCGCCCGGACGTCAAGGCTCAGATTGATCACGGATAACTAGAGCAGAGCTAGACGAGGCAAACAGCGATGCGCCCGGATTGCCAAAGCCTAGAGGTACTCCCAAGCGGAACTAGCATGGATTTTGACGGAGATCAAGGTGATGCAGCCCGTCGAAAGCTTGAAGAACTCGCTAAAGCTATAACTAATGCATAATAAGGGTAAATTGCGATAAAAGGTAGAATAAGATAAAATTGGTTTGGTTTGAATTGGATTGATTGTTTATTCCATAGCCCTCGGGCACATATTTATACTCCCGCATGGAGAGTTGTACAGAGACACGACACGTATCTTTCCTAAAACAAACTCCTACTTTAAAGGAAACTGACTCGCGCAGGAGTCGGATAATAATATTTATTTCCTAAACAAACACACCTATTTTAATGGAAAATAAACGACTCATGCAAGAGTCAGACTCAAGCTACTATAATAATACTGGCACAGAACACCAGTTTCCTTATACTCCTTCTCGATAGAAACTTTCCATCGGCAGACCCTTTTAATCCGCACCTTCCTTCTTTGGCCCTCCGTTATTGCCAAGTGCTAAGTCATGCTCATCGGCATCGGCAATATTTTCCCGATTGGCAATCGGCAACATCTTTCATCGGCAATCGGCAACGAGCCCTTATCGGCAATCGGCAACCAGCTTCCATCGGCAATCGGCAACGAGCCTTTACTGGCAATTGGCAAGGCCTCTTTATCGGAAATCGGCAATAGCAGCTCATCGGCAATCGGCAAGACCACCGATTATCCTTTGTCGGCAAAGATCACCCAACCTTCATCGGCAACACACTTGGCCTTCTGCAGCACTCTTCCCATCGGCCATATCAGCTCATACTTTACCGATGCCAACGGAAAACAGTCACTGACCAGTCCAGCTTCAGCCCATTTGACACGTGTCGAAAACCGGTGTCAACACATGCCCCCCAGTTTTGGAGCGTATAACTTTACGTGCCGAAATTCTCTCCACTGTAGCCGTTGCTGTAGCCATTGCTGTAGCCGTTACCCCCGAGATAGGCGTTGCTGTAGCTATTGCTGTAGCCGAAATTCTCTCCACTGTTACCCCACCTCCATCAACGCAGAAACCAACCGGATTCTGCTTAGATCTGAGAGCTTTGGTTTAGGATTGTGGAAGGATACATTCTGCTCATGGCCCAAGCACACTAAAGGATGGAAGAACTGGTTCTTGAGATTAGCCAGGTCACAGCAGGTGTACTGGCAGGAGCGTAACTTAGATCAATGCATTAGGCTCTCAATTGCTGATGCAGAGAGGAATGGAAATTTAATGATAGCAGCTTCATACTTCTAGTCCGATAGCATGAATGCCTTCCTCTTCAGGCATGGACCAGCTACTCCCACCCTTGCCGATGTCTACATGTTGACCGGCTTGGATATCACTTCTGCCGATACGCTTAGCCTCTTCAACAGAAAACCTAAGTACAAGGTGAACACCCGTAGCATCGGCGGTTGGACAGGTTATATTCAGGAACATCAGAAAACCAGATCGGTAACCCAACGGGAGCATGCTATCTTCTTAAACATGTGGTTGGAAAAGTTTGTCTTCTGCGGTAAGACTATCGGCCCGACCACCATGCACCTCCCTGCGGCCGAACTGCTCGCCAACGGCACAAGGCTCCCTTTGGGCAGGTATCTCCTCGGATCGGTTTACCGATTGCTTCATCAAGTATCCAACAAGCTACTGCTAGGAGAGCCCATCGGCAATCTCGGAGGCCCCTGGTGGTTCATTAATCTCTGGTTGAATGCACATATGCACAAGGCCCTCGGGTTTGACCTATTTGCCTAACAATTCCCGAGGGACATATCAGAAGATTACCGATATGATGATGATGAATCGGCAACTCGAGCTCCGCTTAACTTTGGAGAAGCCGTCATAATGCTGCCGGGTACCGATGCCGATGTAGAGCACTTCGGCTACTTTTTCCAGAGGTTCTACAACAGACTTCCCTCCTCAGAACGAACTTGGTGGCCGTATCTTGATGAACAGAACCAGTTCCCACTACTGTTCAACTTGATCGATATGAGCTTGCGTGAGAACCAAGCAATTATGAGGGCCAGCATCACTCCCCGAGCTCTCCCGGTAAACATCTTTGGATCTGGGAAGAACGCCCCACCGTCATACGAGTTCTACTATCCATCGGCAACGGCGAGACAACTAGCATTTGGCCAACTGCCGATCAAGTTGTGCTTCTCCAGGGTAGTAAGACGCAGGCAGGCAATCTCCAACAGTCTAGATTGGAATAAAGTCATCAGCCTCCCTGCCGATGCCGATCTGTCAGATCTTGACCTGTCCTCCTGGTCGCCAACCTCCTTCATCACCAACGAGTTCAAGTCTTGGTGGCAAGAATGGAAGTGTCAATTACTCGCCAAGTCTTCACATTATTATCGACACTTGATCGACGCCGATTACGTCATTCCCGATGACGCAGTAAGTCTGCTATCCGATGTACTTTTATTACTTCATTTGTCATCGGTATCAACACTTAACTCCTACACCTTTGTACTTGACAGGCCGATGATCCAATCCCTACAATGAGCAACAGCGGTAGACCCTTCAATCTTCGGATGATGGGCCCTATATCAATCATCGGCAACAAAGCTCCGACGTTGGCTGCCTTCACGCCTCAACAGGTACCTACGCCGATGCCTAACAACAGCTCAGGCTACATCGGCTACCGCCATTGCCTTCACGCAAACTTATGCAGTAAACTCATCTTTACTTGTACCGATCACATGCTGTTTCATCGGCAACATTTATCTTGCATAACTCGCTTTGTATTTTTAGGCACTATGGTCATCGGCATCTGCTTCCAGAATACAACTGACTTCAAGCCCTGTTGCCAATGCCCCCCAGTCTTCATCCAAATGGATCGGCTCCCCTGCTGCTGCGCCGACAAAGAAGAGGCGCTTGAGGCTGGCTTCTCCTTCACCATCGGCTCCATCAAAGCTCCGACGTTGGCTGCCTTCACGCCTCAACAGGTACCTACGCCGATGCCTACAACAGCTCAGGCTACATCGGCTACCGCTATTGCCTTCACGCAAACTTATGCAGTAAACTCATCTTTACTTATACCGATCACATGCTGTTTCATCGGCAACATTTATCTTGCATAACTCGCTTTGTATTTTCAGGCACTATGGTCATCGGCATCTGCTTCCAGAATACAACTGACTTCAAGCCCTGTTGCCAATGCCCCCCAGTCTTCATCCAAATGGATCGGCTCCCCTGCTGCTGCGCCGACAAAGAAGAGGCGCTTGAGGCTGGCTTCTCCTTCACCATCGGCTCCATCTGCACCACCAGCTGCCGATGCGTCGCCAATAAGACTGCTTCCGGTCCCAGTCGCACCACCTGCCGACGGGTCATCGGTAGAACTTCCATCAGCTTCTGTGCCCGATCAACCGATGGATGACGCCCCCGGCTAGGAGATAACAACTGCTGCAACGACCGAAGCGACATCGGCATCGGTACCGGCGACGCTGAATGAAGAAACAGCTCCTTCCGTAGCAGCAGCGACGTCGGCATCGGCACCGTTGACTCACGTCTCCGGCGAAGGAACAACTCCACCTCCCGCAGTAGCAGCGACGTCGGCATCGGCACTATCGACCCAAGTCCCCGATGTCGGAACGGAACCGCCACAAGATACCGCCACTACATCGGAGGCGACGCCGGCCGCAGCTATATCAGCACCAATGGTATCGGCTGCTCCTCCAACAAGGGCTCAGTCATCGGCATCTGCCGCCGATGTTCAAGATGAAGCCGGACCGTCCAGCATGCCAAGTCCCAGGCAGGAGATCCGCTTCAAGACGGTAAGTAGATTACCTTAAAGCTCATAGTATAGTTTTGCAATCGGCATATTTTAACCTTTGTTTTCAGGCCCAAGATTCCCCGGACAGCCTCTTCTCCTACAGCTTAAATCTTCAGAACGAAGATGAGCGCCAGGGTTGCCTTCAAGCGGACAGCATGTTCTCTTTTGCCGTCAACGTTCCTGATGACGATGAAGAGGAAAGTTCCACCCCGGCTCTATCGGCAGAAGTCAAGTCCAGACTGGAAGAATTGCTTACCCTGCTGCTGCAAGACACCTCTCAACTCGTCCAAGACTCATCGGCGGCAAAGACCATATTCAAAGATATCCAAAGCCATCTTTCCGCCGATGTAGTAGAAACCATCCTCCAAGCAGCTTCCATTGACGTCAAACAAATCCACTACCAGAGGCTCATGCGTCGCATTGCCGATAGAGCGGCTCAAGCTAAAAATGAAGATGAGAAGCTCAAATTCAAACACCTTGCCGATGAGAAGCACAGAAGCATTGGTCAAGCCAAAGTTTCCATCGGCAACCTTGACCAAGAAATTTCTCGACTGTCAGCAAGGAAGGAGGAGTGCTGCAAAAGGTTGAAGGAGGTCTGACGGCTGCCAACCAACAAAGGACCCAACTGTTCGACTCCATCGGGACTCTACAGCAAGAAAGAGATCATAACGCCCGTCAAGCCATCCTATGGAAGAAAAAGATCAAGCCGGTTGATGGTTCTGCCGATGCCGACGCCAAAGAGATGGATGAGATAGAGCAAATTCGCCTGCGTGCGATAACAGTTATCCACTCTTTATTTTGATGTCCGCTGTATCGGCAAGGATGTAACTTGATACTTGATCTTGTCTTGTAATATAACGCTAGTTCGTTTTTACCGATGTTTTTATAAGTTTTCTTTTCATCGGCATTCGACTGAGCATTATGCATCAACCCATATGCTAGGGTAATATCTCTTTAAGTATTTGCCGTTGATCGCCCTAGAAAATGCCACTCCCTCGAGGGTTTCCAAAATGTACGCATTACCAGGAGCAGACTGTTTTATCCGATAAGGACCTTCCCAATTAGGGGACCACTTTCCAAACTTAGAGCTCTTAGTCCCAATCGGTAAAATCAACTTCCAAACCAAATCGCCATCGGCAAATTCCTTTACCTTTACCTTCTTATCATACCATCGGGCAACCCTCTTCTTGTTCTCTTCAATACTAATTAACGCTCTCAACCGATGTCCTGCCAAATCCTCTAACTCGTCCTTCATCAGAGTAATATAATCATCGATCGTCAACTGATCTTGAAAAGATAATCGCCTGGAACCAGTTTTAATTTCCCAAGGTAGGACAGCATCGTGTCCATAAACCAACTGATACGGCGAGACCTTGGTTGCACCATGACAAGCCATCCGATATGACCATAAAGCTTCGTTTAATACCACGTGCCACCTCTTAGGGTTTTCTTCAATCTTGCGCTTTATAAGCTTAATGACTCCTTTATTAGTCGCTTCGGCTTGACCATTAGCTTGAGCATAATAAGGAGAAGAATTCAGCACCTTGAAACCCATGCTAGCAGCAAAGTCATCAAACTCTCCCGATGTGAACATGGTCCCTTGATCGGTAGTAATGGTCTGAGGAATACCAAATCGGTAAACGATGTGCTCCTTAACGAAATCCACCATGTTTGCCGATGTCACCTTCTTCAAAGGGATTGCCTCAACCCATTTAGTGAAGTAATCGGTAGCAACAAGTATGAACTTGTGCCCCTTGCTCGATGGCGGATAAATCTGGCCGATGAGATCAATAGCCCACCCTCTGAACGGCCAAGGTTTGATTATAGGATTCATTACCGATGCAGGTGCCCTTTGCACATTACCAAACTTCTGACAGTCTTGGCACCCTTTGAAATAATTGAAGCAATCTTCCAGGATTGTTGGCCAATAATATCCATTCCGCCTAATCATCCACTTCATCTTGAATGCCGATTGATGCGCTCCACATACACCTTCATGGATCTCACCCATCAACTCTTTTGATTCCTCTTTGCCAAGACATGTGAGTAAAACCCCATCAATTGTCCGATAATACAACTCATTATCAAGGAGCACATACTTAGTAGCTGGGAACCTTAGACGCCTTTCAACTTTTCTGGATGGATTCCTCAAGTAATCGACAATCCCCTTTCTCCAGTCATCGGCATCCGTTACCGATGTCGTGACTTCCTGAATCGGCTGATATCCTGAGGCATTCTGTGCCAGCCGATTAGCTTCTTCATTATGCAACCTTGGAATGTGCTCAAGGCGGTATTCTTTGAACTCCTTTAACAACCGCAAACACTGCTCATGGGCTGCAATTAGTACTTCACTTCGGCATTCATATATCCCGATCAATTGATTAATCACTAACATGGAATCACCGAAGATTTCAACAGCATCGGCACGCACCTCCCTGAGTAATTCCAACCCTTAAGAAAAGCCTGGTACTCAGCCTGATTGTTTGTCGAAGTAGCAACAATCGGCAATGAAATCTCATACCTCTGTCCTCGGGGTGAAATCAACAGAATACCGATACCTGCTCCATCCTTGCATGTAGATCCATCAAAGAATAGAGCCCAAGGAGCAATCTCAACAAAGCTCACCATATTGCAGTGCTGAGTGACAAAATCGGCCATCACCTGACCTTTAACAGCCTTTGCCGATTCATGCCTTAGGTCAAACTCTGACAGTGCCAAAATCCACTTACCGATTCGTCCACTCAAAATCGGCATTGACAGCATGTACTTAACCACATCATCCTTACAGACAACAGTGTATTCGGCCGACAGTAAATAGTGTCTTAATTTAATGCAAGAGAAGTATAAACATAAGCACAATCTTTCTATGGCCGAATACCTGGTTTCAGCATCCACCAACCTTTTGCTCAGGTAATATATTACGCGCTCCTTCCCTTCAAACTCTTGAATTAAGGCTGATCTGATAACACCGTCATCGGCAGACAAGTATAACCTAAAAGGCTTCCCGTGTTGAGGTGGAACTAAGACTGGAGGATTTACCAAGTATCTTTTAATCTCTTCTAAGGCTGACTGCTGCTCCTCTCTCCATATAAACTCTTGATCGGCCTTCAACTTTAACAGAGGACTAAAAGATTTAATCTTGCCAGACAGACTGGATATAAATCTTCTAATGAAATTAATCTTGCCGATTAGAGACTGCAGCTCAGTCTTGTTTGTGGGAGCAACTACCTTGTTGATTGCATCAATAGATTTTCTGCCGATTTCAATGCCTCTCTGATGCACCATGAAGCCCAGAAACATGCCCTGCCGATACGCCAAACACGCACTTGTTAGGATTCATCTTCAACCCATGCTCCCTCGTGCACTCCAATATTTTCCGCAAATCGGCAAGATGCTTTTTGAAGTCTCCAGACTTAACCACCACGTCATCGATGTATATTTCAACTATTGTGCCGATGTACTTATGAAAGATAAAATTCATTGCCCTCTGATAAGTAGCACCGGCATTCTTCAAGCCAAAAGTCATGACTACCCATTCAAATAAACCAACGTGACCTGGGCATCGGAAAGCAGTCTTGGGTATGTCTCCTTCAGCCATGAATATCTGATTATACCTAGCATTGCCATCCATAAAGCTAATAACTTGGTGCCCAGTAGCAGCATCGATCAGCAGATCGGCAACAGGCATCGGGTAGCCATCCATCGGCGTAGCCTTGTTCAGGTTCCTGAAATCAATGCAAACATGAAGTTTTCCATTCTTTTTATACACAGGAACCACATTAGAAATCCAATCGGCATATCGGCATTGCCGAATAAATCCAGCCTCGATCAACTTAGTAATCTCAGCCTTAATATCGGGTAAGATAGTAGGAGTGCATCGGCGTGCCGGCTGCCGATGTGGCTGAAAACTAGACTTGATGGGTAACCGATGTTCAACTATCGATCGGTCTAAACCAGACATCTCTGTATAATCCCAAGCAAAACAATCTTTATTCTCTTTTAATAAATCAATTAACTGCTGCTTACATTGGGAATCTAACTTAGCACTAATAAAAGTAGGCCTAGGTTTACTACCATCGCCGATGTCAACCTCGAGCAAGTCATCGGCAGACGTGAAGCCCTGCCCTAATTTTCCGTCATCGGCGAACTGATCCATTAAAACTCCTCCTCAGGACCGACTGCTTGGATCGGTTTGATGCGGTAATCGGCAACTTTGAGGAACTCTTTATCCCAGGCTTCGCCAGATATGCACCTGGTCTGCTCATAAGTGTCCAACTCTGTCGATGCAACAGTAGATGGGGCTTCACCACGGACGACTTCAATTCTGTCCCCGATCCATTGCACCAGGCTCTGATGCATAGTAGAAGGGATACATCAATTAGCAAGTTGTAAGTGCCTTTGCCACTGATTACAAAGAACGTTGTCGGCAAAGTCTTACTGCCGATGGTTAAGTCAACACATACGGCTCCCATGGCGGTTGACACATTGCCTTCAAAGTCCTTGAGCTTCATGTCGGTCTCGACAAAATCCTGATCACCTTTGCCAAGCTTCCTGAACACGACATAGGGCATTATGTTGATTGATACGCCACCATCCACTAGCATCTTGGTCATCGGCTGACCGTCCACTTTACCCTTGACAAACAGAGCCCTCAAGTGCTGCCTCTCATCTTCAGCAGGCTTCTCAAAGACAGCCGTCATCGGATCCAGCATCAACTGTGCCATATCGGCAGCCTCTTCATCATTGCTGACGGGCGCCATGAACTCCATCGGCAACATAACAACCATGTTTATATCTGCCAATGGGCCCCTGTCCTTACGCTTCGGCCTCCATTGCTTCTCTTCCAAGGGTTCTGCACTGTCATACAGGTCGTCGCGGTGCTGGCGCTGAATCCTCCTCTTCTGGGTTTTAGTCAAACCCTTAGGGCACCAGGGAGGAAGCTTGGTCTTCCAGACAGGTTGATGCTGCTTCTCACTGCTTACATCGGCACTTCTTCCGATGTTGGGATCTCTGGAGAATATCTCTTCATCGGGCACTCTAGCATTAGCCATCTCCTCCAGCTCCCTCTGGTTAACATGCCTGCCAAGCCGATCATGGGCACTGAGCTTGCCCCCCAGTCGGTCATGTGCCGATCTGTCTTCTCTGAGCGGCCTGGCGTACCTGGGTGCCTGATCATCAAAACAAGGTCGCTTACCTGACTGATCGGCTGCGTAGTACCCATTGCATTCTGGACAGTTATCGACAGTGGGCAGCTTGATGCCTTCCTCCCAGCAATGAACGAAGAAGGGACACCTCCAGTGGTCCTTATGTCGAAGCCATTCCCGATGCTCCTCTTCTTCTTGCCGATACTGTTCTTCATGTGATTGCCGATGATATCGCCTTGGCTGTTTGTGAGTAATTACCACTCCGGGAGCCCTGTTGGCGCTGCTACCTTCATCGGCAACCTTCTTACCCTTTCTATCATCGGCAAACCTTCCTGCGTAGTGCTTAGGCACTTGGTAATTAGGGTCTACCGATGAGTTTCTTCTGGCAGCTTCCGATGTCAGCACTCTGGTCTTTTCACCGATCTCCACCATGTTGTTTGGGAACGGGTGCTGATCTATCTTCATCGGTTTCTGGACTTTGGAGTTTTCAAACTTGATACGCCCAGACTCGATCTCTGACTGCAACTGCTGCCTGAATACTTTGCAGTCATTGGTACTGTGTGAGGTTGCATTATGCCACTTGCAGTACCTAATCTTCTTGAGCTCTTCGGCCGATGGAATCACCTGATTGGGCGCCAACTTGATTCGCCCCTCTTGCAGCAATAGGTCAAACATCCTATCGGCCTTAGTGATGTCAAAGGTGAACCTTTCAGTTTCTTTCTGGCCGAACGGACAAGACACAGGCTTCTTATCCTTCACCCATTCAGCTCTTCATCCGATCCAGAGTCTTCTTCTTTCCCAATGAAGGTCACCTTCTTGTTCCAAGTCTTCCTGGGCTCGAAGGCTTTGACATCTTGATCGGCAATCCTCTACACCAGGTGACTTAGGCTCTCAAACTCCTGGGACGCGTACTTGTCCTTGATGTGCGGCAGTAACCCTTGGAAGGCCAAATCTGCTAGTTGCCGATCATCAAGCACCAGACTGTAGCACTTGTTCATCACGTCCCGTAGCCTCTACACAAAACTTTCTACCGATTCGTCGTTGCGTTGCCTCATCTTGACCAAATCGGTAAGCTTCTTTTCATGTATGCCAGCAAAGAAGTACTTGTGAAATTGCCTCTCCAGATCGGCCCATGTAATTTCAGAATTTGAAGGCAATTATATGAACCACGTGAATGCCGATCCAGACAATGACGAAGAGAACAGTCTCACCCTTAATTCCTCCCTGCTGGCAGCTTCCCGCACTGGATAATGAAGCGGTTGATGTGCTCCATTGTTGACGTGTCATCTTGGCCGGAGAACTTGGTAAAATCGGGCACCTTGTACCGATTTGGAAGAGGAATCAAGTCATATGCAGGCGGGTACGGGGTCCGATAGGAGTATGTGTTGACCTTGGGTTTGATACCGAATTGCTCCTTCATGACTTTGGCAATCTTGCCGACCCAGTACGCGTCCTGCTCTTGCCGACTCATTGGCCGATTATCGACTGGTGGAGTCGGCTGACGCGCCTCTTGGAGATGTGCAGTAGTCGTGGGTGCAGCACCAGTCATCTGGACGCTATGCATCGGCTGACTTGCCGATGGATAGATTGGCATGCTTGGCGGAGTCGGCTGATGCGCCTCTTGAAGATATGCAGTTGTCGCAGGCGCAGCATCAGTCATCTGCATGCTATGCATCGGTTGACTTACCGATGGATGATTCGGCATACTTGACGGAGTCGGCTGAACCGTCACGTTCATCGGTTGTTGTACCGATGATCCGCCTTGAATGTAAGCTGGGCCTCCATAATAATACATCGGCGCGCCAGACTGCTAAACTGGTGGCTGGTTGACCCATCCAAGATTATAAGGCATCGGCATGTGACTTGCCGATGGTTGATAGCTGACCGGAGCATGCGGCTCTTGAATCTTAGAGCAACCGATCACCAGATTACCTTGGGGCATCGGTACTCCAGCTTGAGAGTTTGTCGCCAGAGATTGACTGCCGGTAGTTATAATGTGTTGCATCGGCACAGAGCTTGCCGATGGTGGCATCAGAGGTATCTTGGGGATTACTTGGAGATCATCTGATGGCACTTGTATGGTTGGAGCAGGCGCAGAGTTGTGCATCATATGAGCCATCGGCTGTGGCTGTGCTGCCGATGCCATAGAGTTCCTCCAGGCTGAACCGTCCCCCTGCACCAGATTAGAGCCAGCATATAGATTCGGAGGCATACCGTATCCCCACCAGTTAGCGGGGGCTGGCCCTGAAGTTGCCGACGCGGCTGGATCTGCGTTGAATTTGGTAGTATCGCCGGCGTTCGGTCTTGGTGATGTAGCCACATCGGCAAACGGTTCCACAGGGGTGGAAGACGCCATTTGAGCCGCCGATGGGCTTGCAGATGCCAATCCAGGTTGATGGTACGCTGGACCGACATATCGTGGTGCATGTCCTTCTTTGAATGTTTGTGCGACAGCATTGTAGACAGTATTGGACAGCACGTTGGAGTGGTTAATCAAAGCTTGACTTACAGCGGCGTTAACCATCTCTTGTAGCTTACCAGTGTTGGCGTCGTACATGACCTGCCGTGGCAACGGCGGATCCTGCTTCTGAATTGCTTCGCCGCTCCTGCTGAGGCTGAAGGATTTGAGATACAGTTGTTTGTATTCCTCCATAGCCCATTCCATGGCCTGTTTCTGATCATCTTTCAGATCGGCCTCAGACACTGCGATGACATTCCTCTAGTCGACATCGGCGTGATCAGCCATGCCGGATGTGTAGATCTGTATAATCTTGTCCCACCGAGCGTGCCAAAAGAGGTGTTGACACAAAAAGCGTCAGATCTGTGAAAACCTCGGGTTATTACCCAAAGCTCGATGTCGAGGGCGTGCCAGTCAATTTGACCAATCAATCGACAAGGATGATAACTATGACAAACTGAACGAGACGACAGCGATGCGCCCGGACGTCAAGGCTCAGATTGATCACGGATAACTAGAGCAGAGCTAGACGAGGCAAACAACGATGCGCCCGGATTGCCAAAGCCTAGAGGTACTCCCAAGCGGAACTAGCAAGGATTTTGATGGAGATCAAGGTGATGCAGCCCGTCGAAAGCTTGAAGAACTCGCTAAAGCTATAACTAATGCATAATAAGGGTAAATTGCGATAAAAGGTAGAATAAGATAAAATTGGTTTGGTTTGAATTGGATTGATTGTTTATTCCATAGCCCTCGGGCACATATTTATACTCCCGCATGGAGAGTTGTATAGAGACACGACACGTATCTTTCCTAAAACAAACTCCTACTTTAAAGGAAACTGACTCGCGCAGGAGTCGGATAATAATATTTATTTCCTAAACAAACACACCTATTTTAATGGAAAATAAACGACTCATGCAAGAGTCAGACTCAAGCTACTATAATAATACTGGCACAGAACACCAGTTTCCTTATACTCCTTCTCAATAGAAACTTTCCATCGGCAGACCCTTTTAATCCGCACCTTCCTTCTTTGGCCCTCCGTTATTGCCAAGTGCTAAGTCACGCTCATCGGCATCGGCAATATTTTCCCGATTGGCAATCGGCAGCATCTTTCATCGGCAATCAGCAACGAGCCCTTATCGGCAATCGGCAACCAGCTTCCATCGGCAATCGGCAACGAGCCTTTACTGGCAATTGGCAAGGCCTCTTTATCGGAAATCGGCAATAGCAGCTCATCGGCAATCGGCAAGACCACCGATTATCCTTTGTCGGCAAAGATCACCCAACCTTCATCGGCAACACACTTGGCCTTCTGTAGCACTCTTCCCATCGGCCATATCAGCTCATACTTTACCGATGCCGACGGAAAACAGTCACTGACCAGTCCAGCTTCGGCCCATTTGACATGTGTCGAAAACCGGTGTCAACATCTTGTCTCCCAGCTATTCATTGGTATTCATTGTGATTGGTTCTCTACATTGACATCCATACATCACAAGGCATCGGTATAACAATCACCTCCTCTCTTGTATTTATCTTGTTCATATCTTGCTTAGTTAGCTCTCTAGTTAGCTTGTTAGTTGTTCTTGCTAGCTCAAGTTAAGTGCCTTAGGTTCTTGCTATTGTTTGTTAGGCACTTAGCTAACTAGAATTACATTGGATAGGTGGCTTTGCACCCCAAGTAGAGCTAGAGCAAAAAGCTTCACTTTAGTGTTGTCTAACCACTTGCTCTAGTGTTTTGTAGAATTTTTATTAGGCTATTCACCCTCCCTCTAGCCATCTAGGACCTTTCACTCCCAGCAGCAGCAGTTCTCTTCACAGGCTCAGACACCCCCAGTGGTGATCCCGACTCCAGCATTACAGCCTAGCAGGCTTCAGAGTTAGCCACCAGCTTCACCTGGATTTCAGACGCCGATAACACATGTGTCACAATGGATAGCTTCCCCCGGTGCCTTCCAGACTGGATTCACTCCTGACCGGGGGGCTACGATTGAGGAGACTACACGGGGCTTCACAACTACCTATAGAGAGATCACTGGAGAGGACTCGCCAGCAGTCGTAGTCCCAGAGACTCAGCTCTTAGAGGAGCACCCTCCGGCGGCGGGCACGTACCTGTCTTCAGTTGCGTAGTCAGAGGTAGCGCTAGACTGCTCGACTCAGACCGTGACCACTCCTCCTTGTGCTGCTATTCAGATAGACTCAACTATCTTCGCAACAGAGGTTGTTGAGACTCAGAGTCAGTTGGCAGTAGATGCCGGAGCAGTCACAGTGGCAGTTTCTTCACCGCTCCACTCTCAGGGACAACCAGCAGAGCTAGTTGCAGTAGTGTCCCTTGTGGCTCTGGCAGTGTCTTCTTCCCCGCGCCTCGTTTCTTCACTCGTCGGGCTCCTAGACCTGCTACTACATAGGCAGGACCGTCTGAGGCTCTACAGCTACCCGTCTGAACCTCAAGGGGAGCTAGGAGAGACAGTGACAGCCTCTGAGCCACCAGTTCCAGTTCCAGAAGTCACCCCAGCTGAGCCTACACCAGCAGAGGCAGCGGCAGACGCAGATGATGAGTCAGACGAGTCAGATCTTCAGGACTTCATTATGCTCGACCGCCAGGCTGCAGCTACTTTGACTCCACCCCCAGCTCCAGATGCTTAGTTTTTTGTGCCAGACGCCAAAAGGGGAGAGAGGGTCGAGTATATCAGAGATAGGGGGAGAGTTGTGAGATAGGGGATTTGGTTCTTTCTTGTGTGATTTATTTCCCCGTACTCATGTCATCATGTCTATCTTACTTGCATTTGTATATATGTGTGATGCTTGATGTGTGTGAGATGCTCTCCCATGTGTGACATACTCTTGTTTTTCACTAATACTTGTTGTGAGTTGTCACTTGTTTCATGATATGTCTCTTTGATCAAATGAATTTGAGCTTCCGTGCCACACTCCGAAATATACTTGTGAGAATATCATGAGGTACTCTATTTCTATTTCATATCTTTGAGTACCATGTTTGTGTTTTGGTTTGGGTGAGCAAGTATGCTTCATTTCTTTTCACTAACCCTTGCTCAACCAATCCAAGTCACTTGAAATCCTAACCTTCAACTCTTATATCTATACTCAAGGGTTTATTGTCGTCAATCACCAAAAAGGGGGAGATTGAAGAATCATGGCCCTATTGGTTTCGATGATTAACGACAATTTGAGATTATTATGGCTAATGTGTGTTTTTGCAGAGTCTATGCTTAGCCTAGCCATAGTGATCAACATGAATGGGCATAAATGGTTATCACTTAGCCCCCAAGATGGATATCGTTTCGGATTTCAAAGAGTCATGATGAAGACCCTAGAGTGATAGGCTAAGTGCCATAAGGAGATGAAGGGCACTTAGTGTAGATAGGTCTTTATTTGATCTTTGGTCGTACTATAAAGATGGGTTGAGACTAGTAGCTTGACTTAGGAAAGCTTTATGACTTAGGTGTGGTGCACACTTGACTTCCTTAGCTCTAAGCAAGCCTATGGTGACCGTAAGATACCTTAGAACAACTTCCGTATTCATCGCGACGAAAACCAGACTTGAGAGAGAAGTTCACTGGGCGTCGGACGCTAAGTCCAAAGGCGCCGGACACTGTCCGTCGCGACGGACGATGGAGTCGGACGCTGACACCAGCATGATGTCGCGTCCGTCGGCTGCCCAGTATGAGCCCCTGTGTTTCAGAGGGCATCGGACGTTGCGGTAGCGTCCGTCGGCCTTCCAGTGGACATATTTTCAGCCAGTATCGGCTAGGGGCGTCGGACGCTGGAGCCTCAGCATTCGTCGGGTTGCGATGGAGCGTCCGTCGCCCAAACCAAGTTTCAGAACTAGCCGTTGGGGTATGCGACGGACCGTCCATCGCCAACTTAAAAGCAGTGCCTTTTTCAGCCCGAGGCAGTTTTGTGAGAGGGCTATTTATAGCCCACCCCTTGCCTTCCTACCTTGCCTTTGCTCATTTCAGTTGTTGAGTTGCTTGAGAAGGTTGGGAAGAGAGCAAGAGCCCTAGAGAGAGAGTGATTCGCGAATCCATCCTCTCCTCTAGTTTATCCAAGAGTTCAAGTGTGCATCCTCTAGTTGTGAAGCTTGAGTGAGTCAAGCGAAGATCGAAGCTTGTTAGTCTTGGTGATCAACATCACCTAGACGATCCGGTGGTTCTTGGGAGGAAGGTGATCGCTGGAAGATTGTCGGCGGCCTTTCTCCATCGACTTGTGATCAGTTGTGGGCGGTTCACCGAGCCGGAGTGGCGAAGAACCAGCCCGTAGAGAGAACTCTACCCTTGCGTGGGTAGAGGGGGAGCAATACCCTTGCGCGGGTGCTCCAACGAGGACTAGGGGGGAGTGACGACTCCTCGATACCTTGGCAAAACTTCGTCGTGTCAAGAATTTTATCCCTAGCTCTTTCATACCGCATTACTTTCCGCTTTGTTCTTACTTTCATTGCCTTGCTTCAGCTTTCATAGTCTAAGGCACACTAATCGTTAGGCACGGGGTGATTGACACTTGATAGGATTTCATATTTTCTTTAGAAATTTGAATTAAGCCCAATTCACCTCCCTCTTGGACATCTTGATCCTTTCAAGTAGTTTTTTTTATACCCTTCATGATGGTAGATGGGGATAATTTGGATGTTTAGGTGGGTAACAGTTTAGAAAACAGAATAAAATTCAAGGCTATTATTGGTGAAATAATTAGAGTCTACCATATAGGGTAATAGTTTAGAAAGTAAATCCAAGGTTATTAATAGTCAAATTTAAAATATTCAAAAAATACTACAAAATGAAAAACAATAAACCAAATATAGCAAAAAAAGCCAAAATTGTCCCAAATTGAAACATGTAGTTTTAAATAATGTGGGAAGGCCTCACAAAAATAATTGGGTCAAAAATTCAAAAAAATATAATTTTGTCGAGTGTCGGCACTGGCACTCCGCAAAACTAGCCTTTTTGCCGAGTGCATCCACCTGGCACTCAGCATAGGCCCTCTTTGCCAAGTGTTAGTGTTGGCACTCCACAAAATTAGTTTTTTTTTTAATTTTGACGGCGTGATCGGTCTCAGTCGTCAACCATCTACTTTTTTTTACCGAGTTACTCTTTGTCGAGTATTGCACTCGGCAAAGAGGAGCTTCACCGAGTGTCAGGTACTCTAAGGCACTCGGCAAAGCCCCTCTTTGTCGAGTGCACTTTCTTTGTTGAGTGCCTCGCAGCTTAACACTCAGCAAATTGTGGCTTTGTTGGCACTCAGCAAAGCCCATGGCACTTGGCAAATCTCCGGTCTCTCGTAGTGATTGGTGAGATAATTAGAGTCTACCATATAAATGCCAGATGTTTCTAGTTATTATGGGAATTCATAGGATTTTTTTCCTAACACATGCATCATGAGGATTAGCATAGGAGCCTCTAATTTGTAATGTTACGACTGCACTTTTTTTGTTTGCTTGAAATTTACATATAATTCACAGCTTTAAACGAACATTCTGGCTCGTATATGAGAACACAGCTATTGAAAAGAGCATGTCACTTGGCCACTTGGGAAGATGTCATCTATACAAGGTGTCCTCTTGAGCATACCAGGAATCGTCTCGTGGAGCAGCCAATAGGCAGATTCCATTCCCCGCACCACCTTCTCATGGAGCACAAGGAATTGAATCGTCACCCATGAGCCAAGTAACCAATAGCCATGGGTTTATGCCACATCTGGTCATCGTCTCATCAATCACTATACTCTTGCAACATAATATCCAGCATTATCCTAAGACCTAAAAATTTAGTTAATACTTAATAGTCTAATACTCGGTATTGCACTCTTTTTTCTTGATTAGGCATTAGAGCATGTATGTTATCTTGCAAGTTGTCTCTCGTTGCATGGCACTTTTGATCCTAATCAAGACAAAGCGACAAGATTTTTCTTAAACAAGAGCAAAAGGAAAATGCGAGGGTCCATAGTGTGTTTAGATATGGTTGAATATGTATGCAGTTTTGTTACGTCTAACTTGAGTTGAAATATATATATATATATATATATATATATATATATAATAAAGTGAATACATATTTACTATAGTTGTGTTACGATAACATACAGGGATATTTACCATAATATTATCATAAACCACATAGTAAGGAGTTACTATAATCTCGTAAATGAGTATAGTAATTATTGTAAATCAAAGTGGCTATAGAATAAGTTATTTTGTAGCTAGCTATAGAGTAGTTGTTCTCTCTATATATACATAGAGAGAGAGGGAGAGTATAGTCACCTCCATTTACGATAATTTTTATGGAAAATTTTTCTACTGGACACTGATAATGGTCTCTCTTTGCTGCTGGACACTGAAAATATTAAGATTCGTTGTAGGACACTCTGTTTTTTTTATTAAATATGCTGGTAAACACCGTGACCAATAAATTATTTTGAAACAATCAATATAAAATCATATAAGTGCCTAAAAATTATACTATAAAATCTTATATGTTCTGCATGATGAGAACCATAAAGTAAAAAATAATATCTTGCACTGAAATAAGCATTTTGTCTCTCTTCACAAATAGACAAAGTTAACCATTATTAATTTGTCAATGTATTTGTAAGACACTATTTTTTTAAAAAAAAATCACAAAATGTATACATCACCAAATCATGACTATGCTAACAATACCAGCTCAAAATAATAAATTTTAATATATCAATTAAACTTGATAGGACATAAATCTATAACTAAGTTATGCTAAATATATCATTATTAACTTTATTATTTTGAGCTAATATTTTTAGCATAGTCAATATTTGGTGATATACACATTCTATAATTTTTCCAAGATTTTTAGTATCTTATAAACCTATTACAAATTAATCATGGTTAAATTTGTCGATTTTTAAAGAGGGGAAATAGTCATTTTAGTATAAAATATATTTACCGTGTAGTTCTCATCACGTATAGTGTAGAAGATTTTATAGTATAATTTCTAGACACTTATATGATTTTATATCTATTTTATACAAAATATTTTATTGTGCATGATTCCCGCCAACAAATTTGATGAGAAATAGAGTGTCTTCTAGCAAAGCTCACTATTTTTAGTGTCCATAAGCAAAGTGATGTCATTTTCAGTGTCTGGTAGCAAATTTTCCCTTTTATATACAAATTTACGATAGTTATGTTACTATAACATATGGTGATATAGTCACCTCCATTTAGGATAATTTTATACTCCCTCTATTCTAAAATAAAAGTTATTCTCATTTTCCAAGTTAGTTTTTTAAACTTTGACCAATTATATATAAAAGAATATTGATAATTATAATATATAATTAGTATCATTAGATAGATTGTTGAGTATTATTGACACAAAAAGTGACGTACTGCGTCTCACACACAGCAAGCCGGAAAGCGTGACTTCAATCGGATGCCTGGATGCTTCGAGAACCGAAAACGTGTCAGTCAGTTTGATCTGAAACTAACAAGGGATGAAAGTCATTAAATATAAACTGGAACGTGTCGGGTAATACCAGACAGTTCCATATGTATGACCCTGAAGCCACTTACAACGACATACAGCTATGAAAGCTATCTGCCAACAGGTTTTATGGGACGTTCGGCTAAAATAGACATGTAACACACAAATAACTGATTGCCGAACGCGTATGCATGAAAAAAAGACATACGAACAACTCGTAATTGACTATAAGTTAAAGCATAACCAATCTTGGCAATCAGCCGAATTGGGGTCCATGATGAAGGAAACACGTAAGCAAACATGATTAAACTAATCTAAAGCTTGCATCTGTCGCACGACACCCAACGTCATCAAAGCTTAAACATGGATAGCATGCATGAATCCGCAACATATGACAATCTAGATTGAAACTAATTCTGCTATTTATAGATATAAGATCTACTCATGGAAACAACAAAACAATTCATTATAACGTAGATAGAGCTATATAAACTAACAAGAGCCGAACCGTATCAATTTAGATTGGGCAAAAGAGTGTTTGCAAATATGTAAAGATTATATAAAACATGCAACACGATAACTTAATGAACCCAATAGATCTTGCCAAATCTACAGGAGCCGATAACTATCTTGCTTGTGCTAAGCATACAAGCAAATATCCGCCGCACAACATCTACTCATAAGCAAAACACAAGCGAAGACCTCTTGATTATTGAGCAAAGATCCGCCGCACGATCATTGATAATAAACAAGACTACTTGCATCAATATCTAAATCCACCGCATGATACTAGACATGATAGCAAGGTTGCGAAGACTTACGGAGGTCGAAGGATCGATGATTCCTCTCGAAGAACTCGACGACACGACAAAGGACTCGAAGTTGGCACGGGGCCAATTGTATTGGTTTGGTTGTGAACACCTTTTACAATGGCCAAGGGTTTATATTTATACCCTGGTCATGACATGAATCCTAAAAGGATACGATTACAAGATATTTAAAGAAAAGAACACGACACTTTTAACTCTATTTTTTCCTTCTGGAATTTTTATTCCCTTAATCGTTGCAATGTCGGTTGCCCGATTCGGCTCTTACTCACCGCTTTTGTCGCTTTCCTTAACGGAAGATCACCACTCCTAGAATAGCCGACCGCACGATCACTTTGCCGAATCCTTATAAATTAGCCGATTGCACCTGCCAAATATCCCAAATGCTTGCCTCTGAATTTTACTGCACATTGGCCCACCTATCATCTTCCTAGGCATGCCAAAATCCAGTGTTAACACATGCCCCTCAATTTTGGGATAAAAGTCGTGTTATCCTGGAATTGACTACAAGTTTTCCCTTTTCTCCAGGTCAACACTGTTCAGAACCGCAGTCGCTGCCCAGGATGAAATTCCATAGGTAAGTTTTATTCAGCTTCATGCAATTGGCAATCCTTGGTAGATCCATGTATCTCCTTCCTGATTAGAGCATAGCCGATTGCTTCTATCTTGTCTCAGAAAAACAACCGAGCGACATTCAATTTATCCGAGCCTGGTCCAGTCCAATAACGACCCATCCGAACAGGAAAACCCTAACTGTCGCTTGGTATTCCCATTCGGCTTATAAGCACTACCGTTCTGCTTCCGCCCCCACCAACAGTTCCAGTCTAACATTTTTGCTTTCGTCCCCACTTTTTCTAACATCACATTCCTTCTTCATCAATGGCGGGTCACAGCAGGCGCCCAGTAGAAGAACCAGAGGTGACCTCTCGCCTTGCTTCTCCGAGGGGGTCTCAATCTTCTGTTCGGAGCAGGAAAAGCTTCGAACATGGAGCGACCTCCCGACAAGTCCTCCAAAAAAGGTAATAAAGTAACTATGAATCTCTGATTTTACCTTAATCACCTAACCTTTCCTTTTTTGTAGGACTGACAGTGAGTGCACCCCTCAATCTTCAATCGGGAGTGACCGCCCCATGGCCTTAGATTTGGCCAGAGCGAAAGAACTGATTGCTTGCCACAAGCAATCCAACCTTAGGCTTCAAGTTGAAGTCCTGGACACCCAACTCGACCGAGAGGAACTTGCCGAAGTTTCCAAGGAACGGGATGTCGGCAGAAGCCAAATTGCTGGTTAGAAAAATCTACTCCCCTTTTCTTCTTTCGCAAAACAATCTTGATTTTCTGATATGAACCCTCCTTTTTTGCAGATCTGTCAGCAAGGCTTGAAGCTCTCGAGGTCGCCATCGCCCGTCTTGCCGTCACTGCCCATGCCGATGGCGTGACGTCCCTCAAACAAGTGGAGCATATTAACTGACGCATCCCGAAGATCTCTCATTCGGCGATTGCATATGGCGCATCACTTGCCTTCAGCGCTGTGAAGCTTCGCCATGGCATAGACCTGAGCAAGTTCGACATCTTTGCCCATAATCTCGAGGAGAGGATGGAGAACTCTACGCATCTGATGGAGCAAGCTGGGAAAAATGTTGCAGATGTAGTAGACTACACCATCCCAATCAAGAAGGTATTCGATGAGTAGTTTGTATCAGGGACCCTTTGTAAAAAACCACTCACCCTGTGAAATATAATCTGCGGTTCCCACTTGTCTTTTCTGTTATGATCTCCGTTGAGAATGATGAATCTGATGACCGCCGTCTGAATCCGCATGACAACGCGTTGATTGTGTTCAAAGATTTTCTGCTCTAAAGGTGATACGTATCGTATCGGCTATTCTCTGAACCTTTTCACAAAACTTTTCGGCTAAAGGCGATATCTTCGTACCGGCTATCCGTACATCAGATTCCTTAAATCAACTTATGCACCAACCCTTCTTAAAAACCGAACGTCATTTCTTCGGTTTTTTTATCAATCTTCTTCTGGATGATCTTGTTTGAAGCCTCAGCTTGGCCATTAGCTTTGTAAAATAATTCATGGCCAATCGGTACAATCTCATGCCCTTTGCCATAAAGAAGATAAATTTGACCGATCAAATCTATGACCCATCCTTTGAACGGCCAAAGCTCGACAATTGGGTTCAAAGTCGATGCTGGGGATTTTCTGAATATTACCAAACCTCTGACAGTCTTCACATCCCTTGCAATATTCAAAACAATCCTCGAGCATGGTAGGCCAAAAATAACAGTCCTCCTTATCATCCAGTTCACCTGGTAAGCCGACTGATGTGCACCACACACTCCTTTATGCACTTCACATATTGATCTTATGGACTCCTCTTAATTCAACATTCGAGTAACACTCCATCTATGGACTTGCAATATAATTGATCATCAAGGAGCACGAACTTGATAGCCTTATACCTGAGTTTTCAGGAAACTTTCTGTGATGGACTTTTCAAACAATTGGCAATTTTGTTCCTCCAGTCATTGATTACCCGATCTTCATCCAAAGTATGAATTTCCTGACCCTTTCGGTACTCTGATGCACTTTGATCCAGCCGGTTTGCTTCTTCATTTTCCCCCTTAGGGATATGATGTAAGGTGGCTACTTGGAAACTTTTTAGAAGCTCTCGGCACTCTTCATAACACCCTTTTAACATATCACTTGACAAGCAATCGGAACCCTTTAAGCAATGCCTCATGTTCTGCTTGTTAGTAACCAGGAAATCAATAGGGATGGCATACTCAAAGGTCAAATCTCTAGAAGAATTAAGAGAAAACTGGCTCTACCACCTTTGTTATAAGATGAACCATTAACAAACAGAGCCCATGTTGCAATGGTCACTATGTCAGCAGAGGGATTACGGTATTGGGTAACGATATCGGCAATAAACTGACCCTTTACTGCTTTTACCGATGCGTACCTTGAATCAAATTCTGACAGAGCTAAAACCCACTCGCCAATTTTTCCATTTAAAATTGGCGTCAACAACATGTGTTTTATCACATCGAACTCAGAAATTACCACACATTCAGCATTTAACAGATAACGCCGAAGCTTAGCACACGAATAAAACACACATAAGCAAAAATTTTCTATAGCCGAATACCTTGTCTCTGGATTTAGTAGTTTTCGGCTAAGGTAGGCTATTACTCTCTCTTTTCCTTTGAACTTTTGCATGAAGGCCGACCCTATTGTCAGGTTGTCGGCCGCCACATACAACTTAAATGGCTCGTCAAATTGCGGAGGTACCAATACGGGTGGTACCTTCATGTACTCGTTGATCTCATAGAAAGCCTATGGTTGTACGTCACCTCATACGAACTCTTGGTCCTTTTAGCAGGTCGAATCAACTTCAACCTATGTTCCTGGTCCAAACTTGCATTGATAAATATCGGCCTTGGTCCATCACCAACACTTATCTCCCCTAGCTTATTGGCCGACATGAAGTCACGTCTCAGCTTCCCTTCGCCATCATCGATCATGTTCCTCATCAAAAATTACTCTCAGAGCCGATTACTTGGATCGGCTGTTGGCCCTTGCTGGAGACATTCACAGGGCCTTCTCTCCAAATTTTCCCGGAGAACCAATCGAAGCCGTCATATTCCCAATAAGTAGGTCCTGTAGTGGCAACACTTACCGAATCATCGGCTTGAACAATCTCAACATCATCTCCAACCCACTGAATGAGAGCTTGATGCATGGTCGAAGGTATGCAGCAGTTAGCATGGATCCAATCCCTTCCTAACAACAGACTATATGCCCCCTTTTCATCTATGATGAAGAAGGTAGTGATCAGAGTCTTTGATCCAATCATCAGTTCGACGTGCACTGCCCCCTGAGTGTCAGAATGGTTGCCAGCAAAGTCCCTGAGCACCAAGTCTGTTTTCAACAATTCTTCATTGGTCATTCCGAGCTTCCTGAAGGTGGTGTATGGCATGATATTGATAGCAGGCCCTCCATCAACTAGCATCTTGGTTAGGGGCTTGCCATTGATGTATCCCTTCACGTAAAGCGCCTTCAAGTGTCGGTGCCTAACCGGTTTATCGAATACGGTTTGTTGAGTCAGGATAAGCTGGGCCATTAGATACTGGTACTCGTTCTCATCGGCATCCGAAGATTCATCTTCTCGGATATATTGGTCCTCGGGAGCTATAAAGTCCGATGGAATGAAAAAGGCCATATACATATCAGCCGAACGATCACACCCGTTGGTTTTTCCTTTGGGATGCCATGTGCGTGCCGTCTGTGCTAGCTCTCTGTTCCTTAAGCGTTGCACCCTCCTTTTCTGGCTCTTCCTCAACCCTGGCGGATAGCACTGCCCGTCCTGCCATGCATACTCCTGGCGCTCTCGTTCCTCAAAACGAACCCATCCTTGATCGGCAAACCTTTTGCCTTGTCGATCCTCCGAGTTGCCTATTTTTAAACGCCGATCGTCCTCAGGAGCCCGTGCTCCAAGCCTTTCATGGACCGAACGGCGGTTGACCTAGGACTGCCTATACCTCGAACACCGATCACTGCATTCGGGGCAATTGTCTCTAGTAGGCAGTTTTAGGCCTTCATTCCAACAATGTTTGAAAAACGAACATCCCCAATGAGACTGCTCCTGCTCTCTCAAGTGCTCTTGTTCTTTCTGATACACTTCTTCTTCATGCCTCTGACGTTCTTCTATGAATCTCTGTTCCTCGTAATGCATCCGCCTCTGATGCTGCTTTTGCTCCCGTTGCCACTTATTCAACAAGATCCGCGTTGTGACCCTGGGTTTAGAAATTTCCCCTCTCTCAGTTCGGCTATTCTGGAACTGTCCTCGTTGCCGAAGTTCTTTTTCTGTAATCTGCCGATTGGGGTCAACAACACCAGTCCTTTTCGCCTTATCTGAGGTCAGCACTTTCATCTCGTTCTTGCCCTTGGAGTCTTCTATGGCAACCATATTCATAGAGAAAGATATTGTGTTCTGTGCAAAAGGATTAGCATCTATCTTCATCTTTCCATCAAACTTTAAATGTCCATCTTGAATAGCTTTCTGGATCTTCATCCTAAACATTCGGCAATCATTGATGGCATGAGAGTTGGTGTTGTGGTACCCGCAAAATCTCTTGTCCTTTACTCCTTCAGGACGCAGCATGGGGTGTCCCTCGGGAAGCTTGATGCGTCCTTCCCCGAGCAACAGCTCGAACAACTTGTCTGATTTGGATACATCAAAATCGTAGGTACCTTTCTGCTGCCTCAACCATCTCTGGTTGACTTGAGTTGGCTCCTTTGCCTAGACCAGTTCGGCTGCGGCGACCTCGTCCTCGTCCTCAAACTCCGTTGCCTCTTCCAGGAAACTCTGATACACCGCACTAGCCACATCACCTTTCTGGAAACGGTTATCTCTTCTGAACCCCTGAGCCTGGTTACTCATCATCGCTAGCTGCTGCGACAATTGGCCAAGGTCTTCAAAGTACAAGCCGAAGAGCTTATCTCTGACATTCGGCTGCATACCTACCATCGCCATCCTCGGCAGCTGGCCATCTAGTAAATTCAGAGAATAGCAGAGATTCTTGGTTTCTCTGAACCTGCGAAGATATTTCTGAGGCGTCTCGTTAGGCTTCTGTCTCAAGCTCATTAAGTCGACCATCTTCTTCTCATTGGTGCCTGTAAAGAAATATGCATGGAATTTCTGTTCCAGGTCTGCCCAGCTGATGATGGAGTTTGCAGGAAGGGATGTAAACCACGTGAAAGCCGGCCCTGTCAGATACATAGGGAAGTATCGAATCTTCCAAGCATCGTCTGTAGATGCCTCCCCTAGCTGCATCAAGTACCGACTGATGTTCTCTATAGTGCTGGTGTCATCCTGACCCGAGAATTTGGTCAAGTCTGTAGGGGCTTTCACTCTTGGGGGAAGAGCCACTCGGTTGTACCATTCTGGATAAGGGGATTGATACGCATATGACTGGTTCTTCAGGTTCAAGTTGAACTAATTCTTCATCATGTCTGTCATCCTATCCATGATCAGGTCGACACTGGGATTCTGAGTTCCTCGCGTGTGCCCTTCAAACGGTAGTCCTACAGGGTTCCCGTACCCAGGATTCGGGAGAGCATTAATGGCGCTGTAATCGGAAAACTCCTGATACCCCTGCCCATACATGCTTTTTTGCAACCTGTTCGCTATTGGGGATATCTTGTGAGCCGAATGTGGGATGTTTTCTGACATCCCGAACGCGAGTTGACCATAAGTCATGGGATGTTGCTGCTTCTGGTGAAGGTTCGTCCCGGTTTGGGCTATGTCAGACGTTCCTTCTTCTTCAGTGGTCTTCTCGCGAGGCTTGGACACGGGGAACAACGTTGCCCCATGTATCGGGCCAAGAGTTTCCTCGAAGAGCTTGTCGGCGGCTGGCCTGAATGTGTTGATCAGGATCCGGTAAAAAGTGTTCAGGAAAGCTGAGTGATGATTTTTCATGGTTTCACTCATAGCTTTATAAATCACCGCACCGAATCTGCGCTCCTCCTCTTCATTCGTCTCATCGGACTGATTCGGGAGAAGGGTTCTTGGGAAAGCTTGCTTCTGGATGACTTTGTTGCTTTTGTTCTTTGAGAACGACATCAAGCATTTGTTCTGGAACTCGTCGCATGCCTGTTGGATCAGACTCCTCATATCCGCCGGCAATTCATCCATGGTTACGCCTAGAACTAGGTTGTTGTTGATTTCATCCATCTTGAGATGTGGTGTCCCACCGAGCGTGCCAAAAAGTGTGTTGACACAAAAAGTGACGTACTGTGTCTCACACACAGCAAACCAGAAAGCGTGACTTCAATCGAATGCCTGGATGCATCGATAACCAAAAACGTGTCAGTCAGTTTGACCTGAAACTAACAAGGGATGAAAGTCATTAGATATAAACTGGAACGTAACGCGTAATACCAGACGTTCCATTTGTACGGCCCTGAAGCCACTTACAACGACATACATCTATGAAAGCTATCTGCCAACAGGTTTTATGGGACGTTCGGCTAAAATAGACATGTAACACGCAAATCACTGATTGCCGAACGCGTATGCATGAAAAAAAGGACATACGAACAACTCATAATTGACTATAAGTTAAAGCATAACCAATCTTGGCAATCAGCCGAATTGGGGTCCATGATGAAGGAAACACGTAAGCAAACATGATTAAACTAATCTAAAGCTTGCATCTACCGCACGACACCCAGCGTCATCAAAGCTTAAACATGGATAGCATGCATGAAGCCGCAACATGTGGCAATCTAGATTCAAACTAATTCTGCTATTTATAGATATAAGATCTACTCATGGAAACAACAAAGCAATTGATTATAACGTAGATAGAGCTATATAAACTAACAAGAGCCGAACCGTATCAATCTAGATTGGGCAAAAGAGTGTTTGCAAATATGTAAAGATTATATAAAACATGCAACACGATAACTTAATGAACCCAATAGATCTTGCCAAATCTACAGGAGCCGATAACTATCTTGCTTTTGCTAAGCGTACAAGCAAATATCCGCCGCACAACATCTACTCATAAGCAAAACACAAGCGAAGAACTCTTGATTATTGAACAAAGATCCGCCGCAGGATCATTGATAATAAACAAGACTACTTGCATCATTATCTAAATCCACCGCATGATACTAGACATGATAGCAAGGTTGTGAAGACTTACGGAGGTTGACGGATCGATGATTCTTCTCGAAGAACTCGACGACACGACAAAGGACTCGAAGTTGGCACGGGGCCGGTTGTATTGGTTTGGTTGTGAACACCTTTTACAATGGCCAAGGGTTTATATTTATACCCTGGTCATGACATGAATCCTAAAAGGATACGATTACAAGATATTTAAAGAAAAGAACACGACACTTTTAACTCTATTTTTTCCTTCTGGAATTTTTATTCCCTTAATCGTTGCAATGTGGGTTGCCCGATTCGGCTCTTACTCACCGCTTTTGTCGCTTTCCTTAACGGAAGATCACCACTCCTAAAATAGCCGACCGCACGATCACTTTGCCGAATCCTTATAAATTAGCCAATTGCACCTGCCAAATATCCCAAATGCTTGCCTCTGAATTTTACTGCACATTGGCCCACCTATCATCTTCCTAGGCATGCCAAAATCCAGTGTTAACAAGTACTTTCATAATAAATTTATTTGGAGATATAAATGTTGCACACATTTTCTATAAACCTAGTCAAAGTTGAGAAATTTTAACATGTACGCATCCTATAACGTCATCTATTCTTGGATGGAGGGAGTATACTAATTTACAATAGTTATGTTACTATAACATTGTCATGATCAATTTGCTCCATTACTCGAAGTGTACCAGCCTATCTCAAATTATCACTTAGAGACAATAGGTTAGTACTTCTAAGGTTTTATCAGTTACTCAAAACCAAATAAGGGTTTTCACATGACTTAAAGTGATAGACAACAGTTTGTTACCACATACGATACACCGTGATAATGAGGCTACAATGTTTCTTTAGAGTAATAACAAGTAAAGTGGTGCTACCAAACATGTTAACATCAAATACTTTGTTATGAAAGATAGAACCTAGGATCAAACTATCAATATGGTGCATATTAGTGTACAACAATTATATTAATGGATCGTCTAACAAAAGGCTTATCCCCAAAAATTTTCATGATCATGTTGTCAGCATGGGTTTACTAGAAAGCCTTTGATCCTGGATGGGGGCCATAAGACAACCAATTCGTATTATGTTTGACTTTGTCCTATCGAGATAGATTAGTGTACTATCGATACTCATGTTGCAGTGGAATTTTTCTTATTACTTTAACACATTATCTCGGTGCACTACACTGCTGAGTGTGGACTTACGATGATTAGCCTTTTGATCAAAGAGAAAAATGTAGAAATTTTAAATCAAAGGCATAGGCCCTGCTTTATATTGAAAGCAAACGGTAACAAGTACCTACTGGGGAAACCAACTTACAAGACAAGACAGTAACAATAGACTCATAAACTGAACCAGAGGCTTACAAACAAGACAACAGAAGCATAATAGCGCCCTCGGACATACTACCACACCAGGTCCTCCGACTCAGGGGCAAGCAAGCTCTATTTAACAGAGAAACTAAAAGCAACTCCAACACCTCTTTAAACTACCAAAAGCCTTAAAACTCTAGAGAGAAACTGTCTTCTCAAGTTCCACTTATCACCAGGCTTGAAGGGTCTCCTGGAGCTTCACCAGTGTATCCTCCATTTGCAACTTGTTCTTCATCTTCCAAAGCACCTTCCATTGTGTCAACAAACCCAAAGTGTGATGAGCGATAGCTTTAGGAGATTTAACAAGATGGTTATTGAAGATCCAATCATTCCTTGTTTTCCACAAACACTAGAAAATGACACTAGCTACGGACAGAATAGAGCTATCTCTACTATTAGGGGATCTCAAACCTATGCCCATCTTATATTCTAAATCTTGTATAGAGATTGGTCTTTCTGACCACCTCAGGCTGACTCTAATCTAGACCCAGATGACTTGAGCAATAGGACAATTGAAAAAGAGGTGATTTCTAGTTTCAAGACTGCCACAGTATTTGCACAATTCTGACCCTTTCCCTTTTCTAATTTTCATCTGCTCTCTAGTTAGAACTCTATCATGCCAAAGCATCCACATAAAAATTTTAACCTTTAGAGGTAAGCTAGCTCTCCAAATCTCTACCATTCTAAGATCAATTTGTCCACTGCTCTTCATGAATTGATATATAGACTTGACAGTGAATTTGCCAGAAACCTCTAAGGCCCAAGTGACTTTGTCCTCCTCTATTGTACACTGCACTACCTCTAAGGCTTCTAGTAAATCATTCCATTCAGCCATTTCATCAATACCATGTCTTCTTCTCAAATCTAGTTCCCAACCCACCTCTTCTAAACCCGCAACACTTATCTCTTGGTTTCTGCATATATTGAAAAGTTTAGGAAATCTGAGTTTCAGGGGGCAGTCTCCCAACCATATATCAAACCAAAACCTAACTTTTTTCACATTCCCTACAGACCACTTTGCGAACACATGGTGGATAAGTACCCATGTAGTTCAATAATGTGATGTGTGATTGCCCAACACTTGAGCGTTTCAGTTTGAGTGGCTTAATTCTAACCCTTTGCGAAAGCAAATGTGTGTCTGTCTATCGGCTTGTGGTGTGCAGGTGCTATGCCTAGTGACAGTGGTCAATGGCGTGGAGAAGGTGGAGTAGAGGCTTGCCGTGCCGATGGACTGAGAGCGGTGAAGGGCACAAGCGGAGCTCGGACTAAGGGACCATGGGCGCCGGTGGACTAGCTGTGGTGGCTAGTACTTGGCATCGGCGAGTGCGAGAAGACATGGAGGTAGACCGAGTTGACCAAGTCAAGACGGTGGACGAGCGGGTCGAGCGGAGGCTCATGGGACTCGGAGTCCGACCGAGCGAGGACAAGGTGGCTCGAGTCGAGCGGTTTGCTGGTTTGGGCCTCAAAACCATCCGAGGACGGTTTCCGAGTTTGAGCCTCAAAACTCGGGGTTCGGTAGTTGAGCCCAAAGCTACCGGTGGCGGGTTTCCTGGGTTTGGGCCTCAAAACCTAGGCGGAGCTTCCGAGGAAGCGGGGATGGCACGTCGTGGAATCCTGGAGGTTGCGTCGAGGCGACGGCAACTCCCGGCAGGAAGCGGGGTCGTCCATTCAAACGAGTGGCTGAGAGTTACCGACTTGGATAATAATGTCTTAGGGCTAGGTAACTCGGTCTTGTATCTAGGGCATCTTTGGGAAATAGCCAAAGCCCTGTTAAATAGAGGATGAAGGGGTATCCTCATTCTATCTCTTGAGCCCTAATCATTTGCCCCAACTCTCTCTCTCTACCCTCTCTCTAGTTCATGAGATCCCTACGTTGATTTCACCAACCTCTGTAAGAACTTGAGTTTGTTGCGAGGAATCGGAGGCCGTAACCTCCGTAAGCCATGGTGGTTTCGACTTCTTGATCGTGTCCCCGTTTTGCTTGTGTTCTTCACATTTTTGCTTTTGCTCCCTCTATGTTCCCGAGATGATTTCTCTTAGTAGGGAGTAGCTCTTGCAAATCCGTTTGAACCAAGTTGTTCGTAATCGTGAGGAGCATCTTTGCACCGAAGGGTTTCTCCTCAAACCTCACGAGTACGTAGATCGGACAATTTCTTTGCGGTGTTCTTTGTTCTTGAGATTTTCCCCAAATCTCTTCTCCTCCCATTGCTCTAAGCCAAATTGAGCGATGATTTCTTCGGGATAGCTCCCCAACTGTACAAGGATCATGCCTACAAAGTTTGGTTGCAGTTGGAGTTCATTTGGTTGAGTTTTGGGAAGATTTGGCGGAGTGAAATCGGTTTTTGCGAGTTTTCTACGCTCTATTCGTGAGCTCCGGACCACCCTCCGGACCATACCTCCGGACCATAGCGAGTGGTCCTGTGGTCTTGCCAAAATATAACAGCACAGCCCCTAGCATCGGACTATACCTCCGGACCACTTAGCATAGTCCTGTGGTACCATCAGACCACTAGTCCGGAGGTTGGGAGCTCAATGAGTTGGCTGATTTTTCCGTCGGACTACCCTCCGGACCATACCACCGTACCATAGCAAGTGGTCATGTGGTCTTGCCAAAAGATAGCTGTACAGCCCCTAGCTCCGGACCTTAGCTTCGGACCACTCGTCTCTGGTCCTGTGGTCACTGACAGAAGTAGTCATGTGCCCGTTTCTCTCTCGTCCGGACTCCGAATCAAGTTCCGTTTGTTGCGTTGGATTCGTATTCATGTAAGGAACATGATTAGGTACTTTTGAGACCAGTTCTCATAAGTATTTTTGGGTGTGTTCTTGCCTCTTCTCTCTAGGGGTTGACAGTACCGCTCTCGGTGTATCGGTTTCGAGTTTGTGGCTTCGTTCGTTCTCCATCTTCTCCGACCGCTCCACTGCACCTTTAGGGGTATTCCTAAGGTGTCCACCTACTTGTTAGGTCGTATGCGAGTCGGTTCTTCCGAGGTCAAGTTTTGGGTGTGAGTTTGGGACAAGGGCGATGTCTTTGAGTTGGATTTTATTTGGCTCCCATTCACCCCCCTCTGGTCGCCGTTCTCTGTCCTTCAATTGGTATCAGAGCCGGTTAAGGATCAATCCACCTTACACGGTTCTTGATCCTCGAAGGCGACATGGAGCGAGGTGTTGGCAAACCTCCATTTTTCGATGGAACAAACTTCTCCTACTGGAAGGTGCGCATCTCCGCCTATCTATAAGGAGTTGATTCAAACATAAGGGAGATTTGTGAGAATGAGGGCTATCGTGTTCTTGCAGCTCGTGTTGACCCTCTCCAGATTTCTCAACACAACGCAAACAACAGAGCACGTAGTATTCTCTTCTCGAGTCTGTGTCTTCCTGAGTTTGAGCGAGTCTCGAACCTCACTACGGCACGAGAGATCTGGCAAACACTTGTGCGATATCATGAGGGAAATCCTCAGATCAAGTCCAGACTCTTCGACACTTACCGTAGGGAGTACGAGAACTTTGTTCAGTTGGCCGGCGAATCTGTTGATGGGATGTTCACTCGCTTCCAATCTATCGTCAACAAGATGTGTGCTAATCGAGCAAACTTGCCTTATGATGATCATGAGATGGTGTTGACACAAAAAGCTTTAGGATCTGCGAACACCTCGGGCTATTACCCGAAATTCGATATCCAAGGTGTGCCAGTCGATTTGACCAGTTAATCGACAAGGACGATAACTAGAACAAAATCTGAACAAGACAACGGCGATACGCTCGGATGTCAAAACTCAGACTTGATCAGGATAACTAGAGCAGAGCTGAATGAGACAACAGCGATGCGCCCGGATGTCAAAGCTCAGAGGTACTCCCATGCGGAACTTGCAAGGATTTGACGGAGATCAAGGTGATGCAGCCCGTCGAAGCTTGAAGAACTCATAGATAAACTAAGACTAATGCAAAAAGGATAAATTGCAGTAAAAGTAGAATAAGAGTAAATTGATTTGATTTTGATATGATTGATTGTTTTTTACACGCAGCCCTTGGGCACATATTTATACTCCCGCGTGGAGAGTTGTACAGAGACACGACTCGTACCTTCCCTAAACAAAACTCCTAACTTTAAGGAAATAACAGACTCGCGCAGGAATCGGATCCAAACAATATTATTTTCCTAAACAAACACCCCTATTTTAAAGGAAAACAAACGACTCGTGCAAGAGTCGGACTCAAACTACTATAACAATACTGGTATAAAATCACCAGTTTCCTTATGTCTTTGCTTCGATGAAAACTTTCCATCAGCAGACTCCTTCAATCCGCGACTTCCTTCTTTCACCACCGGCAATCTTCTGCTAACGTCAACCGCCACATCCCCCTATGTCCATCAGCACTCCATACCCATTGGCATCATCTCCTCATCGACAATCGGCATCGGCAACATCTCCTCATCGGCAATCGGCGTCGGCAACTTTGCAGTTATGGTAACTTGACTTCATCAATTAACCCTTATCGGCAAGAATTATCCAGCTTCCATTGCCAACAAACTTATCCTTTTTACAGCTTTTACCTTCATCGGTAATACTGACTTATGACTTCCTGATGCCGATGGAAAACAGCTGCCGATCAACACAAGTCACAGCACCGCAATTTATTAATAAAATCCCTCGATCATAGCGCAAACAGTTGCAAATTTGACAATATCTCCTTGATTATCGCGCACATCCGTCGCTCATCCTTCCATATCTCTGTTCAACACGAACAGAAATTCCAAAATACCCCTGACCGAGGTCTATAAAAGTTACCACGATCCAACTTACTTTTTACCCTGGGACTTCTTTCACTTTTCACCTGCTTTCGTCTTCAACGGCGGCGACCCCGAAGAACAGCTCTGCGAGCTCAAGCAACAACACCTTCTTCAAGCCGAATACAATCCGCAAGAACTCCTCCATCTCCAATGGCGATCCACGTCGACATCCCCAAAGTAAATCCATTTCTTCCTTACTCTGTCCTTTGCAAGTTCCTTTTCCGTATGAATTTTGCAATCCCTTTTCCCCTTTTTTCTAATCTTTCTTTCCTCTTTCAAAACCTAGGAACTGTACAACAGAGTAGTAATCCCTATCGAACAATCCAATTTCAACTGTTTAGGCCCAGTGGGAAACCCAGATCTCATCAATCTGATCAATGCAGAAGCCAACCGCATCCCCTTTAAATCTGAGTGCTTCAACTTAGGGTTATGGAAGGATGCCTTCCGTTCATGGCCCAAACCAACCAAGGGGTGGAAGAACTGGTACGTTTGGGTAATTAGAACACAACAGGTTTATTGGGCAGAGCGCAATTTGGACCAATGCATCAGACTCTCCATTGCCGATATGGAGAAGAATGAGAACATGATGATAGCAGCCTCCTACTTCTGGTCCAACACAATGAACACCTTTTTATTCAGACATGGACCAACCACCCCTACCCTTGTCGATGTGCATATGCTGACCGGCCTTGATGTCTCTTCTGCCGATGTCCCAGCCCTGTTCCATAGGAAGGCTGAGTATAAGGTGAACACACGGAACATCGACGGCTGGACCGGTTACATCCAGGAGTACCAAAAGACCGGATCGGTAGGCCAAAGGGAGCATGCCACCTTCTTGAACATGTGGCTAGAGAAATTCATCTTCTGCGCCAAAACTGTCGGACCGACCACAATGTACCTCCCCGCAGCAGAACTCTTAGCCGACGGAACAAAACTCCCTCTCGGCCGATATCTTCTTGGATCGGTATACCGTCTTCTACACTAAGTGTCTAAGAAGCTATTGCTAGGCGAGCCCATCGGCAACCTCGGGGGTCCCTGGTGGTTTATAAACATGTGGTTGAACGCACACATGTATAAGGTCTTTTAGTTCGATTTATTTGCTCAGCAATTCCCAAGGGATATATCGGAGAATTATGCATTCAGCGATGATGAATCGGCAACTCGTCCTCCACTCAACTTTGGAGAGGCCATCATAGTGCTGCTAGGAACCGATGCCAATGCAGATCAGTTCGGCAGATTCTTCCAGAAATTTTATAATGGAATCCCTGCTTCAGAACGGCTCTGGTGGCCATACATTGATGAAAACAACCGATTTCCCTTGCTTTTCAACCTTACCGATGGGAACGTGCCTGAGAACGAAGTGATCATGAAGCCCAGCATTGTTCCCCGAGCTATTCCAGTTAACATTTTTGGAACTAGGAAGAATGCTCCTCCATCCTTCAAATTCTATTACCCATCGGTAGCGGCAAGACAACTGGCATTCGGCCAACTACCGATCAAGCTCTGTTATGCCAAGGTTGTAAAACCAAGACAAATCATCTCCAGCGCCATGGACTAGAACAAGATCGTCAATCTACCTCCCGATGCCGATACGTCAGACATCGATCTATCCTCCTAGGCACCAACATCTTTCATCACGGAAGAATACAAGTTTTGGTGGCAAGAATGGAGAAATCAACTGTTTGCCAAGTCATCGCACCATTATCGGCATTTGATTGACGCCGACTACGCCATTCCTGATGATGCGGTAAGTTTTTATTTTAACGCATTTCTTATTATTTACTTCTATTATTAGCATCTGACCTTCTTCTACCTAACAGGCTGATGACCCAATCCCAAAAATAAGCAGGAGTGGCAAGCCTTTCCGCGTTCGAGTGATGAGCCCAGTATCAGTCATCGGCAACAATGCTCCTACATTGACTGCCTTCACTCCTTAGAGGACGCCTAAGGTCACTCTGAAACCAAGGTCAACACCTGCAACGACCAGTGCCATTCCATCGGCCGCCGCTACCATCTTGGCACGAGCCTTCGCAGTAAGTTACACTTTCACCTATACCGATTACAAATTGTTCATCAGCAATATTTATTCCATGCAACTTGTACCAAACACTTTTAGGCAGCGAGGTCATCGGTAGCTGCTTCAAATGTACCAACTTCCCCAACTTCTGCTGCCGATGCCCCCCAGGCTTCACCAAAACAGGCTGGTTCTCCTACTGCTGCACCAAAGAAGAAACGCCTGAGGCGAGCCACCCCAGCCACCGATGCATCAACAGCAGAGCCATCATCAGCTCATATCCCTAATCATCCACTGGACGATGTCCTTGATTTGGAGATAACACCACCCGCTGCAACAACGGAGGCGACATCGGCATCGGCACCCTCACCGACTGAAATCCCTGATCAGGGAGCGACATCACCGCCACAGGAGCCAACCGTCACAGCAGAAGCAGCACCAGCAACAGCGCCACCAGCACCAACCACTCCTCTCACAGAGGTAAGTTCATCGGCAACCGCTGCCGATCTCCAGGATGAGGCCGTACCAGCCGACTTCCCAAGCCCTAGGCAAGAAACCCGCTTCAAGATGGTGAGCCGGTTACCTAAAAATTTGCAGTATATCCTTATGATCGGTACATCCTAACCTCTTCTTTTTCAGGCCCAAGACTCTCCAGACAGCTTGTTTTCCTTCGGCGTCAACCTCTAGGACGAGGACGAAAACCAAGAAGGCCCTGCTCTAGCAGACAACTTGTTCTCCTTCGCCATTAACATTTCCGATGAGGACAAGGACGAAGAAAGCTCTGCTCCAACTTTATCGGCAGAAGCCAAGGTCAAGCTGGAAACGTTGCTATCTTTACTGCAACAAGATACGCCCAATCTTATTCCAGACTCCACCGCAGCAAAGATAGCTTTCAAGGACATCCAAGGCCACTTATCTGCCGATACAGAGGAAATACTCTTCCAGGCGGCATTCCTTGAAAGCAAGCAACTCCAGTACCAAAGACTTTCCCGTTGCATAGCCGATAGGACTGCTCGATCCAAGGCTGAGGAAGAGATGCTCAAGTTCAAACAAATTGCCGATGAGAAGCACAAGAGTATCGACCAAGCAGAAGCCTCCGGCACCAATCTCGAGCAAGAAATCACTCAGTTATCGGCAAGGAAAGAAGAGCTGCTGACTGAGTTGAAGAGGGTTGAAGAAGCCCTGAACACAGCCAATCAGAAGAAAGCTCAATTGCTCGATACCATCAAGGCTCTGCGACAATAATGAGACAAAAACGCCCGACAAGCCATCTTGTTGAAGAAGATCAAGCCAGTCGAAGGGTCTGCTGACGCCGATGCCAAGGAGATGGAGGAAATAGAGCAAATTCGCCTGCGTGCGATATCAGCCATCCAATCCTTGTTGTAATTTATTACAATTCATCATATTGGCAAATGTAACATTGATACTTGATTTTTGCTCTGTAATGTAATGTCAGTACAACTTTTACCGATGCTTATATAACTTTTCTTTCCATCGGCACTCAACTGAGCATTTTATGCATCTACCCAAATGCTAGGGTAATATTTTTTCAAGTATTTACCATTGATCGCTCTAGAGAACGCAACTCCTTCGAGAGTTTCCAAAATATAGGCATTGCCAGGAACAGATTGATTTATCCAAAACGGACCCTCCCAATTAGGATACCACTTTCCAAACTTAGAATCCTTAGTCCCAATCGGTAAAATCAATTTCCACACTAGATCACCATCGGCAAACGTTTTCACCTTCACCTTTTTGTCATACCATCTGGCAACCCTTTTCTTATTTTCTTCAATACTGATCAGAGCCCTCAACCGATGACCTACTAAATCTTCCAACTCATCCTTCATAAGAGTATCATACTCATCAGTCGTCAATTGATCTTGAGAAAACAATCGCCTAGAACCAGTTTTAATTTCCCAAGGCAGGACAACATCGTGTCCATAGACTAACTGATACGGCGAAACTTTGGTTGCACCATGACAAGCCATCCGATACGACCATAGGGCTTCGTTTAACACTACATGCCACCTCCTAGGGTTCTCTTCAATCTTGCGTTTGATAAGCTTGATAACTCCTTTATTAGTTGCCTCGGCCTGACCGTTAGCTTGGGCATAATAAGGAGAAGAATTCAACACCTCGAACCCCATACTAGAGGCGAATTCATCAAACTCTCCCGATGTGAACATGGTCCCTTGATCGGTAGTAATAGTTTGAGAAATACCGAATCGGTAAACAATATGTTCTTTTACAAAATCTACCATGTTTGCCGATGTTACCTTCTTCAAAGGAATCGCCTCAACCCATTTCGTGAAGTAATCGGTAGCAACAAGTATGAACTTATGCCCTTTGCTTGACGGCGGATAAATCTGGCCGATAAGATCAATAGCCCATCCTTTGAACGGCCAAGACTTGATTATAGGATTCATTGCCGATACAGGTGCCCTCTGAACATTACCAAACTTCTAACAATCTTGGCACCCTTTAAAATAGTTGAAGCAATCTTCAAGAATTGTCGGCCAATAATATCCATTCCGCCTGATCATCCACTTCATCTTGAATGCCGATTGATGTGCTCCACACACACCTTCATGGATCTCGCCCATCAATTCCTTTGATTCCTCTCTACTAAGGCATCTGAGCAAAACTCCATCAATTGTCCGATAATACAATTCATCGTCAAGGAGCACATACTTAGTGGCTTGGAACCTTAGACGCCTTTCAACCTTCTTAGATGGATCTCTTAAGTAATCGGCAATTTCCTTTTTCCAGTCATCGGCAACCATCACCGATGTCATGACTTCTTGAATCGGCTGATATCCTGAAGCATTCTGTGCTAACCGATTGGCTTCTTCATTATGCAACCTAGGAACATGCTCAAGGCGATACTCTTTGAATTCTTTCAATAATCGTAAACACTTCTCATGGTGTGCAATCAACACTTCACTTCGGCATTCATATACCCCAGTCAACTGATTGATCACCAACATAGAGTCGCCAAAAATTTCAACGGCATCGGCACGCACTTCTCTGAGTAATTCCAACCCTTTTATTAAAGCCTGATACTCAGCCTGATTGTTTGTTGATGCAGCAACAATCGGCAACGAAATCTCATACTTCCGACATTGGGGTGAAATTAAGAGAACATCGATGCCTGCTCCTTCTTTGCACGTAGATCCATCAAAGAACAAAGTCCAAGGAGCAATTTCCACAGAGCTCACCATATTGCAATGCTGAGTAACGAAATCGGCCATCACCTGACCCTTAACAGCCTTAGCCGATTCATACTTCAGATCAAACTCTGAAAGTGCCAGAATCCACTTGTCGATTCTCCCACTTAATATCGGCATCGACAGCATGTACTTAACCACAGCATCTTTGCAGACAACAGTGCATTTAGCCGACAATAAATAATGCCTCAATTTGATGCAAGAGAAATATAGACATAAGCACAATCTCTCTATGGCCGAATATCTGGTCTCAGCATCCACCAGTCTTCTTCTCAAATAATATATCACACGTTCTTTCCCTTCAAATTCTTGAATTAAAGCTGACCCGATAACACCGTCATCGGCAGACAAATACAACTTGAAAGGCTTCCCGTGTTGAGGTGGAACCAAGACTGGAGGGTTTACCAAATATTTCTTGATCTCTTCCAAGGCTAACTGTTGTTCTTCTTTCCATGTAAACTCTTGATCGGCTTTCAGCTTTAACAATGGACTAAAAGATTTAATCTTACCAGACAAGTTGGATATAAATCTTCTGATGAAGTTAATCTTGCCGATCAAGGATTGCAGCTTAGTCTTGTTTGTAGGAGCAACCACTTTGTTAATTGCATCAATGGATTTCCTGCCGATCTCGATGCCTCTTTGATGCACCATAAAACCTAGAAATTGACCTGCCGATACACCAAATGCACACTTGTTAGGATTTATCTTCAACCCATGCTCCCTTGTGCATTCCAATATTTTTCGCAAATCGACAAGATACTTCTCAAAATTCCCAGACTTAACCACCACATCATCAATATAGATTTCGACTATCGTGCCGATATACTTATGAAATATGAAATTCATTGCTCTTTGATAAGTAGCATCGTCATTCTTCAAGCCAAAAGTCATGACAATCCACTCAAATAAACCGACATGACCTGGACATCTGAAAGCAGTCTTGGATATGTCTTCTTCAGCCATAAATATCTGATTATATCCAGCATTACCATCCATGAAGCTAATAATCTGATGTCCAGCAGCAGCATCAATCAGCAGATCGGCAACGGGCATCGGGTACCATCCATCGGTGTAGCCTTGTTGAGATTCCTGAAATCAATACAAACACGAAGTTTTTCATTCTTTTTATAAACAGGAACCACATTAGAAATCCAATCGGCATATCGACATTGCCGAATAAATCCAGCTTTAATTAACTTTGTAATCTCAGCCTTGATGTCAGGCAACACCATAGGATTGCATCGGCGCGCAGGTTGCCGATGTGGTTGGAAACCAGACTTAATAGGTAATCGATGTTCAACTATCGATCGGTCTAAACCAGGCATCTCGGTATAATCCCAAGCAAAACAATCTTTGTATTCCTTTAATAAATTGGTTAACTGCTGTTTACATTAGGAATCTAACTTAGCACTAATAAACGTAGGCCTATGTTTACTACCATCGCCGATGTCTATCTCGAGTAAATCATTGGCGGATGTGAAGCCCTGTCCTAGTTTTCCATCATCAGCGAACTGATCCATTAAAACTCTTCTTCAGGACCGACTGCTTGGATCGGTGTAATGCGGTAATCGGCCACTTTAAGGAACTCCGTGTCCCAAGCTTCACCTGATATGCATCTGGTTTTCTCATAAGTTTCCGATTCTGCCGACGCAACGATCGATGGGGCTTCACTTCGGACGACTTCAATCTTGTCTCTGACCCACTGCACAAGGCTTTGATGCATGGTGGAAGGAATACAGCAATTCGCATGGATCCAATCCCTTCCTAGGAGCAAGTTGTAGGTGCCTTTGCCACAAAAAATGTTGTCGGCAAAGTTTTGCTGCTGATGGTTAACTCAACACATACAGCTCTCATGGCTGGCGACACATTGCCTTCAAAGTCCTTGAGCTTCATGTCCGTCTTGACTAAGTCTTGGTCGCCTTTTCCAAGCTTTCTGAACATGACATATGGAATTATGTTTATCGACGCCCCACCATCCACCAACATCTTTGTCACGGGCTGCCCATCCACTTTGCCTTTAACGAACAGAGCCCTCAGGTGCTGCCTCTCATCATCGGCAGGCTTCTCAAAGACAGCCGCCATCGGATCCAAGACCAACTGCGCCATCTCTATAGTTTCTTCATCATCGCTGATAGGCGCCATGAACTCCATCGGCAATATGACAACCATATTGATTTCTGCCGATGGATCCCTGTCCTTGCGCTTTGGCCTCCACTGCTTTTCCCTTGAAGGATCTTCATTGTCATACAAGTCATTTCGGCGTTCGCGCTAGATTCTTCTTTTCTGAGTCTTTGTTAGACCCTTAGGGCACCACTGAGGGAGCTTGGTTTTCCAGACAGGCTGATGCCGCCTTTCATTGTTTGCATCGGCAACTCTCCCGATGTTTGGATCTCTGGAGAATATCTCTTCATCAGGTACTCTTGCGTTGGCCATCTCCTCCAGCTCCTCTTGATCAACACGCCTGCCAAGACTGTTATGTGCACTGAGCTTGCCCCCTAGTCGGTCATGTGTCGATTTCTTCTCTCTGAGCGGCTTGGCATACCTGGATGCTCGATCATCAAAACAAGGTTTCTTACCTAACCGATCGGCAGTGTAGTACCCATTGCATTCGGGACAATTATCGGCGGTGGGTAATTTGATGCCTTCCTCCCAACAATGAACGAAGAAGGGACACTTCCAGTGGTCCTTATGCCGAAGCCACTCTCGATGCTCTTCTTCCTCTTGCCGATAGCGCTCCTCACGCGATTGCTGATAGTCCTGCCTTGGCTGCTTATGCGTGATTACAACACCAGGAGCCCTGTTGGCACTGTTACCTTCATTGGCAACTTTCTTACCTTTTCTATCATCGACAAACCTCCTCTCGTCGCGCTCAGCCACTTGATGATTAGGATCTACCGATGCATTCTTTCTGGTAGCTTCCGATGTCAACACTTTAGTTTTTCCGCTGGTTTCCACCATATTATTTGGAAACGGATGCTGATCAATCTTCATTGGTTTCTGGACTTTAGAATTTTCAAATTTGATTCATCCAGATTCAATCTCTGACTGCAACTGCTGCCTGAATACCTTGCAGTCATTGGTACTGTGTGAAGTTGCATTGTGCCACTTGCAGTACCTGATCTTTTTGAGCTCTTCGGCCGATGGAATTACTTGGTTAGGTGCCAACTTGATTCGCCCCTCTTGAAGTAACAAGTCAAACATCCTATCGGCCTTGGTGATATCGAAGGTGAATCTTTCAGCTTCCTTCTGGCCAAATGGACAAGACATAGATTTCTTATCCTTCACCCATTCGGCCGCGCTGATGCTCAGCTTTTCATCCGACCCAGAATCTTCTTCTTGCTCAATGTAGTTCACCTTCTTGTTCCAAGTCTTTCTGGGCTCAAAGGTTTTGACATCTTGATCGGCAATCCTTTGCACCAGATGGCTTAAACTTTCAAATTCTTGCGACGCATACTTATCTTTGATATGCGACAGTAGTCCTTGGAAAGCCAAATCTGCTAGTTGCCGATCATCAAGTACTAGGCTGTAGCATTTGTTCTTTACGTCTCTTAGCCTCTGAACAAAGTTTTCCACTGATTCGTCATTACGTTGCCTCAGATTGACCAAATCGGTAAGCTTCTTTTCATGTATGCCAGCGAAGAAGTATTTGTGAAACTGCCTCTCTAGATTGGCCCATGTAATTACAGAGTTTGGAGGCAACGATATAAACCATGTGAATGCCGATTCAGACAATGATGAGGAGAACAATCTCACCCTCAATTCCTCTCTGCTGGCAGCTTCTCCGCACTGGATAATGAAGCGGTTAATGTGCTCCATCGTTGACGTGTCATCTTGGCCGGAGAATTTGGTAAAATCAGGCACTTTGTACCGATTTGGGAGAGGAATAAAGTCATAAGCTGTAGGATACGGTGTCCGATAAGAGTATGTATTGACCTTGGGTTTAATGCTGAATTGTTCCTTCATTACTTCTGTGATCTTATCGGCCCAATACGCATCCTGCTCTTGCCGACTCATTGGCTGGTTGTTGACTGGTGGAGTCGGTTGACGCGCCTCTTCAGGTCTTGGTAGAAGATGATGCGGAGTGGTTGTCACGGGCGCGGCACCAGTCATCTGGACGTTATGCATCGGCTGACTTACCGATGGATAATTCTGCACACTTAGTAGATTAGGTTGAGTCATCATATTCATCGGTTGCTGTACCGATGGTCCACTAGTGTTTGCTGGACTTCCATATTGATACATTAGTACACCAGGCTGTTGAGCTGGCGGCTGACTAGTCCATCCAGGATTATAAATTATCGGCATGTGACTTACCGATGGTTGATAGCTAACTGGCACCTGCTATTCCTGCACCTTAGAGTAATCAACAAATTGGTTACCTTGATGCGCTAGTACTCCGTCTTGAGGGTTTACTACCAGAGGTTGACTTCCAGTTGCTATACTGTGTTGCATCGGCACAGAGTTTGCCGATGGTGGCATCAGAGGTATTTTAGGAATTACTTGGAGATCTTCTGATGACACTTGTACAGTTGGAGAGGGCATAGAATAATGCATCATAGGGATCACCGACTGTGATTGCATTGCCGATGCCATGGAGCCCTTCCAAGCTGAACTGTCTGCCTGCACCAGATTAGAACCAGCAGATGGATTTGATGGCATACCGTAACCCCACCAGTTGGCAGATGCTGGATGACTCTGGATAGCAGGTCCCGACATTGCCGACGCCACTGGATCTGTATTGAGTTTGGTGACGCTTTCAGGACTCAGCCTTGGCGGTGTAGCCACATCGGCAGACGAATCCATAGGAGTGGAAGATGCCATTGGGGTTGTTGATGGGTTTATAGATGCCGATCCAGGTTGATGATACGCTGGACCAACATATTGAGGTGCATGTCCTTCTCTGAATGATTGCATGACAGCATTATAGATAGTATTGGACAACACGCTGGAGTGACTAATTAATGCTTGATTTAAAGCAGAATTAACCATCTCTTGTAACTTACCAGGATTGGCATCATACGTGACCTGCCGCGGTAACGGCGGATCTTGCTTCTGGATGGCTTCACCGCTCCTGCTTAGGCTGAAGGACTTTAGATACAATTGCTTGTACTCCTCCATAGCCCGCTCCATGACCAGCCTCTGATCATCTTTCAGATCGGCCTCGGAGAATTCGATTGCGTTCCTCTGGTTAACGTCGGAGTTGCCACCCATGATAGATGTATAAACTTCTGTCCCACCGAGTGTGCCAAAAGAGGCGTTGACACAAAAAGCTTTAGGATCTGCGAACACCTCGGGCTATTACCTGAAATTCGATATCCAAGGTGTACCAGTCGATTTGACCAGTTAATCGACAAGGATGATAACTAGAACAAAATCTGAACAAGACAACGGCGATACGCCCGGATGTCAAAACTCAGACTTGATCAGGATAACTAGAGCAGAGCTGAACGAGGCAATAGCGATGCGCCCTGATTTCAAAGCTCAGAGGTACTCCCATGCGGAACTTGCAAGGATTTGACGGAGATCAAGGTGATGCAGCCGGTCAAAGCTTGAAGAACTCGTAGATAAACTAAGACTAATGCAAAAAGGATAAATTGCAGTAAAAGTAGAATAAGAGTAAATTGATTTGATTTTGATATGATTGATTGTTTTTTACACGCAGCCCTTGGGCACATATTTATACTCCCGCGTGGAGAGTTGTACAGAGACACGACTTGTACCTTCCCTAAACAAAACTCCTAACTTTAAGGAAATAACAGACTCGTGCAGGAATCGGATCCAAACAATATTATTTTCCTAAACAAACACCCCTATTTTAAAGGAAAACAAACGACTCGTGCAAGAGTCGGACTCAAAATACTATAACAATACTGGTATAAAATCACCAGTTTCCTTATGTCTTTGCTTCGATGAAAACTTTCCATCGGCAGACTCCTTCAATCCGCGACTTCCTTCTTTCGCCACCGGCAATCTTCTGCTAACGTCAACCACCACATCACCCTGTGTCCATCAACACTCCATACCCATTGGCATCATCTCCTCATCAGCAATCGGCATCGGCAACATCTCCTCATCGGCAATCGGCGTCGGCAACTTTGCAGTTCTGGTAACTTGACTTCATCAATTAACCCTTATCGGCAAGAATTATCCAGCTTCCATCGGCAACAAACTTATCTTTTTCACAACTTTTACCTTCATTGGTAATACTGACCTATGACTTCCCGATGCTGATGGAAAACAACTGCCGATCAACACAAGTCTTACCTCATTTGACACGTGCCGAAAAACGGTGTCAACAGATGGCTATCAAGCTTTTGCATGCTCTTGATCGGAAGGTGTGGGAGATGAAGGTGGCTGCCATCCAGGAGTCACCAGGCTATGATGCCCTGACCGTGGACGAGTTGTTCAGCAAGCTCAAGTCCTCGAAGATTGACTACCAGGCCCGGACCAAGCTTGAAAACCCGTCGAAACCCTCTATGGCGTTGGTTTCTGGCCCCAGCGGTACGTCTTCTTCCTCCTCTGACCCTTCATACTCCTTGTTTTCCTTGTCTCTGATTTCTTTGCCAGAGGAGCAAGTGGAGGATCTTGGAGATGATGAGCTGGCCCTAGTCATCACTAAGTTCTCACGGTTTCACAACAACCGTTTGAACCGATGACGTGGTGGCTCGGCCAAGGGGTGCTACTGTTGTGGTGATGAGGATCACTTCATCGGAAACAGCCCCAAGAAAGCTGCGGGTGACTTCACCAAGCGCAAGGACAAGAGCGAGCACCACTTTGAGGACAAGCACAAGCCCAAGGGAAGCTACAACCGAAGGTCCTCCAAGAAGGTGATCGACAAGGTGAAGGCCAAGCACCAAGCCTTCCTCGCCTCCCTCAGCGACATCGATGCCTCCTCCGACAGAGGTGCTTCCTCAAGCGATGATGAGTCGAAGGGAAATGTTGAGGACAAGTTCAACGGCCTATGCTTCTACGTCGACGCCAAGCATGGTGGCTTTTGCACCATGGCGATTGAAGAAGGCAAGGTCGGCAAGCGCAAGGATGGCCGGGACTATGACCATGACTCCGACACACCTGAGGTATCACCCACCATCGAATCCCTCTCTCTCGAGCTTGAGTCTCTGAACGACACCTTGATGAGTCAGGATACGTTGCTCAAGCATGTCGCGTGTGAGAGGAACAATTTTAAGGCGAAGTACCTTAGCACGCTTCATGAACTAGAGTTTGCTAAGGCACAAGTGGTGGTTACCGAGGAGGTAGAGTGTGATGCTTGCGCCATCCACATGTCTAGTCTTGTCACTCTCTAGGACAAGTATGACACTCTACTTGAGGAGGTCAGTGAGCTGGAGGCTAGGCCTAGCTTACTTGGTGCGTGCAAGTCTTGCTTAGGCTTGCGTTCTAAGCTGGCACAAAGAGATGCTAGGATTGCTGTGCTAGAGAAGGTCAGCTCAGATAGCACTAGAGAGTCAGATCGCTTTGAGGCTTTGGAGCTTGAGATTGTGTCGTGCAGACACGACAAGATGCATACCGAGGAAGAAAACACATACCTTCGGTCCATCTTGAGCTGGGTGTCTTGCCGAGAGCCGCAGTTGGGGATGATGCTTAGCCAATGCAAAAGGGCTGTCAGCACGGGAGTAGGCTTTGCTATAGGTGGGAAGGACGATAGCATGTTCGGTAAGATCGGTGAGTGCAGTAGTTTGAGCGAGAATGAGAAACCCACCACAACTCCCAAGCTTACCAAGATCACTCCACCTAAGCCTACCAACCCCTCTGAGTTTCCTGTGAGAGATGGTGTGTTTGAAGAGCTACACAAAACCACTCCAGAGAAGAAAGTGTGGATTGCAAAACTGAACCATCTTCGCAACCCACTTGACACACTGCCAGACATCTCTAGTGATCCCCTTCCTATGAAAGCTAGAGCCACCCAACCCAACAAGAGAGTGCCTACCAAGAGTGTGGTGAGGTACCATTGTGAGTATTGTGAGTGGGATGGACACTTGGCTGGGTTTTGCTTTAGGAGGAAGAGAGATGATCGGAGGTAGGTTGAGTTGAACAATCGGGACAGGTTCCACCCACGAGTTGGGGTGCGTGAACCGGAAGTTCAGAGGCGCACTTATAGGCCTAGAGGTACAATGCCTCAAGGTGCTAGGCCTCAGGAGGCGAGACCATGTGGTGGTTGTGCTCGGCGGGGTACCGGTCGTGACCCATACAACTACGGGCCTCGTGGCGGTGTCTTTACTCCACCCTTCTCTAGCTGACCACGTTTTCCCTATCGTGGTGATCGCTATCCCTCCGTGGGGCAGGCGATGTTTGATTTTTCTCCTAACCCATTCTTTGAGAAAGTGGGACAACACTGGTATCCTTCACAGTTTACTAACCCCAGTGTTGGTCCGTTTGCTCACCCTATGTCTTTTTATTGATGTAGGAAGGAGGACAGGAGGAGACTTGTCTTGTGGATTCCGGATGTTCACGCCATATGACCGGAAATGCCAAGTGGTTCTCTAGCCTCGACCCCATGCGCCACACCGAGTACATTACATTCGGGGACCAGAGTAAAGGTAAGGTTGTCTCCCGGGGGTCCATCCGAGTCAATTCGTCTTTTGTCCTCAAGCATGTTGCTTTGGTTGCGAATTTGCATTTCAACCTTCTCTCGATTTCGTAACTCCTTGAAGACGGTTTTGAGGTGAGCTTTAAGCCAAACTTGTCTCAGATTTTGGACTCTCGTGGTGATCTTGTTTGCCGGATTTTGCCCTTCGGGAAGGTTTTTCGTGCGGATTTTACTATCTCTTCTGGACCTTCTCATTGTCTTCTTGCCGGTTCTTCTTCCGAGCTTTGGAAGTGGCATAGGAGATTGGGACATTTGAGTTTTGACTTGCTTCCTAGGCTTAGCTCAATAGACCTTATCCAAGGATTGCCAAAGCTGAAGTTCCAGAAGGATTTGGTTTGCCATTGTTAACACCGGATTTTTGCACGATGACAAGTGGGCCAGTGCGCAGTGAGTCGGCTGAGATAGATGCTCAGAGTATTCGACAAAGTCCATGCGGTCGGTTAAATTCTCAGATTCGGTAATCGATCGTAATCGGTTAGTCAGAGGAAAGGAGGTTTCCATCGGAGTAACGAAGGTGGCAAAAGAGCCAAATTGGTAACGATAGTTGCGATAATTAAGGCAATGAGGACTCCGAAGGAAACCAAAGTCAAAGTATTGTATCTTTCCTTTAATATTTTGTAACCGTGTCCTCTTAGGACTCATGTTTGTAGTCAGGGTATAAATATAAGCCCTTAGCTATTGTAAAAGGCGTTCACAACCAAATCAATACAACCGGCCCCGTGCCAACTTCGAGTCTTTTGTCGTGTCGTCGAGTTCTTCGAGAGGAATCATCGATCCGTCGACCTCCGTAAGTCTTGGCAACCTTGTTATCATGTCTAGTATCATGCGGTGGATTTAGATGTTGATGCAAGTAGTCTTGTTTGTTTTCAATGATCGTGCGGCGGATCTTTGTTTAATAATCAAGAGGTCTTCGCTTATGTTTTGCTTATAAGTAGATGTCGTGCGGCGGATATTTGCTTGTTATGCTTAGCGAAAGCAAGATAGTTATAGGCTCCATTAGATTTGGCAAAATCTCCTAGATTCATTAAGTTATCGTGTTGCATGTTTTAGATGATCTTTACATATTTGCAAACACTCATTTGCCCAATCTAGATTGATATGGTTCGGCCCTTTAGTTTACATAGGTGTATCCATGCTACAATGAGTTATTGCTTTTATGTTGTTTCTATAAGTAGATCTTATATCTATAATAGCCGAATTAGTTTGAATCTAGATTGTTACGTGTCGCGGGTTCATGCATGTTGTTCATGTTTAAACTTTGATGACGCTAGGTATCGTGCGGCAGATACAGGCTTTAGATTAGTTTAGTCATGCTTGCTTACGTGTTCCTTCCTCATGGACCCCAAGTCGGCTGATTGCCGAGCTTGGTTATGCTTTAAATCTATATTCAAATATGATTCGTTTGTACGTCCTTTTCCCATGCATGCGCATTCGGCAATCATTGGTTTACGTTCTTTCTGTCTGTTTTAGCCGAATGATTCATAAAATCTGTTGGCAGATAACTTTCATAGTTGTATGTCGTTGTAAGTGAATTCAGGGCCGTACATATGGAACTGTCTGGTATTATCCGTCATGTTCCAGTTTATGTCTAATGACTTTCATCCCTTGTTAGTTTCAGGTCAAACTGACTGGCACGTTTTCGGATTTCGAATCAGCCGGGCACCCGATTGAAGTCACGCTTTCCGGCTTGCTGTGTGTGAGATGCAGTACGTCTTTTTTTGTGTCAACAGCCATCCTTGTAGACATGGCAAGATGGTTAATGCTTCCTATCCTCCCGTCACTCAAATTATGACCTTACAACCCGGTGAGCTCTTACACATAGACACAGTTGGTCCAACTCGGGTTAGGTCAGAAGGAAAGAAGTGGTATGTGGTGGTAGTCATTGATGACTATTCGAGATACTCTTGGGTGTTCTTTTTGGAGAGTAAGGATGAGGCTTTTCCACTTGTTCGAGATCTGATTTTGAGATTGCAAAATGAGCTACCTAAGAATGCCATGAGAGCTATCCGCAGTGACAATGGCACGGAATTCAAGAATGCTCACTTTGCAACTCTTTGCTCTTCTTTAGGTCTCAATCACTAGTTTTCCTCACCTCACACTCCCCAGCAGAACGGTGTTGTTGAGCGCAAGAATCGGACCCTTGTTGAGATGGCTAGGACGATGCTCGATGAGCATAGGACTCCTAGGCGGTATTGGGCCGAAGCACTCAGTTCTGCTTGCTATGTTTCCGATCGCATTTTTCTCCGAGCTTTCAAGAAAAAGACTTCTTATGAGCTGCGTTTTGGGAGACCACCCAAGGTAAGTTACCTACGGGTGTTTGGGTGCAAGTGCTTAATCCTCAAAAAGGGCGGTAAGTTGGATAAGTTTGAATCACAGTCTTCTGACGGTATCTTTCTTGGTTATTCTACTCACTCTCATGCTTATCGTGCACTTAACCTTGAGACTAACCATGTGATGGAGACTTGTGAGATTACTTTCGATGAGACTATGCCCTGTGTTTTCACTGCTTTTGAGCTTGCAGGTGATAATAAGGTGAACACTAGCATATTTGTGAAGGAGGAGCAGGACGACGCCGATTGGGGTGATCCTGAGCCAACTCCACTGGCTAGCTGCCCCCGTCGACCCTGCGACGTCCACTTCGGCTCACGGTCCCGATCCGACTACTTCCTCTACATGGGGGCCGTTCGAGCAGCTTCCTCAATCGGTTCCTGTTGCACCTGAGGGAGCTCCAGCTGCTGTCGAGGGGGAGGCCACTTCATCCAGGCAAGCTCCCCGCCACATCCAGCGACAACACCCGCCGGAGAACATCATCGGCGACATCGACCGTCGAGTCATGTGGTCCAGATCCTATCTCTCTCACTTTGCTCATTCGACTTTTGTCGCTTCTTTTGAGACCCGAGATGTTGGACACACTTTGATAGATCCGGATTGGGTTAATGTCATGCATGAGGAGTTAGAAAACTTTGAGCAAAACCGCGTTTGGGTCTTAGTTCCTCCACCACCTAGTTGCCACCCCATAGGTACCAAATGGGTTTTCAAAAATAAACAAAGTGAAGATGGGGTGGTAGTGCGCAACAAGGCTAGGTTGGTAGCACAAGACTTTTGTCAAAAGGAGGGAATAGACTATGAGGAAACCTTTGCTCCCGTAGCTCATTTAGAAGCCATTAGAATCCTTCTAGCTTTTGCGGCTTCTAAGGGTTTTAAACTTTTCCAAATGGACGTTAAAAGTTCTTTCTTAAACGGCTACATAGAGGAGGAAGTTTATGTTAAACAACCTCCCGGTTTCGAAAATCCCAAGTTTCCAAACCATGTTTTTAAACTTCACAAAACTTTGTATGGTTTGAAACAAGCCCCTAGAGCATGATATGATAGGCTAAAAACCTTTTTGCTTGCTAAGGGTTTTAAAATGGGATCGGTAGATAAAATGTTGTTTCTCCTCAAGCAAGGCAAAGACATTCTCCTTGTCCAAATATACGTGGATGATATCATCTTTGGTGGTTCTTCTCATGCTCTTGTTTCCAAGTTTGCAGATCTTATGAGCAGGGAATTTGAGATGAGCATGATGGGAGAGTTGACTTTCTTTCTCGGGTTGCAAATCAAGCAAACCCGGGAAGGGACGTTTGTGCACCAAGGCAAGTACACGAAGGATATCTTGAAGAAGTTTGACATGGGCGAGGCAAAACCTCTTTCGACGCCCATGTCGACTACGACTGCCTTGGATGTGGATGAGGAAGGAGAGGCGGTGGATCAGACGGAGTACCAAAGCACGATCGGGTCGCTTCTGTACCTGACAACGACTCGGCCCGACATTCAGTTCGTTGTCTGCTTGTGTGCACGCTTTCAGGCGTCCCCACGGACTTCGCACAAGCAGACGGTGAAACGCATCATGAGGTACTTGTGCTTCACTCCCGAATTTGGCCTTTGGTTTTCCACCTCTTCCTCTCTTGAGCTTTGTGGTTATTCTGATGCCGACTTTGCCGGATGTCATCTTGATCGGAAGTCCACTTCTGAGACTTGCCAATTTCTTAGGTCTTCCTTAGTGTCTTGGTCTTCTCGCAAACAGTCTAGCGTGGCATAGTCGACGTGCGAAGCTGAGTACGTTGTCGCGGCTAGTTGTTGCTCCCAGTTGATTTGGATGATTGCCACTGTGAAAGATTTTAGTCTTCTGCTTACTAAGCTGTCTCTGCTTTGCGATAGCACGAGTGCAATTGGTGTGGCCAAAAATCATGTGCTTCACTCTAAGACCAAGCACATTGAGGTCCGTTTTCACTTCTTGCGTGATCATTACGAGAAGGGCGACATTGACCTCCGGCATGTCGAGACCCAAAACCAGCTTGCGGATATTCTCACAAAACCATTAGATCAAGCTGCGTTTTCTCGCTTTTGGGGCGAGTTGGGTGTTTGCTTCCCTTTTTAGTTGAGGGAAGCTCTTTGTATCATAGTTTTTTTAGTTCTTATTTGTCTTTTCTTTCTTTTCTTTGATGTCTTCTTAGTGTTAATTGGTGTCAATGCATTTTGCATCTCATTTGCATTTGTAACATAGTTCATTTTAAGCTTCATACCTATAGCCGATATAATGAATCTATGCTCTGTTTGAGGTGCTTTATGTGTCTATAGTGTTGCCTAACTTAGACTCTCTTTGATCTCTTGATATCCAATAGAGCTAAGTTAGAAAAGCCTTAAAACTGAGTTTAATTCCCCATGTCACCTCTGAAATGACACTAGCAATGTGTAGGCTTTTGAAGATCCTTCTTGGTTGTTTTGTATATAGCTTGTAACTATGGCTCTTCATTGTTTCATTCACTTCCATTGAGCACCATGATTAAAAGTAATCTAAAATGAAATTGCTCTCTGTTTTGTGAATTGGAAAGATCGAGTTGGGTCTACATTGTGAGCACTTCACCGTGTGTTCGAGACTGCATCCCATTTGGGTGGAACTTGAGCGGTGTCGTGTATGACCAAAATTGGTGTGTCAAGTTCTTTAACTTCGCCCGGTTGGTAAGCAGTGGCATCACTTTGCTTACAACCACTCGCATACAACTTAAATGTGCCTAACACTGAAATTTGGCTGCGAAACTCTAAAACTTGAAAAATTTATTCAGTTGGGTCAGTGGCTTGTTGTATGAACTTTGCTAGGGATAGTTCTACTTGTTATACATGAGATTGCTTTGAGATAGATCCTATCTTGTTTGCCATGTTTAGTTGTCTCTAGGAGGTGATACTCATTCCTTGCTCTCACATGTAATCTTCTCTATTTTATCTTCTACAGTGATCTTTAGCTCAACCTGAGTCTTTGTTGGCCACGTAGAGCTTTTCCTATTCTCACAGGATCACATCACTTAGAGCATCTATTCATTGTCTTAGCTCTATGTATGAAGCTTGTTGCACTCATTTTGCATATCAAGACATTTGTGGCCGGATCTTGAGTCTTGAGTTTTGATGAGCTACATGTGTCACCAAGGGGGAGAGATGTGCATTTCACTCCATTTTCAGTCATCTACTTCCAAGGGGGAGATAGAGTGCATCTCATTGGTTTCATTGGTTTGGTCAAGGGGGAGGTTTTGTGCTTCTTTTGCCTTAAGGCGTTAGATTGGTATCTTGTTTTGGCACTTCAATAGGCTTGCACTTGGTATCTTGCTCAGGGGTAGCTTTTGCTAGACGTGTTGAGCCTTTGCCTCTTCTGGAGGGTCTAGCTTGTTTTGTTGGCTTCGACAGGTTTCGATTGGCTTCTTGAGCCTTTTGAGGTTTAATTAGTATCTTTGAGCTCCCTTAGTGCTTCAATTGGTATTCTGAGTTTTGAAAGCTTTGATTGGTATCTTGGACTTGCTAGCGGTGTTGAGCCCATTTCTACCTCTTCTTGAGGACTAGCGTTGTTTTGCTTGGTTGCGTCGAGTCGTTGCCCATGTCTTTGGGAACCAAGCTTTGAACTCGTTTTGCTTCTCTCAAGTGACCCTGTTTTGGCTTTCTTAGCTTTTTGGTCATTTGGAGAGCTTTACCTTGTGGCTCAAATCTGAAATGCACTTGTGTTGACAATGCACTCATCAAGGGGGAGATTGCAAACACATGGTGGATAAGTACCCATGTAGTTCAGTTTTGTGATGTGTGATTGCCCAACACTTGAGCGTTTCAGTTTGAGTGGCTTAATTCTAACCCTTTGCGAAAGCAAATGTGTGCCTGTCTATCAGCTTGTGGTGTGCAGGTGCTATGCCTAGTGACAGTGGTCAATGGCGTGGAGAAGGTGGAGTAGAGGCTTGCCGTGCCGATGGACTGAGAGCGGTGAAGGGCGGAAGCGGGGCTCGGACTGAGGGACCATGGGCGCTGGCGGACTAGCTGTGGTGGCTAGTACTTGGCATTGGCGAGTGCGAGAAGACATGGAGGTAGACCGAGTTGACCAAGTCAAGACGGTGGACGAGCGGGTCGAGCGGAGGCTCATGGGACTCGGAGTCCGATCGGGCGAGGACAAGGTGGCTCGAGTCGAGCGGTTTGGTGGTTTGGGCCTCAAAACCATCCGAGGACGGTTTCTGAGTTTGGGCCTCAAAACTCAGGGTTCGGTAGTTGAGCCCAAAGCTACCGGTGGCGGGTTTCCTGGGTTTGGGCCTCAAAACCTAGGCGGAGCTTCCGAGGAAGCGGGGATGGCGCGTGCCAGAATCCTGGAGGTTGCGTCGAGGCGACGGCAACTCCCGGCAGGAAGCGAGGCCGTCCATTCAAATGAGTGGCTAAGAGTTACCGACTTGGATTACAATGTCTTAGGGCTAGGTAATTTGGTCTTGTATCTAGGGCGTCTTTGGGAAATAGCCAAAGCCCTATTAAATAGAGGATGAAGGGGTATCCTCATTCTATCTCTTGAACCCTAATCATTTGCCCCAACTCTCTCTCTCTCTCTACCCTCTCTCTAGTTCATGAGATCCCTAGGTTGATTTCACCAACCTCTGTAAGAACTTGAGTTTGTTGCGAGGAATCGGAGGCCGTAACCTCCGTAAGCCATGGTGGTTTCGACTTCTTGATCGTGTCCCCGTTTTGCTTGTGTTCTTCGTGTTTTTTCTTTTGCTCTCTCTTTGTTCCCGAGATGATTTCTCTTAGTAGGGAGTAGATCTTGCAAATCCATTTGAACCAAGTTGTTCGTAATCGTGAGGAGCATCTTTGCACCGAAGGGTTTCTCCTCAAACCTCACGAGTACGTAGATCGTGCGATCTCTTTGCAGTGTTCTTCATTCTTGAGCTTTTTCCCAAATCTCTTCTCCTCCCGTTTCTCTAAGCCAAATTGAGTGATGATTTCTTCGGGATAGCTCCCCAACTGTACAAGGATCATGCCTACAAAGTTTGGTTGCAGTTGGAGTTCATTTGGTTGAGTTTTGGGAAGATTTGGAGGAGTGAAATCGGTTTTTTGCGGGTTTTCTGCGCTCTGTTCATGAGCTCCGAACCACCCTCCAGACCATAGCGAGTGGTCATGTGGTCTTGCCAAAAGATAACAGCACAGCCCCTAGCGTCGGACCATACCTCCGGACCACTTGGCATAGTCATGTGGTACCATCGGACCACTAGTCCGGAGGTTGGGAGCTCACTGAGTTGGCTGATTTTTCCGTCGGACTACCCTCCGGACCACCCTCCGGACCATACCAACGGACCATAGCGAGAGGTCCTATGGTCTTGCCAAAAGATAGCAGTGCAGCCCCTAGCTCCGGACCTTAGCTTCGGACCACTCGTCTCTGGTCCTGTGGTCACTGACAGAAGTAGTCATGTGCTCGTTTCTCTCTCGTCGAGACTCCGAATCAAGTTCCGTTTCTTGCGTTGGATTCGTATTCACGTAAGGAACATGATTAGGTACTTTTGAGACCAGTTCTCATAAGTATTTTTGGGTGTGTTCTTGCCTCTTCTCTCTAGGGGTTGAGAGTACTGCTCTCAGTGTATCAGTTTCGAGTTCGTGGCTTCGTTCGTTCTCCATCTTCTCCGACCACTTCGCTGAACCTTTAGGGTCTTCCTAAGGTGTCCACCTACTTGTTAGGTCGTGTGCGAGTCGGTTCTTCCGAGGTCAAGTTTTGGGTGTGAGTTTGGGACAAGGGCCAAGTCTTTGAGTTGGATTTTATTTGGCTCCCATTCACCCCCCCTCTGGTCGCCGTTCTCGGTCCTTCACACTTAGTTCCTTTTTCATACCATTCTCTTGCCTTCACCAGTCCTTGTCAGAATTGAGATCCATCTCTTATATTGGACTGACAGAAACCTCTATCTCCCAAGCATTTCTTCCTTAAAAGTCCAAAGCCATGCTACTCCCCCATTGTCAAGTTTAAAAATCCACTTGGCTAGGAGGGAAGTGTTCATTGTTCTGGTATCAATAAAACCCAAACCACCAAACTCTTTTGGGGCTGCAATAGTTTCCCATTTAATCATTTGATACTACTTTTTATTTCAACTCCTTCACAGAAGAATCTACCTCTAGTTGTATCAAACCTCTTGTGACATGTGAGTGCCCTCATGCAACCAGTAGAAACCCATAGTGTACATGGATATGCTAGTAAGGCTTGAGTTAATCAAGATTTGTCAGCCTCCATGTGATAGTTGATTACATTTCCAAGTTTCTAGTCTTTTCTCCACCTTGACTGTTGTGCCACTCAACTCTTATTTTGACAACCTCTTAGGACTGATTGGGATTCCTAGATACATCATTGGAAAACCCCCTAGTTTGCAATTAAAGGCCTCTGCTATCCTAGAAGCCTCCATCTCTTCTATCCCCATAGTGTACACTTCTGACTTGTTATAATTGATCTTCATACCAGAGGCTTCTTCATAACACATAAGCAGGAATTTCAGATTATTCACATTCTAAGATGAGGGTTCAAGGAACAAAACTGCGTCGTCTGCATACTATAAAAATTGAGTGATCTCTAGCTCTAGGCCATTAGGAAGGGGTATGGGCCAAGCATGTTTCCTTCTGGTTGAGTCAATCGAGGGCGACCCCCTTCTTTGTGCAATGAAGCTAGGTAGCTCCAAAACCAATCGATGGTTGCGGCCCGAGTGGCGCCACAATGATAGGGTGGCCCAGCTTCTCCTTTGACCAAATGGACAACTAAGAAATAGCCACCTTGACATTTCCAGAACCAAAGAAGATGCTAGATCGATCCAAAGGTCATTGTCTTTCTTCTCTGGCTCCAGGCACGACCAAGGTGATTGGTTGGTACCGTTGGTGACTTGAAGGTGGGCGTTGCACTATCGTACCACTACATTGACCTCCCGCGCACATCCCTACTTCACCGATGGCGGATGGACTCTCCCTAGGGCAAGGTCAGTGATCCAATTATTGTGTTGTGTTCATGTAACTAGTCTAGATCTCCCTACTATGCTGATCTTGATCTAATTGTGAGTACCCACAGGCCCAAGCAATCATTAACTATATTAAACTAATTCTAGTCTCCTAGCTATAATAGAAAGTGATGATACTAGATGGAGGGTATTTAGGAACAAATAAAATTTGAATGTCAAGGAATGAACCACCCTGCTTAACACGAGTAAAGTTAACATTTCATAGTTATTCTCATGCATGAAGCATGATTACAGGTCTCGTATAGTACTATTTAAGAAAATTGGTATCAATACTATCCACACTGCTAATGAGTAACGATAACTAAGCAATGCCACCAAAAAAGAAAGCATGGATGAAGAAGAGAAGCAACATCATTGTATGGTTGATAGGCTGGGAAAAAGTGAGTGCAAACGTGTAAGGATGCCTCTTTTGGGCTCTAGGAGGACAGTCCAGAAAAGGGTTGCTCCATCATGCATCAAATAAGTAGGTGAACGAATCTAGTTACTCTCTCCATGATTATTAATTTGATTTCATCATGCAGCCATGCAGGGAATCTCCTTCCTCAATTTTGTGCAAGCATCCTCCATGAACCTTAAATCATGGCAGTCTAGCTAGCACGAAACTGGCCTAGGTGTTTGGTCAATCGAGAACATTGTATATATATATATATATAATGGGAGGTGTCGTAATAAGTTAAGCTGTGAATTAGTTGTTGGTACAAAGAATTGACAGAACTCTGTTCAAGTTTGAGTTTTTCCTAACTTAACCCTGTATTTTGTAAGAGCTTTGGACTTGTATGGAGACAGTCTGCCTCCATGCATGGCAGCGCAGCCTCCATGGCACCATGACTCTTTGCAGCTCAAATTCTATTGTACCTTAGCTGATCGCTAAATCATGATCCTAGGATTAGTGTTTGCAGGGTTTCTTAGCTTTAAACAAACCCCTTTCGGATTTTCTTCGGAACAAGCAGCTTTACTTTAATATGCACTTCAAAACCTTTCTAAAAAATATGTGCTAATTGCAAGTGTACTATGTTTTTTTCTAAATCTTGCATGCAAGTCTTTTCTGAATCTTTTCTGCATAATCAGCGTGTGTGCAAAGAGATCTCCATAACCTCTCAAGCTTCTCTCTGTACATACCTAACCCAAGTACTGAAATGCTTATCATGTGTATGCATGCATCTATCAAGTGGCAATAGGAAAATCAAAGTTCCTTACTTGCAGGCACTTGAAAGCATATGCCCATCTATTAAACTTTTACAGCTCAAAGTTACTGTCTTTCTGGTACGCATGAGCACCGGATCTTCTTTTCTACCTCTCACATTAGCTAGATAACTAGATGCGATCATGTGTGATATATGCACTTGGTTAGTTTACTTATATGTGCTTTGATTAATTTACTAGAAAGTGTGATTAGTGCATCCTAAGCTAACTAGAGGGCCCAGTGATAACATTTGCTAATGAAAGTAGGCATGCAAGTTGGCTGCTTCTTTTTAAGGGAACTGGGGTCGCTCCTTATAAACGCTTGTACATGGATGGCCTCATGCATGGGCAAGTGGTGTGCTCTTTGCATTTGGAGACGAATTCGAGAGCGCACACACATAGATGGGGAGCTGCCAGCCTTGAGCTACTACTTCTTGCTTGTTTGGTGTATCTGCCTGACCTTACCTGCTCGTCCTTAGAACAAGGTACTACTGATCACTACTTCTCAGTTAGTTCTCATCTTGTTTGATCTATTCAGTTTACACATATATTAGAATCATATATTTTCTGAATGGTTTTGCTTGTTGAGAGATTTGAAAGTACACATTTGTTCATGGCATAAACTGGGTTGTAGAAAATTCTCATACACCACATGAAACTGGCTAAATATATAGGTGGGTTTTGTGACATACAAAGGATTTATTTAGAGAATATGTCGGTTTAGTTTTTATATTTTTGTAGATAAGAGAGCAAAGTTCCGCGACCTCTACCATCTGAAAATGGTACACAACAGAAGTTTAGTTTCTTACATAAAGCAAATGAGTTTTAATTTGATCTGCCCATAACCCCCAATAAAGGTCGGGATTGCCCTTGAAAATTGTTTTGATTTGAGATTATATAGTCACCATAAAAAAACTAAGTTCTGTGAGTCTGCAATCAGTGTTACAAGTTACCAACAAGATATGTATTGTTACTTGTTACAATGTTGTTATGACCGGTCAGGTCTATGAACGCCGGCCAAGAAAGAGTGGCTGAACCACAAGCGCCAGATGGGAGGATAGGCTCGGTTCAGTTATCAGATCCTGGATTATAGGATCTCTAGTTTGATTTGTTATCATTCCCTTAAATTAGCATTCAGTTAGAAAGGTCTTTGTATAAGTACTGTTAAACCCTATGAAGGAAGGTAAGCCTGGGATTGAGACGTATTGTCTCCCTTGGGCGCCCAGCTACTATTCATCGTCATCCTGTTGTCATTGAGTGATACAACCCCGACGACGAGCCACGGCGCCGCCTGTGCGTCGACGCATCTTCAAGTCTCGCCCTTCCACTTCCCACTCCTACGCTCTCCGATCGTTAGGCCGTATCAGTTGTTATTCTCAAAGGAAAAAAGTGGAGTGTTCGTGCTGAATGATCGGACATTAGTATTTATTCCAGCAGCTAGCATATCTTACTTTTATGGTATATTGCCATAAGAACATATCGTTTCCTCAAGAAAATATCATAATAGCATCTCTCCTTATTTGATTAGTCATCACACTTCCACAAATCCTTTGTTGATTGGTCATAACAGACGTAAGAACAACATTTTTTTTCTTTATGTCATATAACTAAATAAGGGGATCTTTTTTTATTCTGCACTTCTTTCAAACAGTGCTGCAAAACAGCACTTTTTTTTATTCTGCACTATTTTCAAACAGCACTTCTTTTTTTTATCCTCTAATAAAAAGACTGTATGTATAACATTCTATATATTATATAAATTAAAACAGTGCTGCAAATATTATGATGGGCTAGATAAGGATTAAAGTAAATAATCTGCCCTGAACAATTGGTAAACCTATGCTATTCTAGCTAGTTATAGGTTCACTAAGTTTTCTTTCGGTTGGAGGTTCGTCTTCTCATAAGTTATCTTTATGTCAACAGTGTCCCAGTTTCTTATCATAACTTTTGTCTCTATTAAAAATGCCCTGATTAGGTTCATCAGGTGAAGCGTGAGATGGAGCTTTACCCTGGATATCTCCAAGACCATTTCAACATCCACAAACTCAGGTGACCATTTCCTATTTCCTAAATCACCCCTGATGCTCTAGTGAACTACTCCCTCCGTCCAAGAAAAGAATGGATTTCTGGGTTTGTCCTAAGTCAAATTTTTTGAACTTTGACCAAATTTATAGAATAAAGTATTAGTATCATTAGATTTATTTAAGAACATATTTTTACATGGTGCTCATTTTAAGTCATAGATATTGTTACATTTTTCTATAAAGTTAGTCAAAGTTAAAAAAGTTTGACTGGTACGGATTATAGGAATTGATTTCAGGGACGGAGGGAGTAACTATGATATCTGTTACACAAACTGGGGGGAGGGGGGGGGGGGAGAAAAACAGAGGTGATCCTAATATATATGCGACTTTTAAGAGATTGCAAACAAAATGGAACCTTAACCATGCAATATAATGCTACGTATAATAGTTTACTAAATTGTGGAATCTAAACTGGTGTCACTAGCTTGCTAGTTCTTTACAAGACAAGTGGACTAGTGCACCACTCCAAAGTTTTTTTATAAGAGACTACTCCAAAAGGTTGGGGCTATACTGTACCTTTGGATTCCCCATCTAGTGGTGCAGCATGCGCATAAACACCTAGACAGATTTTTCTCGTATAGATTCACCTTACTTGGCCAGAAATTTTGTTTGGACAAATGAGATTTTCCTCATATAGTAGAGACAAAATTGCATGAGAATCAAAAGCCACACGATTGTGGCAAGCTTGCTTCCATGAGAAACTCCATTCTTTGTACAGTGGGGTGCCTTCCTTTTAAAATCTAAACAAGAGAAAAGTATGAAGGTGCCTCAACTATTTCATTATTTCAGGTATACTTTTTTATTTTAGCCTATCAAAATTATGGTCAAAATTCATAACGCATTTTAAACATAATTTATGATTTCTCGTATCACCCTCATAAAACTGTAACTTAAAGTTCAGTTTCATCCATAATATTATTGAGGGGCAGAATGGACCAATTGAAATTGTTAGTGAATTAAATCAACCCAAAATTTTGTTCAGGGTCAGCCTGGGCACTTTAAGGCTGAAAACCGAATAAAAAACCAAACTGAATATTTGGTTTTTCGGTTTGGCTTCGGTTTTTATCCTAGGCACTTCGGTGTTCCGCTACAGGGTCAGCAGCTAGCTTGAATGGAACCGAATAGCCGTAGAACCGAAGATAGCCCATCTCCAATTCCCCGTCATGCACTGCTTTAGACAGGCATTCCTTCAATGTCTGATGCAACCCACCAAGGCCCACCATGCACCTCTCTGGACAGGCCTTGAAGCCGTCTCCCTCTCCTCGTCTCCCATCCGAGTCATCCGACTCTCTCCCCATATCCCATCCGACTCCCCAACCAAAACCCTAAATCCAGGCAGTGGCGACACGACTAGGAGGCGGTCTCTCAAAGCGCAGAAGTTGTAGTGGGTGGGCGAGGTGAGATGAGGCACGACGGCGCGGACACATCACGAGGCGAAGCGAGCTAGGCTCACTAGTTGTGCGGTGTGGCTGCTCCACGACGCGATGACAGTGGCACGTCGTGGATGCGAGCAACTACATGGCAGTGGAGGTAGGGTCGGTTGTCTGGGTTTAAATGGAAAAACAAAGTAAAAAGTTGAAACCAAAATGGTCAGTTTTACATTCTTTGATTAAACGATTGGCTTATCATTCTTAAAAAACATTTTTTTGCTAAATAAACCGAACTGAAGTGCCGGTTTAAACCGAATGCTCAACCTTGATTATTCAGACTCAGACCAGAACCAGGTAGTAATCTTGGTTTTTTGTTCTTTATTAAAGAAAAGAAAGATCTAGCGAATGTCCGTGTCATGAATATGGATCTTTGGTGACAAGATGCCCCTCACCACCCTCCCCGCGCAAATGGCAACTCCATATCCATGGAGATGGTGTGATCCAACAAAGGCAAGACCGGGATTATCAAATGATTCTCCTAAACCAGACTAGAGTAGTATTTTACCACAATATATAAGAGCAAGATTAATAATACTAAGTTTTATAGATATCTACAACCCACTTCTTAATATATTTAGATAGTGTTTACCTCACGTATGGCCTACTTTTTTTCTCTCACGAAGTTTCTAACCTCTTGTGCATAAGCTGGTTGCAAACTTACAACCTAATTTTCTTCTCTCTCCTCTCATTCTCCTTCTCCACATTAGCATAAGTAAGCTATAAATTTTTATTATGTTACTCCTATATGATAATAGTGGTAGATATAGTTTGTCACCAAGGCAAAGGAGATCCTGATTCCTGAATTTGTTGTGTGGACCCCACCCAACTAGTGAGGTTCCAAGTTCCATTCCAAGGGGGCTTCATTTCATTTCCTGTTGGCCTCTCAAATTCTCAATTCAATGCAAGCGAGGAATCCCTACACTAAACGGTGATATGCTGCATTGCACTGCAAAGTTGTGACCGATGCATCATCACCAACTAACCCAAAATGACCAATGGGGTCTTTCTTCTTTTCCTTCTCTCCGCTAGGAGTATTAGGTTCGCCATCTTTTCTAGGGGAAAGACATGTACACGTATACCACCTGATTTGTCCCCACCGAGGGAAAGTGTTCAGTTACATGGAAAACTGTTTTCTCAGTTTAATGGAGCAGATTTTATATATGAATATCCATGTTATCTGTTTGGTTGGTTGGATAGATGGGGCAAGCTATTTTTATGTTTGGTTAGATTGATAAGATTGGATGGATTGAGAATACTTAGACTAATTATATCTATTTTTTGTGTGTTTAACTGGATGGAACCATCCATATTGTGCATGGATACCTAGCAAATTACAATATTCTCAACCTCACAAGTGGCGAGCCCGATAGACCATGCAGGTGGCCGGACAGTGGTTCCGCCACTTATTTATTATTATATAGATATTCATATGCATAGGTATGCATTCATGTCCAAGTGTTTTTTTATGTGTCTCCACCCTTTGAACGAGCATTTGGGTTGAAATGTGGAAAATAAGGGCAATGAACGGGGTGCATAATGTCACTGTCGTGAATCAACCCCCGTTTGGTTTTCCCTTCTAAACTTTAGTTCCTTCTGAATAGTTTAGACATTTTTAGTCACTCCAAAGTGAGTAAAGACTAGAGAGGACTAAAGCATATTTAGTCCTATTTAATCATAATGTTTGGCTCCAACTAACAAAAGAAGACTAGATTTAGGTGACTAAAGTTTATCAGGCCTCAAAGTAACATTGAGAGAGACGAACAAGATGCTGGCCGCCCAAAGAACAGAGCAATACGGAGTATATATACTACTCGTACAGAGAATAGAAAAAATCATGGACAAATAGAATCCCATGGGAATACCAGGATCGCCAAACAGTTTTCCCATGTAACTGGACCCCAAACCTTATTTGGCCACGCACAGCGTATAACAGATTAATAGTGGAGCAGGACCGCTACACGATTGCATTGGTGGCCAAAAATCCTGATTCCTGATTCTCTCAGTCCACGCGCGGGCCCGCCACAGCTAGCTAGCTGGTGAGATTCCCAGGGGACTCCACTGGTGGCCGCTCGCTCAAAAAGTCAAGTGCTCCTGCTGATTCCTCTTTATTTCTCTCCAATAGAGTATAATGCAAGTGCAAGGGAAAGAGAGATAAAAAGGCGTAAACAAGTGCTCATGCACTACGAGAGCAGAGTAGATCATCGTAAAAAGCGGTACGTGCGTGACCTATGCATCATCGCCAACTAATTCAGCAGGATCACGCACGAAACCTCCCTCTTTTTCTCTCCTCCACGGTATATGATGATGATGATTAGGTTCCTTCTCTATCATTTCGGTGAAAAGACACAGATGCGCCCCATAGGTGGATGACACGCGTATGTCGTCCCCATTTTCTCTTGATACATGAAAAAAAATCAGGGCATGTTTGAAACGCGAGATTTTTTTCATGTTCCTCTACTATATATTTTTTATAAAAATGAACTAATTTCTGTAAAATTTGTACGCAGTCCTGTGAAATTCCTACGTTTTAAACAAGCCCTCAGAGAATCTTATTGGAAATGGTTTAGGGCTCGTTAGCTTATGGCATATCAACGCCTGGATTCATTCCGAAAGCTTAGAAAAATTCTCACTCTAGGTATATGCAATTATCTCACTACCGGATGCTGGTTAAACCCTCGGCAAAATCTTTGCTGATTGTTGCTCTCGGCAAACAGCACACGGCAGCAATTGTAATGACGAAGGCTTCTTTGCCGAGTGCTTTCTGTCGGGCACTCGGCAAACTGTTTGTTGAGTGTAGTGCAGCACTCGGCAAAACGATCGAATACTCGGTAAAAAAAACGTACGGTCACGACGCTTGACACGGTGACGGAGGGTTTGCCGAGTGCCCGACGGCCGACACTCGGCAAGGCAAATTGTTGCCGAGTACGTTAGAGTATGCCGAGTGTGGCACTCGACAAAACTTCTCTTTGCCGAGTGTCCGGCGGAAAGCACTCGGCAAACCTTGGGGCACTTGGGAAAGAGGTTGTTTCCGGTAGTGTCTTGAACAGAATGATTCATTCACACAAAGCTTATATAATTTAATTATGAGTCTATGTATGCAATTATCTTGAACAGAATGATGAAAAGGGGCTGCTCCGTGCATTAGTCCAACTGCACGACTGACCGATTTGGCCTGCGCCCCAGCTTCTTCTTCTCTAGCGTACCTAGGTCTTCTCCATCTCCAGTGCCCCTTGCAACGTCATGCACTAGGGTTTTGCCGGAGCTTCACGATTGCCCGCGACGCCGGTCATATACATCCCCCCCCTACTACCACCATGGACATTGGGACTCCCGCCCACGACCTGGCCCGACCGCCTCCACCACGATTAGGGCCTCTAAACCTGGCTGACATGTCATAGTGTCGTGTCTAGGCCATGACCTTGGCATGCCGACACTATTAAGCACGCCACGGTTGCGCCATCATGCCCCGTGCCTCGGCGTGCCCGTGTCTTAATTGCTATGCTTGGGCAGCCCGGTTGACCATCAATAGAGAGGAGAGATCATAGATAAATATAGCTCCTGTTCACTACCAAACGGAGCCGAACCGAACATGCATGGGTAATGGATGGAATAATGAAGTAGAGAGCGCAGAGAAGAGTGACAATTCGGGATGGATACATGTGGTCAACCAGCAGGCCAAGTGGCAGGCAGGCACAGGTGGGTCCATGTCCATGTCCATGTTTGGCTGGCACCGGCGAGTGACGACGCTGACGCCAGCGGTGACGCTGCGTGCTACCAGCATGCATGCATTGGCGCATTGGCGCCATGGTGGGCGTCGCTGTCACCCTCCCCGCTAAGTCTACTCGAGATAAGGTATTCTATGCCTATATGCATGATGACTCGTGAGCTGTTGTTGCTGTTGTTGCTGGGGATTATGAAAATTTTAGTGTCGTCCACAGTAGCTGTCCACTTCAGGCAGAGCGACGTCGTTGCAGATTGAAACCAAGGCAAAAGGGATAGATAGATAGAATACCAGCCAACTGCTAGCTCGATCCGCCTGCGCATGCGCATGCGTACGCAGCGCACGCACGGCACCCGTGGCTTGCATTATTGCCTAAGGTTCATATCTAGTATAGTTCTCCGTATATTCTATTGTCCACAAGCATAATACTCCCTCCATCCTAAATTATAACATATCCCAAAAATCTTAAAAAGTTAAAGTATCTCAAATTTTATCAAACTTATATAGCAATATGATGATATTTATGATATTAATTATGTATCATTATTAGATTCTTTATCAATTATATTTTTATAATATGTTTATTTGATGTCATAATTTTTTATATTTTTCTCTCAAACTTGATATGATTTGACTCTCCAAGATCTTTAAAATGGATGGTTGGAGTAGATTACCTTGCAAAATATTTTCACTTCATTAATTAATCAATCAATCTGCAACGACAATAAGACGGGAGTGGTGGTTGATAACAGCAACAGGTTTGGATATACACACAAGTGCTAATTATACTACAAACAAGCTATTATATATATATAAAAAGGGATTTTCTATTTTTCAGGCGCCTGAAAAATAACATTTATTCAGACGATAACAACTTAAACAATCATACAAGATCTAATATATCTAAATTCACACGAAGAAAAGGCAGATCAAAGGACCACAACGTCGCAACAAAAAAAGCAGAGTATAATTTAGTAGCCACATATGAGTATTATTCAGTATTCATGATACTAATGTTAGGGGGGTGTTTAGTTCTGCATGGAATCTAAAATATTTTAGGTTTGACTCTTCATTTTGCAAAATGAAATTAAACACCACCCAAAATATTTGACAAAAAGTGGTTCATTTTTCATTTTGCATTTTGGACTCAAGTGGCCAAAATAATGAAATCTTTGCATTGGTTTGTGTGTCATTCTCACAATCCCCATCATTGGATGACAAATTTTAGTGGGAACTAAACACCTTACCAAAATATTTTGCATTTTAAATTTTAGAATCTAAAATAGTTGAGATTTTGGATTTTGAATTTTGGTTGGAACTAAACAGGGCCTAGGTGTAGAATACCTTAGAGTATAGAATAGCGTTCCAAATAAATAAACTCTCGAGCACATGTGCAACGAAACGAATGGTAGTATAAAAAACACCCTCCGGCCGTGCTCCGGCGGGGTCCCGTCCCTCGATCGGAGTAGCGACAAGGCGACACCTTTCTGCCCCCGCGCCGAGGTCGTTGGCGTTGGCTACCTAGCTTCTTGTCGTCTGGAGCGCCGGACGACAAAGGGCGAGGCCCGCCGGCCGGCCGTAGCGCCAGCGCCACCCAGCACGTACGCAACGCAACGACCAACCACCCCGATCGACCCACGTCGTCGTCCGATCGCCTCACTACTGCTTGCTGCTTCTTCAATCAGTAGTCATCGTCAGCCACAGACACACGAGACGACACACACCCAGCTCCAGCTCCAGCTCTTGAACTCAGCGTCATCGTCCTCCTCCTACAAGGCCAGCGCAGCCATAGCCCCCACCCAAGTCCCTGCCAGTGCCAGCCAGCAGAGCGCGACCTAGCTCACCGCCGCCGCCATGGGCCATGGCTCTAGTAGGTAGCTAGTCAAAGTGAGTGACCACCCCATCCCTGCCGTCGGCGTCGTCCGCCACCTCTTCTACCCGTCTCATCGGCCGGCGCGCGTAATAACCATCCCCCTCGGCCTTGATTTCCGTGGAGACACTGACATGTCCTTCGTTGTTGTTCCTGCAGTCGCCTGCAGCCACTGGCGACGAGCAGCGCGCCGGGCCGCTACGTGACCTCGGGTCCCGTTGGCGGCAGCGGCGGCGGTGGGGCCATGGGGATATACGAGCGGCAGCGCCACCTGATGGCGGGCGGCGTGTGGGGGGACCCGTTCCGGCCCGACGCGGACGCCGTAGCCCTGCCCCTGCCCCTGGCCGCGGTCGTCCCCACAGTCACCGTGGCCACGCCGCTCGACGTCCTCGAAGCAGAGGATGTCAAGTTCGGCAAACGCCTGGTAATAATTATTCCACCGCCCTCCCCTCCCCTGTGTCTCCGATACGACTCGCCCGCCATCTCCTCATGGCTTCAGATAATTAATCAGTGGCAGGGCGACGTCCCGCCGCCGGTGGGAGAAGAAGAAGAAGCGCCGCCGTCGTCGGATAGCTTCGGCCACGACGACGACGACGACGACGCCAGGCCGACCAACAAGGTGAGACGACGATCGATCCCACTGATGAGTGATGAGTTTTATCCGCTGAATTATCCACTATATAATCGATCTTCGCGCTCGCTCTGCTTTTTGCCTTGCCTAGATTCAGAGACGGCTCGCGCAGAACAGAGAAGCAGCTCGAAAGAGCCGACTACGCAAGAAGGTCAGTGTCTCAGCCAAGAGCGATCGCTCACTCATCGCGTTCGTTCCAAGAAAAAAAAATCTTCTTTCTTGTTTTCCCCGTCGAATCATCAGTCCAATCACCTCATCACTCATGATTGCTGCTGCTGCTGCTTTAATTTGTTACGTCCATTGATACAACACGACACACACAGGCGTACATCCAGAATCTCGAGACGAGCCGGCTGAAGCTAGCGCAGCTAGAGCAGGAGCTCACCATAGCCAGGCGCGAGCAGCACGTCACGTACGGCGTCGTCGCACCACCGCCAGCCATGGACCCACGCATGGTGGCGTTCGAGCAGGAGTACGCGAACTGGGTGGAGGAGCAAGGAAGGCAAGCGACGGAGCTACGAGCGGCGCTACAGACGCACGCGTCAGACACGCATCTACGTGTGCTGGTCGACGCGGGGGTAGCGCACTACGGCTTGCTGTTCCAGGCGAAGGCGAGCGCGGCGCGGTCCGACGCCTTCTTCGTTCTGTCCGGCGTGTGGCGGGCCCCATCGGAACGCTTCTTCCTCTGGATCGGTGGGTTTCGCCCTTCTGAGCTGCTTAAGGTGCTAACGCCGCTGCTGGATTCGTTGACGGAGCAACAGAAGGGTGAGGTAAGGAAGCTGCAGAATACCGCACGGCAGCTTGAGGATGCGCTGTCTATGGGCATGAATAAGCTGCAGCAGACGCTCGTCGAGGCCCTCTTGACCGTCGACGTCGTCGGTGAGGGAGGGTACGTGGCGAAGCAGCAGATGGACAGCGCCGTCGGCAAGCTCGCTGACCTCGTCGACTTCGTTGACAAGGTGACTGACTGACTAGCTGCAGTTCGTTGCCACTGAGGGGCAAGCGAGCGAATCCAAAAATCTTTGTTTGTTCCTGACCGACCGACGTCGACGTTGTTGTTGGCACAGGCGGACCATCTCCGGCAGCAGACGCTGCGGAACATGCACAAGATCCTGAAGCCATGGCAGGCGGCGCGGGGGCTGCTCGCGCTCGCGGACTACGGCCAGCGCCTGCGCACGCTCAGCTCGCTCTGGGCGGCGCGCCCGCGGGAGCCGGCGTAACACCCCGCGTCGGCGTCGGCGACGGCGAAGCGGCATTGCGGGCACGTGCGCGCGTTCTAGCTCTGCATCTGGTATTCTGGTACGGGCAACCGGCGTGTTCTCTGTTGGGTCTCAGAATTCTAATGGTTACAGTTACAGAAGTGAGTGAATTAGGCTTTGGGTTTGATTGACAGATCAAAGAAATTACAAGTGTAAATACAGTCAGTATACAAAGTTGTTGTTTGGGTAGGAGTAGGACAGGCTTGAATTGTTCACTTGCTGTTTGTCTCGGTAAACAGATCATGTCAAAGATGTACAATGAACAATCTATGGAATGCTAGAGTTACACAGGCTTGTATGGCAACTATCCCTAACGTCCGTTTAGATGTAGATGCAGAGATTGGACGGCTGATATTAAAATAGATGTCAATGCCAAATTAGACTAGTCGAGACTGTCTCCACCAACCGTGACTTAAAATATAAGACACATTCGTTCTTTGTATAGCGCTACAGGCAAAAGGCTCCATATCCATTTTTTGTTTTCTCCAACAACACGACCTAAAAGATAACTCTTTCACTAAATGTGTCTCCAAGACGAAAGATACTCAAATTTGGGTTATACCTTTCTGAACTCAAAATAGGTCTTCCATATATGTATTCTGTTAGAGGTTATAGGTATCCTATTGGATATCCATTTTGTATTTTGGTAGCCAAATGCATCTCCTATTGAAGATAGCCTCACTAGTGTTGAAAATGGGCTACAATACACTATACCAGTACCGGGGCTTTCATTCATCACCTTACTCCTGCATGGCTGCAATGGTAGAACTTCTTGGTGAGGCATCCGAGGAACATAGTTTCATTCTCACTAATTCGGATGTCATTTATCAATTCAGCGCAAATCTTCTCTGTTTGTACGACCCTATTGCTAAGGTTCACAACCTGATGGCGTGCAACGGTGCAAGCATGTTCAGTTGATGGTTTCTGTGACTGATAAGCTAACTTATTTTATTTTTAGTTGTTTTATCATAAGAGAAAAATAATATATCATAGCTGATAAATTGGACTGATAAATCAAACGAATAACTCCAAAAAAATAACATCTCTAATCTCCACCTGATGTAGCAGCTAAGGCATGGATAACCGTCAGTGATGCTGCTTGCTTGATGCAGCTAAGCCGAACAAAAATCCCCAAATGCTTCATGTTACTACGAGCGAGCTTTGGATCAATTCGCTAGATTGTTTCTTTAAACCAGATAATGTATATGTCGGATACCTGAAAATAGGGTACCCGATTTACTGCAGTCCACAAAAAACAAAATCGTCCCCGGGAGCCCCTCCTCCTCGCCTGAGCCAGGGCGACGTCATCACTCCCGGGGATCTACCGCCTTAACCAAACCAAAGGGGGCGGTACTCCCTCGGAGGACCTTCCGCCTCGTCCAAGCAAGGTTAACGTCATCCGTGACGACATCTACCCTCGGGGGCTTCTCGCCCGAAAGGACTAAGGCAACGACACTCCATCGGGAACTCTTCCGCCTCGTCCGAGTGAGGGTGACATCATCTGTGACGTCATCCATCCTCGGGGGCTTTCCCGGCCGAACCGACTAAGGCAATAACACTCCCACGGAGGATCTCCCACCCCGTCCGAGCCTGGATGACGTCATCGGTGACGTCAGCCACCCTTGGGGGCTCTTCCGCCTCGTCTGAGCCTGGGTAACGTCATCCGTGACGTCACCTGTCCTTGGAGGCTTCCTCGATCCATGGAGCACTTTAGCCCGTAGTCAAAAGGTCCACAGTACAGACTCGTCCATAGGGATGGGGGTTACAGGCATGGAACGTCATGCCCACCCCTGTAGAATCCTTGCGGTACAAGCTCTGGTACTACCGATTGATGTTCACCATCCCTCCGACAGACGGTCGAACAGGGATTAAGGTGTATTCATCCCTGTATGACGGAACGTAGGGGTACCAAGCCCTGTTCTGCCAACCTCTGCCCATGCCCAAATATGGCAACAGGAGCGCCCCAAGTACAAAGCACGTGGCTACAGTTGCATCAAGGACAAACAGGACCCACGACGTACCAACATGCGAAGCCTTCCCCGGGAAGGAAGGGGAACAGAAGCCAGGAGCGTCCCCCAAGTCAACAGCCTATACCGGGCCCACGTTCACTCTCCCTCTCTCTACTGTACTCCTCCATCTCTCCCTACGTATAAAGGGGGAGAATGGATCTCCAACCACCGGTCTCTCGACTCTCTGAACTCATTCACACACTCATACTCGCATCCACGCGAACTCTCACAACGAACCTCGAACCTCATACGCACGAGACCTGGGAATCCGCTTCCCTCTCTCACCAAAGCTTGTAGCTCCCCTCTACGAGCTCTCCGCGCTCAGTAACACGACTCAGCAGCAAACTGAACGTAGTGTGTTCGTGCCCGAACCAGTATAAATCTTGTGTTCTTCGGGCGTAACCATCCGATCTCCGACACGATTAGAAATTTACTTGTTGGCCGTCTAGACCCCGCCATTTTAGACACCGACAGTTGGCGTGCCAGGTAGGGGACTTTGCGTGTCACCCGTATTTTCGAGTTTCGGATGGCTAACCGCCACGCTGATTTCGCTCCGGGCTCCATTGTTCGTTTTGGTAGCCTGGATTTCCAGTGCCATGGGCAGGGGGCCGACTTGGCTCTCCGCCGCCCTACGACATCCTCCGAGGTAGCCATGGACGCCATCTCCGCGTCCATGGCCCACCTCAACCTATCTCCCTCCAGGGAGCGAGTCACTCGTGGGGCGGCCATCCCGCGGGCCGACTACCCTCAGTTCGAGCCCCATCTCGACACGTTGATGGGACCCCAACCGACGCAGGAGTCCCTGCAGAACCTCTACTTCGTGTTCACCAACATGGCGGCGCAGCTCGCGGGAGGGTAGCCGCTCTCTCTCGAGCGCATCGAAGCACCTGTCCCGGAGGCACTACCGTTCGGCATGAGGAACTCCGCCGCGTCGTATTCGGAGATGGTGGCCGCATGGTTCCACGCTGGCCCTGCATAAGGGACACGCATCGGACTTGCATCCCACCACCCCCGGTCGGGCTCTGACCTCCTGACAAGCTCCGAGGCCACCTCTTACGCCGACTCTAGCTGTGGGAGCGTTGATCCCTGGGATCCCCTGGACTTCGATGGTCTGGGGGATAAGGAGGCCCTCTACTGCACGTTCGCCAATGTGCCCGCCCTCGAGACGGGAGCTCCGGCGCTTATGCCGCGGGGTGTCGGGAGGCGACTCGGGGAAGGACAACGACGGTCAGCCTTCGGACGCCTCCCTGGCGTCATCACGAGCAGCGCACCGGCCAGAGGGGTGGTCGAAACGACCTTCCACCTCAACAAGGCAAAGGGCAGGTCGCAGCGCGGCGGCAACAACTCGGCCGCGTCGACAGATCACGAGACTCCTCCTACCCGCAGCGGGAGGAAGGAGGGAAGGTTCGGCGACAAGCGCACCGAACCATGCCCATACCACGACATTCTAGTCAGGCACATGCTCCAGCAGCGTGACAAGATGGCCAGATATTTCACAACCGCCAAAAACGGGGGCTGGGATCGCGACGGCCCCAATCCTCCTGTAAACAAATGTCTTATGATTTTCGGCAGCTTGGGAACCGACGACCATAAGCGTCGACGGGAACAGGAATGGCGCGAGGTCTTCACGGCCACCCCGACGTCTCCCGTCTTCCTCGACTGGTCAGAGTCCAACATCACGTTCGGTCGAGCCGATCACCCGACTCGTGTTACCCATCTGGGCCGCTACCCCTTCGTCGTGGACCCGATCATAGGGGGCGTACGCTTCACCAAGGTGTTGATGGATGGAGGTAGCGACCTCAACATCATGTTTTACAACGCCTTCGAGGTCCTAAGGGTACCTAGGAAGAAGCTCCGCCCGGAGGGGGTTGCCTACCAGGGAATCATCCCCGGGAAGCCGGCCATACCCCTTGGGCAGATCGACTTGCTCGTGACATTCGGGGAATCGAATAATTTCCGGAGCGAGCTCCTTACTTTCGAGGTCGCTCACTACCACAACGCGTACCACGTGGTGTTGGGTAGGCCATGCTACGCGAAGTTCATGGCCATCCCCAACTACACCTACCTTAAGCTCAAGATGTCGGGACCCCACGGAGTCATCACGGTCGCCTCTGAGCTTGCGGAGTCATACCAATGCAATGCGGATAGCTGCGAGAAGGCCATGGCCGCGACATGTTTCCCACGACTAACGACGACGGCCGGAGCAACGAGCAGTGAAGGAGTCGACACTAAAGGCGTGGGGAGCTTCACCCCCCTCGAGGGGGTGAAAGAGATCCCGCTGAACCCGTCTAGTATCGACGGTCGGATGTTGTGCATCAGCGCTTCCCTGGGCCCGGAACGGGAGTCGGCGCTCATCGATTTCCTCCGCACGAACGGCGATATGTTCGTGTGGAGTCCCTCCGGCGTCCCGGGCATACCGAGGGACATAGCCGAGCACGCCTTGAGGATCCAACCCGACGCCCGTCCGGTGAAACAACGCCTGTGACGTTTCGACGAGGAGAAGCGGTGGGCCATCGGCGAGGAGCTTCGCAAGCTTTTGGCGGCCGGGTTCATCAAAGAGGTATTCCACCTCGAATGGCTTTCTAATTCAGTATTAGTCAAGAAGAAGAACAGGAAATGGAGAATGTGTGTCGATTACACCAGCCTGAACAAGGCGTGCGGCAAAGACCCATACCCCCTCCCTTGCATTGATCAGATTGTCGATTCCACCTCGGGGTGCGAAACGCTATCTTTCCTCGATGCGTACTCCGGGTACCATCAAATCCAAATGAAGGAGTCCGATCAGCTCGCAACGTATTTCATCACGCCATTTGGATCTTTTTGCTACGTCACCATGCCATTCGGCCTCAGAAACGCGGGAGCCACGTACCAACGGTGCATGCGCTCAGTTTTTGGGGACCTCATCGGGAGGACCGTCCAGGCATACGTGGATGACATTGTAGTAAAGTCCAAGCGGGCGGACACCATGATTACCGATCTTGAGACAGCGTTCGAGGCCCTGAAACTCAAGCGCGTCAAACTCAACCCTTAGAAGTGCGTGTTCGGAGTGCCGCGTGGCATGCTCCTCGGATTCATTGTCTCCGAACGAGGTATCGAGGTCAACCCCGATAAAATTTCCACCATCACTAGCATGGGGGCGATCCGCAATGTAAAGGGGGTGCAGCGAGTCATGGGGTGCCTCGCATCCCTAAGCCGCTTCATCTCACGCCTTGGCGAACGAGGCCTCCCTCTTTACCAACTCCTCAAGAAGACCGAGCACTTCACCTGGACCTCCGAAGCGCAGGAGGCCCTAGACAGGCTCAAGGTGGTCCTCATGAGTGCGCCCATACTAGTTCCGCCGACGCCGAATGAGGCCCTCCTCCTATACATCGCCGCTACCACCCAGGTGGTGAGCGTCGTCATCGTTGTCGAAAGGGAGGAGGAGGGTCACGCTCTAAAAGTCCAGCGTCCAGTGTACTTCATCAGTGAGGTATTATCTGAAACTAAAACCAGATACCCTCAGATTCAGAAGCTCCTCTACGCGGTCCTCGTCACGCGAAGGAAGCTGGCTCACTACTTCGACGACCACCACGTCACCGTTGTATCGTCCTACCCTCTCGGGGAGGTAATACAGAGCTGTGAGGCCACAGGACGGGTGGTGAAGTGGGGTCTTGAGCTCATGGGAGAGTTCATCACCTATGCGCCGCGGACAGCCATCAAATCCTAGGTCCTAGCAGATTTCGTCGCCAAATGGACCGAAATCCAGCTGCCGCTGACACTGGAGAACCAGGAGTGCTGGGTCATGTACTTTGACGGGTCGCTGATGAAAACCGGCGCCGACGTCAGCCTGGTTTTCGTCTCCCCTCTCGGGGTCCGACACAAATATATGATCCGTATATTCTTCCCAGCGTCCAACAACGTCGAAGAATACGAGGCCCTGGTAAACGGGCTATGCATAGCAACGGAGCTAGGCATCAAAAGACTCGACGCACGAGGCAATTCCCAGCTATTGACGCCATTTTTTGTATGGGTCAATATTAAACAAAGTGTATTGATCGGTAAAGAGGTAAAAATTGTTCCTCATCGGCATCAAGGGACTATCGGTTTCATTGCTGATGGAAACAGGAAAATCTGCCGATGGTGGATGTGATGGAAGAAGCGTTAAGGAGGAAAGAAGATATGTTTTGTTGATCAAGGAGGTGTTGCCAATAGAGAAAGGAGAATTTTGCCGATTGAGAGTATTATCGATGGATACAGGTTGACATGGTTGAAATCAGCGGGAAAGGTGCCGATGGCAATAGAAGGAAATTGCGGATTGAAGAAGTATGCCGATGGAAAGTTTCATCGTAAGGGCAGCAGATAAGGAAACTAGTGCTTTTAATATTAGTATTATTATTATAGTTTGAGTCCGACTCTTGCGCGAGTCATTTATTTCCTTAAAAGTAGGAGTTTTGTTTAGGTATGAGTCGTGTCTGTGTACAACTCATCATACTAGAGTATAAATATGTAGCTAGGGCTCGTATGAGAAGATAATTCAATACAATCAAACAAATCTATTATTTTCGTCTTACTTTTTCAGCATCTACTTTTTTCGCATTAGTTATAGTTTATCTTCGAGTTCTTATGATCTCGACGGGCTGTATCTACAACATCTCCGTCTACCTCGCGAGTTCCGCTTTTTGAGCAATCTGAGCCTTGACGTTCAGGCGTATCGATGTCGTCTCGTTCATCGTTGTTCTAGTTATCGTCCTTGTTGATTAACTAGTCAAATCAACTGGCACACCTTTGGATATCGAGTTCGGGTATAAGCCTGAGGTGTTCACAGATCTGACGCTTTTTGTGTCAACACCTCTTTTGGCACACCCGGTGGGACTCTAGATACATCTCTTGATCAAGATCATGGGTGGTTCTACTGACGTTGATCCAAAGAACGTCATTGAAGTCTCCGAAGAAGATCTGAAAGATTATCAGAAGCAAGCTATGGAGCAGGCTATGGAGGAATACAAGCAGCTATATCTGAAGTCCTTCAGCCTAAGTAGGAGCAGCGAAGCTATCCAGAAGCACGATCCGCCGTTGCCGCAGCAGGTCTCTTTCGATGCCAATCCTAGTAAATTACAAGAGATGGTTAATTCTGCATTAAATCAAGCATTAATTAGTCACTCTACGGTGTTGTCCAATACTGTATACAATATTGTTATGCGATCTTTCAAAGTAGGACAGACACCCCATTACGTTGGTCCGACGTATCATCAACCTGGATCGACATCTACTGTGACTCCATCGGCGGTCCCAGCGGCATCTTCCCAACCTGCGAAGCCGTCTGCCGGTGAAGTTACTCCACCCAGATCGAGCCCTGTGAGCGTCGTTCGGCTAAATACAGATCCGATAGCATCGGAGATGTCAGGACCCGTGATCCAGAGTCAACCAATTCCTGCTAGCTGGTGGGGATACGGTATGCCTCCAAATTTGTCTGCCGACGCTAAGTTGATCTGAGGTGACAAAGCGGCGCGGAAGGCCCCTGTGGAATCGGCAATATCAGCAAAGCCGATGAGTCCAGTGATGCATTATGCCACGTCTTCTCCAAATGTGTAGTTGTCGCCAGGGAATCTTCAGATGGTGGTATCCAAGATGCCTTACGGGCAACCATCGCCCGATGCAACAAGATTTGGCAATGGAAAACCATCCCATGATGATGACGAATCATTAAATTGGGGTATCGGTGCACCAAGGGAGCCAGTTTGTCGATTGTTCCAGGGTGCAGGAGCAGCAGGCACCAGGTAACCATCAATTATCGGCAAATCATATGCCGATGACTTATAATCCTGCGTGGACCAGTCCAGTTCAGCAACAGGTGGTACAACCTGGATACCATGTAGCGGGAGCACAACGGTACCATTACCTAGAAAACTCTCAGAATGAAACATCGGTATATCGACCGATGAATATCATGCTGCGGTATACACCAGTGGGTACCCAAGGTTATACATCGGTAAATCAACCGGTGCATAATATTCAGCAAGGTGGTGCTGCTCCTGCGCCGACCGGACCAATTTACTCGCCACAAGGGCAAGAAGGAATGTATCCGCCGGCCCAGCCAGTTAATATTCAGCAGATCCATCGGCAAGATCAGGATGCGTACTGGGTCAATAAAATAGCCGAAGTAATGAAAGAGCAGTTCGGCATCAAGCCTAAGGTCAATACGTACTCTTATCGAACGCCGTACCCTCAGGCCTACGACCTGATTCCTCTCCCCAATCGGTACAAGGTGCCAGATTTCACAAAATTTTCTGGCCAAGATGATACATCGACAATGGAGCACATCAACCGCTTCATTATCCAATGTGGAGAGGCAGCTAGGAGAGATGAGCTAAGGGTGAGATTGTTCTCGTCATCTTTGTCTGGATCGGCATTTACGTGGTTTATCTCGCTTCCTCCAAATTCTATGATTACTTGGGCCGATCTGGAGAAACAGTTTCACAAGTACTTCTTCTCTGGCGTTCATGAGAAGAGGATTACCGATTTGGTCAAGCTGAAGCAGCGCAATGAAGAATCGGTAGAAAGCTTCGTCCAAAGGCTTCGGGACGTAAAGAATAATTGTTACAGCTTAGTACTGGATGATCGGCAATTGACGGATTTGGCTTTCCAAGGATTACTGTCACACATCAAGGATAAATATGCATCTCAAGAATTCAAAAGCCTCAGCCATCTCGTGCAGAGAGTTGCCGATCAAGAAGTTAAAGCCTTCAAACCTAGAAAAACTTAGAACAAGAAGGTGTCTTTCATTGAACAAGAAGAAGATTCTGAATCAGACGAAGGTACGGATATCGGCGTTGCTGAGTGGGTAAAAGATAAGAAGCCGATATCCTGTCTGTTTGGTCAGAAGAAGGCTGAAAGATTAACTTTCAATACTGCTAAAGCCGATAGGATATTTGATCTGTTGCTTCAAGAAGGGCGGATTAAGCTGGCGCCTAATCAAGTGATTCCATCGACTGAAGAACTTGAAGGATGAGGTACTATAAGTGGCATGATGCGACTTCACACAGTACCAATGACTGCAAAGTCTTCAGACAGCAGTTGCAGTCAGAAATCGAATCTGGGCAAATCAAGTTTGAAAATTCTTGTTGACACAAAAAGCGTCTGATCTGTGAACACCTCGGGCTTATACCCGAACTCGATATCCAAAGGTGTGCCAGTTGATTTGACCAGTTAATCGACAAGGATGATAACTAGAACAAGCTTGAACGAGACGACAGCGATGCGCCCGGATGTCAAAGCTCAACTTGATCAAAACGCAGAACTTGCGAAGACGACGGAGATCTTGCAGATGCAGCCCGTCGAGATGTCGTAAGAACTCGTAGATAAACTTATAGCTAATGCGAAAAAGTAGATGCTAGAAAAGTAGGACGAAAATAATAGATTTGTTTGATTGTATTGTGTGATATTGATACATCGCCCCTAGGTACATATTTATACTCCGGTAACAGGAGTTTCAAACAGACACGAATCATACCTAAACATAACTCCTATTTTTAAGGAAATAAAATGGCTCGTACAAGAGTCGGACTCAAACAACGACAATAACACTAGTATAAAATCACCAGTTTCCTTATTCGTTTCCTTTACGATGAAACTTTCCATCGGCAAACTCTTTCCAATATGCAACCTTCCCCTTATTGCCATCGACAACTTTCTGCTGACGTCAGCCACATCCTTCGTCCATCAGCAATACCCTTCCTATCGGCAATATTCTTCTACTTTCATCGGCAACATTTTCTCATCGGCAAATGTCTTTCCTTTTCTCCCTTGACGTTTCTTCTATCACATCTACCATTGGCAGATTCTTCTGCTTCCATCGGTAGTGAAACCAATAGCCCCTTGATGCCGATGAGGAACCTCTTTACCGATCAATACACTTGGTTTAACATTGACCTGTTACAAAAAACGACGTCAACAATTCTAAAGCTCAGAGGCCGATGAAAAAGGACCAGCATCCGTTTCCAAATAATATGGTGGAAACCAGCGGGAAGGTCAAGGTACTAACGTCAGAAGCAGCCAAGAAAAATTCATCAGTAGATCCCGAGCATCAAATAGCTGTCCAGGATGTAAAGGGAAAGAAGCTTGCCGATGAAAGAGAAGGTAAAAGAACTGCCGATGACAACATCAGCTCTAGGAGGCCTCAAAGACGTGCGTCACATGGCGTTGTAATCACGCACAGGAGGCCATAAAATGAATATGAGCGTTCACGAGAAGAGCAGTATCGGCAGCAGGAGGAAGAGAGACACCAAGAGTGGTATCGGCATAAAGATCATTAGAAAAGCCCCTTCTTCGTTCATTGTTGGGAAGAAGGCATCAAGCTGCCCACTGCCGATAATTGTCCTGAATGCAATGGGTACTATCCTACTGATCGGTCAGAGAAGAAGTCTCATTTTGAAGGTCAGGGATCAAGCTATGCTAGGCCGATAAGAGGGAAAGAATCAGTACATAATCGACTGGGGGGCAAACTCAGTGTACATGATAGGCTTGGCAAGCGCATTCGTCAAGAGGAGATCGAAGAGAGGGCTAATGCAAGGGTGCCCAATGAAGAGATATTCTCTAGAGATCCAAACATAAGGGGTAACACAAACCGACACAGTGAGAAATAGTACCAACCTATTTGGAAGACTAAGCTTCCTCAATGGTGTCCTAAGGACCTGACGAAGACTCAGAGAAGGAGGATCCAGCGTGAACGCCAGAATGATCTAAATTATGGTGAAAACCCTTCGAAGGGAGGATCTCCAGTTTGGGAGTGGAGGCCAAAACACTAGGAGAGGAGTCCATCGGCAGAAGTCAACATGTTTTTTTTGTTGCCGATGGAATTTATGGCACCTACTGATGCTGAGGAAGAAGCTGCTAATATGGCTCAGTTAGTGCTAGATCCAATGGCGGCTATCTTTGAGAAACCTGCCGATGATGAAAGACAACATCTGAGAGCCTTGTTTGTAAAGGGCAAAGTCGACGAGCAACCGGTGTCAAAGATGCTAGTCGATGGTGGAGCATCGATTAATATAATGTCGTATGTCATGTTCAGAAAGCTTGGGAAAGGTGACCAAGACTTAGTCAAGACGGACATGAAGCTAAAAGATTTTGAAGGCAATGTGTCGCCAGCTATGGGGGCCATATGTGTCGAATTGACTATCGGCAGTAAAACTTTGCCGACGACATTTTTTGTGATCAGCGGCAAAGGGACTTACAATTTTCTTCTAGGAAGGGATTGGATTCACGCTAACTGCTGCATCCCTTCTACGATGCACCAAAGCCTTGTGCAATGGGTTGGAGACAGAATTGAAGTTGTCCGGAGTGAAGTCCCGTCAATTGTTGCATCGGCGGAATCGGAGACCTATGAGCAGACCAAATGCATATCGGGTGAAGCTTGGGATACAGAATTCCTTAAGGTGGACGATTACCAGTTTACACCGATCCAAGCAGTCGGTTTTGAAGAAGAGATTTAATGGATCAGTTCGCCGATGATGGGAAACTTGGACAGGGATTCACGTCAGTCGATGATTTGCTAGAAATAGACATCGGCGATGGTAGCAAGCCTAGACCAACTTTTATTAGTGCTAAGTTAGATTCCCAATGTAAGCAACAGTTGACCGATTTGTTAAAAGAATATAAAGATTGCTTTGCTTGGGATTATACAGAGATGCCTGGTCTGGACCGATCGATAGTTGAACATTGGTTGCCTATTAAGTCGGGTTTTCAACCATATCGGCAACCAGCGCGCCGGTGTAACCCCACTGTACTATCCGATATTAAAGCTCAGATTACAAAGTTAATCAAAGCTGGATTTATTCAGCAATGCCGATATGCCGAATGGATTTCTAATATGGTTCCTGTGTATAAGAAGAATGGAAAACTTTGTGTTTGTATTGATTTTAGGAACCTCGATAAAGCTATGCCAATGGATGGATATCCAATGCCTGTTGTCGATCTACTAGTTGATGCTTCTGCTGGACATAAGATTATCAGTTTTATGGATGGTAATGCTGGATATAATCAAAATTTCATGGCTGAAGAAGATATATCCAAAACTGCTTTTAGGTGTCCAGGTCACGTCGGTTTGTTTGAGTGGATCGGAATGACTTTTGGGTTGAAGAACGCCGGTGCTACTTATCAAAGAGCGATGAATTTTATTTTTCATAAATACATCGGTACGTTGGTCGAGATCTATATCGACGATGTGGTGGTTAAGTCCGGAGATTTTGAAGAGCATCTTGCCGATCCACGGAAGATTCTGGAGTGCACAAGGGAGCATGGGCTAAAGATGAATCCAAATAAGTGCGCGTTTGGCGTATCGATAGGTCAATTCTTAGGGTTCATGGTCCATCAAAGGGGCATAGAGATCGGCAGAAAATCTATTGATGCAATTAACAAAGTGGTTGCTCCCACGAACAAGACTGAGCTGCAATCTTTGATCGGCAAGATTAATTTTATTAGAAGATTTATATCTAATCTGTCTGGGAAGATTAAGTCTTTTAGCCCATTGCTGAAACTGAAGGCCGGTCAGGAATTTGTGTGGGGAGAAAAGCAGCAATCGGCTTTGGAAGAAATTAAGAGGTATCTGGTGGATCATTCGGTTTTGACTCCACCTCGACATGGGAAACCCTTCAGATTGTATTTGTCTGCCGATGATGGTGTTATCGGGACAGCCTTGATTCAAGAATTTGAAGGAAAAGAACGTGTGATCTATTATTTGAGTAGAAGGATGGTAGATGTTGAAACCAGATATTCGGTCGTTCAGAAATTATGTTTTTGTCTATACTTCTCTTGTACCAAGTTAAGGCATTATTTGTTATCGGCCGAGTGTACTGTCATATGCAAGGATGATGTGGTCAAGTATATGCTATCAATGCCGATATTGAGCGGAAGAATCGGCAAGTGGATTTTGGCGCTGTCAGAGTTTGATCTAAGGTATGAATCAACTAAGGCAGTTAAAGGGCAGGTGATGGCTGATTTCGTTACTAAGCATTGTGGTACGGTAAATTCTGTAGAGATTGCTCCCTGGACTTTGTTCTTTGACGGTTCCATGTGTAAGGAGGGGGCAGGTATCGGCGTTATCTTAGTCTCACCCGGGGGAAAAGGTATGAGATCTCATTGCCGATTGTTGCTACTTCGACGAATAATCAGGCTGAGTAACAGTCTTTACTGAAGGGATTGGAGTTGCTCAGGGAAGTGTGTGCCAATGCCGTAGAGATTTTTGGTGATTCTATGTTAATAATCAATCAATTGATTGGGACGTATGAATGCCGGAGTGATATTTTAATTGCATATCATGGGAAGCGTTTGCAGTTATTAAAGGAATTTAAAGAGTATCGTCTTGAGCATATTCCCAGGTTGCATAATGAAGAGGCCAATCAGTTGGCGCAGCATGCTTCAGGGTATCAGCCGATTCAAGAAGTAATGACATCGGTAATGGTTGCCGATGACTGGAGAAAAGAGATTGCCAATTACTTAAGAGATCCGTCTAGGAAAGTTGAGAGACGATTGAGGTTTCAAGCTACTAAGTATGTGCTCCTTGATGATGAATTGTATTATCGTACACTTGATGGGGTTTTGCTCAGATGCCTTAATGGAGAGGAATCGAAGAGGTTGATGGGTGAGATTCATGAAGGGGTGTGTGGAGCACATCAATCGGCATTCAAAATGAAGTGGATGATCAGGCGGAATGAATATTATTGGCCGACGATTCTTGAAGATTGTTTTGAGTATTTCAAAGGATGTCAAGATTGTCTGAAATTTGGTAATGTTCAGAGAGTACCTGCGTCGGCAATGAACCCTATAATCAAGCCTTGGCCGTTTAGAGGATGGGCCATCGATCTCATTGGTCAAATTTATCCACCGTCAAGTAAAGGACATAAATTCATACTTGTTGCTACTGATTATTTCATGAAGTGGGTTGAAGCTATCCCGTTGAAGAAGGTGACGTCGACAAACATGATAGATTTTGTGAAAGAACATATTGTTTACCGATTTAGTATTCCCCAAACTATTACAACCGATCAAGGAACTATGTTCACATCGGGAGAGTTTGATGAATTTGCTGCCAGTATGGGGTTTAAGGTTTTGAATTTGTCTCCTTATTATGCTCAAGCTAATGGTGAGGCCGAGGCAACTAATAAGGGAGTAATTAAACTTATCAATCGCAAAATTGAAGAAAACCCTAGAAGGTGGCATATAGTATTAAGTGAAGCATTGTGGTCGTATCCGATGACATGTCATGGTGCCACTAAGGTTTTGCCATACCAATTAGTTTATGGACACGATGTTGTCCTGTCTTGGGAAATTAAAACTGGTTCTAGGCGATTGTTCTCCCAAGATCAGCTGACAGCCGATGAATATGATATCCTTATGAAGGATGAGTTAGAAGACCTAGTGGGTCATCGGCTAAGAGCTCTACTCAATATCGAGGAGAACAAGAAAAGGGTTGCCAGATGGTATAACAAGAAGGTAAAGGTGAAAGAGTTTGCTGATGGTGATTTGGTATGGAAATTGATTTTACCGATTGGGCCTAAGAGTTCAAAGTTTGGAAAATGCTCTCCTAATTGGGAGGGTCCTTTTCGCATAAAGTAGTCCGCTCCTGGCAATACTTATATTTTGGAAACCCTCGAAGGGGTTGCCTTTCCCAGAGCAATCAACAGTAAATATTTAAAGAAATATTATCCCAGTATCTAGGTAGATGTGTAAGACAATACAAGCATAAATGCCGATGGAAGAAAGGTCATGCAGAACATCGGCGGAAAGCGTATTGATGTTATATTACAAGCAAAATCAGTTGTCAAGGTCACGATTGCCGACACGGCAAATTACAACAGAGATTGAATTGATGAGATCGCACGCAGGCGAATTTGGTTCGCTTCCTCTATCTCTCTAGTGTCGTTATCGACAGTTCCCTTAATTGGCTTGATCTTTCTCTTCAACAGGATGGCCTGCCGAGCGTCGGCATCTCTTTCTTGTTGCAAGGCTTTGACCGCATCGGGGAGTTGAGTCTTCTTTTGGTTAGCCACATTTAACTTGCATTTTTTACGCACGGTAATCAAAATGATGGCATAAGCGTTTTGGAGGGAAAGAGCAAATTTTGGCGCATAAGATATTTTATGCTCCGAAATTGGGGGGCATGTGTTGACGCCATTTTTTGTATGGGTCAATATTAAACCAAGTGTATTGATCGGTAAAGAGGTAAAAATTGTTCCTTATTGGCATCAAGGGGCTATCGATTTCATTGTCGATGGAAGCAGGAAAATCTGCCGATGGTGGATGTGATGGAAGAAGCATTAAGGAGGAAAGAAGATATGTTTTGTTGATCAAGGAGGTGTTGCCAATAGAGAAAGGAGAATTTTGCCGATTGAGAGTATTATCGATGGATACAGGTCGACATGGCTGAAATCAACAGGAAAGTTGCCAATGGCAATAGAAGGAAATTGCGGATTGAAGAAGTCTGCCGATGGAAAGTTTCATCGTAAGGGAAGCGGATAAGGAAACTAGTGATTTTAATATTAGTATTATTATTATAGTTTGAGTCCGACTCTTGCACGAGTCATTTATTTCCTTAAAAGTAGGAGTTTTGTTTAGGTATGAGTCGTGTCTGTGTACAACTCCTCCTACTAGAGTATAAATATGTACCTAGGGCTCGTATGAGAAGATAATTCAATACAATCAAACAAATCTATTATTTTCGTCTTACTTTTTCAGCATCTACTTTTTCGCATTAGTTATAGTTTATCTACGAGTTCTTACGATCTTGACGGGCTGTATCTACAAGATCTCCGTCTACCTCACGAGTTCCGCTTTTTGAGCAATCTAAGCCTTGACGTCCGGGCGTACTGCTGTCGTCTCGTTCATCGTTGTTCTAGTTATCGTCCTTGTTGATTAACTGGTCAAATCAACTGGCACACCTTTGGATATTGAGTTCGGGTATAAGCCTAAGGTGTTTGCAGATCCGACGCTTTTTGTGTCAACACCAGCTCGTAGTAGAGTAAGTCATGAAGGAGTCAAACTGCAATGACCCCAAGATGACGGCATACTGCCAGGCGGTCGGCCGCCTGGAAGAGAAGTTTGACGGCCTGGAGCTCAACAACATCGCCAGGAAGTATAACAAGGCAGCGGACGAGCTCGCGAAGTTGGCCTCCGGCCGAGGGGCCGTTCCCCCCGGAGTCTTCTCCAGCGACCTCCACACGCCATCTGTCACCTGGCGCGCGGATCCCGGAGCTAAGGCCCCAACGACATCCACGGAGGAGGTCATGGACGTCGAAGAAACGCGAAGCGACACGGACAGCTCACCAGCCGTCGACGACGACCCCCTTCCTGATTGGAGAGTGCCCATCCTTAACTGGTTAATTCGGGAGCAGCTCCGGGATGATAGAAATAAGGCACACCGCATCGCGCGACACTCTAAATCCTTCGTCGTCATCGACCAGGAGCTCTACAGACGCAGCCCTACGGGGATCTTATAGCGTTGCATCCCCATTGAGCAAGGTGTGAGCCTGCTGGAGGACATACACGCGGGGGAATGCGGTCACCACACAGCCCCACGCACAATCGTCGGAAAAGCTTTCCGCCAAGGTATCTTCTGGCCAACAGCCCTAGCAAACGCCACTGAGGTGGTACGCTCCTGCCAGGGGTGCCAGTTCTACGCCAGGAAAACTCACCTGCCCACGCAGGCCCTACAGACCATCCCCCTCACGTGGCCTTTCGCGGTCTGGGGCTTGGACTTAGTAGGGCCCCTGCATAAGGCGCCCGGGGGCTTCGACCACTTACTCGTCGCCATCGACAAGTTCTCGAAATGGATCGAGGCACGCCTCTAGCCCAGATAAAATCAGAGCAGGCAGTCCTTTTCTTCATAGACATAATACATCGGTTCGGAGTACCCAACACGATCATCACCAACAACGGTACCCAGTTCACTGGGAAAAAGTTCCTGGACTTTTGTGACAGGAGTCAGATCCGAGTGGACTGGACGGCTATTGCGCACCCCCGGCAGGTCGAGCGCGCCAATGGAATGATCTTGCACGGGCTCAAGCCAAGGATCTTCAATCGGCTCAAAAGGTTCGGAGGCCGTTGGGTCGTGGAGATCCCAGCCGTCCTCTGGAGCCTCAGGACGACGCAAAGCAGAGCGACCGGATGCTCCCCTTTCTTCATGCTCTACGGGGCAGAAGCCGTGCTCCCAACCGACCTAGAGTACGGCTCGCCGCGGGTAAGGGCCTATGACGAAGAAGGCAACGAAGCAAACATGGAGGACGTCGTAGATCAGCTGCATGAGGCAAGGGACATCGCCCTCCTACATTCCGCCAAGTACCAGCAGGCCCTGAGAAGGTACCACGACCACCGAGTATGAAAGCGTGAGTTCAACGTCGGCGACCTGGTGATTCGACTCAAGCAAAGCAATAAGGACAAGCACAAGCTCAAACCACCATGGGAAGGGCCCTACGTCGTAGTGGAGGTCCTCCGCCCTGGAAGCTACAAGATCGCCACTGTAGGGCCTGACAGCCAGTTCTTCTCCAACGCCTGGAACATTGAAAAGCTACATTGCTTCTATCCCTGAACACTCCCCCCCGAATCATATGTATACGCATGTATCTCTCCTGTAAAAAGATCTAGTATGCACAACGCGAGCAGTACTCAGTCTAGACGCTGAGCAAGACACTTACCCATCCGCGGGTTCACGTCTCGCCCGGGGGCTGGGCAGGGGGTTCTTCCCTCCGATTTTTTCTATCAAAAATTTCTTTTCACTCCGATCTTTCGCTCCGCCACCACTCCCGCTCAATTTGTTCCCTAGGCTGCGGGAACGTTTTTTCTGATATTCGCAGGAACACCAGAGAGCTCGCAGCCGGTGAAGGTCACCCGGGGCCAGGGCCGCGTTTACCCATAGATGCAAACGAGGCTCAGTCCGACCTCCAACCAAACTCAACTGACGTCTGCTGAAATCGGACAAACGCCTACGCACCGCCATCGACGGGGATGGCCCATGGGCCCAGGTAAGATAAAAGGGATCGGGGCTATAGACGCCCTCGACGGCCCATTACGGTCCAGAGATACGAAGGCCACCCTAGCGGGGTTCGAAACGGCCATCTCAGGACGATAGAGCGAGGGGCGAATAGAGAATGGACACGCTAGTGGTCATTAGCCTGGCAATCGGATGCTAATGTCATTCTCAGATTTCGTATTTGAGTCCGTCGTTATGGATGATTGGTTCATGGTATTCCTATCGAAGGAAGGCAGCAGGCCCCCAGGACCTATCGAACGGACCCGGCTACTAGATGAAACTGATTTGGGGTGAGCTACTGTTGGATACCTAGAAATAGGGTACCCAATTTACCAGACTCCACAAAAACAAAATCAACCCTCGGGGGCTCTTCCGCCCCGCCTGAGCCAAGGTGGCGTCATCCGTGATGACATCAACCCTCGGGGGCTCTTCCGCCTCGCCCGAGCCAAGGTGGCGTCATCCGAGATGTCGTCAACCCACGGGGGCTCTTCCGCCTTGCCCGAGCCAAGGTGGCGTCATGTGACGTCATCAACCCTCAGAGGCTCTTCCGCCCCGCCCGAGCCAAGGTGGCTTCATGTGACGTCATCAACCCTCGGGAGCTCTTCCGCCTCGCCCGAGCCAAGGTGGCGTCGTCCGTGACATCATCGACTCTCGGAGGTACTTCCGCCCCGTCCGAGCCAGGGAGGCGTCACCCATGACGTTATCCCTGCCCTCGGAGATCTTTTCCCTGCCAGGGGCCCGTGGCGCCCTAGCCCTTATAGTCAAAAGGTCCACAGTGCTCTCCGTCCTCAGGGATGGGATTCCAAGGCATGAGGCTCCATGCCTACCCCTGTTTCCCCCTATGGTACAAGGCCCTGTGCTGCCTAACCGACGACTTCTGCACACTACACCCGCGCCATACCTCCGGCGGACACTTCAATAGGGATTAGGGCATCGTTAGCCCTGTATGACAGAACGCGGGGGTGTCTGGCCCTGTGCGACCATTCCCCGCCCATGCCCAAGTAAGGGAACAACGGAGTTCCTGGTCTCAAGACGCATGGCTACATACCACAAGGACGAACAGGACCCAGACGTGTGTCTACTGGCGCAATCTTCTCCGGGAAGGAAGGCCGAAAGAAGACAAAGCTCTCCCTTGGCAGCAGCCCAAGCCGGGCCCACGTTCATTCCTCCTCTCTCTACTGTACTCCTCCATCTCTCCCTAAGTATAAAGGGAGAGAATGGACCCCCAATCTCTAGCTCTCAACATCCGAACATTCATTCACACACACTCAAACTCGCACACACGCGAGCACACACCAGAACCAATAACCTCATACGCACGAGACCTGGGAAGGCGCTTCCCTCTCTCACCAAAGCTTGTAGTCCCCCTCTGCGAGCTCTCCACCCTCGGTAATACGACCCCGCAACACACTGGACGTAGGGCGTTCGTGCCTGAACCAGTATAAACCTTTGTGTTCTCCGAGCGTAACCATCCGAACTCCGACACGCTTAGAAATTTACTCATTGGCCGTCTAGACTCCGCCATTTTAGACATCGACAGTTGGCGCGCCAGGTAGGGGACCTTTGCGTGTCACCCGTATTTTCGAGTTTCGGCTGGTTGACCGCCACGGTGATTTCGCTCCGGGCTCCATTGTTCGTTTTGTTAGCCTGTACTTCCAGTGCCACGGGCAGGGGGCTGACCTGGCTCTCTGTCGCCCTACGGCACCCACCGAGGTAGCCATGGACGCCTTCACCGCATTGATGGCCCACCTCCATCTGTCTCCCTCCAGGGAACAAGCCGCTCGTCGGGTCGTCGTCCCGCGGGCCGATCATCTCCCTTTCGAGCGCCAGCTCGACACTCTCAAGGGACCCCAGCCAACTCAGAAGTCCCTGCATGACCTCTACTTCGCGTTCGCCAACGTGGCGGCGCAACTCGTGGGAGGGCAGCCGCTCTCCCGTGGGCGCGTCAAAGCGCCTGCCTCCGAGGCGCAACCTTTCGGCACGAGGAATGCCATTGTGTCGTATGCGGAGATGGTGGCCGCGTGGTTCCATGCTGACCCCATGGAGGGGACACGAATGGGGCTCGCATCCCGCCACACTCGCTCCGCCTCCGATCTCCTTACGAGTTCCAAGGCCACATCTTACACCGACTCAAGCCATGGAAGGATTGATCCCTGGGAACCCCTGGACTTCGACGGTCTGGAGGATCAGGAGGCGCTTCACGGTTTCCTCCTAGCCAACAATTATCTGCTCAACTCCGGCTCAAGCGATCCCAGCGAGGACAATGACCGCGAGTGCTTCATGTGCGACGCACCTCCACCCGCAGCCGCCGTCGACCCCACTCTCATCAACGAAGATGACGATGACGGCGATGGCGACCACACACCCGTCCGCCAGACAGGTGCTCCGGTACCCCAGCAAAGGCCCGAACCGCAGTCTTCGGAGGCCTGGCAGCAACAGCTCCGCGACCTCCGTGACATTGAGAAACAGCTCACGGAGCGGCAGGGAAAGGTGACCTTCGAGTGCGAAAAGATTGAGCGCGAAGCCGCCGGGGATCCCGCGGAGCCTCGCGCTCGTAGGGAGGCCCGGGCAGTACACCACCGCATCATCAGTGATGAACATGGCACGCCGTAGTTCACACGGGCAAGCCAGAACATCGCGGCAGCAAGGATATTGCTCTGCAACCTTTCGATCCCAGATGCTCCCGACGGCAAGCTCGCTCACGACGAGCTGAAGACCCTTCTGGAGCGGGCCGCGGAACAACAGGCCGAGAACTCCGCGTCGTGGAGGCGTGGGCTCAGCACCGGCCACCCAGCCGGCGTGGCTCCTGGCGACCGCGAGGGGTCGGTCCATCCGGATCCCGCACTGGCCGAACACCGGCGGTCCACCGTGCACGCACGCATAGGTGAAAAACGCGACGTGCGCGACACGCTCAACGTGCGCAGGCATGCCAAGCAGGACAGCGCAGGCCGAGTCTACCACGTCCGACGTGGCGGCCGATATGACAGCGATGAAGACCGACCTCCCACGCCGGAGCCACCGGGCCCTTTAGCGTTCATTCGCCACATCCGACGCGCGTCGTTCCCGCACCCTTTTAGACAACCAACCAACGTCATCCGGTACTCCAGGGAAACGAACCCCGGGCTCTGGCTCGACGAATACCGCCTCGCCTGTCAGGCCGGCGGCGCGGATGATGACGACTTCATCATCCGCAACTTACCCTTGTTGACACAAAAAGCGTCAGATCTGTGAACACCTCGGGCTATTACCCAAAGCTCGATGTCGAGGGCGTGCCAGTCGATTTGACCAATCAATCGACAAGGATGATAACTAGAACAAACTGAACGAGACGACAGCGATGCGCCCGGACGTCAAGGCTCAGATTGATCAGGGGTAACTAGAGCAGAGCTAGATGAGGCAAACAGCGATGCACCCGGATTGCCAAAGCCTAGAGGTACTCCCACGTGGAACTAGCAAGGATTTGACGGAGATCAAGGTGATGCAGCCCGTCGAAAGCTTGAAGAACTCGTTAAAGCTATAACTAATGCATAAAAAGGGTAAATTGCGATAAAAGGTAGAATAAGATAAAATTGGTTTGTTTTGAATTGGATTGATTGTTTATTCCATAGCCCTTGGGCACATATTTATACTCCCGCATGGAGAGTTGTACAAAGACACGATACATATCCTTTCCTAAAACAAACTCCTACTTTAAAGGAAACCGACTCGCGCAGGAGCCGGATAATAACATTTATTTCCTAAACAAACACACCTATTTTAATGGAAAATAAATGACTCATGCAAGAGTCGGACTCAAACTACTATAATAGTACTGGCACAGAACACCAGTTTCCTTATACTTCTTCTCGATGGAAACTTTCCATCGGCAGATCCCTTTAATCCGCACCTTCCTTCTTTGGCCACTTGTAACCCTCCGCTGCCGCCAAGTGCTCAGTCACGACCATTGGCATCGGCAATACTTTCCCGATCAGCAATCGGCAGCATCTCTTCGTCGGCAATCGGCAATGAGCCTTATCGGCAATTGGCGACCATCTTTCATCGGCAATCGGCAACGAGCCTCCATCGGCAATCGGCAATGAATCTTCATCGGCCATCGGCAATGATTCTTCGTCGGCAATCAGCAAGACCATCTATTAACCTTTGTCGGCAAAGATCATCCAGTCTTCATCGGCAACACCCTTAGTCTCCCCACAGCACTCTCCCATCGGCCATATTGGCTCATACTTTACCGATGCCGATGGAAAACGACCATTGACCAGTCAAGCTTCAGCCCATTTGACACGTGTCGAAAAACGGTGTCAACACATGCCCCCCAGTTTCGGAGCGTATAACTTTACGTGCCGAAATTCTCTCCACTATAGCCGTTGCTGTAGCCGTTGCCGTAGCCGTTACCCCCGAGATAGGCGTACGGTTTCCTCGATCCCCGCGTGTGGAACTGCAATTTAATAATAAAATCCCTCGATTGTAGCACTAACAGTTACAGACCACCTCGATCACCGCGCGTATCTACCGCGGGCCTCTCTACATTCTTGCACAGTGTGGAACAGAACCCCAAAATACCCCTTAACAGGCTTATAAAAGTTACCGGGATCCACACCGTCCTTTTTACCCGAGCTCATTTTACTTTCACCTTCCTGCCTTCGTCTTCAACCTCCGGCTGCTCTGAAGAACACAGGCTCGAGCGACAGTACTCCTTCGCAATCCAAGGACGAACCAAGCATCTCTCCAACTCCAAATGGCGATCCAAGTCGACATTCCGAAGGTAAAACTCATTCTTCATTCAATCCAACCTCTCTGCCCGGTTCTTTTCCCTGCAAAAACCTGATTTTATCCCCATTCTTTTTTCTGATTCGTCCTTTCTTCTTCGAACCCTAGGAGCTGTACAATAAAGTAATCATCCCCCTCGCTAGTTCCAATCTCAGTTGCCTAGGCCCAATGGGCAATCTAGACCCCACCTCCATCATTAACGCAGAAACCAATCGGGTACCACTCAGATCTGAGAGCTTCGATCTAGGATTCTGGAAGGACACATTCCGCTCATGGCCCAAGCACACCAAAGGATGGAAAAACTGGTTCTTGAGATTGGCCAGGTCACAGCAAGTGTACTGGCAGGAGCGTGACTTAGATCAATGCATTAGGCTCTCAATTGCCGATGCAGAGAGGAATGAAAACTTGATGATAGCAGCTTCATACTTCTGGTCCGATAGCATGAACGCTTTTCTCTTCAGACACGGACCAGCTACTTCCACCCTTGCCGATGTCTACATGCTGACCGGCTTGGATATCACCTCTGCCGATACGCTTAGCCTCTTCAACAGAAAAGCTGAGTACAAGGTGAACACCCGTAGTATCGGCGGCTGGACAGGTTACATTCAGGAACACCGGAAAACCGGATCGGTAACCCAACGGGAGCATGCCATCTTCTTAAACATGTGGCTGGAAAAGTTTGTCTTCTGCGGCAAAACCATCGGCCCGACCACCATGCACCTCCCCGCTGCTGAACTGCTTGCCAATGGCACAAGGCTCCCTTTAGGCAGGTACCTCCTCGGATCAGTTTACCGATTGCTGCACCAAGTATCCAATAAGCTGCTGCTAGGAGAGCCCATCGGCAATCTCGGAGGCCCCTGGTGGTTTGTCAACCTATGGCTGAACGCACATATGCACAAGGCTCTCGGGTTTGATCTATTTGCCCAACAATTCCCGAGGGACATATCAGAAGACTACCGATACGATGATGATGAATCGGCAACTCGGCCTCCGCTTAACTTTGGAGAAGCCGTCATAATGCTGCCAGGTACCGATGCCGATGTAGAGCACTTCGGCTACTATTTCCAAAAGTTTTACAATGGATTTCCTTCCTCGGAACGGGCCTGGTGGCCATACCTTGACGAACACAACCAGTTTCTGTTGCTGTTTAACCTATCTGACATGAGCTCACCTGAAAACCAAGCAATCATGATAGCCAGCATTACTCCCCGAGCCATCCCAGTAAATATCTTTGGATCTAGGAAGAACACTCCACCATCCTATGAGTTTTACTATCCATCGGTAGCGGCGAGACAATTGGCATTTGGCCAACTGCCGATCAAGCTGTGCTACTCTAGGGTAGTAAGACCCAGGCAGGCAATCTCTAGCAACCTAAACTGGAATAAAGTCATCAGCCTCCCTGTCGATGCTGACTTGTCAGACCTTGACTTGTCCTCCTGGTCGCCAACCTCCTTCATCACCAACGAGTTCAAGTCTTGGTGGCAAGAATGGAAGTGCCAGCTACTCGCCAAGTCTTCGCACTATTATCGGCACTTAATCGACGCCGATTACCTCATCCCCGACGACGCAGTAAGTCTGCTATCTGATGTACTTTCATTATTTTATTTGCCATCGGCATCACTCCTTTGCACCCATGCGCTTGACAGGCCGATGATCCAGTCCCCACAACGAGCAACAGCGGTAGACCCTTTAATCTTCAGATGATGGGCCCTATATCGATCATCGGCAACAAAGCTCCGACGTTGGCTGCCTTCACGCCTCAACAGGTACCTTCGCCGATGCCTACAACAGCTCAGGCTACATCGGCTGCTGCTATTGCCTTGACGCAAACTTATGCAGTAAACTCATCTTTACTTGTACCGATCACATGCTGTTTCATCGGCAACATTTATCTTGCATAACTCGCTTTGTATTTTCAGGCACTATGGTCATCGGCATCTGCTTCCAGCAGGCAGACGCCTTCCAGCCCGGTTGCCGATGCCCCCCGGTCTTCATCCAAGCGGATCGGCTCCCCTGCTACTGCGCCGACGAAGAAGAGGCGCTTGAGGCTGGCTTCTCCTCCACCATTGGCTCCAACTGCACCATCAGCTGCCGATGCGTCACCAGCAAGACTACTTCTGGCTCCAGTCGCACCATCAGTTGCCGATGCGTCGCCAGCAAGACTACTTCTGGCTCCAGTCGCACCACCTGTCGGCGGGTCATCGGCAAAACCTCCATCGGCTTCTGTGCCTGATCAACCGATGGATGACGCCCCCGGCTAGGAGATAGCAGCTGCTGCGACAACCGAAGCGGCATCGGCATCGGTACCGGCCATGCTGAATGAAGAAACAACTCCCGCCGTAGCAGCGGAGGTAGCATCGGCATCGGCATCATCGGCCAAACTACCCGGCGGAGGAACAACTCAACCTTCCGCACTGTCGACCCAAGTCCCCTATATCAGAACGGAACTGCCACTACATCGGAGGCGACGCCGGCCACAACTATACCAGCACCAACGGCATCGGCTGCCTCTCCAACAAGGGCTCAGTCATCGGCATTTGCCGCCGATGTTCAAGATGAAGCCGGACCGTCCAGTATGCCAAGTCCCAGGCAGGAGATCCGCTTCAAGACGGTAAGTAGATTACCTTAAAGCTCATAGTATAGTTTTACAATCGGCATATTTTAACCTTTGTTTTCAGGCCCAAGATTCTCCGGACAGCCTCTTCTCCTACAGCCTGAACCCTCAGGACGAAGACGAATGCCAAGGCCGCATCCAAGCAGACAGTCTGTTCTCCTTCGCCGTCGACGTCCCCGATGACGATGAAGAGGAAAGCTCCACCCCGGCTCTATCGGCAGAAGTCAAGTCCAAACTTGAAGAATTGCTGTCCCTGCTGCTGCAAGACACCTCTCAACTCATCCAGGACTCATCGGCAGCAAGGATCATATTCAAAGATATTCAAAGCCATCTTTCCGCCGATGCAGCAGAAACCCTCCTTCAGGCAGCTTCTATTGACATCAAACAGATCCAATATCAGAGGCTTACTAGTCGTATTGCCGATAGAGCGGCCCAAGCCAAGAGCGAGGAAGAGAAGCTCAAATTCAAACGCCTTGCCGATGAGAAGCACAGAAGCATTGGCCAAGCCAAAGTTTCCATCGGCAACCTTGACCAGGAAATCTCTCGACTATCGGCAAGGAAGGAGGAGCTGCTGGCGGAGCTGCGAAAGGTTGAAGGGGATCTGACGGCTGCCAACCAACAAAAGACCTAACTGTCCGACTCCATCGGGGCTTTACAGCAAGAAAGAGATCATAATGCCCGTCAAGCCATCCTATGGAAGAAGAAAATCAAGCCGGTTGAGGGTTTTGCCGATGCCGACGCCAAGGAGATAGATGAAATAGATCAAATTTGCCTGCGTGCGATAACAGTTATCCACTCCTTATTGTAATGCCTGTTGTATCGGCAAGGATGTAACCTGATACTTGATCTTGTCTCGTAATATAACGCTATTTTGTTTTTACCGATGTTTTTTATAACTTTTCTTTTCATCGGCACTCGACTGAGCACTATGCATCTACCCATATGCTAGGGTAATATCTCTTTAAGTATTTACCATTGATCGCCCTAGAAAATGCCACTCCCTCGAGAGTTTCCAAAATGTACGCATTACCAGGAGCAGACTGCTTTATCCGATAAGGACCTTCCCAATTAGGGGACCACTTTCCAAATTTAGAGCTCTTAGTCCCAATCGGTAAAATCAACTTCCAAACCAAATCGCCATCGGCGAATTCCTTTACCTTTACTTTCTTATCATACCATCGGGCAACCCTCTTCTTGTTCTCTTCAATACTAATTAATGCTCTCAACCGATGTCCTGCCAAATCTTCTAACTCATCCTTCATCAGAGTAATATAATCATCGGTCGTCAACTGATCCTGAAAAGATAATCGCCTAGAACCAGTTTTAATTTCCCAAGGTAGGACAGCATCGTGCCCATAAACCAACTGGTATAGCGAGACCTTGGTTGCACCATGACAAGCCATCCGATATGACCATAAAGCTTCGTTTAAAACCATGTGCCACCTTCTGGGGTTTTCCTCAATCTTGCGCTTTATAAGCTTAATGACTCCTTTGTTAGTCGCTTCAGCTTGACCATTAGCTTGGGCATAATAAGGAGAAGAATTTAACACCTTGAAACCCATGCTAGCAGCAAAGTCATCAAACTCTCCCGATGTGAACATGGTCCCTTGATCGGTAGTGATAGTCTGAGGAATACCAAATCGGTAAACGATGTGCTCCTTAACGAAATCCACCATGTTTGCCGATGTCACCTTCTTCAAGGGGATTGCCTCAACCCATTTGGTGAAGTAATCGGTAGCAACAAGTATGAACTTGTGCCCCTTGCTCGACGGTGGATAAATCTGGCCGATGAGATCAATAGCCCATCCTCTGAACGGCCAAGGCTTGATTATAGGATTCATTGCCGATGCAGGTGCCCTTTGCACATTACCAAACTTCTGACAGTCCTGGCACCCTTTGAAATAATTGAAGCAATCTTCAAGGATTGTCGGCCAATAATATCCATTCCGCCTAATCATCCACTTCATCTTGAATGCCGATTGATGCGCTCCACATACACCTTCATGGATCTCACTCATCAACTCTTTCGATTCCTCTTTGCCGAGACATCTAAGCAAAACTCCATCAATTGTCCGATAATACAACCCATTATCAAGGAGTACGTACTTAGTAGCTTGGAACCTTAGACGCCTCTCAACTTTCTTGGATGGATCCCTCAAGTAATCGGCAATCTCCTTTTTCCAGTCATCGGCAACTGTTACCGATGTCGTGACTTCCTGAATCGGCTGATATCCTGAGGCATTCTGTGCTAACCGATTGGCCTCTTCATTATGCAACCTTGGAATGTGTTCAAGGTGGTATTCTTTGAACTCCTTTAACAACTGCAAACACCGCTCATGGGCTGTAATTAGCACTTCACTTCGGCACTCATATGTCCCGATCAGCTGATTAATCACCAACATGGAATCACCGAAGATTTCAACGGCATTGGCACGCACCTCCCTGAGTAGTTCCAACCCCTTAAGCAAAGCCTGGTACTCAGCCTGATTGTTTGTCGAAGTAGCAACAATCGGCAATGAAATCTCATACCTCTGTCCTCGGGTGAAGTCAACAGAATACCGATACCTGCTCCTTCCTTGCACGTAGACCCATCAAAGAATAGAGCCCAAGGAGCAATCTCAACAAAGCTCACCATATTGCAGTGCTGAGTGACAAAATCGGCCATCACCTGACCTTTAACAGCCTTTACCGATTCATACCTTAGGTCGAACTCTGATAGTGCCAAAATCCACTTACCGATTCGTCCACTCAAAATCGGCATTGACAGCATGTACTTGACCACATCATCTTTGCAGACAATAGTGCATTCGGCCGACAGTAAATAGTGTCTTAATTTAATGCAAGAGAAGTATAAACATAAGCACAATCTTTCTATGGCCGAATACCTAGTTTCAGCATCCACCAACCTTCTGCTCAGGTAATATATTACACGCTCCTTCCCTTCAAACTCTTGAATTAAGGCTAATCCGATAACACCGTCATCGGCAGACAAATATAACCTGAAAGGCTTCCCGTGTTGAGGTGGAACTAAGACTGGAGGATTTACCAAATATCTTTTAATTTCTTCTAAGGCTATCTGCTGCTCCTCTCTCCATATAAACTCTTGATCGTCTTTCAATTTTAACAGAGGGCTAAAAGAATTAATCTTACCAGACAGATTGGATATAAATCTTCTAATGAAATTAATCTTGCCGATCAGGGACTGCAACTCAGTCTTGTTTGTGGGAGCAACTACCTTGTCAATTGCATCAATAGACTTTCTGCCGATTTCAATGCCTCTCTGATGCACCATGAAGCCCAGAAACTGCCCTGTCGATACGCTAAACACACACTTGTTAGGATTCATCTTCAACCCATGCTCCCTCGTGCACTCCAATATTTTCCGCAAATCAGCAAGATGCTTTTTGAAGTCTCCAGACTTTACCACCACGTCATTGATGTAGATTTCAACTATTGTGCTGATGTACTTATGAAAGATAAAATTTATTGCCCTCTGATAAGTAGCACCGGCATTCTTCAAGCCAAAAGTCATGACTACCCACTCAAATAAGCCAACGTGTCCTGGACATCGGAAAGCAGTCTTGGATATGTCTTCTTCAGCCATGAATATCTGATTATACCCAGCATTACCATCCATAAAGCTAATAATTTGGTGCCCAGCAGCAGCATCGATCAGCAGATCGGCGACGGGCATCGGGTAGCCATCCATCGGCGTAGCCTTGTTCAGATTCCTGAAATCAATGCAAACACGAAGTTTTCCATTCTTTTTATACACAGGAACCACATTAGAAATCCAATCGGCATATCGGCATTGCCGAATAAATCCAGCCTCGATCAACTTGGTAATCTCAGCCTTAATATCGGGTAAGATAGTAGGATTGCATCGGCGTGCCGGCTGCCGATGTGGCTGAAAACCAGACTTGATGGGTAACCGATGTTCAACTATCGATCGGTCTAAACCAGGCATCTCTGTATAATCCCAAGCGAAACAATCTTTATTCTCTTTTAATAAGTCAATCAACTGCTGCTTACATTGGGAATCTAACTTAGCACTAATAAAAGTAGGCCTAGGTTTACTACCATCGCCGATGTCGATCTCGAGCAAGTCATCGGCAGACGTAAAGCCCTGCCCCATTTTTCCGTCATCGGCGAACTGATCCATTAAGACTCCTCCTCAGGACCGACTGCTTGGATCGGCTTGATGCGGTAATCGGCAACTTTGAGGAACTCTTTATCCCAGGCCTCGCCAGATATGCACCTGGTCTGCTCATAAGTGTCCAACTCTGCCGATGCAACAGTAGATGGGGCTTCACCGCGGACGACTTCAATTCTGTTCCCGATCCACTGTACCAGGCTTTGATGCATAGTAGAAGGGATACAGCAATTAGCATGGATCCAATCCCTCCCGAGGAGCAAGTTATAAGTGCCTTTGCCGCTGATTACAAAGAACGTTGTCGGCAAAGTCTTACTGCCGATGGTTAGGTCAACACAAATGGCTCCCATGGCGGTTGACACATTGCCTTCGAAGTCCTTAAGCTTCATGTCGGTTTCGACCAAGTCCTGATCACCTTTGCCTAGCTTCCTGAACACGACATAGGGCATTATATTGATCGACGCGCCGCCATCCACCAGCATCTTAGTCATCGGCTGACCGTCCACTTTGCCTTTAACAAACAGAGCCCTCAAGTGCTGCCTCTCATCTTCAGCGGGCTTTTCAAAGATAGCCGTCATCGGATCCAGCACCAATTGCGCCATATCGGCAACTTCTTCATCATCGCTGACGGGCGCCACGAACTCCATCGGCAACATGACAACCATGTTTATATCTGTCGATGGGCCCCTGTCCTTACGCTTCGGCCTCCATTGCTTCTCTCTCGAGGGTTCTGCACTGTCGTACAGGTCGTCGTGGCGCTGGCGTTGAATCCTCCTCTTCTGGGTCTTAGTCAAACCCTTAGGGCACCATGGAGGAAGCTTGGTCTTCCAGACGGGTTGGTGCCGCTTCTCACTGCTTACATCGGCACTTCTTCCGATGTTGGGATCTCTGGAGAATATCTCTTCGTCGGGCACTCTAGCATTAGCCATCTCCTCCAGCTCCCTCTGGTCAATACGCCTGCCAAGCCGATCATGGGCACTGAGCTTGCCCCCAGTCGGTCATGTGCCGACCTGTCCTCTCTGAGCGGCCTGGCGTGCCTGGATGCCTGATCATCAAAACAAGGTCGCTTACCTGACCGATCGGCTGTGTAGTACCCATTGCATTCTGGACAGTTATCGGCAGTGGGCGGTTTGATGCCTTCTTCCCAGCAATGAACGAAGAAGGGACACCTCCAGTGGTCCTTATGTCGAAGCCATTCCCGATGATCCTCTTCTTCTTGTCGATACTGTTCTTCACGTGATTACCGATGATATCGCCTTGGCTGTTTGTGAGTAATCACCACTCCAGGAGCCCTGTTGGCGCTGTTACCCTCATCGGCAACCTTCTTACCCTTTCTGTCATCGGCAAACCTCCTTGCATCGTGCTCAGGCACTTGGTAGTTAGGGTCTACCGATGAATTCCTTCTGGCAGCTTCCGATGTTAGCACTTTGGTTTTTTGCACTGATCTCCACCATGTTGTTCGGGAACGGGTGCTGATCTATCCTCATTGGTTTCTGGACTTTAGAGTTTTCGAACTTGATACGCCCAGATTCGATCTCCGACTGCAACTGCTGCCTGAATACTTTGCAGTCATTGGTACTGTGTGAGGTTGCATTATGCCACTTGCAGTACCTAATCTTCTTGAGCTCTTCGGCCGATGGAATCACTTGGTTGGGCGCCAACTTGATTCGCCCCTCTTGCAGCAACAAATCAAACATCCTATCGGCCTTGGTGATGTCGAAGGTGAACCTTTCAGTCTCCTTTTGGCTGAACGGACAAGACACCAGCTTCTTATCCTTCACCCATTTGGCCGCATCGACACTCATCTCTTCATCCGATCCAGAGTCTTCTTCTTTCCCGATGAAGGTCACCTTCTTGTTCCACGTCTTCCTGGGCTCAAAGGCTTTGATATCCTGATCGGCAATCCTCTGCACCAGGTGACTTAGACTCTCAAACTCCTGGGACGCGTACTTGTCCTTGATGTGCGGCAGTAACCCTTGGAAGGCCCAATTTGCTAGTTGCCGATCATCAAGCACCAGACTGTAGCACTTGTTCTTCACGTCCCGCAGCCTTTGCACGAAGCTCTCTACCGATTCGTCGTTGCGTTGTCTCATTTTGACCAAATCGGTAAGCTTCTTTTCATGTATGCCAGCAAAGAAGTACTTGTGAAACTACCTCTCCAGATCGGCCCATGTAATTATAGAATTTGGAGGCAATGATATGAACCACGTGAATGCCGATCCGGACAATGATGAAGAGAACAATCTCACCCTTAATTCCTCCCTGCTGGCAGCTTCCCCACACTGGATAATGAAGCGGTTGATGTGCTCCATTGTTGACGTGTCGTCTTGGCCGGAGAACTTGGTAAAATCAGGCACCTTGTACCGATTTGGAAGAGGAATCAAGTCATATGCAGGCGGGTACGGGGTCCGATAGGAGTATGTGTTGACCTTGGGTTTGATACCGAATTTCTCTTTCATGATTTCGGCGATCTTACCGACCCAGTACATGTCCTGCTCTTGCCGACTCATTGGCTGATTGTCGACTGGTGGAGTCGGCTGATGCGCCTCTTGAAGATGTGCAGTAGTCGCGGGCGCAACACCAGTCATCTGGACGCTATGCATCGGCTGACTTACCGATGGATAGTTTGGCATACTTGGCGGATTTGGCTGAACCGTCACATTCATCGGTTGCTGTACCGATGGTCCGCTCTGAGTGTAAGATGGGCCTCCATAATAATACATCGGCGCGCCAGGCTGCTGAGCTGGTGGCTGGTTGACCCATCCAGGATTATAAAGCATTGGCATATGACTTGCCGATGGCTGATAGCTGACCGGAGCATACGGCTCTTGGATCCTAGAGCAATTGATCACCAGGTTACCTTGGGGAATCGGTACTCCAGCTTGAGAGTTTGCCGCCAGAGATTGACTGCCGGTGGTTATAATGTGTTGCATCGGCACGGAGCTTGCCAATGGTGGCATCAGGGGTATCTTGGGGATTACTTGGAGATCATCTGATGGCACTTGTATGGTTGGAGCAGGCGCAGAGTTGTGCGTCATATGAGCCATCGGCTGTGACTGCTGCCGATGCCGTAGAGTTCTTCCAAGCTGGACCGTCTCCCTGCACTAGATTAGAGCCCGCATATAGATTTGGAGGCATACCGTATCCCCACCAGTTAGCGGAGGCTGGCCCTGAAGTTGCCGATGGGGCCGGATCTGCATTGAACTTGATAGTGTCGCCAGCGTTCGGCCTTGGTGATGTAGCCACATCGGCAGATGGTTCCACAGGGGTGGAAGACGCCATTTGGGCCGCCGATGGGCTTGCAGATGCCAATCCAGGTTGATGGTACGCCGGACCGGCATATCGCGGTGCATGTCCTTCTTTGAATGTTTGTGCGACAACATTGTAGACAGTATTGGACAGCACGCTGGAGTGGTTAATCAAAGCTTGACTTACAGCGGCATTAACCATCTCTTGCAGCTTACGAGGGTTGGCGTCGTACGTGACCTGCCGTGGCAACGGCGGATCTTGCTTCTGAATTGCTTCGCTGCTCCTGCTGAGGCTGAAGGACTTGAGATACAGCTGCCTGTATTCCTCCATAGCCCGCTCCATGGCCTGCTTCTGATCATCTTTCAGATCGGCCTCAGACACTTCAATGACATTCCTCTGGTTGACATCGGCGTGATCAGCCATGCCGAATATGTAGATTTGTATAATCTGGTCCCACTGGGCGTGCCAAAAGAGGTGTTGACATAAAAAGCGTCAGATCTGTGAACACCTCGGGCTATTACCCAAAGCTCGATATCGAGGGCGTTCCAGTCGATTTGACCAATCAATCGACAAGGATGATAACTAGAACAAACTAAACGAGACGACAGCGATGCGCCCGGACGTCAAGGCTCAGATTGATTAGGGGTAACTAGAGTAGAGCTAGACGAGGCAAACAACGATGCGCCCGAATTGCCAAAGCCTAGAGGTACTCCCATGTGGAACTAGCAAGGATTTGACGGAGATCAAGGTGATGCAGCCCGTCGAAAGCTTGAAGAACTCGTTAAAGCTATAACTAATGCATAAAAAGGGTAAATTGCGATAAAAGGTAGAATAAGATAAAATTGGTGTGTTTTGAATTGGATTGATTGTTTATTCCATAGCCCTCGGGCACATATTTATACTCCCGCATGGAGAGTTGTACAAAGACACGATACATATCCTTTCCTAAAACAAACTCCTACTTTAAAGGAAACCGACTCGCGCAGGAGCCGGATAATAACATTTATTTCCTAAACAAACACACCTATTTTAATGGAAAATAAATGACTCATGCAAGAGTCGGACTCAAACTACTATAATAATACTGGCACAGAACACCAGTTTCCTTATACTTCTTCTCGATGGAAACTTTCCATCGGCAGATCCCTTTAATCCGCACCTTCCTTCTTTGGCCACTTGTAACCCTCCGCTGCCGCCAAGTGCTCAGTCACGCCCATCGGCATCGGCAATACTTTCCCGATCAGCAATCGGCAGCATCTCTTCGTCGGCAATCGGCAATGAGCCTTATCGGCAATCGGCGACCATCTTTCATCGGCAATCAGCAACGAGCCTCCATCGGCAATCGGCAATGACTCTTCATCGGCCATCGGCAATGATTCTTCGTCGGCAATCAGCAAGACCATCTATTAACCTTTGTTGGCAAAGATCATCCAGTCTTCATCGGCAACACCCTTAGTCTTCCCACAGCACTCTCCCATCGGCCATATTGGCTCATACTTTACCGATGACGATGGAAAACGACCATTGACCAGTCAAGCTTCAGCCCATTTGACACGTGTCGAAAAACGGTGTCAACACCCCTTCATCTTTCGGACTCGACCCGCACGTGGCTCGAGCATCTGCCACCCAACACCATCGACGGGTGGGAGACTCTGCGACAAGCCTTTGTTCAGAATTTCCAAGGCACCTACACGTGCCCAGGCAACCCCTGAGACCTCCGCAGCTGCAGACAGAAGGCGGACGAGTCCCTCTGGGAGTACATTCGTCGCTTCTCTCAGCAGTGCACAAGGCTCCCAACGGCGGCCGACGCAGACGTGGTCGAGGCCTTCCTCGCAGGCACAACCTGCAAAAAGCTGGTCCACGAGCTGGGCCGCAGCAACCCTCGCACCACCGAACGACTCCTCGACATCGCCACGAGCTACGTGTCGGGAGAAGAGGCGGTCGGTGCAATATTCCACCCCGACAAGGGAAAGGGCAAGGAAGTCGAGACCGCCGGTGAAGGCAGCTCGAACCGCGCCTAGAATAGGAACAGGAAGAAGGGTAAGCCGCAACGTGGCGACAACGACAACCTTGTCGCAGCGGCAGACCGCAAGCCTCCCCGTCCCCAGGGCGGGAAGAAGGTAGGCAAGTTTGATGACATGCTCACAAAGTCGTGCCTGTATCACAACGGACCATTCAAGCACACCCTCCAGCAGTGTGACATGATGGCCAGGTACTTCAAGGTTGTCCCTGACAAGGACGAGCCGAAAGAATCAGAAGGCTAGGACGGGGACGGGGGACGCGAAGACTCCTACCCCCACATCAACAAGTGCCTCATGATCTTCGGAGGTCTCGAGGCCTATGGATGCAAGCGGCGGCAGAAGAGGGAGCGGCGCGAAGTCTTCACAGTCGCCCCGGCAACTCCGGCCTTCCTCGACTGGTCGGAGCCTGACATCACGTTCGACCGAGATGACCATCCGAGCCACATTCCCCACCCGGGTCGTTATCCACTCATCGTGGACCCGATCATAGGGAGCGTGCGCTTCACCAAAGTACTGATGGACGGGGGCAGCAACCTCAACATCATGTACTACAATGCCTTCGAGGCCCTCGGCCTACGTAGGGAGAAGCTTTGATCCTCGAGGGCTCCCTTTCAGGGAATCATCCCTGGGAGACAAACAGTACCCCTGGGGTAGATTGTCCTGCCCGTCACGTTCGGGGAACCGGACAACTTCCGGACCGAATATCTCACCTTCGAGGTCGTGGCTTACCGAGGGACTTACCACGCAGTGTTGGGGAGGTCGTGCTATGCGAAGTTCATGGCCATTCCCAACTATACTTACCTCAAGCTCAAGATGCCAGGGTCGTACGGCATCATCACAGTCTCCTTCGACGTCAAGGTGGCATACCAATGCGAGGTGGACTGTTGTGAGAACGCCATGGCCGAGGTGCGCGGTGAGGAGCTAGTGGCAGTGATCGAAGCCGCTGACAAGATGGACGTCGACCCCTAGAGCGCGAGGAGCTCGGACGCCCATGACACCAACAGCTATGTCGTTTATCTACCTTTACTAAGTACTCTAGCACATTGTACATACGCATGTAATACTTTATAAGCAAATAGTTTGAGGTATAAAAACTGGGGAACTCTCGGACCAATCGTTTAGCAAGGTGCACTCCCAGCGCGCGCCAAAGCACACCTCGCTCGGGGGCTGGGAAGGGGGGAATCCCCTCCTTTTTCTCTCCAAAAACTTTTGCACGCAAAACATCCGCACTTCTTCTTGTCGAACCGCGGCAACGGGCCGTGAAGTGCTCCGACTCCCCAGAGGCAAGCACTTCCACCCGACCGCCCACCTGAGCAGATCAAATCTCTTATCAGGAAAGACAAAGCAAGTAGGATAAAATGGTAAAGACGTAGAAACTAAAAAACAAGCAAACTTAAGGCAAGCTCGCTAAGGAGCAATGAAAACTTGTCCAAGCCCCTCTGGGGTGCACCACATCACAAGATAACTTCAATTGTTTGTTACAAGGGTCCTCGGCCCTGATCTCTGACCACACAGGGTCACTCCTCTGGCGGCGGGAACACATCATCGTCGAGCTTGGCGGCCAGGATCGCTGCAGTCTCTTCCGCGTCATCCTCGATCCGGTCGAGCAGGTCCTCTGGGGAGTCCGGGGGGTACCCTTCGCTGACGAGCGCAGGAGTCACCGTGTCATGGAGGCAGGCGACGATGGCCATTGTGCAGTGGACCCCGATGCGCAGGGCCTCCCGGATGTGCACTTGGCCCCGCTCCCAGAGCAGGCAACCGCGGGTCCTCGCCGCTGCCGGACCACCCTCGACGGCTACCACGCTGAAAAGGTGGCACAACCCGTGCACGGCCTCGTGCAACGCCTGCGCCTCCTGCGCGCCGGCCTGCAACTCTGAAGCAACAAAAAGGGGATCTCAACCTCAGAACAAAGGACACACAACGCCAAGGCTAACAAGCAAATGAAGGAAGCATACCTGCGTTCTCCCCTCCAGGCCGTTGACCGTCGCGCGGAGCTGCGAGATGACCACTGTCAGCTCATTGACCCGGGTGGAGAACTCCAGAATCCTCCGGTCGGCATCGGCATTGCGCTCGCGCACCCGGTTGGACAGATCCTCGAGGCGGGACACGGCGTCGTCGCGCTCTCGACCGTTGATGTCATGTTGACGCCACATGGTGTTACGCTCCTCCTCCACGGAGTCCATCGCCGAGACAGCTCGGCATCGTCCCTCGGCTTCAGCGTCGCGCTCGGCCGTCAAGCGTCGCACCTCAACCTGACGCTCTGAGCGTTCGTCCGACAACATTTGGCGGACCGCCTCCATGTCAGCAAGAGCTGCGTTTCACTCTTGCTCGACCCGCGTGACGTCACCGGCGGTCCGCAACGCTAACGTCTGGGCATCCACCGCGCTCGACTCAAAAACGCCCAACTGCTCCTCCAGCTCTACCACGCGACGGCGAGCCGCGACAAGGTCCTCCGCCACGGCGGCTCCCCCGACAGACGTCCATGACCCAGTGGCCCACCGGCTGGCCTCACGATGATGGAACGCCGACTTCTTGATGCTCGTCGCCATCAGGATGTACACAAAGAGAGGCGTCAGGAACACGACAAGTAGGAACAAACAACATTTACGAACAAGACAGTCTCTCACATTGCCATGATGCGAGAAGTCCTCGGAGAGCGACGCGACGGCCCTCTGGATCCGCTCCACGTTCCGCGCGATGCTGAGGCCAAGCTCCTGACGGGAACCCGCCACCCGATTCCAATGGTGAAGCTCGCGCCGGTCATCCAACCTGAACACGGGGGATCCCAGATTCCCCTGATCAGCCCAGATGAGCTAGTCTCCGTCCTCGAAGGAGCGACGGTCAGGACGGAGACGGCACAGGGCCCCGGAGGCCTCTTTTCTCCTAGCCTCAACCGTCTCGCCTGGCGAGGTCACGTTGGAATGGGAGAGGACGGCTTTCGATGCCCGGGCAGATGCTACCTCCCCTTCGGTGAAGGACTCAGGACCCGCGGTGGGCCGAGCCGGCATGTTCGGAGGAAGGGGGGCTGCTCAGGGGCTCCTCCTCACTCACACCGACCACCTTGACCTCAGGCAGGACGGTCGCGATCCCCGCGGCCGCATCCACCTGGGCGGCTCAACTCCCGTCAGCTAGCCCCGTCGCGGCCACCGCCGCCACGTCTTCCGTCGTCGCGGGCGGTAGGATCCCCTTGGCTTTCGCGGCCGTGGGGTCACCCACGCCGCCTTCCTCCCCAAAGTCGTCGACGACTACCACGGCCGAGAGAACATGCGGCGTGATAACCTTAGCGTCGGCGTACGCGGAAGCAGGTGGCGTCTCTCTGACGACAGCGGTGTTGGTTGGGGTTGGCCCGGCTCCGACCTCGGCGGCGTCCGCCAAGTCAACGGCCGAGGAGGCGCCGGTCTGTCCCTCCTCGGCGGACGCCACCCCCCGGCGCAGTCTTTTCCACCCCGCATACGTAGAGCCGCCGCCGGTTCTGAAACATTCGTTACGCTCATTACAAATTGCGGGCATGGCGCCCAACAAGGCAGAGGATGGAATCGAATGTAACCAACTCACCCTCGAGAGAAGACGCATTTCCGCTTCGGCCCCACCCCGCTGCGACCGGCGGCGCCCGAACTCTAGCTCTGTTCGACCCCTCCGGATGGGGCAGAACGGGGAGTCACCGGGACGTCTCCAACGACGCTACCCTCGGAACCCCCTGGGGCCAGGTGCGCACGGAGCGTCCTAACCAGGAGCACCTCCGTTGCCAGCGCGACCTCCGCAGAGTAACGCAGTGTTCTGGCCGCCAGCGATTCCGGCATCACCTCAGGTTAAGGACGCCCGTCCTCGTCGTCACAATCGTCATTGCTGCCATCCCCACTGAGGCCACCGCTGCGTTCGTCGGACTCGGTGGGGGACTCTTCCTCCGCTTCCCCAACATGACGCTGTCTGGCCCGCCGCTGTTCTAGCTCCGTGCGCCTCAGTGCTCTTTCGGCTTTCCTCCTCTCGCCTGCATCCGCTTGCTGCCGTGTGTTCCGCTCCTTGTTCGCCAACCGCTGCGCCGACAGAACGGGAAGAGGGGCGGCCACGTGACGCACCGACGAGCGGGGTCCCTGCGGGGAAAATACCGAAGAACCATGGGATGTTACCGTCAAAAGAAGGAAACGCGAGGGACAAAATAAACACCACACCATCTGCGCTTACCAGATCAACGGACGCAGGATCCGAGCGCATCGGGGGGCAGCGCGCGATGTCGTCGGGGGTAAACGTGTTCCACAGCATACCCCGCATAATGGAAATTACACGGTCGAGGCTCAGCTCTTCATCCGCCATGGCGGTCCCCTCGCGCAATGCTCCGGGCACCATGTCGCTTAGCGGGCGCGCCCGCACCATGAGCGGAAGGACCCGGCGTAGAGGAACTGAGCGATGACCCCCGCGAGGTTCAGTTCATGTTCCCGAAGCAGAGCCAGGGTCTGGAGGTGGGGTTGTATCCTCGCCAGCTCGCGCAAGGTGGGTCCATGATGCCAGCTGGGGAGCTCCTCCCCGAAACGTCAGTCAGTGAAAACCGGGAGCGGCGCCTCGGGGTGGTTCCGGATATAGAGCCACTGCGAGTGCCACCCCCGGTTGGATGAAGTCGCCCGCGCCGACATGTAGGACGACAAGGAGGAGGAGTGTAGGCTAAGCACGCAACCCCCGCAAGACACCACCGACCTTGCAACGCCGGAGTTGACAAGAAACACCGACGCCTTGAAGAAATGTTTCCACAACACGAAGTCCGGCTCCGTCCCCATCATCCCCTCCGACATGGCCACGAAGGCCGCAAGATGAAGGACAGAGTTGGGATTAAGGTTATGGAGTTTGACCCCGTAATGGTTGAGGATCCTGCGAAGGAAGCGAGTCGGCGGGGTCCAAAACCCGCGCTTGTGGAATGGGAGAAAGGAGACCACATAACCCTCGGGCAGTTCCGGGGCGTCGGCACCGGTGGGGACGATCCACTCGGCGACATCACCGGCGGAGAACTCAGGGCGCAGTAGCCCCGCTCTTACCAGCTCAAGTACCCGCTCACGCCCGAGCGAGCACTGCTCCCAACTCCTCGAGGGCTGATCTCCGCCCATAAGGGGCGTTCACTTGGGGAACAGTCTGCGGCGCAGCGGAAGGCGTGGCTAGGGTGTAAGCACGGCGGCGCAAACACTAGGAGCAAGGGGAGACGACGCGAACAAGAGCAGGAGGTGGAAAAGGCAAACAACACAAACGCAGGAGGGATGACGCGGCACGCGGATATTAGTAGGGACCCGGAACGTGGGGCGTCGCCTCATCAGTTCTCCGGACCACGCCGAGACCCCACTACCCAAGTCGCATTAAACATGACTGCTCGGCTTCCTTGCTTCTACTGTTCGCGGGAATATCGGGAACCGCACGCGCTGCGGCAGGTAACGGACACCACTCGCTTTTTTCCATTCGTTCCGACTCGCATCCTATATCCATCATCATTGCAGGATCAACCTCGGGCTCAACGCACGCGCTACGGCAGATTTTTTTCCCTCACACGTCCCCAGCCAAATGGCACGAACCTCCCGAGCGTGAGCGCACCTCGGGAGAGCCCCCGACTCGTCCGAGCTCGGTCGACTCACACAAAGGTTGGAGGGAGACACGCACATGTGGCGCAACAAGCGGCAACGGCCCACGGGCCTAGGTAAGCCAAAGGGATAGGGGCTATAGACGCCCCGACGGCCTACTACGGTCCAGAGAAACGAAGGCCAACCCAGCGGGGTTCGAAATGGCCGTCTCAGGACAACGGAGCAAGGGGCGAATAGGGAATGGACACGCTAGCGGTCATTAGCCTAGCAACCGGATGCTAAGGTCATTCCCAGATTTCGTATCTGAGTCCGTCTTTACGGATGATTGGTTCATGGTATTCCTGCCGAAGGAAGGCAGCAGGCCCCCGGGACCCACCGAACGGACCTGGCTACTAGATGAAACCAATTTGGGGTGAGCCACGACATGGGCCACAAGCCGGAACCCCAGCGAACGGGAACCGAGCACCCCACTCAGATTTGCCCGTTATTAACTCGATGAGCATCCATGGTTCGTCCGCCTCGAGGATAGCATGGACCGGCTCAAATTCCCCCATCTCGCGGAGAGATGCGCGGGGAATGCACGAAAAGACGGCACAGAACCGAGACGTTTCTCTACACCGAGTAGAGACTCAGGGGTTGCCGCCGCACCTCTCCTATCAGTTCTAATAACTGGATAACGGAGGGGGGAAAAGAGGCGCCATGCCTCACCCGTCAGAGGTCCACACAGGTAAACACAGACACCTTTTTCATTTTAGATCCACATATATATTGATCTTTACAGGGGTTACACGCTCTCTGAGAGCCGACGGAGGCATAGGCCTAATCATCAGCCACCAAAAAACACTAGAACGTTTACAAGGTGGACCGAAGGGAAATCCTAGGCCGAAAGGCCAAAAAACTAAGGGCACCCTCGGGGCACCCACATTAGTTATCATGCCACCGACCGATGCAGCCGCATATCAAGGTCAGGTAACCCAGCCGCGAGGCTCGGGGGGACACCTGCCTGATACCCAAGGACGCGTCATACGACGGCATCACGACCCATGAGCCACCTTGATCGGGCGTGCTACGACCGCAGAGAATAGTTGTCACCTCGTCTTCAAGAAGCCCTGGGTCACTTTTCCGCCTCCGGAGTCGGCTGGGCGCCTTACAGCTAAGTCTTGTAGGATTACGAGGTTGCTACGCTAGCCGGAAAACAAAACTTTTCAACCTCATAAACCCGGATCTACTGCTAGTTATAGGTTACGGGATTACCAATAGACGCGCAGGTGCAGCGGAAGACGACTTGATGTAGTTGTGCGCGTCGCAGCAGGCAGTGCAGTTGCGTGGTCGTCCGTCTCAACGTCCCCTTCGCGCGGTTCGTCCTTGTGCTCCAGATGCAGCACCTCCGAGGAATCCCACACGTGCAGGGAGGAAGCGTTGTGCCTCCGGACTGCTAGGTCGGCGAGGAGCAAAAGGCACGAGCGTGGGGAGGCGACGGCGGCTGCCAAAAGGCGTGGATCAATATCGCCCCGCGCCCACCCCTTGCTTATATAGGCGTCCTGACGAGCTCCCACGTTGGAGGCCCATTAGTAACCCTAAACCTAGTCTAATTCGGGTCCAACCCGAATTAGGCTTCCAGCCCTTTAAGCGTGCGACCCTATGGGCTCACGCATACATAGACATGGCCCAAGTACTCTTACTCGACCAATAGTTGATAGCGGCCTCTAGCAAGGCGTGTCAACTCCTATGCATACGCTATGATCATATCAGACGAACCACTATGACCATGTACAAGTTATTCCCTTTGCCACTCGATATATGGTTCAACTCGTGGGTTAACACTTAACCCAAGCATGACCATGCATTTGTTGATCCAATCACATGAGTGATCCAGTGATATCTCTCTCACGAAGAGAGGGGCAAATTCCATCTTGATTGTCTATGTCTCACAGCATGTTTTACGACCACCCAATGACCACCTTTATAACTACCCAATAACGGAGTAGCGTTTGATAGTCCCTAAGTAGATCGTTTCACATCTTGAGTACATACCACAATCTCAGGTCTAAGGACATAACGTTCATGACATGAATAGAGACTTTCTCTTCTTGGGTCAGTCCAGCCTACATGTCTCACATGTGCCCACATTATTAGTTTGACATCTCCATGTCTATGACTTGTGAAACATAGCCATCAACTAATACATGTGCTGGTCTAATATTCAAGTGTGCTCTTACAAGAATGCCGACAAGGGACAACTTTTAGAATAACCATTCAGGTAATTGAGTTCCACAAACAATTCACACAATCGTCAATCAATACTCGTTGTCTATAATGGATATTCAAAGAACACTTTATTAATCATGGATACAATCGGAATATAATCATCTACATGATTAGCTCTAGGGAATATTCCTAACAGTCTCCCACTTGCACTAGAGTTAATCTCTTAGATGTCTAATCCCCATAGACGTCAAGTGTGCCTCATGCTTAGGCTGTGGAAGAGCCTTTGTCAAAGGATCTGCATCATTCAAATCTGTATGTATCTTGCACATTTTGATCTCATCTCGACCGACGAACTCTCGAATAAGATGAAACTTCCGCAGTACATGTTTGTTCTTTTGGTGATTCCTTGGCTCCTTAGCCTGCGCTATCGCCCCATTGTTGTCACAATGTATATTCAATGGGCCGGACGCATTTGGAAACACACCAAGTTCAATGAGGAACCTCCTCATCCAAACACCTTCCTTTGTAGCGGCAGAAGCTGCAATGTACTCGGCTTCTGTTGTAGAATCAGTCACCGTCTCCTGCTTGGAACTTTTCCAACTTACAGCACCACCATTTATTGTGAACACAAAACCTGATTGAGACTGTGAATCATCTATGTCAGTTTGAAAGCTAGCATCGGTGTAACCATTTACAACGAGCTCCTCATTACCTCCATAGATTAGGAACACATCTTTAGTCCTTCTCAAGTACTTAAGAATGTTTTTAACAAGCGTCCAGTGACTCTCACCTGGATTGGCTTGGTACCTGCTCGCAACACTTAGAGCATATGAGACATCTGGGCGAGTACATATCATGGTATACATGATGGAACCAACTGCCGAAGCGATGGAACCTTACTCATTCGTTTCCGCTCATCAGCTGTCGAAGGACACTGCTTCTTGCTGAAATGTATACCATGTGACATAGGCAAGAACCCTTTCTTGGATTGTTCCATGTTGAACCGTTTCAACACCTTGTCAATGTATGTCTCTTGACTTAATCCTATAAGCCTCTTTGATCTATCTCTATAGATTTTGATGCCCAAAATGTATGTTGCTTCTCCTAAATCCTTCATAGAAAAACTATTATTCAGTGAAGTCTTTACAGATTGCAACATAGGAATGTCATTCCCAATCAATAGTATGTCATCCACATACAAGATTAGAAATACAACAGCGCTCCCACTTTCCTTCTTGTAAACACAAGGTTCTTCTTCATTTTGACGAAAGCCAAACCCTTTGATCACTTCATTAAAACGAATGTTCCAACTCCGAGATGCTTGCTTCAACCCATAAATGGATTTCTGTAGCTTGCATATTTTTCTAGCATTATTAGGATCAACAAAACCTTCGGGCTGTATCATATACACGTCCTCCTCCAAATTTCCATTTAGAAAGGTTGTTTTAACATCCATCTGCCAAATCTCATAATCGAAATAAGCAGCAATTGCTAGAATGATCCGAATAGATTTAAGCATCGCTACCGGCGAGAATGTCTCGTCGTAGTCAACTCTTTGAACTTGCTGAAAACCCTTTGCAACAAGTCGAGCTTTATAGACGTGAACGTTTCCATCCATATCCTTTTTCTTTTTATAGACCCATTTGCACTCAATAGGTTTAACCCCATCAGGCGGGTCAACCAAGTTCCAAACTTGATTGTCTCCCATGGAATCTATCTCGGATCTCATGGCACTTTGCCATTTCTCGGAATCTGGGTCCATCATTGCTTCCGCGTATGTTGCAGGTTCGTCATCGTCTAACAACAACACTTCCCCACGTGCCTCACGGATTCTTGCTGACCTTCGTGGTTGTGGTGGTGTTTCTCTTGCCACAGGTATCTCAACTTGTTCTGCTACATTAGCATCACTCGTAGAGTTATCTCCTATTGGCTCATCTTGAACTTCTTCAAGATACACCTTTTCTACACTTTTCTCTTTGTTGAGAAACTCTTTCTCTAAGAAAACACCATTCCGAGCAACAAACACTTTGCCCTCTGATCGGTTGTAGAAGTAATACCCTAAAGTTTCCTTTGGATATCCCACGAAAAAGCATTTGTCCGACTTGGGTGTAAGTTTATCTGACATAAGTCGTTTGACATAAACTTCACAACCCCAAATCTTAAGAAAAGACAAACTGGGACTCTTACCAGTCCATATCTCATATGGTGTCTTGACTACGGACTTAGACGGTACCCTATTCAATGTGAAAGCGGTTGTTTCTAGAGCGTATCCCCAAAATGAGAGTGGTAGGTCTGACTGGCTCATCATAGACCGAACCATGTCCAACAAAGTCCGATTACGTCGCTCGGACACGCCGTTTCTCTGAGGCGTTCCAGGTGGCGTAAGCTGTGGAACAATTCCGCAACTCTTTAGATGATTGCTAAACTCATGGCTCAAATATTCGCCTCCTCGATCAGATCGCAAGGCTTTAATTTTCTTGCCACGTTGATTCTCTACTTCATTCTGAAATTCTTTGAACTTTTCAAATGTTTCAGACTTATGCTTCATTAGGTAGACATATCCATATCTACTAAAGTCATCAGTAAAAGTTATGAAGTATTGAAATCCACCTCTTGCTGTCGTGCTCATTGGTCCACATACATCAGTATGTACGAGTTCCAACAAGTCAGACGCCCTCTCAGGAAATCCTTTGAATGGCGCCTTGGTCATCTTGCCTAGTAGGCAAGCCTCACATGTCTCGTATGATTCAAAATCAAACGAAGCTAGAAGACCATCATCATGGAGCCTCTTCATGCGATTCTCACTTATATGACCCAAACGACAATGCCACATATATGTAGAACTTAACTCATTAAGCCGAGGCCTTTTAGCATTAACATTACAGATAGGTGTATCATCAAGATTTAAAATAAACAATCCATTCACAATGGATGCAAAAGCCACAAACATGTCATTCTTTGAGATCACACAACCATTGTCTTTACTCGCAAATGAATAACCATCCTTCATCAAACATGAAGGTGACACAATGTTTCGACTTAAACTAGGAACAAAATAACAATTATTCAACTCCATGATAAATCCTGACGGGAGGTGAAGTTGCATCATCCCAACGCTCAACGCAGCAACTCTTGCATTGTTGCCCACGCGGAAATCAACTTCGCCTCTTCTCGTGCTTCTACTTCTTACCATTCCCTACATCATATTGCAAATATGAGCAACCGATCCGGTATCAAATACCCAGGAGTTAATGTAAGAATCAGCGAGAAAAATATCTGTAACATAAACGACAAGTGTACAAGCAGCGGGAGTACCTTTACTACCGCCATCCTTCTTTAAGGACTCCAAGTACAGCTTGCAGTTTCTCTTCCAGTGACCTTTCCCCTTACAATGAAAGCATATTGCTTCAGCAGCTGGTCCATTGGCAGGAGGAGGGTTTGGCTTAGAGATCTCATCTTTAGCCTTCGCCTTCTTCTTCCACCCAGCCCTCCTTTTAAAGTTAGGCTTGTTTTGGACCGCCATCACATGGCTACTGCCTGCTGCCTTCTTGATATCAGCTTCTGCTGTTTTAAGCATGCCACACAATTCATTCAAGCCCTTCTCCGCCCCATGCATATGGTAGTTCGAGATGAAGTTTCCATAACTGGGCGGAAGAGACGCAAGAATGAAATCAGTTGCCAACTCTTGGCCAATTGTGAAGCCTAGCTTCTCCAACCTCTGAGTGTAACCAACCATCTTGATTACATGTGGCCCTACAGGTGTGCCCTCAGCCAGCTTGGTTTCTGCAAGCGCCTTAGAGACATTGAACCTTTCAGTCCGCGCTTGAGTTTGGAACATATCTTCAAGCGCCACGATCATATCGTTCGCTGAATGATTGTTGTCGAACTGCATCTGTAGATCAGGTTCCATACAAGCAAGCATGAGGCAACTCACTTCAAGATTAGCATCACATGCTTTCTTGTAAGCGGTTTTCTCTGCAGTAGGTGCATTATCATCAGGTTCATCTGGTAACGGGGTGTCTAGAATATCTTCCTTTTTCTTAGCCCTGAGAACAATTCTCAGGTTGCGGATCCAATCCGCATAATTTGTTCCATTCAACTTATCTTTCTCAAGAATTGATCGCAAAGTAAATGGTTGATTACTGGGAGCCATCTACAACAAAAGTAATGCAAAATACTAAGACAATGTATCCATGAAGGAGTAAGTTATATCAAAATAAAACATACTCCCACTAAAATCAATATCCCTCAATTGATACTTAGTGATTCAAGACCCACAACTAACAAGTCAACTAGTGAGCTTTAGCATCACAGCTAGAAGACATGGTAGATCGGTAAGCAACACTTTGCTAATCATATCACATATGACTCTTGTTGTTGGGCAGCATCTCTATGCTACGCTCAACCTCCCCATGCTTCAAGGTCCCTAACCGTTAGGATAACCTTGTTCAAGTAACCAAACCTTCTGCTAGTAAGTGTCCGACACAAACCTGTCTAGTCAAGGAAAATTAGTGGCACCCTAATTTCATAGACCCACCACCAATCGTACAAGACACGTGACAGTGCAAGGTTTGGGGAAGCATACAACTTAAACATTGCTGAGGGATCATTCTACTTTACTATCATATTCATGTAGACAAAACATAATAGCCAACAACAAAAGTAGAACAAAATGAGAATCACATTCACACATAGTGACTTGGTATGGCCCTTTAAATAATGGTGATCTCCATCTCCATCATCTTGCCCATCATGGTGATCTTCATCTCCATGATCCACGTGTGACATCCTTCTTGTGATAAGTCCTCCAAGAACTATCTTACCGCAAGCTATACTAATTACATAGTCGCAAGATCACAAGATGGCACGCAGGCCAATACATCAAAAGACAACACATATGGCTCCAGCCGTGTTGCTTGCATGTCACGCAGGGCATGAAAATTACATACAATCACATAGGCCATACCAACCACATCAACTCCTGCAAAAACACGTTAGGCGTAGAACAATTCTAGGCGCTATAGCAGATAGCAACGGCGGTCCCGCCCCCCGCGGGTTTCAGGGCAGCGCCCTGAACACCAAGCGGGATTACATAGATCGCATCTATGGAATCACTATGAAAATCTCATCGGACTGATCTCATCAGACTGGAATTACATAGATCGCATCTACTTCCGACGCGCATCACATGCGCCCGGCTTCTGACTTAGGTTTCAATTCGATCAATCTAATTGATCTCCAACTCGCCCTGACTAGATTTACTTGTATCTGTTAACTCGGATGGCGGAATTCCGACCGGTACGAGTAGGTCGATGCAATACCATCGCAGCAAGACATGAACCAAAGTCTGAGATTCAACATAAGACCCGCATATCACCATATGCTAAGATCTGAACCAATAACGAGGCAGTAACGGCTCTGATACCACTGTAGGATTACGAGGTTGCTACGTTAGCCGGAAAACAAAACTTTTCAACCTCATAAACCCGGATCTACTGCTAGTTATAGGTTACGGGATTACCAATAGACGCGCAGGTGCAGCGGAAGACGACTTGATGTAGTTGTGCGCGTCGCAGCAGGCAGTGCAGTTGCGTGGTCGTCCGTCTCAACGTCCCCTTCGCGCGGTTCGTCCTTGTGCTCCAGATGCAGCACCTCCGAGGAATCCCACACGTGCAGGGAGGAAGCGTTGCGCCTCCGGACTGCTAGGTCGGCGAGGAGCAAAAGGCACGAGCGTGGGGAGGCGACGGCGGCTGCCAAAAGGCGTGGATCAATATCGCCCCGCGCCCACCCCTTGCTTATATAGGCGTCCTGACGAGCTCCCACGTTGGAGGCCCATTAGTAACCCTAAACCTAGTCTAATTCGGGTCCAACCCGAATTAGGCTTCCAGCCCTTTAAGCGTGCGACCCTATGGGCTCACGCATACATAGACATGGCCCAAGTACTCTTACTCGACCAATAGTTGATAGCGGCCTCTAGCAAGGCGTGTCAACTCCTATGCATACGCTATGATCATATCAGACGAACCACTATGACCATGTACAAGTTATTCCCTTTGCCACTCGATATATGGTTCAACTCGTGGGTTAACACTTAACCCAAGCACGGCCATGCATTTGTTGATCCAATCACATGAGTGATCCAGTGATATCTCTCTCACGAAGAGAGGGGCAAATTCCATCTTGATTGTCTATGTCTCACAGCATGTTTCCCGACCACCCAATGACCACCTTTATAACTACCCAATAACGGAGTAGCGTTTGATAGTCCCTAAGTAGATCGTTTCACATCTTGAGTACATACCACAATCTCAGGTCTAAGGACATAACGTTCATGACATGAATAGAGACTTTCTCTTCTTGGGTCAGTCCAGCCTACATGTCTCACATGTGCCCACATTATTAGTTTGACATCTCCATGTCTATGACTTGTGAAACATAGCCATCAACTAATACATGTGCTGGTCTAATATTCAAGTGTGCTCTTACAAGAATGCCGACCAGGGACAACTTTTAGAATAACCATTCAGGTAATTGAGTTCCACAAACAATTCACACAATCGTCAATCAATACTCGTTGTCTATAATGGATATTCAAAGAACACTTTATTAATCATGGATACAATCGGAATATAATCATCTACATGATTAGCTCTAGGGCATATTCCTAACAAGTCTCCCCAGCTGCTCCACGATCGAGGACACTACCGGCAGGCAACCCCAGGCCTGCCGTAATTCGGTAGCCCCAAGCCCGCCAGTCTCGCCGACGGCGACATCTTCCTCAACATACAGTCAAGGATAGGCCAGCTCCCGGGGTCACGCAGGCGAATTGCAGTGACGATTCCCGCAGACACATCCTCGACTGTCCTCTGGTGAGGGTTAGCACGCCATCAGCACCCTCGGGGCAAGGAGCAGGAGCCATTCCGCAAAAGGGATGGATCCTACGCCCTTCATCCCAGGGAGCGATTCGTGCACGACGTGGTCACAACCTTCCGCTCCACACGTGCTTCGGATAAGAGAAAGCTATGCACATCTCGCAGAGCTTCCTCTTAATCCTGCCATTGAGCGAAAGGGGACACGCGCACCCCCAACGCAGAACTTCCTCTGAACCCGGTGCTGCTCTCAAAATGCCGCCCGCCAGGGCAGGTCAAGAGACTCCGACGAGGCCTCGGAAGAAGAATCTAGGGCAAGCCATACTGTGTGGATGTGGATCTCCCCACAGGTGGCCTCCCCTATTTATAGCCCGACAGGGCACTCACGCGGCAGTAGGCCTGTGAGTCTACAACAACTCCTCCCGGCCACGCCGCACTGTGCGATAGCACCCACATTGAGAGGGTGCAGCGGGGCTATAAGTTGCCAGGCAGACGGGTGGCTCAGGGCGCGCCGTCCGCAGTCTTAACCGCAGAGCAAGTGACTCTTTGGCGCTGTTCCTCGAACGGGAAAGACACAGCACGCCCACTTTTGGGCCACGGGGTGGGGGGGGGAGGGGCGCAGTCAGACCACGAAACCCGACAAACATATCTTCGACCCGTCAATCGTCCGTACAGGCCGAAAGACAACACGACGCGGTACCGACTCGTCACCTCAGGGCACGTCAGCCCGAGGCCAACAGTGCCACCCGCAGCAGGGCTGGCGTGCAACCAGAGCTCTGGCTCTGACATACGGAGCAGACCACTCCCTCCCCGCCTCGTGAGGGAGATGAAGGGTCAAGCACTGTGCAAGGTTTCCGAATAAGCCCTTAGGAGGAAATTTTCCCCCTAAGGCCTCGGGGGCTACACCCGGCGGGTGCGCTCGCGCGCACCCACCAGAATCCAAAAGTCTAACCAAACCACCATAAGCGCTCTCGCAAGCCTCCAGTGTAGTCCTTCACTACATCGAAGGCTCGGGGGCTACTGTCGGATACCTAGAAATAGGGTACCCAATTTACCAGACTCCACAAAAACAAAATCAACCCTCGGGGGCTCCTCCGCCCCGCCCGAGCCAAGGTGGCGTCATCCGTGACGTCATCAACCCTCGGGGGCTCTTCTGCCTCGCCCGAGCCAAGGTGTTGTCATCCGAGATATCGTCAACCCACGGGGGCTCTTCCACCTTGCCCGAGCCAAGCTGGCGTCATGTGATGTCATCAACCCTCGGGGGCTCTTCTGCCCCGCCCGAGCCAAGGTGGCGTCATGTGAGGTCATCAACCCTCGGGGGCTCTTCCGCCCCGCTCGAGCCAAGGTGGCGTCATCCGTGACGTCATCAACCCTTGGGAGCTCTTCCGCATCGCTCGAGCCAAGGTGGCGTCGTCCGTGATGTCATCGACTCTCGGAGGCACTTTCGCCCCGTTCGAGCCAGGGAGGCGTCACCCATGACGTTATCCCTTCCCTCGGAGATCTTTTCCCCGCCAGGGGCCCGTGGTGCCCTAGCCCTTATAGTCAAAAGGTTCACAGTGCCCTCCGTCCTCAGGGATGGGGTTCCAAGGCATGAGGCGCCATGCCTACCCCTGTTTCCCCCTGCGGTACAAGGCCCTGTGCTGCCTAACCGGCGACTTCTGCGCACTACACCCGCGCCATACCTCCGACGGATAGTTCAACAGGGATTAGGGCATCGTCAGCCCTGTATGACGGAACGCGGGGGTGCCTGGCCCTGTGCGACCAGTCCCCGTCCATGCCCAGGTAAGGGAACAACGGAGTTCCCGGTCTCAAGACGCATGGCTACATACCACAAGGACGAACAGGACCCGGACGTGTCTTTACTGGCGCAATCTTCTCCGGGAAGGAAGGCCGAAAGAAGACAAAGCTCTCCCTCGGCAGCAGCCCAAGCCGGGCCCACCTTCATTCCTCCTCTCTCTACTGTACTCCTCCATCTCTCCCTACGTATAAAGGGAGAGAATGGACCCCCAATCTCTAGCTCTCGACATCCGAACATTCATTCAGACACACTCAAACTCGCACACACGCGAGCACACACCAGAACCAAGAACCTCATACGCACGAGACCTGGGAAGGCGCTTCCCTCTCTCACCAAAGCTTGTAGTCCCCCTCTGCGAGCTCTCCACGCTCGGTAATACGACACCGCAACACACTGTACGTAGGGCGTTCATGCCTGAACCAGTATAAACCTCTGTGTTCTCCGAGAATAACCATCCGAACTCCAACACGCTTAGAAATTTACTCGTTGGCCATCTAGACCCTGCCATTTTAGACACCGACAGCCACGACATGGGTCGTGAGCCGGAACTCTAGCGAACGGGAACCGAGCACCCCACTCAGATTTGCCCACTAGTAACTCGACGAGCAGCCATGGTTCGTCCGCCTCGAGGATAGCATGGTTCGGCTCATATTCCCCCTTCTCGCGGAGAGATGCGCGGGGAACGAACAAAAAGATGACACAGACCCGAGACGATTTTCTTTACAACAGGTAAATACTCGAGGGCTGGCGCTGCACCACGGGGCAAGCCTCACGCGTAACAGGTCGAACCAGGTAAACGCAAAGCAAAAACAACATCTTTCATGTAGTAACCATCGCAAACAGTTACATTCCATTCCAGGGAAAGGAAGAACAGGACAAACAAGGCAGACATCCACACGCAGGTGATTACAAAGTGGACTGAAGGGGGATCCCAGCCGAGGGCTAAAGGAAAGAAGAACAGGGTAGGCATCCAATGCCCTGTGCAGACCAGTGGTGCCGCTCCGAGGAGCTGCCTATCAGGCCAGCCTCCGACGAGTCGACAGCCGCTGCTCCGCCTCCCGGGACAGAACAGCGGCAGCACCACCACTCCCAAGACCTGCGCGGTCGACTACGCAGCCAGACAAGGGCATGACGAGCTGGTCAAGCATTTGTCCGGACCGCGCCTCGTCCATCGCGCCGAGGACCCAACTACCCTCCGACACAGCAACGCCCCCCCAGTCTCGGGGAGGCCTTCACCAGCACAGGAGGGCATTCAGGGCCACTGCCTCGAGGCTCAACTAGGCGTGCAGCACCAGTGCTTACACAGGTGCTACATGATCAGGGCATCCCCGCGCCAGAGCGCGGGTGATGCCTGCCTGGTTCCCAGGGCCTCGGACGGTGACACCGTGACAGTCCCACACCAGCGCAACCGGACAAGCCGACCCACAGGCTCACCGTCTCCCGACAGTGGCATTGCCACCAGCAGGGCCAAGGAATGTTTGGCTTACAAAACTGCGCGGGCGAATCGCGCAGTCTTTCCAATAGACGCATCCTCGGCCCCCTGCGAAGGGAGACGATGACGGGGCACCACCGCCTCGTAGGAAGAGACCGAGGGAAAGAACTGTGAATCTCGCAGGGTCACCCTCGACCTCTCCTACGCAACAACACGAGACGGTGGCGCCACCAACGTAGAACTTCCCCTGAGTTCGGTGTACTCTCAAAGGACCGCTCGCCAGGGTGGCTCGAGGGTATCTCCGACGAGACCTCGGAGGAAGAAGGAAAGGCAAACCATGCTGGGGGATTGTTTATTCCATCCTGCGGCTGGCAACCCCTATTTATAGCCCGCTAGGGCACTCACGCAACAGCCAACCCGTGAAGCCACAACGCTCTGCCTCCCCTAGCAAAAACCACACTGTGCAACAGTGTCCGTTTCATTAGGGGCGCCACAGAGCCATAAGTGGCCAGGCAGACGACAAGTGCGGGGTGGGTCTTTCGGAAAATTTGACCACACAGGGGCACCACATTCGCAACACCCTCAAACAGGAGAGCACGGAGGACCTACTTTCGGGCCAAGAGAGGCGCTATCTGACCAGGCTAATACAGGCCCGACATCGACCGGTCAGACAGACGCTCAGACCGAAAGACAGCCCCACGCAGTCTCGATTCGACACTTCAGAGCGTGTCATCCCGAGTATAATAGTACACCCCTGGCAGGGCTGGCGTGCAAGCGAAGCTCTGACCCCGTACGGGCGGGGCAGTCCTCTTCCAATCCTCACCTCTCGAAAGGGGCGAAGGGCCAAACACATTATACGACTACCGGATAAGCCTTTAGGAGAAAAATCTTTCTCCTAAGACCTCGGGGGCTACACCCGGCGGGTGCGCTCGCGCGCACCCACCGGAATTCAAAATCTAACCAAACCACATAAGCTCTCTCGGAAGCCTCCGGTGTAGTCCTTCACTACATCGCAAGCTCGGGGGCTACTGTCGGATACTTGGAAATAGGGTACCTGATTTACTGCACTCCGCAAAAAACAAAATCATCCCCGGGAGCCCTCCGCCTCGCCCGAGCCAGGGCGACGTCATCACTCCCGGGGACCTACTACCTTAACCAAACCAAAGGGGGCGGTACTCCCTCGGAGGACCTTCCGACTCGTCCAAGCAGGGTTGACGTCATCCGTGACGACATCTACCCTCGGGGGCTTATCGCTCGAAAGGACTAAGGCAACGACACTCCATCGGGAATTCCTCCGCCTCGTCCGAGTGAGGGTGACATCATCTGTGACGTCATCCGTCCTCGGGGGCTTTCCCGTCCGAACCGACTAAGGCAATAACACTCCCCCGGAGGATCTTCCACCCCATCCGAGCCTGGATGACGTCATCCGTGATGTCATCCACCCTCGGGGGCTCTTCCGCCTCGTCCGAGCTTGGGTAACGTCATCCGTGACGTCACCTGCCCTCGGAGGCTTCCCCGATCCATGGAGCACTTTAACCTGTAGTCAAAAGGTCCATAGTACAGACTCGTCCATAGGGATGGGGGTTACAGGCATGGAACACCATGCCCACCCCTGTAGAATCCTTGCGGTACAAGCTCTGTATATCCGTTTTCATCACTCCCAACATTTGCAAGAACTCTTCGATAAAAAGTTTTAACTGATATGCCAGATATTGTATCATAGTTGATAAGTCAGACTGATAAACAATGACCAGCAACAGACACACCATCATGACCAACACAACCAATAGTCCCCGCATTTGCAAGAACTCTTCGAGAATAAGCTTTAGCTGAGACCTCCCGTGTTTGTTTCTCATAGGTTAAAGTTTAGTCATGTTACATTGGATGTTTATACACTAATTTGGAGTATCATATATAGGCTAATTACAAAACCAATTACATATATTGAGACTAATTTGTGAGACAATTCTTTTGAGTCTAATTAGTCCAAAATTTAATAATGTAGTGCTACAGTAAATATTTGGTGATGATGAATTAATTAGGCTTAATAGATTCGTCTCGTAATTAGTCACAAGTTGTGCAATTAGTTTTGTAAATAATTAATCATATTGAATTATTATGACATTATACCGAAAATATATTGTTTTTCTAATGCAACAAACATGATTATTATGCTTATATTAGTTTTTTAGCATCTTAATATCCTCAGTTGAAAAAAACTTAAAATTTAAAAGTTGTTAGACGTTGTCCCGATCTACTATATAAACTTCATATTCATTGAGTATGGTATTGGAAAATTATGATTTTCTAAAGTTTAATTCTAATATGTCACCCAGTGATACAATAAAACAATAATATCATGCAAAGGAAAGTGTAGTGGAAAGGTTTTCCACGTTACAAACACCATCTTACATGGTAGATGTTGCGGCACCAATACATGTGACGATGCAACATTATTTTGTCACGGCAGCAACATTGGTGTGACCATTGACCAAAGAGTTAGGCGTTTTTTTTTTAAAAAAAAATATTATCTATATCTAATAATAACAGTAATACTCTACTGAGAACGTCCGGATGGACGGACGAACGCAACTTTTCAGTCTTCTCTCGCCTTTTGACTTGCCTTCCGCATCCGGCTCCCTTCTGTATTAAAAAAAAGAACTATTCGAGAACTATTCTGATCTAATCCTCTAGCTCCTCTTCACATCCTGCCGCCCGCTGTCTGCGCTTGCGCATGCCTGCTACTCCGCGTCCGCTGCTCTTGCCCTGGCTTCTCCCTGCTGTCCAACGCCGTCCAACGCCGTCCGACGACGCTGATGGCCTGGGAGCCGCTCACCACGTCGAGGCGGCCTGGGAGACGACGCTCCTCGCTGGACCCCTCTGCATGACGGTGAACGTCGGTGAGAGGAGCCCATCAATGTCGGTGAGAGGTCTGTAACTCTCGCAACTCCCCTACCATGGTGGCTTCTTCCCCAGCCCGGTAACGCTCCTGCCCTGGCGATGCCCCTCCACATCGGGAGCCCACAGATCTGATGGCTCTTACTCCCACACTGCAAGATCTATGGAGAGCAAGCAGATCCACTCATCTCTGACGACATTCTTAGATGTGGCGTGACCATGTTGCAGGGGAGTCGACGACTCTCCTCCACCTCGACGCGACGCCCTCCCCACCATTATGGCACCCTCTCTCACCCCGACGACCGAGATCCTCTCACCCAGGCGGCCATGGCGCCAACACCAAGCTCTCTCTATCCATCTCTATGTTGCAGTTGAGTCATGTTGCAGTTGAATCATTGAAAGGATCAAGATGCCCAAGAAGGGGGGTGAATTGGGCTTATTTCAAATTTCTAAAGCAAATATGAAATCCTATCAAGTGTCAATCACCCCGTGCCTACCAATTAGTGTGCCTTAGACTATGAAAGCGGTAGCAAGCCAATGAAAGTAAGAACGATGCGGAAAGTAATGCGGTATGAAAGAGCTAGGGATAGAAATCTTGACACGACGACGTTTTGCCGAGGTATCGAGGAGTCGACACTCCCCCCTAGTCCTCGTTGGAGCACCCGCGCAAGGGTATTGCTCCCCTCTACCCGCGCAAGGGTAGAGTGCTCTCTACGAGTTGATTCTTCGCCACTCCGACTTGGTGAACCGATCACAAGTCGATGGAGAAGGGCCGCCGACAATCTTCCGGCGATCACCTTCCTCCCAAGCACCACCGGACCGTCTAGGTGATGTCGATCACTAAGAGTAACAAGCCTTGATCTTCACTTGACTCACTCAAGCTTCACAACTAGAGGATGCATACTTGAACTCTTGGATGAACTAGAGGAGAGGATGGATGGATTCGCGAATCACTCTCTCTCTCTAGGGCTCTTGCTCTCTTCCCAACCTTCTCAAGCAACTCAGCAACTGAAATAAGAAAAGGCAAGGTGGGAGAGAAAGGGTGGAGCTATTTATAGCCCACACACAAAACTGCCTCGGGCTCGAAAACGCTCTGCGTTTAAGTTGGCGACGGACGTTCCGTCACTTGCCCCAACAACTAGTTATTGTTTACATCAGCAAGCGTCGGATGCTCCGACGCTTGGCGACGGACGCTGCGCCTCAGCGTCCGGCGCCAACTGGCTGCTCTCGGGTTTCTAGGAAAATATTCCCAGACGCTCGTGAGCGTCCGACGCCCAGGCGACAGACGCGTCCGTCGCAAACTGGACGTCTATGGAGCTCTCTGTGTTGCCGCCGGACGCTCGGGCGTGCTTACGTCAGCGTCCGGTGCCCTGGACTTCAGCGTCCGACGCCCATAGAAGCTTCCTCTCAACTTCGTTTTTCGACGCGATGAATATGGAATTTATTCTAGGCTATCTTACGATCACCATAGGCTTGCTTAGAGCTAAGGATGTCAAGTGTGCACCACACTTAGGTCATGAAGCTCTCCTAAGTCAAGCTACTAGTCTCAACCCCTCTTAATAGTACGGTCAAAGATCAAATAGAAGCTCTATCTATTTCTAAGTGCCCTTCATCATCTTATGGCACTTAGCCTGTCATTTTAGGATCTTCATCATGTCACTTTGAAATCCGAAACGATATCCATCTTGGGGGCTAAGTGATAACCATTGATGCCCATTCATGTTGATCACTATGGCTAAGCTACGCATAGCCTCTGCAAAACACACGTTAGCCATAATAATCGCTAATTGACGTTAATCACCGAAACCAATAGGGTCATGATTCTTCAATCATATAGATGTTGCAAAAGTAGATTTCTGGATGTTGCAAGCGTTTGTTCGAAATGTTTCATATGTTTCCAGACCTATTGTTGCAGCGTTTGATCTAGATGTTGTATATGTTCCACAAATATGTTTGCAAATGTTTATGCGGATGTTGCATATATTATGCAAGTGACTTTCAAGTGCTTTTTGAATCGTTTCAGACGCATGTTTCAAATGTTTCAGTTGTGTCGTACGTATGTTGCAATTATTTTATTTGGATGTTTCATTTATTTTATTTGGATGTTTCAAATGTAGATTGGAGTGTTGTGCTTATTGCAATATGAACCACCTGCTGCAACTTTCGGAGCATGTGCGCAATATGAACCACCTACTGCTCCCTAATCAAAGTGCATGTGCCCATGCAGAGCTCAACACCCAATGTATGCGCAATCAAACGCCCCACGGTGGAGCATGCATGCAAAGTCAACTTGGGCACCTGCGCTCTGCTCTCGCCCTCTCTCTCACATGAAGTTGGATGGGTCCTACACACATGGTCTCATGCAGCCGTAGCAACAGCGTGGGGGCATGAAGCATGCTAGAAGACACAGCAGCACGCGAAGACCCATCAGCAGTAGCAGAGACTCGGGGCGTCGAAGTAGGCACATGATGCAGTAGGTGCGCGAATCAGGCCTCGGGTAGACCCATCAGTAGCAGTAGCAGGCATGGGGCACGAAGTACTATAGGCACGAGCAGACGTAGCATGTTAGCAGGCACGGAGCGCAAAGCCAGCGCGGGCAGACATAGTAACACGCAGATGTATGGGCGTCCGGACACGTGCCTGCATCCGGACGTCCGGACGCTAGTGTCGTCCTAATAATAAAGAGGCAAAATTTCACCCCCATTTTTTTTTAGTATGGTCTCCTCTAACTAACCTTACAAATGTAAAATTGTATATATATAGACATAGGTTTTAGGAATCCTAATCTGAATATATATACATGGACATAGGTTCTAGGAATCCTAATCCGATCTAGTTAGTTGAATATATGAGTCCTAATCACTCATGATAGAAAAAAGATAAAAGTAGAATAAACCTGGTCACCGGAGTCCTATCCAATTTGGTCTCTACGCATCAAATATGTGGAAAGAAAACTATGCTGTCTGAACCAAAGTGAGATAACAAGGTTTCCTAATTCCTATTATCCTACATCATTTGTATGAACCAACCAAAAAAAGTGAAAAAAAAAACTAATCGTAACTTAGCCGGGATTTTCTAGACTAGGCAAAATTTCCGCCACTTTTTTAGTCCGTCCTATCCTTCTCCGCGTGTCAGTTTCCGATTCCAATACGTTTTTTTTCCAACCAATCTTTGTTTTGTCCGTGCCTATTGTTTTCTTTCCGTCCATATCCTCCTCACGATCCCTATAACGTCTAGAACTCGGTCGTACCTAGATAGCCCTCAACTACCCATGAGCCTAGGGGTGAAAGTGGTGTGAATAATCCTCCGCTCCGAATCCGAATTTTAAGGATATGGAGAAGTGTTTTTCAAATCCGTGCGGATATGGATAATCCGAATCCGATTACATGCGGATGTTGACGAAATCCGATGAATATGGATTATCCGATAATTGAACATGGATTATCCGATGCTTATAATAGGATAACCGAATATTTTAAGGAGCCCAAACACAAGAGTACAACCCATAACACTAACATTATTATATTGTAGTGTATAATCATAGTTATCAATTTTTTTTTATTTTGTAAGCATAAATGATATCTAATAAATTGTTTCTCATCTTAAAAAAAATATGTAAGCACATATTATCCGACTTGGAAAAGTCCGCTTTCAATCCGAAACCGGTCCGAATCCGTATCATTTTCGACATCTAAAAAATCCGCTTTTGTATTCAAAACCGTATAATATCCAATCCACTCCGAATCCGATTAAAAAAATAAGATTAGGATATGGAGAAGCTATTAACCGATCCGATCGGTTTTCATCCTACATGGACCCTCCGTGCGTCAAGACGCGATAAAAATAAAACCGAACGGGGCGAGTCCTCCGGACGAAACAACGGAGATAGGAGCGAAGTCGCTGACCCAGACAAACTGAAGCAGAGGATGTGCTAGCGCGGCGTGGCGCCGAGTCGTTGAGTTGGATGCAAACGAACCAGGGCAAAAGACCGTGCGGGCGAGGCAGGGGCGCACCATGCCAGGAGCCCATGAGTCATCTCGTCGCGGCGGGCACGGTTGCGCGGACGAACTGACGCAGAGTTGCCGAGCCATACAGACATCGTCGGGGCAGAGTAGGTCGCGTCGCGTCATCGTCTGCCGCTCCGTGCATCCCAGGACATGGCGGCACCGTTTGTATTCACCTTCTCCGTCAACACTGGCACCGTCGCCTACCAGCTCCGCTTGGGGCTTCCCGGTGGCAGCCAACACGCCCGTAATTTCAAAGAATAGAGAAGGAAATCAAATCTAGAGAGAGAAAAAAAAGTCAAAATCAATCGAGCGCAAGAAAACAAATTCTACGGTATCCACCAATCACCTGAAGCCGGGCGTTGCGTTCGTCGAACCGGGCCACCGAGATTCTTTGAGCGGCTCCAATCTGCAGAGCAGCAGAGACAACTGTGTCGTGAAGATAGTGAGGAAGAGAAGCTAGGCTGGCTGCGATGTTTCGTCCTCAATACCATGGACCAGTTCATGCTCAAGAATAGGGGGCTTCAAGACGTATGCACTCCAAATCGGATCCGCACAGCAAGTTGGCCTCCTCCCTCACTCTGTGGCGTCTAGATTCATGGGCACATCTCATGTCTATCTAGGAAATTGCTACAGTACCAGGAGAGGGGAGAGAATGAGCAAACAAAGAAGGTAACTTGGGCTTCGGGGCAACAGGGAAGAGGATAACATAGAAATAAATTGTATCGTGTTATTTTTTAGGTAAAATATTGATATATGCACGTCTGTTAGGTCATGGTCCAACCGTTCTAATTGAGTCAAAATAAAAATATATACGTAAGCTAACCATGAAATTAACTCCGACAAAAATACAACATTTTAGAGCATCTCCAACAACTTCTTAAAATAGGTTGGTATTTTTATAACTTTGTCAAAATCACGAAATTCTCTCTCCAACAACTTGGTAAACCAACTTGCTATTTATTCCAAATTTGTATCCATCGGTGTCGCACGTGGATATATACGCGCGCGGAGTAGTTTGCTATCGACTTTTTTTCTTCCCCTCCCGCGATTTTTTTCTCACGCTATTTTTTCTCGAGCCATTTTTTTTTCTCCCGTGACGAGGGCTGACCGTGGCGCCGCCGTGCAGCACTCCGTTGAGTGCAGGAGGAGATCATCGACAAACAGGAGATCATCGCGATGACCGTGGCTGACCGTGACGAGGGTCTTGACGATTCGCTCAACGACAAACAGGAGGAGATCATCGCAAGCGCCGCCGTGCAGCACTGCGATGAGTGCAGTGACGACCCACGGCCCTCGGTGACGCGTCGTCCTTGCCGGATGGCCACTCGGGATGCAGATGATGGCGAAGCGATTCAAGGCCGCCATGCCCGTGCTCGACCTCGCCGAGCCGGGACAGTTCGCTCGCCTCGTGCGCCGATTTTTTTCTCCCGTGATTTTTTCTCTAGCAATTTTTTTCTCCCGCGACGAGTTCCTCGGGCTGGCCACGGCAGACGGCGACGGCATGCTGGACCGCAACGAGTTCCTCGGGCTGGCCCGTGAGGCTGTGGTGGCGCCTCGCTATCGAGCTCGCGGCGCTCGACGAGACTTATTTTTTCAAGTTTGGTAAATTGGAATAGCAAATTGTTGGAGAGAGGATTTTTTTTCACTTGTCAAATAATTTTGTAACTTGCTAAACCTTATGTCATTTTTTCCAAGTTGTTGGAGATGCTCTTACTCTTAAATAACCTAAAGTATTAGGACTACGGCCAAAATACAACATTCAATCTTTCGTTTTCTCCCGTTGAAAGCACGGGATTTATTTGCTAGTTACTAAAATATATCAAATAAAAAAAGATTGATAAAAATTAAAAAAATCCGCAGGATGGCACCGGAACGGAATTAGTGGGCCAGGGCTGATTGCCGTGTGAAGCCAGCTACGGGATGAAGAAGTAGCCCAGGACGATTCACCTCGGGCCTTGCTGGGCTAGTGGGCCCCGTGCCGGCCTGTGGCTATGGGCCTCGCGATTTCTGGCTAAGCGTTGCCTTGTGCCGTTCAGTCGGCGTGCTCGCTCTCGTGCGGCAACTGGTCGAACGCCGACGACTACAACAGGTGCTTTTCTTCGGTCCCCTCGCCGGATTTTCTTCGCGTTCTTCGCCGGCGACGAGCACCCACCAGGTATGCACGTACCCTCTCTCTTCCAATCTTCCGTTGCTGCTGTGCGAAATCGGACGCGAGCCCCTACCTGAAGGTATTGGGCTATTTATATTCGGATCTGATTTGATTAGAAGTGTGTAAATGCTTACTAACTTCGATTTTTTTGCAAATATTATTGGGCGTATCAGCGCACACCCATGTCCTTTACTTAGTCCGCCTCTGTTGATATGTATTACACTTCCCCGCTAACTTCGATTTTTTTTTTTTGTTGTCTGGTGTGCACCCATGTCCCACGCTGGATCTGCTCCAGGCGTAGAGAGATGGCGAGTCTAACCGGCCTCACCGCGAACCCTAATCCGAACAAGTCATTCGAGGTGCTCTGCTGTGTGAATTTGATGCAGTATTGTGAAGAGTATGCCTTTTACTGTAGCATCTCGAATCATCTATGTTTTCTTGAAAAAATGCAGATACTGCCGAACCCGGGTGACTCTGTCTCCAGCCTCAGCTTTAGTCCCAAGAGTAATCTGCTTGTGGCAACCTCGTGGGATAACCAGGTAGCTTTGCTTATGCTGTGTAATTTGCAGTTAGCATTTGTTACTGTGATGTATGAATGTATGATGTATGGAACTTGGGTTTGGTTTTGTGTTTTTGTTCAGGTGAGGTGTTGGGAGATTGTTGGTGGGAACAGTCAGCCAAAGGCATCCATATCACATGATCAGCCGGTACGATCTCAGTGTTTTCTCGGATCTGTTAATATATTTGATTTGATTGGGCGGTAGATTGACTGCCATGTAGTAAGTATCTGGTGTCCTGCTTGATTTGTTTCCTCTTTTAGGTACTCTGCTCGGCTTGGAAGGATGATGGAACTACTGTCTTCTCTGGAGGCTGCGACAAGCAGGTCAAAATGTGGCCTCTGCTGTCAGGTGGGCAGCCTCAGACGGTTGCGATGCATGATGCGCCTGTCAAGGAGGTCGCCTGGATTCCTCAGATGAATCTTCTTGTCTCTGGAAGTTGGGATAAGACTATAAGGTGTGCAAGTCCAGTCTGCTGCTCTCTAACTGGACCTTTTTCACTGGGAAGTTGAATACATATCTCTAATCCATAATCTCTTGTGCTGTTACCAATAGCTGGTTATTACAATATCATGTTATCTAAAAGGAATAGTATATTCCCTAAGTTTGTGAACGTCTTGACAGTTGAGATGATAGTATCAATGTTGCCTAAGTCAACTACCACTAAAGATCCGTTCACCCTATACTCTTTTTCTTTCCATTCTAGTTTTTGTGCGCTATAAATCTCCAGATTTTCCTATGACTCTGGCACATGTTCTGACAGCTCTGTTACATCTGCAATGGATTATGCTCCTTGCACATTTGAGAAAGAAATGGATTATGTTCCATGTTAGCATTGCTATATTTACAAGTAATCATTAAGTCAGTAGCTAGTTTTAATACGAAGTCTAAATAATTTGAGTAGCTGCACATTTGTGCGGGAAAGGCTTGCGGGCTATTTCCCTTCCCCAGACCCCGCAGTGCGGGAGCCTACGGCACTGGGTACGCCCTTTTATAGATACTCTTGTCGTCATGCATTTCAGATTGATTTAGGGAACACTATGCCATATTGCAGTTTTAATCGTGTATTTGATTGTCATGCACACATCGTGCATTTATGCTTTCTGACTGTGTGTTAATTTTACTTTATCTGTGCCTGTGCCCATTTGGACCTGGGATAGTTCTGTTATGCTTTGTCTTCATCCCATTAATTCTTATATACCTTTCATGCAAATCGCTATGCTCTTTACAGGTATTGGGATACAAGACAAGCAAATCCTGTGCATATCCAGCAACTTCCTGAGCGTTGCTATGCTCTTACTGTGAATTATCCCCTTATGATTGTGGGAACTTCTGATCGTCATCTTGTTGTCTTCAATTTGCAGAATCCTCAGGTGATTGTGTTGTTAAACTGGGCTTTGCGTGTGTTATTCATTATTTCATTGAGTTGGACATTGATGACTTCTGTTATTCAAATGGTTTATATCATGGCTTATGTTTGGATTGTTAGATGGAGTTCAAGCGAATCCAATCACCACTAAAATACCAGACACGGTGCATTGCTGCATTCCCTGATCAGCAAGGGTTTCTGGTAATGCTTTATTATTGGAATGTCCTTTACGCCCGCATTCATTAAACCTAACTTCTTCTGTATAAGCCTATTTTTAGTGTGCTTCACAAACAAATTATTTATTTCTATTTTGTGGCATATCATTTTGTATTTACCAAATACAGATATGAACTCATTTGATCTGTTTTCAGCAAGTTCTTGATTTCTCCCCTCCCAACTTTTTCTACACAACATATTCTTTACTCAAGTCAGTGCTTGGTATGGCTGGGGTTGGGATTTTTCACCCAATATTAATTTCACTGTTATGGTCTAATGAGTGCTGTGTTCCTATGCATTCAAAAATTCCGACCTCTATATCTAGTATAAATATTACTGATGCTGTGGTATTTTGAGTTTCTGGGATGACTTACCGAAGGGGAAGGTCAACCACTGGTGTATGGATTCAATTTTGAGTTTGTCTTGGCCATTAAACTATAACTAAACTTACGTACTGTCCATTCTTGCCTATTGTTTGTAGCCTTACCTCTTACACATCCATAGAATCAGAACAGGACTGAACTGTACTTCTGAAAATCACCAAACTTCTTTTCTAATTTCTAGAACAGATCTAAAGGCACATCTATATGTAGTTGGTCATTCTGCACACATTTACATGTCAGATGTGTTTTTTTCTTTACTGAGATGAGATAGTTGCATGAAAGCAGTGTTTGAAAAAATGCAATTAAGTGCAAGGCGGGCCATAGGTGTTCAATTAAACACGAGCCAGTGGGTAAGTGGCACGTAAGTGAGGAAAATTGGGAGTGGGGCAGGCACGCACAAGCGTGGGAAAGCGGCAGGAGCGCGTGGAAACTCATGTCACAGCCAGTGAAGTGCTGCACCACCTCCCACCACACCATGCAAACCATCCCTGGTTTGGGTTGTCGTGAGGCTGGGCCATCTGAGACTGGCAATATGACAATTTACGGCTGGCGGTGCGGAGTGAGCGTGTGGTGCTGGGAACTGGGAAGAGGAAAGAGGTTTGGGCTCCCGTGTGGTGCTGGGAGGGAGACAGGTGTAGATTGCTGGATAGAAGTGGCCGAGTGGATAAGGTGGGTTGTAGGGTTTTTAACGGGTTTTGGGCCACTTACTGTTTTCTGGGCCGAGGGAGATAGTACCGCTGGGCCTATTGTTGCATCAAGGTCCAGCTGATGTAGTAGGAAAAAAAAAGAAAACAAAAATGTTAATCGTATTTAATGTACTTTCTAGGTGGTGGCCTAGTGCCTACTGCCTAGGACCTTTTACAACCTTGTATGAAAGTGCATATTGCTTACCCTTGTGTGCAGCATGACAACTAGAAGGCATCTTAGGTTGTTAGAACCGATCTGGATATGAAATCATGTTGCAGGCCAAAGAGTAAAGCCCTCTTGGGCTTCAAGTTTTCTTTTGGTGACACTACAACTCCTAGTTATTTACCTGCCTAGGGGTTAATTTGTTTTCCTGGTGCCTGATATTTCCTTTTTTGTGTATTAGTATCTTGGATTAAATGTTTTGTACCTGATATAGTATATTTTGTTTTCTTTAAATACTTTCCATGACTTTGAGAGCAAATTAGATTTCCATGTGACTGACCCACTGTTCTCATTTAAAGGTGGGTTCAATAGAAGGAAGAGTTGGTGTTCATCATATTGATGATGCACAGCAAAGCAAAAACTTCACATTCAAATGTCACAGGGAAGGAAATGATATATTTTCTGTCAATTCACTCAATTTCCACCCTGTAAGATTTCTTTCTTCAATCTTTACGCATTGTTAATAATGTGGGGCTCATGGTTTTTTTATAACTTAGCACATGTTGCTATGAAGCATACTGATGCAGTAGAGACTTGTGGGGGTTTAAGTACCTTGTCTTCATTCTCAGTTAATTTGTTGAATACCGTAAGCACAAGTTCTTGTCGTCCACAAAATATTTTGAACTAAAATCAATGTTATACTGAAGATTAAGCTATCTACAACTATACACTGCAATCATAGGTATATGAATGACACAAAAGTAATAATTATTGTCTGTTCAGATTAACACAGACTACCAAAATAATTTCAACATATTATCAGTTTAATTAAGCATTTTTTATCATATCATATCAGTTGCATCTAGCTCTAAGAATAGTGTTGATTATTTGGTGATGCTCTTTTTTGCTAAGTTCATTGGATTTGTATGGCTAGTTAATGATGCTGTATACCTGTTTTAGTTGGTTGTGCTTGTAGGTTGTGTTTCATTGAGAATTTCCATGTTTGTGAATAGCTGTTAGTTCTAAGCTTGGCATCCTAGTTGTTGATGTTGAAATTAGGAATTTCATTTTTATGTTCCATAACTTGCTGCAGGTCCATCACACATTTGCAACTGCTGGATCTGACGGTGCTTTCAACTTCTGGGATAAGGATAGCAAGCAGAGGCTAAAGGTAGACCAATTTCCAGGCTCTTTCTGTTGATTTTCACCTGTGTAGGTAGCAGTTGATTTCTGTTGCATTGATTGTTCTTGATTTCGTGATGGTTTACTGCTTGTTTTTGTGGCGTATTTTTACCTTAATAACTGGGTTTGTTGGTTGATTCTGTGATCCATCTCAGATTACACATCTTTGGAAGGTCATAGGATATTAGTTCGCAGCTGGGATGCCACCCCCAGATGTCTCATGAATCAATGGGCTGAGGGATGACAGAAAAGAAATGGGGTAGTGACAAGGGAGAACATGGGGAATGGAAACTATCCTCAACTGCTACTTTTTCATTGTCTCCATCGATGCTGCTGTCTTGCATGAGTAATCCACCATTGTTGTGGCCTGTTGGGGGAGAAGTGAGATGAGATGAAATGAAATGGGATGGAGAGAGGGAGATAATGAAGGGGCTAAGTTTGAGGTAGGGCCATTATCATGATCATGAATCTTGAGTGAGTTGTCAAGGGATTGGGGGCGAGGAGAGAGGTGAAAAACTTGAATTCGTCGTTCCCCTTTTCTTCCTTTTCTCATTTCTTGCAATATATACTTTTATTACATGAACGTCTTTAGTGAACTTTAAGAATAAATATTTGTAGTTGATCCATGGACCTGGGTTGCCCAACCCTGATTCTTCAGTCATCCAGTGTCCTGAATTAGCATCTCAAATAACAGTATCCTTCTTTGACCTGTGTTTTAAGCCACCCACAACCTTAATCCCGGGACCTTGTTTGTTGACTCACTTTTGATTTCCTGGTGACTTTGGTTAGTACCTTTTACTGTCGTACCATATTTTCTGTTTGTACAGTGGAAAATTAACACCGATCAGCTTGTGAGCATGATGGCAACCTGAGTAAGAAAATATTTTGGCAGCACTGTGGGGTTTCCCCTCCACCCATTTTTCTGAGCTTGTTTTGACAGGCTGTTTTTTAAGTAGGTTTCATAGGCAATTTTATTTTTCTTTATCTTGGTAAAAGCATGTTACCTTCTCATTTAATTGTATGAATCCTTTGATTACTGGTCTGCTATTTTGCTGTGTTCACTGTAACTTCTTGTTTTTATTCTGAATTTCTTATACATTACCTTCCATTATTTTGTAAAGGGCATAATTCATTTCATTTTCATACTATTTCCATACAGGCTTTTAGTAGATGCCCCCTTCCCATTCCTTGCAGTACCTTCAACAGTGATGGTTCCATATTTGCTTATGCGGTAAGTCTACTGGGCAACTTGATGTCTGAATGCCTTGTATCTGTAAGAACAATTATTTTTCCACATCTGACACCATGTTTTTGAATCAGTTCAGCTTTTAAAAATACCTTACTTTGATTCAGATGAGTATATGCACAAATCAATTCACTCTGTTTCAGTCCTAAATGAACAACTGCTCTAGTTGTATTGCTATTTTAAAATGCGGTTCTGGTCATAGCTTCAATTTGCTTTCCAAGTAGAGTGTAGCATGGTAAAAAAAAAATAGCAAGTATGAAAAATTACACAAATTTGTGTCAAAGTACAGATCATGTAGCAATTGATTTGGCAAGCTGTATTTCAAGTAATGTGTAGCATGGTCAAAATATTAAATAGGGTACTAGGAAAAGGTACACAGATTTTGTATCAAAGTACAGATCATGTACCAGTTAATATGTCAAGTTGTATTCCAAGTATAGTGTGTCATAGTCAATGCAGAAAATTAGTAAGTAATACTCCATTCCAAATTTAAGTCATTCTGGCTTTTCTAGATACATAGCTTTTACGGTGTATTAGACATAGCGTATATCTATATGCATAGCAAAAGCTATGTACCTAGAAAACCACAACAACTTACAATTTAGAAGAGGGAGTATTACACAAATTTTGTGTCTAAGGTATAGATCATGTGTCAATTGATTTGGCAAGTGGCCCTTATTGCAGGAATGCAGAACTACCATGTTCCAAAAGATACTAGAGCGTTAAATGCATATATTTATTGTCTTGTATTCCCTCCGTTCCAAATTAGGCCAGTCTCAACGGAGAGTTTCATTGCGTTGTTTTCAAGACTGCCATGTTTCATCCTCATTTGTTCTCTCTTCATTCAAACATTGTCATGTCATAAAAAATGCATGTCGCAAGCTATTAAATACAAATGAATCTCTCATGAAACTCCCACTGAGACTGGCTTATAAGGCGTTTTGACTTTTCTAGATTCATAGTTTTTGATATGCACTTAGGGGCTGTTTGGTAGGGCTCCTTGGAACAGATTCTCCATGAGAATCACTCCTCCCTAGCCAAACATCAATCTCACATAGATTCAGGTGGGGAGCAGGCAAGAATCACTTCTCCATTTATACTGGGAGGCGGGAGCTAAAAAAACCTGCTCGCTACTGCTCCCTGTTCAAAACCCACAATAATCAGTCCAGAATCAATTGTGCTACCTGTTCAAAACCCACAAGAATCACTCTAGAATCAATTCTGCTCCCTATTCAAAACCCAGAATCACTCTAGAATCAATTCTCACCTGTTCCCCTACCATAGTCAAGTAGAATCACTCTACTAGATAATCAAGGAGCAGAGCCAAAGAATCTAGGAGTGGAGCTCTGCCAAATAGACCCTTAGATATACACTATGTCTGGATCTATAGTACAAGCAATGCATCTAGAAAAGCCAAGGTCTTATAATTTGGAACGGAGGTAGTCTTGTATCGTATATAAATGTCCTTCAGTTTTGGAGCAAGTTTTCCCCTTACACAAAACTCCATTTTACATCGGATCCAGGAATGTTGCTAGCTTTGCATTTTGTTAAACTTTTTAGTCTTTTGAATTTTGATATTACTAGTTGGAGCCCTTGTTATGTTTGAACAAATTTTATCGTTTTATTCTACTTGTCCATGGAACGAAGTGATGTTAGCCCCTCGACATATTTTACGAATTCAGAGAAGTTTTGGCCACAGACAAACTAGGATATTAGCATAAATGTGTTAATTCTTTATTTGTTATTAGTGCTGTAGCAAGTTTTTTGAATTTTGATGACTGCCCATCCTAGCTTTTACGAATCCTTTTATCCATGTTTAACCATCACTAATGGAAAATAGGTCTGCTATGACTGGAGCCGTGGGGCTGAAAATCACAACCCTGCAGTTGCGAAGACATCCATCTATCTCCACAGTCCACAGGTTAGCTCTGTTTGCAGCATTCATTGTATTGTGAGATTCATCCTTCAATCTTTATTGTATTATTTCTGCCACTGAACCTCCTCTTAATAGGAAACCGAGGTCAAAGGAAAGCCACGCCTTACGACAGGCAGGAAGTGATTACATTGCAGAAGATGTTACTTAATGGCCGCAGAAGAAATCATGATGTCATTCACCAGTTTTGTTATGCCCCTCCTCCTGTCTTGGAAGCCTGGTAGATTGTAAATTACAGCTTACTTGTAGGCTCCAATTATAGTGTTTCTGTTGGAAGTCTTAACATGCACCTGGTGTTGTGGTGTCTTCCAAATAGATTGTCTGTTGGGGATCTGTGATCAATCTCCTTACTGCTTTTTTTTGCGGTAAAATCAGTGTACCAAAGAATGTTCTGATGTAAATTTTCGTGCATATGGATCGATACTAATGGAGTTGTAGTTCACAGATAAATCCCGTTCTGGGTTAAGATGGGCATGGAGCAATCAATGGATACCCACCGAGTCAATCTAGTTCAATTTAATAAGGTAGGGTTTCCGTTTGAGTGATGAAAAGTTTGCCAGTTTAGGGCATGTTTGGGACTGTTTCCCACCATGTTTTTTTTTAGCTCAGCTCAATGTTTTTTCCAGCAAAACTGTGCAGTCTACAAACTCTGTTCTAGGAAGAGCATCTAAAAGGTGCTTTAGAAACATCATTTTCTTTGTGAACTTTTGTGGAGCTGCTTGATGGAAAACAGGCTCTTAGGCCAGTCTCAATGGAAGGTTTTACCTCCTAATTTTCAACATATGAAACTTTACATGAAACATGTTTTTTTTTTCAATATACAGTTTGATTGCACAAATTTATAGGATTATTTAAGTATTTCATGGGTCCTAGTTATCTCTCTCTTCCCCTTGCGCTCGTGGCCACGGAGCGCGAACAAATTTTCATGAGTGCTCGACACACAGCCATGAAATTAGCTGTTTTCGTGAGAGTATTAAAGTACCCCTCGTGAAAATGGCTATCCCGCCACGAAATTATCTGTTTTCATGAGAGTGATCATTTTCATGAGTCACTCCTACCACCACGAAATATGGTTTGTTGGTTTTCAGTACAAAAATAAATTGCTTAAATACCAGAAATTCAAGAACATGAACAACATTTTTTCTTTTTAATCTGCAGCGAAAATTTGTAACTAGTCTTTCTCCCTCATGCTAACTCCAAATGCGGTGATTCTTTTTTGTATTTTTTTCTAAAATCATGCGCTATCAACTCATGCGCTATCAAAGTACCTTCTCTAACATAGCGATCCTAGCATCCTTCTGTGTCAGCTCAGAACGCAATCCTGAGCAGGACTTGCACGCACCAAGTAAGCTAGGCCTAGCCTTCAGCTCACTGACTTCCTCAAGTAGAGTGCCATACTTGTCCTGAAGAGTGACAAGACTGGACATGTGGATGGCGCAAACATCACACTCTACCTCCTCGGTAACCACTACCTGTGCCCTAGCAAACTCTAGCTCATGAAGCATGCTAAGGTACTTTGCCTTAAAATCGTTCCTCTCACAAGCGGAACGCTTGAGCAAAGCATCCTGACTAAGCAAGGTGTCGTTCAGAGACTCAAGCACGAGAGAGGGAGTCGAGGGTGGGTGATATCTCGAGTGTGTCAGAGTCGTTCTTGCGTTCGCCGACCTTGCCTGCCTTCGATTGCCATGGTGCAAAACCCACCGTGCTTGGCATCAGCGTAGAAGCAGAGGCCGTTGAGATTGTTCTGAACGTTTCCCTTTGACTCGTCGTCGCTCGAGGAAGAACCTCCGTTGGAGGAGGCATCGATGTCACTAAGGGAGGTGAGGAAGGCTCGGTGCTTGGCCTTCACCTTGTCAAACACCTTCTTCGAGGATCTCCGGTTGTAGCCATCGTTGGCCTTGTGCTTGTCCTCGAAGTGGTGCTCACGCTTGTCCTTGCGCTTGGTGAAGTCACCCGCAGCTTTCTTGGGGCAGTTTGCGATGAAGTGATCCTTATCACCGCAACAGTAGCACCCCTTGGCCGAGCCACCATGTCGTCGGTTCAAACGGTTGTTGTGAAACCGCGAGAACCTAGTGATGACCAAAGCCAGCTCGTCATCTCCAAGAGCCTCCACTTGTTCCTCTATCATAGAGATCAAAGACAAAGCGAACAAAGAGTGTGAAGGGCTAGAGGAAGAAGAAGACACACCACTGGGGCCGGAAATCAATGCCATGGATGGGTTTGACGGGTTCTCAAGCTTGGCCTGGGTTTGGTTGTCAATCTCCGAGGACTTGAGCTTGCTGAACAACTCGTCCACGATCAGGGCATCATAGCCCGGTGACTCCTGAATGGCAGTCACCTTCATCTCCCACACCCTCCGATCAAGAGCTTGCAAAAGCTTGATAGCCATCTTGTTACACCCTAGTGTTAAGAATTGCATAATCCACATAATCATTGCAAATCATTCATGCATACGCATCATCATGAAGCATCATGGCATCTCATATTGAAACCAAGTTTAAGTTAACTTTACTTAGAATGATTGAAGTAAGTTGAGTTATAAAAATGATTGGTGTTGTGTTAAGTCTTAAAAACACCACACATGATTAATCTTGCTTTTAACCCTAGGTTTAAGACCAGCAATAAAAGTTTAAAAGTCATTTAAAAAAATCAAGTCCTTAAGTTAAAAGAAAGGCTGCAAATTGGTTTTTAAATCCTAATTCAAAAACTATAAAGAATTTGGCCTTGACTTCTCAAGCAAAAAGTTAATTTAAAATCTTTTGAACACCTTTGGTATTCACTCCAAATCTTGGTTCTAAAATTTTAAACCTGTTTGAAAAAGAAACAAATCAAAACAACAAATGAAAATAGAAAATAAAATGAAAAAGGGAATTCTTACCTTATTGGGCCGACGCCAACGAAGCGGCCCAGCAGAGCAAGCCAGCTTGGCCTGCCCCGCACGCCCGCGCCTCACGTGCGCCGCGCGTGCGCCTGTTGACACAAAAAGTGTCAGATCTACAAACACGTCGGGCTTATACCCAAATTCGATATCGGAGGTGTGCCAGTCGATTTGACCAGTTAATCGACAAGGACAATAACTAGAACAACTTTGAACGAGACGACGGCGATGCACCCGGACGTCAAGCCTCTGATTGCTCAAAATGCGGAACTTGCAAAGTTGACGGAGATCTTGTAGATGCAGCCCGTCGAAGCTTCGTAAGAACTCGTGGGTAAACTAGAACTAATGCGATGAAAGTAGATTTGCTAGAAAAAGTAGATGAAAGTAATTGACTTGTTTTTATTGTTGTATTGTCCCCTTTTTAAATCACCCCTCGGTACATATTTATACCCCGGCAAGAGGAGTTGTAAACAGACAGGGCTCATACCTTTCTAAACAAAACCCCTATTTTTAAGGAAATAAAACGACTCATGCAAGAGTCGAACTCAAACTAATAATAATAATACTGGCATAAAATCATCAGTTTCCATATCCGTCTTCTTTACGATGAAACCTTCCATCGGCAGGCTTCCTCCAATCTGCAATTTTCTTCCATTGCCATCGGCAGCAGTTTCCTATCGGCAATACCTTCCTATCGGCAACACCCTTCTCCTTTCATCGGCAATATTTTTCTATCGGCAAGTACCCTTCTTCTTCTTGACGTTTCTTCAATCATATTCACCATCGGCAACCTCCTTTGCTTCCATCGGTAAACTAACCGGTAGAATCTTGATGCCGATAGGGAACAGTGACCATCTTGATGCCGATAGGGAACAGTGACCATCTCTATGCCGACCAACATACTCGGTTCATATTGACACGTACCAAAAAACGGTGTCAACACATGCCCCCCAATTTCGGAGTATAAAACATCTTATGCGCCGAAATTCTCTCTATCGTAACCTTCTCCTCCAAGATGCCTGTGCCATTACCTTGATTATCGCGTAGCGTTACTGCAAGTTACCAAAAGCCCCCACAACTGTAGCGCCAACAGTTACAATCCCTAGATTGTCGTGTAAATTCATCACCACATCCTCCCATATCTCTGCTTAGTTTAAAAAGAAAACTTGAAAATGCCCTTGACGCTTCAGATTTATAAAGACCACTATCCGATCTTCTTTCCACCCTGAGTTCATGTTTTGATTTCTTCATTTCACCGGCGCTCCCGAAGAACACTCCGGCCAGATTCAACCGACGGCTTCTTCTTCCATCAGCAAGGCGCAACCTGCAAGAACTCTTTTGACCTGATGGCGATCAGCTTCAACGTTCCCGCGGTCAGTTTCTTCCCCTTTCGCTTGCGATTTTTCCCTTTTTTGCACCGATCGTGATCTCTTTTACCCTTTTCTCTTCTGCTTTCTGATTCTAGGAAATGCGCAACAGAATAGTACTCCCCATCGATCAACCACATCTTTGTTGTTTGGGTCCAATGGGGGATACTGATCCAACCGAAACTCTCAATGCGGAAATCAACCGAGATCCTTTCGGAGCTGCACATTTCGATCTAGGGTTATGGACAGACATTTTCTGTTCTTGGCCCAAACCCACCAAAGTGTGGAAAAACTGGTACCTCAGGATGGCCAAATCACAACAAGTCTACTGGGCAGAACAAAACTTAGATCAATGTATCAGATTATCTCTTGCTGATATGGCCAAGAATGAGAACATGATGATTGCAGCCTCTTATTTCTGGTCCAACACAATGAACTCCTTTCTGTCCAGACACGGACCAACCACCCCTACACTTGCCGATGTGTATATGCTTACCGGCCTTGACATCTCTTCTGCCGATGACGCCACCCTCTTCCACAGGAAGCCCGAACATCGGGTAAATACCCGCAACATCGGCGGTTGGACCGGATATATTCAAGAATATCAAAAGACCGGATCGGTAAGCCAGAGGGAACACGCCACTTTCCTGAACATGTGGTTGGAGAAGTTCATCTTTTGCGGCAGGACAATTGGACCCACCAATATGTATCTCCATGCAGTAGAGCTCTTGGCTAATGGAGCAAGACTTCCCCTTGGCCGATACCTCCTCAGCTCAGTATACCACCTCCTGCACCAAGTATCGGAAAAGTTACTACTAGGCGAGCCCATCGGCAACCTCGGAGGCGCCTGGTGGTTTATCAATATGTGCTAAATGCCCATATGCACAAGTGCCTTCAATTTGACTTGTTCAGCCAGCAATTCCCAAGGGATCTGGCTGAGAACCACGTGCTTGGTGACGATGAATCGGCAACCCGCTCCCCACTCAACTTCGGGGAAGCCATAATAGTGCTGCCAGGAACTGATGCTAATGAGGATCAATTCGGCAGATTTTTCCAGAGATTTTATTGTGGAACCTCTGCTGCAGAACGGGCTTGGTGGCCTTATGTCGACAAGGACAACGAATTCCCACTCTCCTTCAACCTTACCGATGAAGATATATAGAAGGATGAAGGAATTCTGAGGGCCATCCTCACTCCCCGGGCCATCCCAGTCAACATTTTCGGGAGTGGGAAGAATACTCACGCATCTTATGAATTCTACTACCCATCGGCAGCGGCAAGACAGTTAGCATTTGGTCAACTACCAATCCATCTAAGCTATGCCGATGTGGTGAAACCAAGAGAAGTTATCACCAGCGTCATGCACTGGGACAAGGTTGTCAATCTCCCTCCTCATGCCAATACAACCAACATTGACTTATCCACTTGGGCGCCAGTATCCTTCATCACTGAGTCATAAAAGATCTGGTGGCAAGAGTGGAAAGATCAACTGTTCGCTGCATCGTCACACTACTATCGGCATTTGATTGATGCCGATCATATTATTCCCGATGACGCGGTAAGCTTATCTTCAACGTTATTTTTTGTCATCTTCTTTCAAATGCATCAGCAACTGATTTTCGTTTAACAGGTTGAGGACTTAATTCCCAAAAAGAGCAGAAGTGGCAAAGCCTTCAACTTGCGACCAATTAATCCTTCATCGGTAATCGGCAGCAGAGCTCCTTCGTTGGCCTCCCTCACGCATCGAAAGGCACTCAAGGTCACCCTCAAGCCTAAGTTAATACCAATTGGGGCTGCTGTCACTCCATCGGCTGCTGCCGCCGTCCTGGCGCAAGCTTTTACGGTAACAAACTTCCACTTTATTCATGCCGATCACAAAACTTTCATCGACAATTTTCATTTAATTTTCAACTTGCACCAAATGTTTCTTTTCTTATAGCAGACAAGTTCATCGGCAGCTGCTCCATGTGTACATGTTCTTCCAACTCAGCCTGTCGATCCCCCCAAGTGCAACAGTTGAAACGCCAAGGCTCATCAAGTACCACTCCTCGACCAAAACGCCCAAGGCTATCAACCTCAGTCATGCCACCGGCAGCATCTTCTCAACCTTCCACCGATGTGCTAACACAAGAACCAGCATTGGCATCTGTCCTTGATCAAACAACGGCTGAAGCCTCTATCCAAGGGACAATATCGGCGCCGCGGGAGTCGGCCATCATAATAACAGAAGTGCCACCGACATCGGCATTAGCACCGACACTAACCATAGCAAGCTCATCGGCAACCATTGCCGATTCTCAAGACATCGTTGTGTCAGCTGCTCTGCCAAACCCAAGGCGAGAAATTGCTCTAAAGCAGGTAAATCAATTGTCTGTCATAAATTCAAGACAAACTTTCAATCGACAAACTCTAACTCTCTTCTTTTTAGGCCCAAGACTCCCCAAACAGCTTATTCTCCTTCGCTATCAACATACCAGATGATGATGAAGAAGAAGAAAGTTTTGCCCAAGCTTCAGACACCATATTGGCAGAAGTAAAATCCAAACTTGAAGCACTGCTACCCTTACTGCAGCAAAGTACATCCCAACTAGTCCAAGACTCTAATGCAGTAAGGGTGACCTTCAAGGCGATTCAAGGTCATCTGCCTGCTGATATCGAAGAAATCCTTTTCCAAGCGGCGTTCCTTGAGAGCCGTCAACTACAATATCAGAAGACTTCACGCCGTATTGCCGATATAGCTGCCCAATCAAAGCTTGAAGAAGAAATGCTTAAATTCAAGCAAACTGCTGAAGAGAAACACAAAGGCATCGGTCGCCTGGAAGTCTCTAGTGTTGAGCTTGAACAAGAAATCATTCGTCTATCGGCACAGAAAGAAGAATTGCTAGCAGAGCTAAAGAAAGTTGATGAAGCTTTAGATGCAGCCAACCAAAAGAAGGTTCAACTTCCCGACGCCACTAAAGCTTTGCAACAAGAAAGGGATGCTGACGCTCGCCATGCTCTTCTGTTGAAAAGAAAAATCAAGCCAATTGAGGGCGCTGCCGATGACGACATCAGAGAAATAGAAGAAGCGGACCAAATTCGCCTTCGTGCACTTTCATCCATTCAATCTCTGTTGTAATCTGTTGTACCGACAACTTAATGACTGACTCATCTGCATTATAATGTCAATGTATTTTCTGCCGATGCTTTGTATAATAACCCCATCATCGGCATCTATACTTGTATTATTTTATGCATCCACCCAGATACTAGGATAATATTTCTTTAAATATTTACCATTGAGAGCTCTGGAAAACGCAACCCCTTCGAGGGTTTACAAAATATAAGCATTACCAGGAAGAGACTGACTTATCCGAAATGGACCCTCCCAATTAGGAGACCACTTTTCAAACTTTGAACTCTTAGTTCCAATTGGTAAAATCAGTTTCCACACCAGATCACCATCGGCAAACTCTTTCACTTTCACTTTCTTGTCATACCACCTGACAACCCTTTTCTTGTTTTCTTCTATGCTGATTAGAGCTCTCAGCCGATGACTTGCTAGATCCTCTAATTCGTCCTTCATAAGGATATCATATTCATCGGCTGTTAATTGGTCCTGGGAGAACAATCGTCTAGAGCCAGCCTTAACTTCCCAAGGTAGGACAACATCATGTCCATAGCCTAACTGGTATGACGAAACCTTAGTTGCACCATGACATGCCATCCTATACGACCATAACGCTTCATTCAACACTATATGCCACCTTCTAGGGTTTTCATCAATCTTGCGCTTGATAAGCTTGATAACCTCTTTATTAGTTGCTTCGGCCTGACCATTAGCTTGAGAATAATAAGGAGAAGAGTTTAAAACCTTAAACCCCATACCGATAGCAAATTCATCAAACTCACCCGAGGTGAACATGGTCCCTTGATTAGTTGTAATGGTTTGAGGAATACCAAATCAGTAAACAATATGCTCCTTCACAAAGTCTATCATGTTTGTCGATGTTACCTTCTTCAAAGGAATAGCTTCAACCCACTTCGTGAAATAATCGGTGGCAACAAGTATAAATTTATGCCCTTTACTCGATGGCGGGTAAATTTGACCGATGAGATCGATAGCCCATCCTCTAAACGGCCAAGGTTTGATTATAGGATTCATTGCCGATGCGAGTGCTCTCTGAATATTACCAAACCTCTGACAATCTTGACACCCTTTGAAGTATTTAAAACAATCCTCAAGAATTGTTGGCCAATAATACCCATTCCGCCTAATCATCCACTTCATTTTGAATGCCGATTGATGCGCCCCACATACTCCCTCATGAATTTCACCCATCAACCCTTTCGATTCTTCTTCACTAAGGCACTTGAGCAAAACTTCATCAATCGTTCGATAATATAACTTATCATCAAGGAGCACGTACTTGGTAGCCTGAAACCTTAGACGCCTTTCAACCCTTTTAGACGGATCCCTTAAGTAATCGGCAATCTCTTTTCTCCAGTCATCGGCAACCACTACCGATGTCATTATTTCTTGAATCGGTTGATACCCTGAAGCGCCTGTGCTAACCGATTAGCCTCTTCATTATGAAACCTGGGAATGTGCTCGAGACGGTATTCTTTAAACTCTTTTAATAGTTGCAAACACTTTTCATGATGTGCAATTAAAATTTCACTTCGACATTCATACGTCCCAATCAATTGATTGATCACTAACATAGAATCGCCAAAGATTTCAACCGCATCGGCCTGCACTTCCCTGAGTAACTCCAACCCTTTTAGCAAAGCCTGATATTCAGCCTGATTGTTTGTCGAAGTAGCAACAATCGGCAATGAGACTTCATACTTCCGTCCTCGGGGTGAAATCAAGACAACACCGATACCTGCTCCTTCCTTACACGTGGATCCATCAAAGAATAAAGTCCAAGGAGCAATCCCTACGGAACTCACTGTAGTACAATGCTGAGTAACAAAATCGGCCATCACTTGACCCTTAATCGCCTTAACCGATTCATACCTCAAATCAAATTCTGACAGCGCTAAAATCCATTTACCGATCCTTCCACTCAATATCGGCATCGACAACATGTACTTAACTACATCATCTTTGCATATGACAATACATTCGACCGATAATAAATAATGCCTCAATTTAGTGCAAGAGAAGTACAGACACAAACATAATTTCTCAACGGTCGAATATCTGGTTTCAGCATCTACAAGTCTTCTACTCAAATAATAAATTATGCGTTCCTTTCCTTCAAATTATTGGATTAAGGCTAACCCGATAACGCTGTCATCGGCAGACAAATACAACCCGAAAGGCTTCCCGTGTTGAGGCGGAACCAAGACTGGAGGATTCACCAAATATCTCTTAATTTCTTCCAAGGCTGATTGTTGTTCTTCCTTCCATGCAAATTCTTGACTGGCCTTCAGCTTTAGCAACGGGCTAAAAGACTTAATCTTCCCAGATAGATTAGATATAAATCTTCTAATAAAATTAATCTTGCCGATCAAGGACGGCAACTCAGTCTTGTTTGTGGGAGCAACCACCTTATTAATTGCATCAATGGATTTCCTGCCAATCTCGATACCTCTTTGATGCACCATAAAACCTAAAAATTGGCCTGTCGATACACCAAACGCACATTTATTAGGATTCATCTTTAACCCATGTTCCCTTGTGCACTCTAGAATTTTCCATAAATCGGCAAGATGCTTCTCAAAATCTCTGGATTTAACCACCACTTCGTCAATATAGATTTCAACTATCGTGCCGATGTACTTATGAAAAATGAAATTCATCGCTCCCTGATAAGTAGCACCGGCGTTCTTCAAACCAAAAGTCATCATGACCCATTCAAACAAACCAACGTGACCCAGACATCTAAAAGCAATCTTGGATATGTCTTCCTCAGCCATGAATATTTGATTATATCTAGTGTTACCATCCATAAAACTAATGACTTGATGTCCAGCAGCAGCATCAATCAGTAGATCAGCAATGGGCATCGGATAACCGTCCATCGGCGTAGCCATTTTTGAGATTCCTGAAAATTAATACAAACACGAAGTTTCCCATTTTTCTTATACACAGGAACCACATTAGAAATCCATTCGGCGTATCGACATTGCTGAATAAATCCAGCCTCAATTAATTTTGTAATTTCAGCTTTAATGTCGGGTAACACAAGAGGATTGCATCAGCACGTTGGTTGCCGATGTGGGTGGAAACCAGATTTAATAGGTAACCGATGTTCAACTATTGATCGATCTAGACTAGGCATCTCCGTATAATCCCAAGCAAAACAATCTTTATATTCCTTTAATAAATCACTCAACTGTTGTTTACATTGGGAATCTAACTTAGCACTAATAAAGGTTGGCCTGGGCCTACTGACATCGCCGATATCTATCTCTAGTAAGTCATCTGCCGACGTGAACCCCTACCCAAGTTTTCCGTCATCGGCAAACCGATTCATTAAAACTCTTCTTCAGAACCGACTGCTTGGATCAGTACAATTCGGTAATCGGCAACCTTGAGGAATTTCGTATCCCAAGCTTCACCTGACATGCATTTGGTCTGCTCATAAGTTTCTGATTCTGTCGATGCAATGATTGACGAGGCTTCACTTTGGACAACTTCAACTTTGTCCCCAACCCACTGCATGAGGCTTTAGTGCATTGTGGAAGGGATATAGCAATTAGCGTGGATCCAATCCCTTTCTAGGAGCAGGTTGTAAGCACCTTTGCCATTGATCACGAAAAACGTTGTCGGCAAAGTTTTACTGCCGATGGTTAACTCAACGCATACTGCTCCCTTAGCTGGTGACACATTGCCTTCAAAATCTTTAAGCATCATGTTTGTCTTAGCTAAGTCCTGGTCTCCTTTCCTAAGCTTCCTGAACATGACGTACGACATTATATTGACTGTCGCTCCACCATCTACCAACATCTTTGATACTGACTGCCCATCAACTTTGCCTTTTATAAATAAGACCCTTAAATGCTGCCTTTCATCATCGGCATGCTTTTCAAAGATAGCTGTCATAGGGTCCAGCACCAACTGCGCCATCTTAGCAGCTTCTTCCTCTGTATCAGTAGGCGCCATGAATTCCATCGGCAATGTAACAACCATATTGACTTCTGCCGATGGGTCCCTATCCTTGCGTTTCGGCCTCCACTTCTTAACTGGAGATTTTTCTCTTGAAGGATCTTCACTGTGATACAGATCTCTTTGGCGTTCACGCTGGATCCTCCTCCTATGAGTCTTCGTCAGACCTTTGGGGCACCATTGAGGAAGCTTAGTTTTCCAAACGGACTGGTACTGCTTCTCACCGCTCGTGTTTGCACCACTCCTTATGTTTGGATCCCTAGAGAATATTTTTTCATCGGGCACTCTTGCATTAGCCATCTCTTCAAGCTCTTCTTGACGGCCATGCTTACCAAGCCTGTCATGTACGCTGAGCTTGCCCCCCAGCCGATCATGCACAAACCCCTTTTCCCTGATCGGCCTGCCACGACTTGATGCCCGATCGTCAAAACAGGGCTTCTTTTCTGCCCGATCGGTAGGATGGTATCCGTTGCATTTGGGGCAATTATCGGCAGTGGGTAGCTTGATGCCTTCTTCCCAGCAATGAACAAAGAAGGGGCACCTCCAGTGATCTATATGTCGATGCCACTCTTGGCGCCTTTCTTCCTCCTGCTGCCGATATTGCTCCTCTCGCAACCGCAAATATTCTTGTCGTGGCTGCCTGTGCGTGATTACAACGCCATATGGTGCATGTCTATGAGGTCTCCTGGCGCTGCTGCTCTCATTGGAAATTCTCTTGCCTTTTCTGTCATCGACAAACCCTTTCCCTTTCACATCATGCACAACTATTTGATGTTCAGGATCTACCGATGCACTTTTCTTGGCAACCTCCGATGTTAGCACTTTAGTCTTTCCATTAGTTTCCACCACATTATTTGGAAACGGGTGTTGGTCGATCTTCATCGGCTTCTGGGTTTTAGAATTCTCAAACTTAATCCACCCAGACTCAATTTCTGACTGCAACTGCTGCCTAAAGACTTTGCAATCATTGGTATTGTGTGAAGTTGCATCATGCCACTTGCAATACCTGATCCTTTTGAGCTCTTCAGCCGATGGAATCACTTGATTAGGCCGCCCTTCTTGAAGCAATAGGTCAAATATCCTATCGGCCTTGGTAATGTCAAAGGTGAACCTTTCAGCTTCTTTCTGGCCAAACGGACAGGATACCAGCTTCTTGTTCTTTATCCATTCAGCAACGCTGATACTTGGCTCCTCCTCTGATTCGGAACCCTCTTCTTGTTCAACGAAGGATACCTTTTTATTCCAAGGTTTTCTAGGTTCGAAAGCTTTAATGTCTTGATCGGCAATTCTCTGCACGAGATGACTCAAACTTTCAAACTCTTGAGATGCATATTTGTCCTTGATTTCTGGCAGTAATCCCTGGAAAGCCAAGTCTGCCAATTGCTGATCATCAAGCACCAAACTGTAGCACTTGTTCTTTACGTCCCACAGCCTTTGGACGAAGCTTTCTACCGATTCATCATTACGCTGTCTCAATTTTACTAAATCGGTAATCTTCTTCTCATGTACGCCAGCGAAGAAGTACTTGTGAAACTGCTTCTCTAGATCGGCCCAAGTGATCACAGAATTTGGAGGTAGTGAAATGAACCATGTAAATGTCGATCCAGATAATGATGATGAGAACAATCTCACCCTCAGTTGATCTCTACCGGCTGCTTCTCCACATTGGATAATGAACCGGTTGATGTGCTCCATCGTTGAAGTATCATCTTGGCCAGAAAACTTTGTGAAATCCGGCACCTTGTACCGATTCGGGAGAGGAATTAAATCATATGTCGGAGGGTACAGCGTCCGATAAGAGTATGTATTAACCTTAGGCTTGGTACCGAATTGTTCTTTCATCACTTCGGCGATCTTATCGGTCCAGTATGCATCTTGATCCTGCCGATGCATTGGCTGGATATTGATTGGCTGAGCTGGTTGATACGCTTCCTCACGTCTCTGTGGCAAATAAGCCGGAGCGATTGGCGTAGGTGCAACACCAGCTCTCTGAATATTATGCATCGGCTAATTTGCCAATGGATAACTTTGAATGCCCACTGGGATGCACTGTGGCATTATATTCATCGGTCGATACGCCGATGCCTCATTCTGAACGTTCGCCGGGTACTGTGGCAAGGTAAGATTCACCGGCTGGTATGCCGACGCATCACTATTGATACCCGATGGTAAGTGGCTTTGTTGAACTCCGGCCATCTGACATCCAAGTTGCACCACCTGTTGTTGAATTGGTGCTTGACCAGTCCATCCAGGATTACAAAACATCGGCATGTAATTCGCCGATAATTGGTAGCCAATCGGCGCCTGTCGCTCCTGTACTCTGGGGTAGTCAACAAATTGGCCACCTTGGTGCGCTAGTACTCCAGTTTTAGGATTTGCCACCGCCATAGGCTGACTTTCAGTTGCCATGTCATGTTGCATCGGCAAAGAACTTGCTGATGGTTGCGCATAAGGCAATTTGGGAATCGCCATATGAAGATTTCCTGACGGCAACTGCACAGTTGGAGAGGATGTAGCATAATGTGTCACTGGGATCATCGGTTGTGCAGGCATTGCCGATGCCATGGGAGCATTCCACGCTGCATTGCTACCTTGGATCAATCTAGAGTCAGCAGATGGACTTGGAGGCATACCGTATCCCCACCAGTTAGCGGGAGTTGTTTGACTCTTTATGACAGGTCCTGACATTGCCGACGCCACCGGATTTGTGTCCAATCGAGTTATGCTTACAGGGCTTGATCTTGGCGGCGTAACTTCATCGGCAGACGATTTCACAGGTTGGGGAGATGCCACTCGAATCGCCGATGAAGTTGTAGCAGATGCTGATCCAGGTTGATGATACGCTGGACCAACATACTGGGGTGTTTGTCCCTTTTTGAAAGATTGCATAACAACATTGTATATAGTATTGGACATCACATTGGAGTGGTTAATTAATGCATGATTTAGTGCAGAATTAATCATCTCTTGTAATTTACCAGGATTGGCGTCGAAAGTGACCCGCCGTGGCAACGGTGGATCTTGCTTCTGGATAGCCTCGCTGCTCCTGTTTAGGCTGAAGGACTTCAGATATAATTGCTTGTACTCCTCCATAGCCTGCTTCATAGCCTGCTTCTGATCGTCTTTCAGATCTGCTTCGGAGACTTCAATGACATTGCTCGGATTGACATCAGTAGTATTATCCATGAGCTTGTAATGGGTTAAACTGTGGCCAAAAGATGTGTTATTTGTCCCACCGGGTGTGCCAAAAGACGTGTTGACACAAAAAGCGTCAGATCTGCGAACACGTTGGGCTTATACCCAAATTTGATATCCGAGGTGTGTCAGTCGATTTGACCAGTTAATCGACAAGGAGGATAACTAGAACAACTTTGAACGAGACGACGGCGATGTGCCCGGACATCAAGGATTTGATTGCTCAAAATGCGGAACTTGCAAAGTTGACGAAGATCTTGTAGATGCAGCCCGTCAAAGCTTCGTAAGAACTCGTGGGTAAACTAGAACTAATGCGATGAAAGTAGATTTGCTAGAAATAGTAGATGAAAGTAATTGACTTGTTTTTATTGATTGTATTATCCCCTTTTTACACCACCTGCGAACACATGGTGGATAAGTACCCATGTATATTTAGCTTCGATGATGAGTGATCGTCCAACACGTGAGTGTTTCAGTTTGAGTGGCTTACCCTAACCTCTCCGAAAGCAGAAATGTGTGCTTGTCTATCGGCTTGTGGTGTGCAGGTGCTATGCCTAGTGACAGTGGTCAATGGCGTGGAGAAGGTCGAGTAGAGGCTTGCCGTGCCGATGGACTAAGAGTGGTGAAGGGCGGAAGCGGGGCTCGGATTGAGGGACCATGGGCGCCGACAGACTAGCTGTGGTGGCTAGTACTTGGCACCGACGAGTGCGAGAAGACATGGAGGTAGACCGAGTCGGCCGAGTCAAGACGGTGGACGCGCGAGTCGAACGAAGGCTCAGGGGACTCGGAGTCCGACCGGGCGAAGACAAGGTGGCTCGCGTCGAGTGGTTTTGTGGTTTGGGCCTCAAAACCATCCGCGTCGTTTTCTGAGTTTGGGCCCCAAAACTCGGGGTTCGGTAGTTGAGCCCAAAGCTACCAGTGGCGGGTTTCCTGGGATTGGGCCTCAAAACCTAGGTAGAGCTTCCGAGGAAGCGGGGATGGCACGTGGCGGAATCCTGAAGGTTGCATCGAGGCGACGGCAACTCCTGGAAGAAAGCGGGACCATCCATTCAAAATGCGGGAGATATTTTCCGGAGCTTGGACTACAATGCTTAGGTTAGGTAGTTCACTCAATGTATCTAGGGGGTCTTTGGGAAATAGCCAAAGCCTGATAAGTAGGGGGTGAAGGGGTATCCCTCATCCCATCTCTTGAACCATAATCATTTGCCCCAACTCTCTCTCTCTAGTTCATGAGATCCTTAGGTTGCTTCCACCAACCTTTGTAAGAACTTGAGTTTATCGCAAGGAATCAGAGGCTGTAACCTCCGTAAGCCATGGTGGCTTCGATTTCGTGATTGTGTCCCCATTTTGCTTGTGTTCTTTGCGTTTTGCTTTTGCTCTCTATTTTCCCGAGATGATTTCTCTTTGTAGGGAGTAGCTCTTGCAATTCCGTTTGAACCAAGTTGTTCGTATTCGTGAGGAGCTTCTTTGCACCGAAGAAATTCTCCTCAAACCTCATGAGTGCGTAGATCGGGTGTTTTCTTTGTTGCGTTCTTCGTTTCCCTCTTTCTCTACCAAATCCGAGTGTTCTCATTTATTTTCTCCAAATTGAGCGATGATTTCTTCGGGATAACTCCCTAACTGCACTAGGATCATGCCTACAAAGTTTGGTTGTAGTTGGTGATCATTTGGTTGAGTTTTGGGAAGATTTGGAGGAGGGAAATCGTTTTTCGCGTTTCTGTGCTCTGCTAGAGGGCGCCGGACGCTCTGAGTTTTGGCGCCGGACGGTCCGTCGAGGCGTCGGACACAAGGACGTTCTGACGTCAGTGTCCTTCGTGTTCGTCCACGTGTGTGTGAGTTTGGCGCCGGACGCTGTCCATCGTCCGTCGCCCTGCGTCCGTTGCTTTGTTGTTTTGTCTCGATTTTCAGCGTTCACTGGAAGCCCGACAGATGCTCCCCTAAGTGTTCGTCGCGCAGCGTCCGACGCCAACGGACGCTCACCCAAGCATCCGTCGCCCAGCGTCCGATGCCCTGCCTTTTTCTTCTCCACTGCAAGGCTTTCTGGAAGGCCGACGGACGATCTCTCAGCGTCCGTCGCCCTGTTGTCCAGCGTCTGTCGCCTGTCTTTTGGGCTGTTTTGCTTGGGGTTTTTGCCTCTTTCTCATAGGGGTTGAGAACTCTATCTTGGGGGTTTCGGTGTGTTTCCTCCACTGCCGGTGTGAGCACCATCAACTGGGTTTGGTTTTTGGGAAGAGTGGCCCGAATATTTCAAGAGAAATTTGAGGCTCCCATTCACCCCCCTGGTCGCCGTTCTCGGTCCTTCACCACCGCTCGGTACATATTTATACCCCGGCAAGAGGAGTTGTAAACAGACACGGCTCATACCTTTCTAAACAAAACCCTATTTTTAAGAAAATAAAACGACTCGTGCAAGAGTCGGACTCAAACTAATAATAATAATACTGGCATAAAATTACCAGTTTCCATATCCGTCTTCTTTACGATGAAACCTTCCATCGGCAGGCTTCCTCCAATCTGCAATTTTCTTCTATTGCCATCGGCAGCTCTTTGCTGACGTCAGCCACGTCATCCTACATCCATCGGCAATACCTTCCTATCGGCAACATCCTTCTCCTTTCATCGGCAATATTTTCCTATCGGCAAGTACCCTTCTTCTTCTTGACGATTCTTCAATCATATTCACCATCGGCAACCTCCTTTGCTTCCATCAGTAAACTAACCGGTAGAATCTTGATATCGATAGGGAACAGTGACAATCTCTATGCCGACCAGCATACTCGGTTCATATTGACACGTACCAAAAAAATAGTGTCAACAGCGCCCGACCGCGCTCAGGCGCCGCTCACCTCGTGGACGCCATGCCCGCCACTGCTCACCGCGTGGCCGCCGAGCTCTAGCCAAGCCATGCCTACACCCGAAGCGGACGCGCCCCGGCTCCCCCCTCCCTCCATTTTGTCCCCTGCCGAGCACTCTCCCCTTCTGTCTCGCCTCGCCCTCGCTTTTGCAAGCACTAGAGCGCGCCGCCGCCGTGACACCGAACGACATCGCCTCCGTTCCGAGCGCCTCACAGCACCGCCGTCCTCTCCATCTCCACCGAAGCTCCGCCTTGCTTCCCCGAACTTTGCGCCGGCCTCGCCGCGCACCGCACCCCTCGGGTCGCCTTTGCCCCACGATAGCGCGAGCACCGTGCTCGTCGTAGCACCGCGATACTATAGCTCCGCTTAATTGAAACCGTTCTGTCCTATATCGGCCGACCACCGTGTGACCGCGCCGCCAATCCGCCATGGACGCCGGCGAGCTTCACTCCAGCCACCATTGCACGTGATTAGGGTTGCGTTGGGTTCGTCTCGCGTAGCCACATCCGTAGGGCCAAACCGTTCCGCCGGAGACCTCGCCGTCGGCGAGATATCGCTGGCGAAGGCTCCGCTTGCGCCCTGTGTCACCGACGCGTGGGGTCCCCCTCGCGCGGGCCCCACTGTCAGGCGCCGGTCCCCTTTGGGACAAGGCCGCCTCTGCCGAATGGGCCTGAACGGCCTGTTGGGCCGAAAGGCCTAAGCCTTTTTGTTTTTCGATTTTGAGAAAATGTGAAACAGTTTGTAAAAATCATATCTCACTAAATAATGATCTAAAAATCATAAAAATAATTGTAAGCACTTGTTATAAGCAGATCTACCCTGGGAAAATATTGCATGTGTTTTGTAGTACTTTTCTGTGTAGGATTAAATAAATCATGAAACTGATTAAAACTGCATAAATCAATTGAGCTATTTTATGCTTGTGCTAAAAATGTAATTCCTATTCCAGTAGATCTTAAATGGTTTTTCAAAGCTAGGAAATATATATCTTGAGTAGTTTCTCAGGAAAAATAAATAACTAGCAATTAAAATGTGTTTTGGCTGTTAACTTGTAAGATTTTTAGTAAATAGGTTTCTAGTTAAAAAGAGTTGTAACTTTTTGTGTAGCTTTCTAGTAAGGAATAGTAACTAGGAAAAATGCTAATCTGGCTAGTTCACCATTTTCACTGTATCAAGTATTTTTAAGCAATTATTAGCTTTAAACTTGTTATTTTCGTGTAGAGTAGAATACTGTTCCTTTTAACTTGGAAACTTTTGAGTATGCTAGTTTGCCCCTGCTTAAGATACAGTAATTTTTGTAGAATTTAATAAACTATTTCTATAGGGTGTGTAGTTCTGTGTTGTTTTCTAGTTAACTAAATTGCTAAGAAGAAAGGTTAATTAGTTAATTAAGCTTTGGTGTGTCTTTTAAGCACTAATCAAATCAGCTAGGTTAGTAATCTTAAACTGAACCTTGCTGTTAAGTGTTGGTCACTTGTGTGATAAGTTAAATTGTTAAATAACAATCATAATAACTAACCACTAGTGAAAAGATATGCACCTACTATAAAACAATTCAGAAAGGAACATCTTATCATATTCATCGTTTTGCATGGGTTGATAATATACCTTGTCTCATATCATTTGCATATACGCATCATACACGATCGCAGGAGGAAGCACAGTACGACCTTCCCCAGGAGCAGGACGAAGCCAGTCGGCAGGGAGCCAATGAAGGGCACGTGAACAAGGAACTCCAGGAGTGTCCCGATCACCAGCCTAGCTCTTTCGAGAAAGGCAAGCCCCGGTGCATCTTAACCCTACTTTATCATACTAATTTACTATGTTACACTATGTTGTTGCATTAAGTATAGGAGTTGGGTGAACCTAATTGTTGCATAACACCCTCCTTTCTTTTGATATCCTTATATCCTTGTTAACCTGTTAGCATAGTAAAGATAGATGCTTAGCCCCACTAATTAATATGGTTTCCTCGGTAACACAAGTCACGTATTGCTCTACGTGGCAAGCAGAGGGTATGAAAGATATCATAAAATGGAAAGACAACCGGGAAGGTTGGTAAATTGTTCATACGTCTGATACTGGCAACATCTAGGTGAGCTGTGCGCCCTAGGCCGGTATTTTGCGTATGTGTCTGCCTTTTTGGCGGGCTGATTTGGTGGTGTCCTTCTTGTTATGTTGAACGCATGCCTCAACCCTTAGCTGGCAAGATAACTCTTGTCATGTCGATGCGGGGGGATGAGAACGCGGAGTGTAAGGCCGAGTGCCTGGCTAGCTGATCCCTAGTCAGGAGAGACCGGGTGCCGGGCGGTCCTCGGTTTTGTTCAGGGGTTATGGGAAGCGTTCTTGGTTTGAATGGTAGAATAGGCGACTGTCGCGCCCCTGTTCAAGGGTTGTGAAGTTTGGGTGAGGAATAAACCCTCCAACTGGATAGGAAGTCGATTCGAGTCGCGGTCTCTCCCCGTTAGTGAGAACTTGACAATTGCTACATTGGCATGGGAACAATTAATTACTTGAATGGTTTCCGATGAAATGATATGATGAGACCAGAAGGGAAAACTAGTCATGCTATGTTTAATCAAGTGTATTGTTTAGTACAGGTGCTAATCTAGAAAGCAGGTAATATTTATAAAATGTGGCTCCATCCTTAAGTACTCAATCGTCGATGCTTTTCCGCAAAAGAGAGTTCGGCCTTGCACCACCACAAAAGCCAGCATTATCCTTGGTGTCTTTATTTTAGTTTAAGACAGGTAAGTCTAGCTGAGTACATTCGCGTACTCAGGGCTTCGTTCCCAATGTTGTTGCCGATGGGCAGATGTAATACGGGTACTGCATCAACTGTCTCTACCCCGCTATGGGCGACAACTAGGACCATGGGCGATGGTCATCTCTGAAGTCTCATCTATGCTTTTGTGAGAAACGACTTAGTACTGGCACTGTAATGAACTAAGTGTGTGTGAGTTGGTTTACAAAACTATTTCCGCTGCAAGAGATTTGGTTATGTGATAACTTTTAAAAATTGTACTCTGATGTATTCGTATTTGAAATTTATGTAACATATGGATGGTTTGTTGAACTAAAGCGATTCTCGGCTAAGAATGAGCAAGGAATGAAATCCGTCGTGGTTTCACAGACTACCGGGGTTATGAAAGCCTAAGGACGAAAATTTATTGCATCGGCGATCGGTTTTTGAACTTAAGTTTTTGTAATTTGGGCGGTTCTATTACACATCTCATGATCATCATAGGGCAAGTTGGCTCAATTAGCACACATCTTGTTGACGATAGATTGGAAGCGAGTGAACATCCTGTCAATAGATTTGCTGGCCAACTGAACAAAGTTCTCGTACTCTCTATGGTACATGTTGAAGAGTCTGGACTTGATCTGAGGGTTGTCCTCATGATATCGCACAAGTGTTTGCCAGATCTTCCGTGTCGTAGTGAGACTAGAAACTTGCTCAAACTCAGGAAGAGCCAAACTCGAGAAGAGAATACTATGGGCTCTTGCGTTTGACACATGTTGCGTAGCATGGAGATCGGTGATCCGAGCGCCAAGAACCACGTAGTCCTCATTCTCACAAATCTCCCAAATCTTCGAATCAAGCCCTTGAAGGTAAGCAGACATGCACACCTTCCAATAGGCAAAATTTGTTCCATCGAAAAACGGAGGTTTGCCTGCACCTCGCTCCATGTCGCCTTCGCGGATCAAGAACTGTGTAAGGTAGAAAGATCATTAACCGGCTCCGATACCAATTGAAGGACCGAGAACGGCAGCCAGAGGGGGGTGAATGGGAGCAAAATCAAATTTCTTCTCACACTTGGCCCTTGTCCCAAAATCACACCCAAAACTCAAGCTCGAGAGAAATGACACACACATGACCCAACATGTGGGTGGACACCTTAGGAGAGACCCTAGAGGTGCAGCGGAGCGGTCGGAGGAAGTCGATGAACGATTGAAACCACGAACTCGAAACATGACCCGAAAGAGGTACTCTAAACCCCTAGAGAGAAGAGGCAAGAGTACACCCAAAAACCACTTATGAGAACTGGTCTCAAAAGTGCCTCATCATGTTCCCTACGTGAATACGAATCCAACGCAACAAACGGAACTTGATTCGGAGTCCGGACGAGAGAGATATGATCAAAACAGTTCTGCAGCTTTCGCGGACTCTCCAGGAGAGAACCGCGGACTGTCCGCCCTTGCTGAAAATTGACCTACGGACAGTACGCAAAAGAACCCCGGATAGTCCGCCGTTATGCCCGAAAACGCTCAAACAGGAAGTCCAGAAACAGTGTTTCTCGATGGGTTTACACGCCAGACAGTCCGGGAATGAGCCCGGATAGTCCGGGAATGAGCCCGGATAGTCTGGGAACCCCGAGTCTGAACCAAAAAACTCTCTGTCTTGGCCCCGATGCCCGAACAGTCCGAGGGTAGGGCCCGGACAGTCCAAGGGTCACGGGACAGAGGTGATTTGGGGGCGATTTTGAATCGCCTCTCCCCCAAATCTTCTCAAATCACTTCCAAATCTTCACCACTAGCCACCAAACTTTGTGGGCATGATCCCAAGGCTATGGAGGAGCTATCCCGAATAAATCATTGCTCAATTTAGTGTGAATAAACGGGAACAAAAGGATTTCGGGAAAAGAACTCAAGAATAAGAACTCGAGGAAGAAATTGCCCGATCTATGAGCTCAAGATGTTTGGGACAAACCCTTCGGTGCAAATGATCTCCTCTACTTCCTGCACAACTTGGTTCAAATGAAATCGCAAGCAACGCCCTCAAACGAAAGATCTCATCTCATGAACAAAGAGGGTCAAGAGGAGCAAAAACTAAAATGCAAAGAACACAAGCAATCGGAGATAGAATCACAAAATCGAAGCGACCATGGCTTACAGAGGGTAAGGCCTCCGATTCCCAACAAAAGATTCGCAAGTTCTTACAAAGATTGGTTGCTAATCAATCTAGGGACCTCATGAAGCAAGAACTAAGGTTAGGGAGCTAGAGAGTGGACAGGGGGAAAATGAGAGAGGTGGAAGAGGTGGGGTAAGGGATACCCCTTCAGCCCCTACTTATCGGTCTTTGGCTATTTCCCAAAGACCCCCTAGATACACGAGTGAACTACCTAGCCTAAGCATTGCAGTCCAAGCTCGGGAAAATATCTCCCGCATTTTGAATGGACGGCCCCGCTTCCTGCCAGGAGTTGCCGTCGCCTCGACGCAACCTCCAGTATTCCGCCACGTGCCATCCCCGCTTCCTCGGAAGCCCCGCCCGTGTTTTGAGGCCCAAACCCACGAAACCCGCCACCGGTAGCTTTCGGCTCAACTACCGAACCCCGAGTTTTGAGCCCCAAACTCAGAAACCGTCCACCGATGGTTTTGCGGCCCAAACCACCAAACCGCTTGACTCGAGCCACCTTGTCCTCGCCCGGTCGGACTCCGAGTCCCATGAGTCTCCGCTCGACCTAGTCGTCCGTCGTCTTGACTCGGTCGACTCGGTCTACCTCCATGTCTTCTCGCACTCGCCGGTGCCAAGCACTAGCCACCACAGCTAGTCCGCCGGCACCCATGGTCCCTCAGTCCGAGCTCCGCTTCCGCCCTTCACCGCTCTCAGTCCATCGGCACGGCAAGCCTCTACTCGACCTTCTCCACGCCATTGACCACTATCTCCGGGCACATCACCTGCACACCACAAGCCGACAGACAAGCACACACTTGCTTTCGCAAGGATTAGAAGTAACCGCTCAAACTGAAACACTCAAGTGTTGATCAAGCACTCATCCTAAAACTGAACATCATGAGAATAAACCATCATGTGTTCGCACCCCCTTTCTCCGCACCCGAGTTTCATGAGTTTCATGGCTTCATAGTGTAAATAAGTTTCATCCTAATAAAACTCATTTTATTTCAAACTATTTTCATCCTTTTTTAATTTAAACTATGACACATCAGCTTATTTAATACTTACTCTGTTCTAAATTATAGTTCATTTGACTTTTTGAACCCTAAGTTTGACCACTCGTCTTATTCAAATTTTTATGCAAAATATCATTTATTTTGGTGTGGCTTACTTATTTAATAAATAGTATGCATGAATGACTTAAATTTGACTATGTTTGCATAAATTTTTTTGAATAAGACGGGTGGTCAAAGTTGAGGTAAAAAAAGTCAAACAAATTATAAATTGAAAAGGAGAGAGTACCTATGAAACTCTCAAAATTTGCATTGGATCTGGCCTTATTATTCTTTTTATCCTCCCTCCTCAAGCCAACAATAGTAAGCTCTCTCTATGCTGAGCTACTCTAGGACGGTGGGGCCAATGAGGCCCCCAACATTGGCTCTACGTACCACTGGCAGTAAGAAGGAATTCCAATTCAAATTGTAAACTAAATTCAGCATGGAGCAGACACAACTTGCCAGCAACCACAAGGCCACAAAATGTCACATTTTGCTTCCTTGTGCGCTCATGGACTAGAAACCACTTCAGTATGGTATGCCCCTCCATGTGCCTTCTGCTTGTATAGCTTTAAACACAACATGAATAGAAGAACCGAATAGACTGTGTAATTGAACAGTCAGCCCAAAACAAAAAGATAAGTCAACGCCTTAAAAATTCTGACAGGAAACATTTTTAAAAGTGGTTGTCTGATGAACAGGCCGCAAGAACGACATGGTTGTCGATGATGCTATTGGAAGGAAGGGAAAGAGGAGCGACATGCGCGGAAGGGGGAGGACCCGAGGAGCACGTGCGGGAGGGCTGCATGGTCTTTTACGGCGGGCGAGCAAGAAACGCTTCATTGCAGATATTTTCTGTCCGTATTGGAGACTGAATTTGTTTAGGGGTTTAGATCAGTTCGTATCCGCGTCTGGATATTCAACATCGATAACATATCCATATTCGAATACTCAAATCGCCACTAGTAGAAAAGTCGTTTTTGTTGGCGACACCAAAAACACACCACATACGGTTTTGGTTGCCAACCGCCTGTGGTTTGAAATGGCCCGGGCAGACTTTCCAACCGCCAGTGTAAATGGGTAGATTTACACTGGCGGTTTGGTTATGCTAACCACCAGTGGTAAGGACTGCCTATATATACCACAGTCCCGACCTCCACTCTCTTCTTCCTCTCGACCAGCTACAGTTCTAGTCGTCACTTTCCATTAGAAGCGATTTTGGAGGTCCGGATTTTTCAAAATACAAGGGCAGAGGTTTTGATCTTCATTTCTTCGAAGGAGGTCGCTAAGGAAGGTTAGTTGGTGCCTCGTTTGGTCTCTTTTAACCTCGATTGCTCAATTTGTACCCTTTTTGGATCTAGGGTTTCATGAGCTAGCTAGAGAGAGAAGAAGAGCTAGATTTTTGTATTTATTTCTAGTAATGAGGTCACTTAATTAGGATGGATAGATATATATTATTGCGCTTCTTCTTGATTTAGTTTCTCCAAGATATGTTTATATTCGCAATAGCTACATTTTTATATTTATATTTCTAGCTAGGTGACTAAAATAAGATGGTTAGATATATATTTGTACAATAGCTACATTTTTGTATTTATATTTCTCCAAGGTTAGTTTATGTCCCTTTTGCTCAATTTTATCCACATTTTGGATCTAGGGTTTCACCATGAGTGAGAGAGAAGAACACCTAGGTTATTTTCTTTGTTTATTCATGTGAGGTTGATTAAATTTATCATCCAATGACCCTAGCTAATAATCACTAGGTAAATCATAAATCCTTAGCTAAATAATCCAGTGACCCTAGCTAATAATCTCTAGCTAAACACTAAACCCTAGCCTTCATTTACATAGACAAGGGGACATTTTGATTTGAGGACTGTTGGAAGGAGGTGATTTTGGAGAGCCACATTTACAAGGGGGGAGATTTTCATCCCCATTTCTTGGAAGGAGATTGCTAAGAAAGGTCAGTTTTAATCCATTTTCTTCAAGTCAGGTTGATTAAGATGGTTACATAATATTTGTCATCTCTCCCTTTTGAAAATCAGGTATTGATCGATGGAGATGTCATTCTGGATGTATAAGTTATCAAGACTAGATGCAACATACATACCCGAGGTTCATAAGTTTATTGATGTCGCTAAGAACCATGCTTCGAGAACAAAGAAGACGCACATACATTGTCCATGCATGAACTACAGAAATGTTGTTGTATCTGATGACCATCAACAAATCCTTTCTCATCTTGTCCACCGAGGATTTATGAAGGATTACTTGATTTGGACAAAGCATGGAGAGGAGAGCTTTGTGCCTTATACAACTGTTAGTCGTGCAAATATCGACGCCGATGGTCCAGATATGTTTATTGACGGTGGGTTTCAGTTAGTACACGAGACACAACAACTTGTCACCAATGGTCCTAGTCATGGTTTCTCTGGAGGAATTGAAGGCGTCGAAACTGATGTGATGCAAAATAATATGGCTGCGGAAGATGCAGAATTCCTGGAGGCAATGTTGCATCGTCATGCAGAAGATCCATCAATGTTCTTCAAGAAAGGTATGGAGGCCCTGATGAAGGCAGCAAAAGAGCCTTTGTACGATGAGTCTAAGGGTTTCACCAAAGAGTTCACGACCTTGCGTTCGGTGCTAAAGTTGTTGGTATACAAAGCTAGGTTTGGTATTTGTGATGTTGGCTTTGATGCATTCTTGAGTATTATCACAGACATGCTTCCTAAGGAAAACAAAGTGCCTGCTAACACGTACTATGCAAAGAAGCTAATCATTCCACTCACGATGGGTGTTGAGAAGATCCATGCTTGTAGAAATCATTGTATCTTATATCGAGGTGACGAATATAAGGACATGGAGAGCTGTCCAAAGTGTAATGCAAGTAGGTATAAAACAAATAAAGACTACAAAAAGGAACACTGTGCTGCCTCGGTGGTGTGTAAAGGAAAGAAGCGAAAGAAGACCCAACAGAGTTCAAAACCCACGATCAAAGAAAAAGAAGAAGTAGACTATTATGCGCTGAAAAAGATTCATGCTTTGGTGATATGGTACCTGTCTGTGGTCGATCAATTGAGGTGTTTGTTTGCTAACCCAGAGGATTCCAAACTTATGAGCTGGCATGCTTCTAATGAGAACATCAAAGACGATGGGAAGCTTCAGCACCCAACCGATGGCAAGCAGTGGATAGATTTCAATAACAACCACGAAGACTTTGCAAAGGAACAAAGAAATGTTAGGTTTGCACTGAGTACTGACGGAATGAATCCATTTGCTGAGAGGAGCAGCACGCACAGCACATGGCCGGTGATCCTCACCATCTACAACCTTCCGCCATGGTTGATGCAGAAGCGAAAGTATCTCATGCTAACCATCCTTATCTCTGGACTTACACAGCCTGGAGTTGACATGGATATTTTCTTGGAGCCCTTAATGGAAGACATGGAGATATTGTGGGAAACAGGTGTTAAAATGTGGGACGAGTACCGCCAAGAATCATTTACGTTGAGAGCAATTATCTTTGTTACCATCAACGATTACCCTATTGTCTTCACATTATCAGGGCAGTTCAAGGGAAAGGTTGGTTGTGTGGTATGCATAGATGAAACTGCTCACGTGTCCCTTACTGCATCTAAGAAGATAGTGTACATGAGGCACAGACGCTTCTTATCGAAAGGACACAGGTACTGCCAGAAGAAGAAGGATAAGTACTTCAACAATAACGTTGAACTCCAATCTACTGCCCCAATAGACAACAGTAAAGGCAAAAGAGTTTTCAACCTAGTCAGGAACCTTAAATTTGTTTTCGGGAAGAAGACAACAGACGGAAAACCAAGAAAGAATGTCAAACCAACTCCAGGGGCTATATTGAAATCTATTTTCACAAGCAACCGCCTCTAGAAACGCCCCATTTCTACTGGCCCCCAGCGCAGGCGGCGCTGGAAAACGCGTGTAGAAATGGGTTTAGAACAGCCAGTATAGGCCGGTTTTGTACTAGTGCGCATACCTATAATATCGATAACAAATCTTATCCTATCCGACATGATTGATATTATCCATATTCGAATTTGAATCAGGATAAAAATATGAAAATAAATATAATATCAATAGTATCCGTTCTGTTTTCATCCCTAGCTTTCCCTCTGGATGGGGTAAGAAACACTGAATGTGACGCACGTTCATCGATGCATGCGCTGCTGCTGACCCTGTTGTAAGAGCAAGGTCAATAGTAGAGCCAAGTGTTTGGCTATAAGCCAAGCTATTAGAGTCAAGTTATACAATAAGTTGTATCTTACTTGGCTGTAAAAAAATTCTCTTTCCTATTTCTCCTCACAACATTTATTATTTGGGCCCACAATTATCTATGCTTTCGTGCCCAGCTTGGTGCTTGTATGGGAGCCAATCTCTCCTCTCTCTCTCTCCTCTTCTCTTTCCTCCACATCGCATCTGTTGGGCTATAAGTCAATTATTGTATTTGCTCTAACTATACTTACGTTCCTGTTCATGGATGCATGCGCTGCTGCTGTCCCTGCTGTAACTATACTTACGTTCCTTTTTTTTTCATTATTAATTAGGCGTAACGCTCTCGGGTAGGTCCGTCTGCTGTCTGCACGACCGCAACCAAACATTATTTAGTTGGAGAAGTTTTTAACCTGTACGTAAATAGCTAAATCAGATTTGATGCAAAGATTTAGAGATGCTCTAAATTACCCACATCATCCACTATGAAACACAATATGATATAACCCCAAACTTTGTATTTATTAAATATACCCACCTCTATCACATAAAAAATAATTAAAAATAACCCAGCACCAAATAAATCAGCCACATAGTCCCTCCGTATTAGTTAAACATGTCGTAATATAAGCTAGCTATCATGAAAAAGAAGTCAATATACATAAGATATTATACATATAATATAATAAATTACATGCTTCTACAAATGTTAAGTTTGAAGGAAGCATAATATTATATTCCACCATATATACCAATTAAGCATGTGATAAAAATACTCCCTCCATACTTAAAAAAACATGTCGTTTAAGATAAGATTTAAGTCAAACATTGGAAATATCAATCGTGAATAACTTTTAAGTTGTTGAGTTTGAAAATGTGAAAATCATATAATAGATTTGTCTTGAAAAATACTTTCATAAAAATATATAAATGTTATATTTCAATAAATATTTTTTCTAAAAAATGAGCGGTTAAAGTTACACTTTGTAAGTTTTTTGAGTATGAAAAAAGTATTATTTTAGTAATGTATCCGTGGAAACATGCTACCTTAACAAACCATGTAACAATGATACTAGCAATTCACTTTAAGTTATTAAAAAGCTCCAAGATAATAGATTTTATAAGTTGTGCTTCATAAGTTTATACATTTTGATTGAAGCTTGATGTCATGGTAATTTCATTTTAAGCACTCTTTGTTTTTATAAAGAACAATAACTACATGTAATTATTATGTGGTATAACAAATTCAACATGTTTGAGTGTCGCAGTAAAGGCTGAAATGACTATTTATGCTATTGTAAAAACCAAGAAGGTAACCTATAACCTATAATATTTTTAAAATTAATTAAATTGTTGAAGAAAAATACAATACACGTTAGAATTGTTAATTGAAAATGGATTTAACTGTGTTGTATTGATGAACAGTAACCGATATTTACAGGGTCTGAAAGGACATGTCAGTTTGTCCAAGTTTGTCCAAAGGACATGTCGGTTCGTGTAAAGGTGCCTCTATAGTGAACTGTCATTAGCAGTTGCTAATGACGAATATTAACTAATTGATCACATATTATTATTTATCCTAAATAATCTCAACACTCCCCCTTGATCAATTGATCTTGTGTAGGCACCCCTTCTTGTTTATCTGTAAATATCTTGAAGCTTTGGAAAAACCCTGTGGAAAAATCCAAAGTATATCGATATACCAGGCAAAACTTCTTAAAAACCCAGTGAGAAAAATAAGGAGAAACACCTTGATATATATGTATAATATCAATGTTAATAGACCCTTTAGGTATTCCTAAAGACATAGTCTAAAAATAATTTGATCAAAGATCAATATGTCATAAATATTATCTTCAAAAACCTCTGTGAGGAAAATAGATAATATGACATATACTATGTGTTACAATTACCTCATTAAAACTTTATGTGAGAAAATCCTAAAAGGGTAAAACTCATATAAAGGAAAAGAGTATAATGTGAATTTGGAGTAGGTTTTATTTAGAGAGATTCTCCCCCTGATTCTTGCAAGTCTCTAAGTCTTCTCATACCGATATCGTCAACACATTTATGGAATGCGGAGTATGGTAGAGATTTTGTGAATAAATCTGCCAGATTATCACATGACTTAGTTTGCAAGATTTCAATTTCTCCATTCTTTTGGAGTTCATGGAGGTAGAATAATTTTGGAATAATATGCTTAGTCATATTACTCTTAATATAACCTGATTCCATTTGAGTAACACATGCCGAATTATCCTCAAAGATAATCGTAGGTGTCTCAAGTACACCAATACCACATGACTGTATTATGTGGTTTATCATTCTGCGAAGCCATACGCATTCGCGTGATGCTTCATATAAAGCAATTATTTCAGAATGATTGGTGGAAGTAGATACTAATGTCTGCTTTGAAGACTTCCAAGATATTGCAGATCCACCTTGCAAGAAGACAAAACCTGTTTGTGATCCACCGTTGTGCGGATCTGATAAATAACCAACATCCGTATATCCTAACAAAATTGGATCTTGATTTCTGTTATAGAATAATCCAAGATCTTTAGTGCCATTTAGGTATCTAAATACCGTTTTAACTCCTACCCAATGATGTTTGGTAGGTTTAGCACTATGTCTTGCCAACAAATTTACTACAAATGCAATATCTGGCCAGGTGTTGTTAGCAAGATACATCAGTGCTCCAATGGAACTGATATATGGGAATTGTGGTACCAATATCTCTTCCTCTTCATCCGGTGGTCTAAAAGGATCCTTTTCAATATCTATGGATCTTACTACCATCGGAGTTTTTGTTGGATATGACTTGTCCATATTGAATTTCTCCAATATCTTTTGGACATATGCAGCTTGGTATACAAATATACCAGAATTGAAATGCTCAAGTTGTAAACCTAAGAAAAATTTGGTTTTACTCAAATCCTTCATTTCAAACTTCGTCTTTAAATGATGACGTGCTTCATTAATATCAGATTCGTTGCCGATGATATTAAGATCATCAACGTATACCGATATGATACAAAATCTTGTTGATGATTTCTTAATGAAGACACAAAGGCAGTCATCATTGTTTGTAAATCCCTTCAACGTAAGGAATTCACTTAACCGATTGTACCACATTCGGCCCGACTGCTTTAAGCCATATAATGACTTCTGCAACTTGACGCAATACATGTTGCGATTTTCCTTGGGATTTGGTATACTAATTCCATCAGGAACTTTCATGTATATCTCAGAATCCAATGACCCATATAAATATGCGATCACGGCATCCATCAACTGCATAGATAGATGATTTTGTACTGCCAGTGATATTAAGTATCGGAATGTTATTCCGCTCATTACCGGAGAGTAAGTTTCATTGAAATCAACGCCAGGTCTTTGCGTAAAACCTTGTGCCACGAGCCTTGCTTTATATCTCACCACTCCGTTGTTTTCATTCCTTTTACAGACGAAAACCCATTTATATCCTACAAGGAAGATACCAAGAGGTGTTGACATTACAGCCGAAAACACCATCCTTTTATTAAGTGAGGCGATCTTTGTTTCAATTGCTACCTTCCACTTATCCCAGTCCGAGCGCTTCTTGCACTCTATCATAGACTTAGGATCTGAATAGGTCTGAAGGATATTTGCAATTTGTTCAGAGAAATATGTGTCGACTATTATGGACTTACGATTATAAGACTCTCCAGTCTCAATGAAATTTATAGAAATTTCGTCTTCCCTTAAAGATTCATCATGACTTCCCAAAATGATGGCTCTAAGGTCTTCCAATATTCTAGCCTCAGTGTTTATGCGCATAACTGAGCTAGATTCTGGATTATATATATCCACAGGACCTTGTATGTCCTCTAGGTGTCTTTCAACTAAAGGTTGAGATGAATTTACAGTCTTCTTTTGCTTGCCAGCAATCACATCTTGCCTCTTGGAAGTGCTTCTCCCCCTCTTGTTACCAATTGCGGGTTGAGTGGTTTTATTAGGTACCTCCACACTCTAGCGGGCACATTCCTTGCAGGATGGAGAGACTTTGTTACACATTTATAATCAGAAAAAGCGTCTGACATATTGTTTGCAATATTTTGCAAATCAATAATTCTTTGAACTTGTAGTTCAGTTTCTGTAGTACGTGGATCTGAAAAGGAAATGCCTTTTGCATTCCAATCTATTTCCTGACATTCTTTTTGGTACAATTCTCCCCCTAATGCCGAGAAATGATCCTCATTAAAAATACAATCAGCGAACCGAGCAGTAAATAGATCCCCTGTTAAGGGTTCTAAATACTTGATGATCGACGGAGATGAATATCCCACATAGATCCCAAGTTTCCTGTGAGGACCCATTGAGGTTCGTTGAGGTGGTGAGATGAGCACGTATACAGTGCACCCAAATTTACGCAAATGGGAAATACTCGGAGGATTCCCACATACTAACTGTAATGGGGAGTTTTCATGATATACAGTTGGTCGTAGTTGGATTAAGCCAGCAGCGTGCAGAACTACATGACCCCAACACCACGTAGGCAATTTGCAATTCATCAACATAGGTCTTGCAATGAGCTTGATTCTTTTTATCAACGATTCAGCCAAACCATTTTAAGTATGGACATATGGAACAGAATGCTGAACCTGAATTCCCAATGCCATGCAATAGTCATTAAAAGCACGGGATGAGAATTCAGCAGCATTGTCCATTCGGATAGATTGAATCCGATGTTCAGGATAATGAGCCTTCAACTTAATGAGTTGGGCCATTATTTTGGCAAAAGCATGGTTGTGTGTCGATAGTAGACACACATGAGACCATCTATAGATGCATCTATTAAAACCATGAAATACCTGAACGGTCTCGATAATGGTTGAATCGGACCACATATATCTCCTTGAATTCGTTCAAGGAATTTTAGTGGTTCAGCTCTAATTTTAAGATATGACGGTCTTAAAATTAATTTCCCTGTTGCACAAGCAGTGCAACAAAAATCTTTATTTTGGGGAAATTTTGCTTTTTCCATGTCATGACCAATGGAATTACTAATAATTTTCCTCATCATCCCTATTCCAGGATGTCCAAGTCGATCATGCCAGTTACGGAATGTATCGATATCTCGGAAAATTATCTTATAAGCAACATGTTCTATAGGTTTAATGTATGTAAAGTACAATCCATGTTGGAGTGAAGAAATCTTTTCGCAAACTTGTTTCCATATCTAGTAAGTTTGGTAAAGAGAAGATGTTCCTCTTTATTATCTTCATGGGTTTCCACATGAAAACCATTCTTACAGACATCTCTAAAACTTAGAAGGGTACGAGTTGATTCAGGATACAACAAGGCATCCTCTATCGTAATCTGTGTACCCATTGGGAGAGTAGTAGTGGCTCTTCCAGAACCAACTATTAATGCATCATGACCAGCAATGGTCAGAATATTTCCTTCTCTTTTCTTTAGAGTCTAGAAATATTTAATCTCTCTAAGTATAGAGTTTGTGGCACCTGAGTCCACAATACATAATTCTTCCTCCATTGGATTGAGTTCAACAAACATCTATATGTAAAGTAAATGCAGATATAAATGAATATACTACAAACTAACATATATATATATATATTTATTATATTGAATATCAAATATAAGGGTATGATAATACAATATAAATGAGTCAATACAACTTGACAATACAAACAAGTTTGTACAACTCATAAGCACACAAAATAATACTACCTAAATAACTATAGGTTTGTATGACTTAGACTATTTACAACAACGATCAAGGGTGATATCAAATTTGGAGTTAAATTACTCCAAATCTCCAAACATGTCTCTAGAGCCAAAGTCTAGGAGCATGTTGTCCGTTGAGGGGAGATTCTCTTCAATGTTGAGAGACTTGTTGTTCTCTTGAGATTTAGGGGTCTGCTTGGAGCAACCCTCTCCAGAGACAATCTCAGAAGCAAGATTGAAGTGTGCTTCATATCTTTTTATCTCCTGTAGGCTTGACCTATTTTAGAGACTTTTGGTACAAAGCAACTAGATGCTTAGGTGCACGGCAGTTCTTGGCAAAATGTGAAAAATCTCCACACCTATGACACTTTTTATCATTTTTGGAGGATTTCACATTGTCCTTCTTCCTGTTGTGTGAATTAGGTCTTTTCCTCTCGTCGTGTTTGCATTTATCAATCTTGTTCTTTGGAAAAGGTCCATTGAACTTGTTCCTAGCTTTAGACTGTACATTGTGAACCTCAGGCAGATGCGCCGAACCAACAGGGCGCTTATGATGATTCTTCAAAAGAAGTTTATCATGTTTTTCTACTTGAGTCAATGTATGAATAAGCTAGGAATAAAGCTGGTAATTTTTAGCCCTGTATTGCTGTTGCAATACTCTATCAGATGGAAGCATAGTAGATAGAGTTTTTTCTATCTTATCTGCATCCGATGGCTCTTTCTCGCAAAACTTCAACTTAGAGCAAATTCTATGAACAACATGGTAATAATCTACTACAGATTTAAAATCTTGCAGACGTAGGTTATTCCATTCATGATTGACCTCAGGCCAAATTACTTCTTTTTGCTGATCATATCGCTCTTTAAGAGCGACCCATAATTCATGAGGATTTTCAAGCATAAGGTATTCTAATTTTAGATCCTTATGAATGTAATACCATAGCAAAGCCAAAGCAGTATAAGTATGCTTATCTTGGATGACAACCCCAGTTTGGGGTTCCTGAATTGTAGCCGAAAGACTACGAGAGGCAAGTGCTATCTTGATATCAGAAGCCCAAGTAGGGTAATTGCTACCATCTAACGCAAGTTCGTCGAACTCCTTAGATGCCATGATCCTACATGGACAACCATGGATTAATTAATTTACCGCATGGTAAATTAAAATCAACATGGTAATTGTTGTTGTTGTTGTATCAAATGCAATATTTTAAGGTGTATATCTTATCATAGTATTGGATTGTTGTAGGTAATTATAAATTTGTGTGTACCTTACAACTAGATTCATCATAAATTTTGATAAACACAAGACAAGATAATCTCTATGTTAAAAACAAAGAGTAGATCTTTATAGTAGGCAAATATATTGCTGCCTAAGCACGGTCTCTAGGCAAGATAATTCACAAGTGAATTAAATGCAGCCTTTGCTTAGGACTCTACTATCTTGTGTAATATCAAATTAATATGATGAACATAGCTATCCAAATCCTTTATTATGGTTAAATACACAGTGTAGGTAGTCATTGAGTTTCAAAGAAACAAAATGTAGACCTCTCAGTAATAGGTGATTTGATCACTGCTATGGCACGGTCTCTAGGCAGGATAATTCACAAGGAATTAAACGTAGCCAATGACATAGACTCTATTACCTTGTGCTCTTTAATCATAATAAATAAGATATATATATTGCTATGAGGATCTATAGTAACTAAAATTGTCTAATTCTATAGATGGCATAGTTAAATTGCAACTAAGTCTACTCGCAAATTTAACTTGTATGTGGTGCAAAGAAAATGTGGTTTGGGGCACCAACATACCCAATTCTATAATAAAATTACAAGTGCAACTAATATGTTGGTGTAAAATAAGGGGTTTTGGTGCACCAACATAGTCAAAAAAAATTATCAAGTCACAAAAGTAATAGGTATGTGGTGCTAAGGGGGTTTGGGTGCACCACATACCATAAAATGATAGAAAGACAAGACATTGCATAATAATAATTATAAACAAACCACAATTATAATATCAATATCCAGCAGTACATATCAACAATAATCAATACAACAATAGATGTTCTTGCAGATAATAAACTAGCAAACTATAGCTAATTAAGATTTAATACTGCTTAAATAAAAACCAACTAATAATATACAAGTCTAATAGAAAATGAAAAACAGCCCAGGTGACCCAGCCAGGCGCGGCCCGGCGAGCCGGCCAGGCGCGGCGCAGCCCCGCGTGGCCAGGCAGCCCAGCCAGGCGAGGGTGTGGCCCAGCGTGGGCTTGGCCTAGCCGGCCAGCGGCCTATATATGGTGGCGGTTACGGTTTGTAAACCCTAACCATCCCAGCCACCAGTCGCCGCTCCTACCGGCTCTCGCCGCCGCCGTCGCCGCCTGTGCCGTTCCCTGCCACCGTCGTTCAGCCCCCTCTGAAGATGGACGTTGTCTTGTGCCTCTGCTTCCTCCTCCCCTCCCTCTCGCTCCTCTCATGGCGGATCGGGACCTTGGTCCTTTCTCCAGCCATGGAGGCCGGCCGGCGGGCGAGTTTCGCTCGGCTCCGGCGAGCTCCGGCCGCATGGGCCGTCGCTACAAGCCGGAGACGGCAGATCCGCCCTCACCGGCTCTTTCGAGGTCGCTCAGGGGCGGTGAGCCGCCTCCCCCTCAACCAAGGAGGAGACCAACCCAGCCCCGAGGGCGCGTGCGGGCGGGAGGACGTTCCGACGCTAGTTGGGGCGTGCAGCCACGACGTCGGCGTAGGTGCGGTCGTGATTCAGAGGTGGCGCAATCGGAGGAAGTGGCAGCGCTGGCGTGAGGACGGTGTCGAGGTTGAAGGCAAAGCCCGGAGGCCACGCTGCCACGCTGTTGCTACTGTTGGTGAATGGAGGGGCGCCACGACGTCCGGCCATGGAGCTACCGCCTCCATTCCATGGCAGTGTTAGCGGGGTCGTCGTCATAGGAGGCGGAGGAGGCAACATCAACGGACGCGGCCTCGGTAGGAAGGACGACATCGGCGAGGGCGCCGGTGTTGCCCCAACACGGCAGGTGAACATCGCCGGGCCGTGGTGCGGGCAAAGACCAGGGGCGTACTCGATCCGCGACGAACGAGGCGTCGGGCGGGGCGTTGCTGGACGACCACGGCATTCGGTCCATTGCCGTGGACACGGCGAGGAGCGATGCGGCGGTCGCCGATGTCGCGGAGGACACGGCAAACGGCGCCCTGGATATTAGTAGTTGCTAATGGCGAATATTAACTAATTGATCTCATATTATTATTTATCCTAAATAATCTCAACAAGAATCTCAACTTAACAGGTGGACAAAAACAGACGAACTAAAAGTAAAGTCTAAATTATCTATTCATGGTGTCATCGAAAAAGAAGCAAAGTATTGCTCAAAGTAGATTTAGAGTCCTACCTAGACATATATCAATTGGACTATATAACGAATATAAGTGACAAAATAGTTTTTGCTATCGACGGCGATGTTGTCTATCATTAGAAGCAAAATGCGAATACCCATACCAAGTCGAGGTAACCCGGGTCGATAGCTTCCACCATAAGGAACCTAACTAACCCATCTTAAAGGCTTCAACCTGGACGGACAGATTCTATCACAAAAAATCTAACCAACTGATGGATCAGTTCACATGAGGCAAACTAGTTTGTTCAAGTTATTTTCCACAATAGAAATATATATATATACACGGCAGCGCTATTCTACACTCTAGGCACCCAACCAGCCAGGCTGCCAGCTCGGTCCACCTCCGCCCCGCACCAACCAGCGAGGCTGCCCGCTCGGCTCGGCTCACCTCCCGCCGCAAAGCCGCCTCGCGCCAACCAGCGAGCCTGCCCGCTCGGCCCACGCCTCCTGCCAAACCAGCCAGCAAAAATCCGCTCGGCTCACCTCCCGCCGCAAAGCCGCCTCGCGCCAACCAGCGAGCCTGCCCACTCGGCCCACGCCTCCCGCCAAACCAGCCAGCAAAAATCTTCTCGGCTCACCTCCCGCCGCAAAGCCGCTTGGAGCCAACCAGCGAGCCTGCCCGCTCGGCTCACCTCCCGCCGCAAAGCCGCCTCGCGCCAACCAGCGAGCCTGCCCACTCGGCCCACGCCTCCCGCCAAACCAGCCAGCAAAAATCAATTGAATCAATTGAATACACCAACAAAAAATTAACAGGCTGCTAGGCATCGAGCATAGGACCTCACGGCTAAGAACTAATCCATATACTGGCAATTTCAACCTTCAGCTGTTATATGAAGAAAAGGGAACCACAAATGTATTTATTAGGGACACATAATACAAACTAACCCTAATTAATAATGTCTTGGTAAGCACAATCATATCCTAAACGTCAACAAATTTGGATATGTTACGAGTACGTGCTACTCCACCTTTTTTTTGCATGCATGCAGCTCGCCTGTTCCTACATGGCTTTTCCACGCTTTTTTCATGCATGTATTTATCAGTATTTTTACTAAAAATGCTGATTAAGTTGTTAGTATTTAGTATTTTTTATTTCAGTATTTATTTTTATTTATCAGTGTTTTTATTACGAGTATTAATTAGAGTCTCAACATTCAGTATAGTTGTCAGTATTTAGAATACATATCAGTATGTAAGCGTTATTCAACACCATAACACAGCCACTCCACTTGATTCTACTGCTCAAACCAACCCACCCGAGAGGACCGCACCACCCAGTCATCTCGCATACCCTGCCCTAATCAGTATTTGTAGTAAAATTTTAGATAAATAAAAACAAATACTGACACCTGCTAGAATAAAAATATTGAATATTGACAACCTAATCGGTATTCATAATAAAAATACTAATAAAAAAAATACTGACAACTACTAAATAGAAATAATGAATATTGACACCCTAATCGGTATTGGTAATAAAAATACTGATAAATAAAAATAAATACTGACAATTACTAAAATAAAAATGTTGAATATTAACAGCCTAACCAGTATTTTCGTAATAAAAATACTCATAAATACTAACAAATACTGACAACTACTTAGAATAAAAATAATGCAACCCTAATCAGTATAGATACTGCAACCCTAATCATTATTTGTATTGCGGCCCTAATTAGTATACATGTTAAAATCCTAATCAGTATTACTATGACCCTAATCAGTATGGATGCTGCAACTCTAACTAGTTTCATGTGTAGGTAACCAGTATGGGTGATGCAACCCTAATTAGTATTTTTTTTCTACAACCATAATCAGTATTTATACTATGCCCCTCTAATCAGGGAGATATTGACAAAATACTTATACCTATAAGAGTTAGAGTACTCACAAAATACTTGGAGATACTGATAGCTACTTAAAGATACTAGCAGCTACTTAGTCATAGTACTGACCATACCGAGCTATCTAATAAAATACTCGAAGATACTGACAAAATACTTAAAGGTAATAGCAACTACGAAGTTATAATAAAAAAACTACTGAAGTTATAGCACCGACTGAACCAAGCTATTAACAAAAATACTGATCAAATATTTGAAGATATTGACAACTACTTAAAGGTATCAACAACAACTGGAGTTATACTACCAGTTATATCAAGCTACTAATAAAATACTAACAGTACTAACAAAATATTTGCAGATATTAACGAAATACTAGAAAATACTGACAATTATTTAATTTAGTATTTGAGATAGTCACAATTGAGTAGCATTAAGTAATTGATCATCTAATTAAGCTTTAACACTACTCTCTCCTTTAATTTAGTTTTAGTACACAAAACATGCGGCAAAAAATTTAAATTAATATACTCCCTCCATATCTATATTAGTTGACATAATTGTGCTTCCGGAGTTATTAATTAGGGAGTATTTTCCCTATCGGCCCTTATTAAATAGTGCTGCGGGTGCCGTACAAACATGAATTGGTCAATTTGTAGTCTAATGAGGCTAGTGTCCAGGGTTCGAATTCCTTGCCCACACATTTTTTTGCTTGGCTTCACTCGACTAGGCAGCCACGTGGGCTTGGTTTCCACTCGATTGGGCCGCGTGGGTTGGCCCGGCTTGGCTTCACTCGATTGGGCAGCCGCGTGGATTGGCTTTCGCTCGATCGACTGGCAGCCGCGTGGGTAGCGAGCGCTAGCCAACCGCGTGAGTCACGAGCCGCGTGGGTAGCGAGCGTTGCGACCCAGCGCTAGCCAGCCGCGCGGGGCAGGCGCGTGCGTGGTGGACGCGCGGTGCGTGTGCACATGCGGGCGCAGATCTGGTGTGTTGGGTTTGATTAGCTAGTTGGGCTGATCCATGGTGTAGAATAGCATATATATATATATAATATATATGACCACACTATTTAGCAGACAGAGTGCTAAATATTATTCAGCACCCACCGTTAGGACAGTAACGTTGACAGATGCAGTTTTTTTATTCCAGCAGATATCAATTAGTAGTAATATAGGTTTTTATTTTATTTATGTTGTGCATGTATGTCGACATAAATGTCGTTATTACAGCTACTTTCAAGGATGGTGCAGTAATTGTATTGATTTGTGTGTTGTGTCCGTTAAAGTGAAATGATTGAGGGGCCTTCATGGGAATAATTTTATATCTATAGTACAGTAAGTAGTAATAAAACAAATGACTTTTTATCCCACGTCACATTTGCAAATCATATAGGATTAAAAAATTATCATTGTGGATTAAGCTTTCACTAGCCTAAATGAAAAAGGTTAAATTCAAAATGATGCTCAAGTCGTAATTGTTATTTTTCACATACCGCAATATCTGAAATAGATAGAATCACATAATATTAATAGTAAGTATTAAATTGTGAATGAGTTATAGTTTTTATTTGAACGAACCATATAGGAGTAATTTTTTTACTCTTACTCTCGGTTTTATTTTAGTAGTAATTATATTCACTTCACTGGTCGCATGACTTTTTTTCTAAGTTTTTATTCCCTCAGCCTTCATGGGAATAAATTTATATCAGGAGTACATGAAGTAGTAATAAAACAAATGTTTTTTATTCCAACATTGTATTTTTATTCTTGCAAATTATATAGGATTATTTTTTATTATTTTTATTACTAATAGTATGATTTTTCTATATAAATAATTCCATTCTAGCACGTGAGCGGTTAATTTTCTTGTAATAATCACCGCTCTGTTCGGCCTGCAATAAAACTTTTTTTATCACTATTGGTATGATTTTGTTATATAAAAAATTCTATCCTGACATGTGAGCCATAAATTTTCTTGTGATAATCAACTAGGAGTCGGGTATCCTATCATGCTACTTTTTATTACTTACAATATTTTTTTGCAATGTAAATAATTTTATGCTGACCTATGAGCGGTAAATTTGCTTGTGATAACACTAGCATGTGTGGTATGTGATCAAGCGTGTGTGGTCTGTGATCAGTCTAATTTTTGTTACTACTGTACCATTTTGTTATATAAAAAATTCCATGGTAATTTTGCCTATTATAATCAATGGGGACATTTGAGATCCAGACATATTATTTTTATTACTTATAGTATCATTTTGCTATGTAAATAATTTCATCATAACCTGTGAGCAGTAATTTGATTGTGATGATCACCGACGCATTTAGTCTACTGTCAGAATAATTTTAATTACTAATAATATCATTTTGTTATATAAAAAAATCCATCCTAACTTGTAAGCAGTAATTTTTCATGTGATAATTAATAGAATCGGTAAGTAGACATGCTATTTTTATTACTGATAGTATGATTTTGCTATGTAAATAATTCTATCCTAATATATAAACAATAAATTTGCTGATAGTATTCTTTATGACTACAAATACGCCAATTAACTTTGTAGAAGCACGAAGTCCGGAGTGTTTGCGGTTAGAGAAAGCATTAATGCCTGCTGCCACCTTGCATCAGAACCTATCCAACTCCTTGTCCAAATTTTCAACCAGTAGTAAAAATTGTAAACTTTCAACAACACTGGCTTTGTGCATGTTTATATAATGGAATTAAAGCACGGAGGCTAATTCATCAAAACTGTCATGCCTATAATTACAGTAGTAATTGGCCTATAATTAAAGAAGGTAATAATTTGCTACCTTTTATGAATGATCGTCAATGCCTATAATTAATTAACAAAGGTACTAATTTATTTCCTTCAACTCCTCTGCACCAGCACATTATTGGTGATCCAAACCGTGAAAGCCAAGAATTGCCCAGAAATCCCAAAACAGTATTTTTTTCAGTTGTTTGAATCGAGAGCAGTACTACTATTTCAATCATCTATTTGTATTTATAGCAGCAGTGGCAAGCAAAAAAGATAGTATTATTTAGTGTTTATCAAGACCTACACACGCACATTTCTTTGTAACTTCTCGGCCCCATATTCACATAACCTTAAAAAGGAAATCGTGCAGCGAGCAAGTCTCCACTTTAATTAATTTGATTTGAAGTAGTAACTGTTTGAAATTAATTATTACTATTTGGCTATTAGAAACAAAGGTGTGTGGTATTGGATAGGATATTCAAACAAAATTCACTAAATATATAAAAAACTGGAAAAAATCGAAAACATTCAACACATGTTCAGTGATCTCACATCCATCACATTTGTACAAAAACTAAAACAGAATTCATGATAAAAACAATCCATCAAAATCCAGCAAAATCAGAGATCTGTCATGGCACAGCAGATGGGGTGAAGTCGGCCGAGCGCTGCCGTTGGGAGGGAAGAGCCGTCGTGGACAGAGTGGTGGGCAAAGGGCCCTGCCGAGATCTAGACGTTTCTCCACCAAGAATGCAGCAACCGCCATGGTCGCTGCCGCTGCTCCGCGTGGACGCTAGGGCCGCCACCCGACAGAAAGCAGAGGGGTTGCCGTCGCTGCCGCTACTCCGCGTGGCCACTAGGGGGGAGGGGCCGCCGCGACCACCGGTTGAGGCTGAGGCCATCGTGGGTTGGGATCAGGGGCTTCACCGGTTGCATGAAGGTGGCACCACGGTCAAAGAGGAATAGGGTGGAGGTTTACGCTGCATCTAATATATAATAATCAGTGAGAGAGAATTAATGAGAGAAGGGGAGGGATAAATACAAGGAAAGACATTTAATTCCATTGACCATGGTTACGTTACTATATTATTACTTTGGGTATTGTCTAGAATGGCTCGTTAGAATTGACGGCACTCTGTTAGGGTGTCAAATGTTATTCAGCAGCCTGTGAGCTAAAAAGTAGTTCTATATATATAGCAAAGATATATAGAAAAAATGTCATGGAACAAAATCATGGTGCAAATCACAAAGCACACATCAAGTTAGTGGCTAGAAAAAGTAGCGTCCTCACAAGCAATAGCTAAGTCACCTTATATAAGAAACAAAACTGAAGAAAAAAAAATTGCACCACACAAAATTCTGCAAAACATTGGTGACTATTTGCACAGAAAAGAAAAGAATAATTATTTGTATGCGGTGTTTCAGATTGCTGTCTACAGAGCACTGCCCACAGCATTGCCTGTGCTCGTCATCTCAATCTGGATAGAAACTTCAGGCACAGGCTCAGAGCCATTGGACATGCTATCCTCTTCCTCTATCCGACCAGCTTCTTCGTTATCCCGGACTTCTTGGACGTGTTGATCAGGCGCAGAGGCATTATTTGCCTGCGGGGTACCAATAAATCCTTCGGGACGAACGCTTCCAGTTCCACCATCCTCATCAACTACACTCTGCGATTCAGAACGTCTCGCTCTGGCATAATTGGCATAGACCGACCCAGCGAGCCTTATTAGCAGCATGGATGTGGAGATGCATCCAACAACGACGAAGAGACCAGAGAAGCTTCGCAGAGTGAGGGGCGCCGAACCAGCAGCGGAACTTGTGCCATTGTTTGGCGATGCCTCAGCAGCCAGCATGGATGCCAAATTTGTGATGTAGCTCTGCACTAGAACCAGCACTGCAAAGCACCATACCAGAAGAACAATTTTTGACAGAGGGCTTCTAAGTATTTGCCCTGTAACACGTACGGAAAAGCATTATTTTTAGATCATCCCTAATTTAAGACAAGATAACAAGTTATAAATAAATATAAACCATATCACATGGTCAGGAAGTTTGAGCTCGAGGTTCTGACCATGAGAAAACGTCAAAGTGGAGAAAGCGAAGTACAGAGCAGTGCCGAGTTGTGTCAAACTTGATCCTTGGAACACTGGATTTATGGATCGTTCGATCATCCAGACAACAAAGCCAGTGAAGACGACGAAGCACACGGTGGTCAGCCAAAGTTCCTTGGTTAGCGGTCTCAAAATCATCCATTGGATTGGTGGTTTTGAGTCATTGTGAGCGGGTGCAAGCGAAGACACACCGGTCTCTGTGTATGACACTTCAAAGTCATTCTCTGCTCCAAGGGGCATCTGTTCATTCCAGAGAAGAAAAGCATAAGAAATACTAACAGGAAAGTAAAGTATAGATTCAGTTTTGTGAAAGGCTGACATGTAGCTTGCATTCTAACAAATCCAGTGTTTTATATGGAGACTATGGGGCTGTTTGGTAGGGATTTGGATTCACCATATTCGGATTGACCAGAAACTTAGATCCACCAAAATATTTGTCAAACACTATAGATCCACCAGATTCGGATTCACTGAAACGGTGGATCTAGGGGGCTGGATTCACCATTGGTTACACATGCAAGTTTGGTGGATTTGAGAGAAATTAACCAGCACTACCACTGGTTACACACTCTATGTACCGTTTCATTTTCTCCTCTTCTCCACTCGACAAACTGAGGGGAAAAAGGTCGTCACCTCCACCTTCGGCCACCAACACCCCTCCCCGATGAGGACCGTCCGCGCCGCCACCTTTGGCCACCGGCTGCCCTCCTCCCACCGATGCCCCTCCTCCCAGGTTAGGCTAAGCATTGCCCGCCTGGCCGTGCATTGCCGTGAGCCCTGGCCATGCGCCATGGCTGCCGTGTGCTTGGCTGGCCGCCGCAGCCCTTCCGCCCTGCCATGGGCTCTGTGGCAGCGCGCCATGGGTGCCGCGAGTCATGGACCATTTTCACAGACGTTGTGTGTGGCGCGCCTGCTCGCCATGGCCGCGCCTGGCGAGGCCACTCACGCCCACACCACCTCTAGCGAGGCCGTCCGTGTGTCTATGATGGACTTTGCTCGATAGGAAGAGGAAGGAAGGAGAGCTGACACTTGTCCCACATCTCAAGGGCAAATTTATCCATTCCAACCAAAATGCTCTCGCATGGATCTGAAGCTCTTGTGTTTGCCAAACGGTTCTCTGAAAATTTTATGATGATCCATGGTGGATCTGATCCAACCCAGATTCAAATTCATTTTTTCATTGGTGAATCCATCCCTACCAAATAGGCCCTATTTCTTCTCATATAGCATGCAGTCTAGTAATAAATCTCCATAAATGCTTTTTCTTCTCTAACCGTTGCTCTATAATAGGATGATTTAGGGTGTCACTAAAGGAATATAGGATGATTAGCATATCACTACATATAGCCACTACTAGAGAACAGACTTTTGGCCAATATCCAAAATAAACTTTAGTCTCGGAAAATTTTGCGTTCGGGACTAATAGACCGTTAGTCCCGGTTGGTAACACCAACCCAGACTAAAAGTTTTCTTTAGTCCCGATTGGTGTTACGAACTAGGACTAAAGGTCCTTTTAGTCCTGATTGGTTTTACGAACCGAAACTAAAGGTCCTTTGACGAGTTGGTTCAAAAGGAAAACGTCTCATTCATTGTTAGATGTGTCGTGTAGGTGGGGTGATAAGCTACGCCTGAGGCAATGCATGAGGTCTTGGGTTCGAATCTCAGGGGGCGCACTGGTGGGAGACATTATTTTATCGGAACTAAAAGGGAGGACCTTTGATGCATCCGGCCCAGGTAGGGTTGGCCGAGGCCCGATAAATTGAGGCTGCCCGGACCCCAATAGTTCTTAGGCATACCCACTCGGAGAAAGACTCAATCTCCCTAAAAGACTAGTCTGATAGGGGAAGGGTGGCTATTCCTCACTACAAGAAATCTTGTCTTTTATGACAAAACTCCTCATGACGAGGTCCGATTTCGTCATATAATGTATCATAATGTGAGCAAATTTTTGTTTCTTCAAAAATTGAGAAGAGCCATATTTTTTTATGACGACTTCCTTGATTTGTCACATAAAAGCAGGAATTTTCATCACAATTTGTGTGGCGCCGAGAGACGTTTGCTTATTTCTTTTTTGTGATGCTTGAACCTATCTTTTTTTGACTATTTAGCATTGTCACGTTTAGGTACTTGAATAATTGACCTGGACCCTTGCCCATGTCTACTAGGCGCAGAGATGGGCCTCAAAACGAAGAGGGGCATGGGTATAGGAGACAAACCGGGCCTAAAAGAGTAAGGTTGAGTGACATATTTTTCTTTTTCCATTTTTTAATTTAAATTTATAAATCCATTTTTTTAAATTGTTCAAACAAATTCAAATGGAGAGAAATGGCCAAAACAAAAGTTCTAGATCTAGATAAATTTTTCGGATTTGTTGTTGACCACTTTTTTTTATTTCAAATCATTTGTTATCATAAAAATTCTATGTGAAGTTCTCCTACTTTCAAATTTAGATTTTTAGATTGTTCCAACGAATTCGGATGAAAAAAAATTAAAACAAAAGTTATTGATCTTGACGAGTTATTCAAATTTGTTGTTGATTTATTTGAAGTTCTCATATTTTAAAATATGAATTTCAAATTATTCAAACAACTCTGATTATATGAAACCTTATAGAAATATAAATGGTGCATGAGTTGAATGCAAAGATCACAAACGTGTCAATCGCAAAAAAAAAAATCACGAACGTGTTCAATAGCTCTAACAGTCTAACATGGTGATCAATGCTACGGCCCACTGCAGCCCAGCGAGTTGCAGCAGCGCAGCAAGCACCAAGTGCACTTGTGTAGTCCCAGCTCGCTAGACATATGAGAGTGAGGTAGCTGCTCATCCTATATATAATAAGGTCCCGGCGTAGCATTTCTCACGTTTGCTGCCACTATTGAGCTAGGTTGTGTCTCTATCTATATTGGACAAAAAAATGTTCAAACTGAATTTTAATGGGATATTTTGAATAGTAATATAATATAAATAAAATGTGAAAAAGTTGAAATTAGTTGTAAAACTCTTATGCTTTTTTTTGAATTTGGTATTTTGTACTTCAAACTAAATTTGAATTTTGTTGAAATTTTGAAAAAGCTTAAGTTGTGCTTTGGTTAAGCACATATTTTGATTGTTTTGTTTTCATCCCCACGCTGACATAAGTGTTAATCATTTTATATATATACCTAATAATAAAAAGGTAAAAAAATTCATTATTTTTTGTCTGTTTTCCTTTAACTAACACTATGGATACAAATGTCTTTATTTATTTTTCTAGTACAACCCTTTTATTTTTATTTTTATATATAAGGATTGTACACGAGTATAATTAAAATCTTATTCTAGTCTAAATAGAACACATCCGAGTAATATAACCCTCCTATTTTTATATATAGGAATTGAGCACAAGTGTAATTAAGAATCATATTTTAATTTAAATAGAACACATTCAAGTAAATGAATAGGAATTCTATTCCTAATACAAATTCTAATAGTAAGATCTATTTCCAAATATAACTAAGAATCTTATTATAATCTAAATAGAACATGTCCGAGTAAGATGAATAAAGATTCTATTGCTAATCCAAATTCAAATAGTAAAATATAAGAGTAGATATATATATATATATATATATATATATATATATATATATTTCTAATTCTATATATATAACCCGTGCTTCACAAAGGTATATAGAATCTTTCACCAAGTAATTATATGTTGAACTGAGTCCACCCTCAAAAAGATCTGAAATAGTGCCAAACTTTCCCAAATGCTCTCTTGTGTACTGGGAGACAAATCTTTGGGGAGGTCAATGTAGAATTCGAGTGTTTTCAATCTAGAATTCAGCATATTTTGTTGCACGCAACACAGAGAAAAATATAATAATAGAAATATTTATCAGAAAAATCAAAGATCTTATGTGGGACCATATTTTGGATGTAGATGACTGTCAAAAAAAATTCAAGCCTTCTCGATTAAGGCAGAGTCTACATGCTTCACAAAGGTATATAGAACCTTTCATCGAACCATGTTTATATAGTTTGGTTCCTAGGGATTGTGAGGTCCATATGCTTTCTAGCGTCGTGTTGATCTCAAACTTTTTCCTAGGCTTGCAAATGCCTTGCATGAAGCAACCACCAAGTTTCATATTTTTCTGAATTGGTTTGGTATTTTTTCCAGTTTAATTGAATTTCTACACGATTTCACCAAGTAATTATACGTTGAACTGAGTCCACCCTCAAAAAGATCCGAAATGGTGCCAAACTTTTGCAAATGCTCTCTTGTGTACTAGGAGACAAATCTTTGGGGATGTCAATGTAGAATTCGAGTGATTTCAATCTATAATTCAACATATTTTGTCGCACGCAACACAAAGAAAAATATAATAATACAAATATTTATCTGAAAAATCAAAGATCTTGTGTGGGACCAAATTTTGGATGTAGATAACTGTCAAAAAAATTTCAAGCCTTTTCGATAAAGGGAGAGTCTACATGCTTCACAAAGGTATATAGAACCTTTCATGGAACCATGTCTATATAGTTTGGTTCATAGGGATGGTGAGGTCCTTATGCTTTCTAGCGTCGTGTTGATCTCAAACTTTTTCTTAGGCTTGCAAATGCCTTGCATGAAGCAACCACCAAGTTTCATATTTTTCTGAATTGGTTTGGTATTTTTCTCAGTTTAATTGAATTTCTACACGATTTCATCGAGTAATTATACAACTGAGTTCACCCTCAAAAAGATCTGAAATGGTGCCAAACTTTCCCAAATGCTCTCTTGTGTACTAGGAGACAAATCTTTGGGGAGGTCAATGCAGAATTCCAGTGATTTCAATCTATAATTCAACATATTTTGTCGCACGTAACACGAAGAAAACTATGTTCGATTTGTTCACGGTTAGAAAACATATGTGTACTAGCATTTCATACATATCTATATAATTTGTTATAGTCATCGCACACACTTCATATCTTAAAACTTTCCATATGGATGCACATGCTCGCGATGGCGCGTGCCATTCACTAGTTTGTATATATTTGAAATAAAGATAATTTATTGTTAGCTCTATTTAAGTTTATTACCAACTACTTATTTTCTTTTGTGTTGTTTTATTCAGTTGAAAGTTGCAGAAACCATGGAGAGTAGTGAGGGACATGGGAGCTACATATTCTTGCAAGTTGCACATTATTCTATTTTGTGGTGAGGGACATGAGAGCTAATGTATTGCTGGAATTACAAACTTTGTATTGTCACAAACTATATGAACTTATTTGAATATGTAAAGCACAAACTTGTGTGATGTATTTGAACCTTTGCACTATGTAATATATCATATCATCTGGGTCATATGTGAATGATGGTGTGACTTTTATATCTATGTTATATGACCTATGCTAAGATTCATCACTGAATGATTATATATTGCATGACGACTTCTTAATCATGGTTAACTACCTATACATGACTGCTTTTTATTGTCATAATAGAGAGCATTAATCATGGTATGCACACTACTTTTGTGACAGTTCATACAATAAGTGACGCGTTGACTAAACAATATGTGACATATATTATCGTCAAAAAATGTAACAATATGTGACGATTGAAAGATATCGTCACAAAAGGTCATCATATTTTGTGATGGTTTTTCAAATTATCGTCACGAGGTACATTATGTGACGGTCGTTATATGACGACCGACATGATGTTGCTTTTTCGTCATGAGATACTTTTTATGACAAATTTTGTACTTTACATGACAGTTTCAGTTTGTCATACAAGCCTATATTTTTTAGTGCCTTTTAAGGTGGCTTCCTCCTCCCAAGCTAAGCAAGGTGGGATTATTCAGAGGCTCACACGGTTGCCGCCCGACTACAACTGGGACACTTGGCCCATTATTTGTTGGGTCTTTGCCAACGGGTAATAATGGAGGATGTCCTCATCATTCCCACCCCCTTAAACAAGGGCCTAGCTCCGATACCAAATGATGCATCCGATCCAGGTAGGGTTGGTCGAGACTCGATAAATTGAGGCTGCCCAGACCGCAATAGTTCTTAGGCACACCCACTCGGAGAAAGGCCCAATCTCTCTAAAAGACTAGTCTGATAGGGGAAGGATGGCTCTCCCTTTTAATATGGCTTCCTCCTCCTAAGCTAAGCAAGGTGGGATTATTCAGAGACTCACACGGTCGCCGCCCGACTACAACTGGGCCACTTGGCCCATTATTTGTTGCGTCTTTGCCAACGGGTAATAATGGAGGATGTCCTCATCAACCTTTAGTCCCAGAATAAGGCCTTTCCCAACCAAGACTAAAGGACATTCCTATAGTAGTGAGGGTATTATTTTATCGGGACTAAAGGGGATGACCTTTAGTCCCAGAATAAGGCCCTTCCCAACCGGGACTAAAGGACATTCCTATAGTAGTGAGGGTGTTAGGTAGAGAGACTACTATTTGATTGTGATTTTTTATATAATCATTAATTTTGACTTTAAGAGTGAAAGTCCTTGTTTGGTTTTGGTTAATCGATGAAATCTATTGGATTAACCCTATGCCTAAGTGATCACATTTAGGATTGATAGCCATACTATTAAGAAGAGAAAATTGTTTGTGATTACGGTTATCAAAGTGCCACTAGGTGAAATCATAATGCATATGCATTAGGACCTAACGTAACTCATCCCTTAAGAGCATCTCCAAGAGATTAGCAAAATTTAGTGATTTTGTTGCTCTCTAAAATGGATAATATGAGAGTCCTCCAACAGACTCTGTAAAACTAAAAGTTAGATAGCTAGTGAGGTAGACTATCTAAAAGTAGAGAGCGAATTAGGTGCGATAGAGAATCACTAAATTTGGAGAGTCATTTAGATAGTCTGTTGGAGACATTTTTTCTTTAGCAATAGCCAAATTTAACTTTAGAGAAGGATTTAGCTAGTCTCTTGGAGATGCTCTAAGAATGTTTTATAAAATGTTAACACACATGCAACACAAGTGGTGGAACACTTTGGTGTTAGCATATGGGAACAAGAGGTGAAACACTTTCGTGTTTGCGTCACCCCTATGCCTACTAGCTCACTGTATAAAATAAGGGCAATTGCATAACTACCCTTGTTTTGAGGTCTAACTTTACGTTTGCCCCTATTTTTTTAACTTTGCATGTTTGCCCCTGATTTTCGAATCTGAAGCTTCCAGTTACCCCTATTCCGTGAAAGGGAGTTAACGGTGTTAAGTACATGCGGAAAAGACATAAATACCCTCAACACGAATGACTTAAGAATCAATTCGTTTTTAGAGACTTATAGTCCATTTATTTTGGACAAATAACAATATATATTCTGTATAAATATTATCAAAATATAATATTTTGTCCAATCAGATCCATATTGTAGCAAACAGTCATAGGAGGTTGCCAGAAGCGCAGCTGGGCACGCCGGCCACGCCGGCGCTGCAGGGCACGCCCACGCCGCATCACCAGCCGCACTGTCGTGCTCTCGCTCGCGCTGCGCCCGCGCTTTGCTTCGCGCCGGCTGCTCGCCCGTGACCAAGCCTCGCCGGCCGGTAGTGCCCCGCACGTGGAGCGCCCGCCGCTGCACCCCCAGCCTGGCCCGCGCACGCATCACGCTCGCACACGCGCTTAGCCCGTGATGCTTCCGTGCACGCGCATGCGCCGCACTCGCCGCCCTTGCACGCGCTCGCACCCCGCCCATCGCCTGGGCCCGCGCCGCGCCGGCTGCCCGCTCCCGAGCCTTGCTGGCCGGCAGCGCCCCGCGCCGAGCCCGCGCGCTTGCGCCGCTTCCGCGCTCGCGCCTGGCACGCATTGCGCCCGCGCTGGCGCCGCGCCCGCCGCCCTTTTACGCGCTCGCACCACGCCCGTTTCCTGGGCCCACGCCGCGCCGGCTGCCCGCTCCCAAGCCTTGCTGGCTGTTGACACAAAAAACGTCGGACTCAAACTGATATAATAATTTTGGTATAAAATCACCAGTTTCCTTATCTATTCTCTTCGCGATGACACTTTCCATCGGCATATTTCTTTCCATCCGCAACCTTTTTCCATTACCATCGGTATCTTTCCACTGACGTCAGCTATATCCCGCATCCATCGGCAACATTCCCGATCGGCAACATTCTCCTGTTTCGATCGGCAACACCTTTCAATCAGCAAATACCCTTCTCTTTATCTTTGACGTTTCTTCAATCTCCTGCTTCTATCGGCAATCTGATTGGTGATATTCTATTGCCGATAAGGAGAAGAAACCATCCTTCTACCGATCAGTGCATCCGGTTCATATTGACACATACAAAAAACGGTGTCAACACATGCCCCCCAATTTCGGAGTATAAAATATCTTATGCACCGAAATTTGCTCTATTGTAAACTTTCGCTCCAAAATGCCTGTGCCATCATCTTGATTACCGCGCGCAAAAACTGCAAATTACCAACAACCCCCGCCACTGTAGCACGAACTCTTCGATCACCGCACAAATTCACTACGATATCCTTCCTTATCTCTGCTCAGTAAAAAGAAAACTCGAAAATGCCCTTTAACCTAGGATTATAAAAACCACCGTCCTTCCTCTCTTTTACCCAGAGCTCACACTTTCACCTTCATTTCCCACTTCACCGGCGCTTTGAGGAACACTCCGGCAACAACTGGCGGCTTCTCCTCCTACCAGCAAGGCGCAACCTGCAAGAATCTCTTTCGATCCAATGGCGATCAACTTCACCGTCTCCACGGTCAATCTCTTCCCTTCTCACTTCATCCCTTGCGATTTTTCTTCTACATCGTCCTGTAATCTCTTTTTCCTTTTCCTTTTTGTTTTCTGAATCTAGGAGATGCGCAATAAAATAGTAATCCCCACCGATCAACCACACGTTTGCTACTTAGGTCCAATGGGGAATGTCGATCCAACTGAAACTATCAACGCAGAAATCAACCGAGTCCCTTTCAAAGCCGCATACTTTGATTTAGGGTTATGGGTAGACATCTTCCGTTCTTGGCCCAAACTCACCAAAGGGTGGAAAAATTGATACCTCAGGACGGCTAGATCGCAGCAAGTTTACTGGGCAGAGCGCCAATTGGATCAATGTATCAAGCTATCTATTGCCGATATGGCAAAAAACGAATCCATGATGATCGTCGCATCCTACTTTTGGTCCAACACCATGAATGCATTCCTATTCAGACATGGACCAGCCACCCCAATACTTGCTGATGTATACATGCTCACAGGCCTTGATATCTCTTCTGCCGATAATGTCATCCTCTTTAACAGAAAACCCAACCATCGGGTAACTACTCGCAACATCGGTGGCTGGACTGGATATATTCAAGAATACCAAAAGACCGGATCGGTAGGCCAGAGGGAACACGCCACCTTTGTAAATATGTGGCTAGAGAAATTCATATTTTGTGGTAGGACAGTTGGACCAACCAACATGTATCTCCCTGCAGCAGAACTCTTGGCCAATGGAGTACGACTTCCCCTCGGCCGATATCTCCTTGGTGCAGTCTACCATCTTCTGCATCAAGTATCAGAGAAGTTACTACTGGGCGAACCCATCGGCAACATTGGAGGGCCCTGGTGGTTTGTGAACATGTGGTTGAACGCTCATATGCACAAGGTCCTCCAATTTGACCTGTTCAACCAAGAATTTCCACGGGACCTAGCTGAAGACCACACGCTTGCCGATGATGAATTAGCAACACGTTCTCCTCTCAACTTTGGTGAAGCCATCATAATCCTACCCGGGACCGAGGCCAATGAGGACCAGATCGGCAGATTCTTTCTGAGATTCTACGGCGGAGTCCCTTCTGCAGACCGGGCTTGGTGGCCTTATGTCGATGCCGAAAACAGGTTCCCTCTTTCCTTCAACATTGCCGATGCAGACTTAGACAAGGATGAGGGAATCATGAGGGCCATCCTCACTCCTCATGCAATCCCAGTGAACATCTTCGGAAGTGGGAAAAATACACAGGCTTCCTATGAGTTTTATTACCCATCGGCAGTAGCAAGGCAACTAGCATTCGGGCAACTGTCGATCAAGCTCTGCTATGCCAATGTGGTGAAACCCAGAGAGGTCATTACCAGTGTTATGGCCTGGAATAAAATCGTCAGTCTTCTCCCTCATGCTGATACAACCAATATCGACTTATCTACTTGGGCGCCAATTTCTTTCATCACCGAGTCATATAAGCTCTGGTGGCAAGAGTGGAAGGACCAACTATTCGCCACATCATCAGACCACTATCAGCATTTGATTGATACTGATCATACCATTTCTGATGACGCGGTAAGCTCACTTTTGATATTATTTTCTCTATCATCTCCTTCCAAATGCATCAGCAGCTAATTTTCTATCAACAAGTTAATGACCTAATCCCAAAGAAGAGCAGAAGCGGCAAAGACTTCAACTTACAACCAATGAATCCCACATCGGTAATCGGCAGTAGGGCCCCTTCATTGGCTTCCCTTATGCATCAAAGGGCAACCCCCAAGGTCACCATCAAGCCCAAGTCAACACCAACTTCGGTTGTTGTCACTCCATAGGCAGCTACTGCTGTCTTGGTGCAAGCTTTTGCGGTAACAAGTTCTTACCCTTTCCTTTTTATGCCGATCTCATATTTCCATCGGTAGCTTTCCATTCGACTATCGACCTGTATTAAATTTTTGTAGCAATCAAGTCCATCGGAAACCGCTCCAAGCGCACAAGCTCTTCTAACTCATGTTGTCGATGCCTCCGAAGTGCAAAAGTCCAAACGCCAAGGTCCATCAAGTACTGCTCCCCAATCGAAACGCCTAAGGCCATCAACTCCGTCTATGCCATCAACTCCAGCTGCACTGTTGGCAACATCTTCTCTATCCCCTACCAATGTGTCATCACATGAACAAGCATCGGTACCCATCCCTGACACAGCATCAGTCGAAGCTTCCATCCAAGGGACGGAATCGGCACCGCAGGAGTTGATTATCATAACAGTGGACACGCCATCGGAATCGGCATCAGCGGTCCCATTCACAGAGGCAGGTTCATCGGTAGTCACTATCACCCCTCAAGACACATCTATGCTAGCTGCTCCGCCAAGTCCATGGCGAGAAATTGCTCTGAAGTAGGTAAATCAATTGTCCGTTTCAAACTCAAGGCAAACCAATCGGCAAACTCTAACCCTTTTCTTCTTCAGGCCCAAGACTCTCCAAATAGCCTTTTCTCCTTCGTCATCAACATACCAGACGACAATGGAGAATAAGAAAGCTCCGCCCAACCTCCAAGCGCTATATCAGCAGAAGTGAAATCCCAACTTGAAGCAATGCTACCCTTACTGCAACAAAGCACATCCGAACTAGTCCAAGACTCTAACGCAGTAAGGATAGCTTTCAAGGCAATTTAAGGTCATCTGCCTGCTGATACCAAAGAAATCCTTTTCCAAGCAGCGTACCTTGAGAGCCGTCAACTCCAATATCAGAAAGCTTCACGACATATTGCCGATAGAGTTGCTCAATCGAAGCTTGAAGAAGAAATGCTTAAATTCAAGCAAACCGTTGAAGAGAAGGCACAAAGACATCGATCGCCTGGAAGCCTCTAGCATGGAGCTTGAACAGGAGATCAACCATCTATCGGTATAGAAAGAAGAACTGATAGCAAAGCTAAAGAAGGTTGATGAGGCCCTAAACGCAGCCAACCAAAAGAAGACCCAACTTCCCGATGCTGTCAAAGTTCTACAACAAGAGAGGGATGCTGACGCCCGTCAGACTCTCTTACTGAGAAGAAAAATCAAGCCAACTGAGGGTACTGCCGATGATGATGTCAAGGAGATAGAGGAAGCGGACCAAATTCTCCTTCGTGCGATCTCATCTATCCAATCTTTGTTGTAATTTATCATGTCGGCAACTGTGACCTCTGACAATTGATTTTGCTTGTAATATAATGTTAGTACGCTTTTCTACCGATGTTTTGCACGATAATTCTATCATCGGTATTTGCATTCACATCTCTTTTATGCATCCATCCGGATAAGTATTTTGATTGCACCACGACATATCATCTGATCCGACCATGAAGCTTTATTCAACTTCGTATTTTAAAACCGATCATTACATCAAGATTACGTTGGTGTATTGATTACCGATATAGCTGGAACCAAGTTAACAGGTAACCGATGTTCGACTATTTTTTTGGTCTAAACCAGGTATTTCTGTATAGTCCCAAGTAAAACAATTCCTATGTTTTCTCAACAAATCACTTAACTATTGCTTACATTGGGATTCCAACTTAGCACTAATAAAAGTTGGCCTAGGCTTGCTACCATCGCCGATGCCTATTTCTAGCAAATCATCGGCTGATGTGAACCCCTGTCCAAGTTTCCATCATCGGCGAACTGATCCATTAAATCTCTTCTTTAGAACCGACTGCTTGGACCGTTGTAATCTGGTAATCGGCCACCTTGAGGAATTCTGTATCCCAAGCTTCACCAGATATGCACTTGGTCTGCTCATAGGTTTCCGATTCTACCGATGCAACAATTGACGGGACTTCACTCCGGACGACTTCAATTCTGTCTCCAACCCATTGCACAAGGCTTTGGTGCATCGTAGAATGGATGCAGCAGTTGGTATGAATCCAATCCCTTCCCAGAAGCAAATTGTAGGTCCCCTTGCCACTGATCACAAAAAATGTTGTCGGCAAAGTTTTGCTGCCGATAGTTAATTCTACGCATATCACTCTCATAGCTGGTGACACATTGCCTTCAAAATCTTTCAGCTTCATGTCCGTCTTGACTAAGTCTTGGTCACGTTTCCCAAGCTTCTTGAACATAACATACGACATTATATTAATCGACGCTCCACCATCGACTAACATCTTTGACACTGGTTGCCCATCGACTTTGCCTTTGACAACAAAGCTCTCAGATGCTGCCTCTCATCATCGGCATGCTTTTCAAAGACAGCTGCCATAGGATCTAGCACTAGCTGAGCCATATCAGCAACTTCTCCGTCAGCATTAGTGGGTGCCATAAATTTCATCGGCAACATAACGACCATGTTGATTTTTGCTGATGGACTCCTTTCCTAGTGTTTTGGCCTCCACTCCCAGACTGGAGGTTCTCCCTTCGAAGAGCCACGACCCATATCATTCTGGCGTTCACGCAGGATTTTCCTTCTTTGAGTCTTTGTCAGGCCTTTGGGACACCATTGAGGAAGCTTAGTCTTCCCAACAGGTTGGTACTATTTCTCACTGTGTCGGCTTGTGTTACCCCTTATGTTTGGATATCTAGAGAATATCTCTTCATCGGGCACCCTTGCATTGGCCCTCTCTTTAATCTCCTCTTGACGGATACGCTTGCCAAGCCTGTCATGTACACTGAGTTTGCCCCCCAGCCGATCATGTATTGATTCTTTTCCTTTGATCGGCCTAGCATAGCTTGATCAAAACGAGACTTCTTCTCTGACCGATCAGCAGGATAGTACCCGTTGCATTCAGGACAATTATCGACAGTAGGCAGTTTGATGCCTTCTTCCCAACAATGGACGAAGAAGGGGCACTTCCAATGATCTTTATGTCGATACCACTCCTGGCGTTTCTCTTCTTCCTGCTGCCGATGTTGCTCTTCTCGCAAACGCTCATATTCCCGTTGTGGCCTCCTGTGCGTGATTACAACACCATATGACGCACGTCTTTGAGGCCCCCCGGAGCTGCCACTGTCATCGGGACTTCCTTTACCTTTTCTTTCATCGGCAAGCTTCCTTCCTTTTACATCCTGCATAGCTATTTGATGTTCAGGGCCCACCGATGAATTTTTCGTGGCTACTTCAGATGTCAGCACTTTGACTTTTCCACTGGTTTCCACCATATTATTTTGAAATGGATGCTGATCAATTTTCATCGGCCTCTGAGCTCTAGAATTTTCAAACTTGATTCGCCCAGACTCGATTTCTGACTGCAGCTGCTGCCTAAAGACTTTGCAATCATTGGTACTGTGTGAGGTTGCATCATGCCACTTACAGTACCTCATCCTTCTAAGTTCTTCAACCGATGGAATCACTTGATTAGGCGCCAGCTTAATCCGTCCTTCTTGAAGCAACAGATCAAATATCCTATCGGCTTTAGCAGTATCGAAAGTAAATCTTTCAGCTTCCTTCTGACCAAATGGACAGGATATTGGCCTCTTATCTTTTACCCACTCAGCAACGCCGATATCCGTCCCTTTGTCTGATTCAGAATCTTCTTCTTGTTCAATGAAAGACACCTTCTTGTTCCAAGTCTTTCTAGGTTCGAAGGCTTTAACTTCTTGATCGGCAACTCTCTGCACGAGATGGCTGAGGCTTTCGAATTCTTGAGATGCATATTTATCCTTGATGTGTGGCAGTAATCCTTGGAAAGCCAAATCCGCCAATTGCCGATCATCTAGTACTAAGCTGTAACATTTATTCTTTACGTCCCGAAGCCTTTGAACGAAGCTTTCTATCGATTCGTCATTGCGCTGCTTCAGCTTGACCAAATCGGTAATCCTCTTCTCATGAACGGCAGAGAAGAAATACTTGTTAAACTGTTTCTCCAGATCGGCCCAAGTAATCACAGAATTTGGAGGAAGCGAGATAAACCACGTAAACGCCGATCCAGACAAAGATGACGAGAACAATCTCACCCTTAGCTCATCTCTGCTAGCTGCCTCTCCACATTGGATAATGAAGTGGTTGACGTGCTCCATCGTCGATGTATCATCTTGGCCAGAAAAGTTTGTGAAATCTGGCACCTTGTACCGATTTGGGAGAGGAATCAGGTCGTAGGCCTGAGGGTACAGCGTTCGATAAGAGTACGTATTGACCTTAGGCTTGATGCCGAACTGCTCTTTCATCACTTCGGCTATTTTATCGACCCAGTACACATCCTGATCTTGCCGATGGATCGGCTGAATATTAACTGGCTGGGCCAGCGGATACATTCCTTCTTGCCTTTGTGGCGAGTAAATTGGCCCGGTCGGCGCAGGTGCGGCACCATACTGCGGCATGATATTCATCGGTCGATGCACCGATGTTTCATTATGAGTGCTTGTCGGGTAATGGTACTGTTGTACTCCCGCTATCTGGTATCCAGGTTGAACCGCCTGCTGTTGAATTGGACTGGTCCATACGGGATTATAAGTTATCAACATATAATTTGCCGATAATTGATGGTTACCTTGTGCCTGCTGCTCCTGCATCCTAGAACAATCAAATTGGCCTCCTTGGTGCACCGGTGTCCCAGCGTAAGGATTTGGCATCATCGTGGGGTGGTTTACCATTGCCAAATCTTGTTGCATCGGCAAAGAACTTGCCGATGGTTGCCCGTAAGGCACTTTCGACACCACCATCTGGAGATTCTCTGGTGGCAACTGCATATTTGGCAAAGATGTAGCATAACGTGCCACTGGATTCGTCGGTTGTGCTGATATTGCCGATTCCACAGGGGCCTTCCCTGCCGCATTGTCACCTCGGATCAACTTAGCGTCGGCAGACGAATTTGGAGGCATGCCGTATCCCCACCAGCTAGCAGGAATTGGTTGACTCTGGATCACGGGTCCTGACATCTTCGATGCTATCAGATCTGTATTTAGCCGAACGACGCTCACAGGGCTTGATCTGGGTGGAATAATTTCACCGGCAGACGGCTTCGCAGGTTGGGAAGATGCCGCCGGGACCGCCAATGGAGTCACAGTAGATGCCGATCCAGGTTGATGATACGCCGGGCCAACATAATGGGGTGTCTGTCCTTCTTTGAAAGATTGCATAACGGCATTGTATACAGTATTGGACAGCACCACAGAGTGGTTAATTAACGCTTGATTTAATGTAGAATTAACCATCTCTTGTAATTTACCAGGATTGGTGTCGAAAGTGACCAGCCGCGGCAACGGCTGGTCGTGCTTCTGGATAGCTTCGCCGCTCCTGCTTAGGCTGAAGGACTTCAGATATAGCTGCTTGTATTCCTCCATAGCCTGCTCCATAGCTTGCTTCTGATCATCTTTCAGATCTGCTTCGGAGACTTCAATGACGCTCTTTGGATCAACGTCAGTAGAACCACCCATGATCTTGATCAAGAGATATATCTCGGGTCCCACCGGATGTGCCAAAAGAGGTGTTGACACAAAAAGCGTCAGATCTATGAACACCTCGGGCTTATACTCGAACTCGATATCCAAAGGTGTGCCAGTTGATTTGACCAGTTAATCAACAGGGACGATAACTAGAACAACGATGAACAAGACGACAACGATACGCCCGGACGTCAAGGCTCAGATTGCTCAAAAAGCGGAACTCGCGAGGTAGACGGAGATCTTGTAGATGCAGCCCGTCGAGATCGTAAGAACTCGTAGATAAACTATAACTAATGCGAAAAAAGTATATGCTGAAAAGTAAGACGGAAATAATAGATTTTTTTGATTGAATTGAATATATCTCATACGGGCCCTAGGTACATATTTATACTCCGGTTAGAGGAGTTGTACACAGACACGACTCATACCTAAATAAAACTCCTACTTTTATGGAAATAAATGACTCGTGCAAGAGTCGGACTCAAACTGATATAATAATACTGGTATAAAATCACCAGTTTCCTTATCTATTCTCTTCGCGATGACACTTTCCATCAGCAGATTTCTTTCCATCCGCAACCTTCTTCAATTACCATCAGTATCTTTCCACTGACGTCAGCTATATCCCGCATCCATCGGCAATATTCCCGATCGACAACGTTCTCCTGTTTCCATCGGCAACACATTTCAATCGACAAATACCCTTCTCTTCATCTTTGACGTTTCTTCAATCTCCTGCTTCTATCGGCAATCTGATTGGTGATATTCTACTGCCGATAAGGAGAAGCAACCATCCTTCTACCGATCACTGCATCCGGTTCATATTGACACATACAAAAAACGGTGTCAACACTGGCCGGCAGCGCACCCCGCCGCGCCAGCGCCTGCTGACTGCGCTCGCGCCCGCCGCCCTTGCATGCGAACGCGCACACGCCGCGCCGCACCTGCCGCCCTTGCACGTGCTCGCACCATGCCCGCCGCCCGGGCCCGCGCCGTGCCGGCTGCCCGTTCTCGTGCCTTGCTGGCCGGTAGTGCCCCGCGTCGTGCCCGCGCCTGCTGGCCGCCCGCGCCCGCGCTCGCATCGCGCGTGTTGTCCGTGTGGTCAGCGAAGGAAATAGAGAACAGGAGGAGAGGAGTTGATGAATTGGATAAGGAGTAGTTTTGATGTTTTCCTTTTTTTTCTTTTTTTCCAACAATTTTTCTGTCTATTATTTAACTCCATGTAACGGTGTTGAGAAACAGGGGCAAACGGTGCCTACAATTTCAAAAACTAGGGGAAAACGTGCAAAGTTAAAAAAAATAGGCATAAATGTAAAGTTAGACCTCAAAACAAGGGCAGTTATGCAATTGTCCCATAAAATAAAATGCACGTACTCTCTCCGTGCCTAAATAGAAGTCATTCTCACTTTTTGAGAATTGAAACTTTCTTAACTTTGACCAACTATATATAAAATATTATATTTATTTATAATATATAATTAGTACCATTAGATAGTGAAATCATCTAAGCCCCTAGAAGTTTTAGTGATTAATGAGAATGCAAGATTATTCTGACTAACGTGCGTTTTGTAGAGGCAAATTGTGTTATGTCATAGTAATGGTGATTGATTAGGAAACCAATGGTTTTCATGCCCCTTGGCTATCGTTATCGTTTTAGTTTTCGAAGGTTGGTGACAATACATAGAATGATCTAGGTCTAAGTGTCATTGGAGTTAAGAGACACTTATTGTAGATTAGGGTTTTGTTTCTTCTTTGAACGTACTATTAAGGATGGTATGAACAAGCAGCTTGACTTAGATGAGTCTAATATTTTAGGTGTGATGCAAACTTGTCAAACATAGCCCTAAGTAGCATAAGGTTGGCTCTAAGATCAATTGGAACAATTTCCGTCTCAAGTAAATTCTATTTGGAGTTGTTTAGGGGTTTTTACATTCACCGGATGCTGGTGCATCTGGCACCAGATGCGTTTGGTCAGTGCTAGGTGGCTAGGTTAAGCCACTGGACGCACCCCGTGAGTCACCGGGCATGATGGAGTACTCAGCTCACTCTCACAGTTGTACTAGACTCTGCATCAGATGCGCCTATGCATGGCGTCTGGTCGTTTCCAGTAAGGGTTCAGAGAGGATTATTTGTGATTATCCGGTCAATACTTCTCGAATACTCAATCACGTCTGATCACTACACAAAGACATTCCAGAGAGGTTACAATATGATCAGACGCGTCTGGTTAGTATGCACCGGGGCGTCTAGTGAGTGCGCTAATGCAGAGAAACTAGCCGTTGGGCTAGTGAACGGACGTGTTCGGTCGCCACTTAAACAAGAGAAATCAAATCCAATGGGTATGTTGACATTCTTAGAGAAGAGAACAAGAGGCTAAAGATTGAGAAGACTCAACTTGCTACCGGGTTTGAAAAGTTCACCAAGGGTCATAATCTTCAAAGTGAACTTCTCATGAACATCGTAATGAAGAATGATAAGAGTGGTATTGGCTACAAGTCAAACCAAATCAAGAAAGCCAAAGCTCAATATCAAGAAAAGCCAAAGCCAAAGACAAGAAGATGCTTTGAGTGTGGAAAAGAAGGGCACTTTGCTCATGAGTGTGTGACTCCACCACCACAACCCTTGCCTAAGCACTTAAGACCCTTTGCATTCAATGTTCACTATCTTGTCAAGAAGAATGTAAATGGAAAGTCCCAAGTTGTGTTTATAGGACCTCCCAACAAGAATAGGCCTAGAAACATTTGGGTTGCTAAGTCATTAGTGGAGAAGGCTATGGCCCCCACCATGTATGGGTGACTAAACAAAAAGCTTGATATCTTGTGTGTTTAGGTGAACTACAAGCCTAGTGGAAACCATTGGGTAATAAATAGTGGTTGCACTCAACATATGACCGCCAACTCTTGTATGTTTACCTCACTATATGGAAATGTGGATAATCAAGAAAGTATTACATTTGGTGACAACTCAAAGAGCAAAGTCCAAGGTTTGGGCAAAGTTGCCATATCAAATGATCATTCCATCTCCATTATTTTGCTAGTTTCCTCTCTAAGTTTAAACTTGCTATCCATTGGGAAATTGTCTGACCTTGGATTCAAATGTCTATTCACTCCAAATAAAGTGGTTGTGTCAAAGATAGAAGATGATCAACTGATATTCAAAGGGTTTAGACACAACAAATTCTACTTAGTGGACTTCACCTCAAATGACGCCAACATGCAAACATGTTTGTTCACCAAGTTATCTCTTGGGTGGTTGTGGCATAGAAGACTTGCTCATGTTGGAATGAGTACTCTCAAGAAACTTTTCAAGAAAGATATGGTTAGAGGACTAAAAGATGTATTTGAAAAGGATAAGCTTTGTAGTGGATGTCAAGCTGACAAGAAAGTGGCAAGCACTCATCCTCACAAAAGCATTTATGTCAACCTCAAGGGTGCTAGAACTTATACACATGGATCTCTTTGGACCAACACATTATTCTAGCTTGGGAGAAAATCTCTATTGTCTTGTGATAGTGGATGACTTCTCAAGCTACACATGGGTATTCTTTCTACAAGACAAGACTGAAGCCACCAAAACATTCAAACCGTCTGCCAAGAGAGCTCAAATGAGTTTGAAGTCAAGATAAAAAAGATAAGGAATGAAAATAAAAAGAGTTTCTCAACATAAACATTGAAGGCTATTGTGATGAAGTTGAGATCAAGCATGAGGTCTCTGCTACCTACACACCCCAACAAAATTGCATAGTTGAGAGGAAGAATTAGACTTTAATCACTCTTGCTAGAACCATGCTTGATGAGTACAACACACTAGAAAACTTTAGGCTGAAGTAATCAACACAACATGCTATGCATCAAATAGATTGTTCATCCAAAGATTTCTCTAGAAGATACCTTATAAGTTGCTCAATGGGAAGAAGTGGGATGTCTCTTTCTACTAGGTGTTTGGTTGCAAATGCTACATCTACAAGAAGCGGCAACACCTAGGGAAGTTCCAAAGACGTTCTGATATCGGTTTCCTAGTTGTTTACTCATTGAAGTACAAAGCATATCGAGTATTCAACAATGCTAATGGCTTAGTTGAAGAAACATATGATATGGAATTCGATGAAACTAATGGATCCTAAGGAGCAAGTGAAAATCTTGATGATGTAGGTGAAGAACCATTGAGGAAGGCTATGAAGACGATGTCAATTGGAGCCATCAAGCCACAAGATGTTGATGAAGAGGTGGAAGTCATTGACATGCCTTCTTCATCAAATGTGCCACAAGTTAATGCAAATAAAGTGAGGGAAACAAAAGAAGATATCTATGTCCTTCAAGATGTAACGATCTCGATTTTCCTCGAAGGGAAGATCCAAATAGGCGAATTATAACACGATAGTCCTGAAGATCATCCCATCGCATTATCAAATAACAGTCGATAATCACAGTCATACACGAATTCTGAATTTAGAGAGTACATTAAGTCTAAAATATTTATTACATCGCCTCCTGGGCGGAATCACATGGGCACGCAGCAGAAAGAACAGCGAAGGGAAGCGTAGATCTTCAGCATCTCCGACTTGAGTGCCGCACGAAACCCTACTCCTCCAGGTCGACGTCCTCGAACTCGTCCTCCGACTCGTCACTTGAATCCAAAATCTTTCGGTACGATTTGTACTGGCCACTAGCTCCCACCCTATGCTTTGCGTATTGCTTTGTGGAAAGTGGTATGCAAGAGATAGAGAAAAGAACCTAGATCTGGCTGTAGGTTTTCCTATGCAGGTTTATTAAGTAGTAATTAAACAATACATAGTATAAGTTGTTTCTCAAGTTTTAACACATATCTCACACCTCCATCCCATCCTCACACATCTCACCACACTTTCACACTCTCTAGGCGACAAGACGACTCCCTCTCGTCATTGTCTCAGCGGCTCACAGCCGGATCCTGCAAAACCCAGGGGGAGAGAAGAAAGGACTCATCTCACTATAACAAGAGAGGCGTAGGTCACGAGATGTCCATAACCGTGGACACGACTATACGTATAGATCGATCAACTCTGCAGAGTGTGTACACTTGTACCCACAAGATCGCCATCATCGGTGTAGCGCTACGCCTAGGCTGATAACGGGCTGTCTCCTGATCCGGAACGACACCACCCTGCCACTCAGCCCTGGGGCTCCCTGGCCCACCGGCAAACTGAGACTGGGAGACGCAGCACCTGGCCAACGCGGTACTGCGCATCTAGGATGGTGCGGTCCCCATGACGGCACCACCCACCCTTATCACCTAACAACCTTGCAGTAATGGCATCGCCCAAACCGATCAACATCCACACCCCGCCCATTCAGGGACGAGTGGTGTGCACGAAAGGCTCATGGTTCCGTTTTCCCTTGCTCTTCCAGATCCTAGGTGGGATCAGACAGGTCATCTCCTCAAGTGGGGTACTCCCCCGTCCCATCACAGCACCTCTATCCCAGGGCTCACCCCGGGATCACCTCCAAACACATGTACCTGCCACAGGTACCTCTCGTGGGGATGCCCAGGTTGCACCCCCGGCAAGACTCGTCCCATGGACTCGTCGTAGAACCTGTCCGATCGACTCAACCCTCACCACACACCCAAGATACACACCAAGATCTTCCCAGTTATCATTATCTCATGTTTAGTGGCACACCGTGCCTAATCCATGCACAAACAAATCCTCTAATCATCATCAAGATAAAAGTATGATTAGAGAATGTGACATGATAAATATAAGTGGTGTCTATCCTATAAGCGGGTGTGCAGGGGAAAGGTTGCGACAGGGTATTGGCTTTGCATTCAATCTACCATGCAACCTATTCAGAGCATTTGCATAAAAAATAAAGCGCTAGCAATCTACTAGTAACATGATATGTCTATTAGGTTCTACGATGGTGGGTGGGACGTGGCACCTGTCCAGTCGTCGTCGGCGTCCTCTGTGTAGTCTCGGTCCTCCTCCTCAGCTGTCGGCTGCTCTGGGTCTAAAGCCGCAACACGCACCGCGACTTAGACAATTCTACAGATAATCATGAAGAAGCAAATCGAGAACGAAAAGACCCGAATACACTCAAACATCAGCCTATGACCTAGGGTTTGATTTTAGAAGAATTTGGACACCAAATTTGCATTATTCCGAAAACGTATGCATTTTCTATGATTTTTCTAAGTCATTTTCAAGTCAAAAATACAAGAAAAAGGGAAAACAGGGGGGTTTTGGGCCAGGGGATGCTAAGTGACCTGGCTGGGCTTCTATTGGACTCTGGCCTGCTGGGCTTGGCCTTCTCCGGCTGGGCCGCGCGCGGGTTGAGTCCCACGGCCGCTCGGCCCACTCCCTCCCTCTTCTCTCCCTTCCACCTCCCTCCCTTCGTTGGGCCGGCTTTGCACCAGCGGCCCACTGCCTCCTTCCTGCTGGCCTGCGGGCATTGGGGCTAGCTCGTGGTGGACCGAGCGCACCAGCCCGCCTACACTCCTCCCTCCCCTTTTCTACCGGTCCAAGGTGGATCAACGCGCCGCCCACCCTTCCTCTGCTCTGCCTCAGGCGCGAGTACGCCGTGCGTGTGCACGCACGCGGTGGTCGCGCTCGCCCTCCCGGCTCTCCACTGGCTCTGCTTGCTAGCCGGCGCGGTCCGCGCCGTCGCCGACGACGGGACGAACCTCTCTCCGCCCTCTTCCCCCTCTGCTCTCTGATCTGGTAGGCGCACAAGACCGGACTCACGTGGTGGCGGCGAAGTGCTGTGGCGGTGGTAGCAGCGCACGCGCTCAGCGAACGACGACATCACGGCGAAGAGCGCGGTCGCGGAAGACTAAGCGTGGCTGCAGCAGTAGAACGTGCGCGGCGCGAAAGGTGGGTTTCCGGTGATCGAGGCGACGGGGTCCCTACGGTCGTTTCCAGCTACGCGGCCACGCGTGCATGGTGGCGGTGGAGCTCCACGGCCCCTCCTTGGCTAGCAAGGTGGCCGGTGTGGGAGAGAGCGTGTGCGGCACGGTGGTGCCACGGTGCTCGGCATGGCGCGCGCATCCGAGTGACGGCGGTGGCACGAGGACTGTGGTTAGGGCGTTATGGGGATTCTCGGGTTCCGCCGACTCCGCGGCTAGGCGTGCGAGGCTGCGGCACTGTTCGACGGCCTATCCTCGGCGAGCGAGGTGACCGGAGCGCGGCGGAATGGGTGTGGCGCGGAGGTGCCCATGGTGGTCGGCCGCGCCGGCGGGGCGTACGTGGCCGGCTTGGCTCGGTGATCACAGGGGGCCAGGGTGGAGTGTCCGTGGGTGCCTTGGGGATGGTGAAAGTGACGGTGGAGATGGTTGAAGCCCAGGGTGCGGAACAAGGTCGGAACGTGACCTTGCCATGGCAGGGTTCGGCCATGGTGGGCGTGCGGCGCGGCAGTGAGGGTGGCACGGTCGGGTGGCTTACCGTCGGTGGCGGTGAAGAAGGGCCGGCGGTGCGGTGGCGAGGCAAGGCCGTGGCGGGTCGGTGCCGTGCCGTGCAGAGCCGCAACGCCGACGTAGCCGACGGCTCGGTTCTCCCTCCGGCGAGCTCGGACGACGTCACGCGGCGGCTTCCTCCTCCTCCCTTCCTTCCTCTTCTCCCTTCGCTCTCACTGCGGTTTGGTGTGGGTGTGGCCGCTGGTGGCGGCTAGGGCTGGGGACACGCGGGGCGTGGGAGCCTTGCCTCTTATAGGCCGGCGCTGATCATGGGGTGGCGATGGACGACCATGGAAGCATTGGTTCAAAAGGAGGGCGGATGGAGGGTGGATGCGGGGGCTTGGCTAGGGTTTTGGAGGCGCGGGGGCGAGCTCGGCGCTGCGGCGCGTCCCCAGTTCGAACGCCGATCAAAAGAGGGTATTGCTGTGGCGTCGGCGGGTGACGGTGGCGGTGTCAGCGAAGGTGGCGTCATTGCCTGACGCTGTGGCTTGGCGCCAAGCGGGGGCGGTTGCGAGGGGAGGCGCGGAGCGCGGTGCTTCGGCGGCTCCCAGGTGGGGTCGCGCTAGTGCGGAGGTGCAGGTCGGAGCAGTTCCAGCGCCGCTCTGCTTTGCTCTGCTCCACGCCGAGGAAAAGCAGAGAGCGAAGGGAAAAGCAGGAGAGGTGGGGGATGACATGTGGGTCCTCATAACCCACATGTCAGCGAGGCTGAGAGAGAGAGCAGCGGGCTGCAGCTGTGGCGCACTGGGCTGGCTTGCTGCTGGTCCGAGCTGGGCCGCCTGCTGGTCTGCTGGCGTGGGCCGGTTGGCTGTGCTGCCGGGCTGCGCGGTTGGACTGGGCTGCTCGGGTTTCTGGTGGTTGGGCCAGCTGGTGGTCTCCCCCTTCCCTTTCCTTTTTCTTTTTCTCTTTTGCTTTTCCAAACTTATCAAGCTTATTTAGTTGATTAGCAAACAAAAGCCCATAAAGAACAAATCAGGGTTGAGGTAATTATCATGATATGCAAACTATAATTATCACTAATGGGTTCTTCATGTGCAACTAGGTAGGGTTTTCCAATATGCAAACAACAAACACGGGTTATGCAAGGAAAAATTTTAAAAAGTTCGGATTTTTGTGTGGTTTGAAAACTCGGGTTGTTACACAAGATCAAGTGTTGGCACAAGCTCAAGATGTTGATGCTCCACATCCTCCTCCTCAAGTGGTTGAAAGAAGAAATATTCCACTACTACAAGCACATCCTCAAGAGCTCATAATAGGGAGTCAATCAAGAGGTGTAATGACTCGCTCACAAAAGATTGCTTCATTTATTGAACATCACTCATTTGTTTCTTGTGTTGAGCCTACATGCATAGAAGAAGCTCTAGGGAATCCGTATTGGGTGAATGCTATGCATGAAGAATTGAACAACTTCACCCACAATCAAGTTTGGACCCTAGAAGAGAATCCACAAGATGCAAGAGTGACTGGAACTAAATGGGTGTTCCACAACAAGCAAGATGACCAATGACTAGTGGTAAGAAATAAGGCAAGACTAGTTGCAAAGGGGTTCTCTCAAGTTGAAGGTTTGGATTTTGGACAGGCCTTTGCACCAGTTGCAAGCCTAGAAGCCATTCATATACTCCTTTCTTATGCATCACATCATGACATGAAATTATATCAAATGGATGTGAAAAGTGCATTCTTAAATGTCTTTATAAATGAACTAGTATATGTTAATCAACCTCTTAGGTTTGAGGACCCAAGATATCCTAACCATGTTTATAGGTTGTCCAAGGTGCTATATGGGCTCAAGAAAGCCCCAAGAGAATGGTATGAGTGCCTCCGGGACTTCCTTCTTGAGAAGGGCTTCTCAATTGGGAAGGTTGACACCACACTATTCACCAAGAAGCTTGATGGAAAGATCTTCATTTGTTAATTTTATGTTGATGATATTATCTTTGGCTCAACAAATGAAGACCATCGCAAAGAGTTTGTGAATTGATGTCAAATGAGTTCTAAATATTAATGATTGGTGAGCTCACTTTATTTCTTGGATTTCAAGTCAAGCAATTAAGAGAAGGGTCTTTCATCTCTCAAGAGAAGTATACCAAATATATTCTCAAGAAATTCAAAATGTATGAATGCAAGCCAATCAAGACACCAATGCCAACTAATTGGAATCTCGACCTAGATGAGGGAGGTAAATTGGTTGATCAAAGCCTCTACCGTTCAATGATTGGTAGCTTGTTATATTTGACCGCATGTAGGCCCGACATCATGTTTAGTGTATGCATGTGTGCTATATTTTAAGCTAATCCTAAGGAATATCACTTAAGTGCCATAAAAAGAACCCTTAGGTACATTAAGCACACACCAAGCATTGGCCTTTGGTATCCCAAAAGAGCTACATTCAAACTCAATGGCTATTCCGATTCAGAATATATGGGTTGCAAAGTTGATAGGAAAAGCCCTCCTGGAGGGTGCCATTTTCTTGGTAGATCACTTGTGTCATGGCCATCTAAGAAGAAAAATAGTGTGGCTTTGTCCACCGTCGAGGCCAAATACATAGCCGCTAGTGCTTGTTCTGCACAAATCTTATACATGAAGCAAACACTTCTAGACTATGGTGTAGTTTTAGAAAAGGTTTCACTTTTGTGTGACAATGAGAGTGTGGTTAAACTTGCTAACAACCTAGTTCAACACTCTCACACCAAACATATTGATATCCGTCATCACTTTCTTAGAGATCATGTGGCAAATAATGATATATAACTAGAAGGTGTTAGAAGTGAGGATCAATTAGCGAATATCTTCACAGAACTGCTTGATGAATCAACCTTTTGTTGGTTGAGGAATGATCTCAATGTGCTTGATCTAAGTAACTTCACTAAAAGATGAGCTTGTGTTGACAATTGCATTGTATTGTAATATATGACATGTTTAACTTTTATGTAGTGCACATAAGGTTTGTCTAACTTGGTTAAGATAACTGCGCTGAAGCATGTGAAGAAGCTTAATTGATGTTTGAACTTGATAAACAACTAAATTTACTTTCAAGTGTTGCATTGCATATGCATGTGTGTTGCTTTGTTGTTTCATTTCGGTTAAGTTTTGAGCATCCTCTAAGTTCGCTTACACTTAGGGGGAGCATTCCTAGCTCAATTCATTCATGTACCCCTAGTGTGACCTTATGAGGCTTCTCACCCTTTTCATTCGACTATTTTTCATAAAAATATACTAAGCCTATGGAAAATTATTTGAAAAGTTTGAGGGTTTGAGAGAGATCACTCATACCAACTCCGACTAGTGTTTATTTGGCACTTATTTGAGTTGGAACTTCGTTGGGAGAAAGCGTCATGAAGAAAGGATTTCAAAATCACCAAAGAAGTTGCACCAGACACATTCACTGGACGTGGTTGCAATGTGTCTGGTCAGTTGTGTTTGCTCAGCACTAAGCACCGGATGCATTGACTCGTCGAGAAGGGCAACAGTAGGATGAAGGGCATTGCTTCCAAGAAGAGGAAGCATCCTGACAGTGCCTCGAGGGAGGCACTTGCAGTGGCTGAGGCGACAAAGGTTGTAGAGAGAGGTGGCAGATAGGTCAGTCTTCGGATTGGAGCCTCTGATGCACCTTCCCCAGTGATAGAGTCAGCTAAGATAGAGGCACCAATAGAGATCGAGGAGCAGCCTGAGTCAGCAGAGCTACTAGAGGAGCTACTAGTAGAGGAGCAACCTCGACGATCGACTCATGCTCAGACCAAGGTGTCACCTTGACCCATGGGTCCGAGACGAGGTGCCTATGCTCCACCCAGACCACGTGGTCCCACTACTGCTTCGCTATAACTTGAGGGCTGCTATGACCAAGAGGGTTTAGGAGCTCCTCTTTGTCAATTGGGAGGTTTGGTTTCCTCCATAGCGTGACCCCAGGGTAGCATCAGGTTTCTACACACCCTTACATGAGGACTTCTACCACTTACATCAACAGTGGGGCACTCATCCTATCTCAAAGAGTGTGCTCGCTAGAGGCGATCGTACCAGCAGGCAGTGAGGAGATCCAATCGTATCTCACTTACTTACTATGGTTGGCAGACCTTCTTGGATGGCATGAATCATATGTTAAGGATTGGGTTCATCAGTTCGACGCTTTGCTATGGTGTCTCTATATCACACTTTCATACACTTTTCTTTAGAGAGAAGAAGCACCATTGGTATGCTACCAGAGAGAGAGAGCTACTCAGACTTTACCCCTCATACACCCAACTTCATTACTTGTGCTACAAAGGCACTGAGCCACCATGCCATCGTCACGGCGAAGAGGTTCCTTCCATGGAACTTGTCCATCCTTGCTTTAGAGGGCTGTTTTAGGAGGGTTCGAGCCATAGACCACATGACCTCACACCGGTAGCGAGTATCTTGAATGAGGTGATGAGGACTCTACTTCCTCATGTTGGTTATAGAGAGGGTTTGGCCTAGATTTAGTTGTGGCTGCTTGCTTATCTGATTGGTTAGAAAGAGTTTGATGTTTGGGATGTGATTGTATCTGAGATGGAGGACACGGTAGCTGAGGGCTTCAAGGGTCGTAGGAAGTTTCCCTTCATGCACTGGATCTGCTTTCTATTGATGAAGGGAGCTGATCATCTTTCTCAGTATCGTCTGACTATGATGAAGAGGACTGCCATTGTGTTTCATGCATATGACATGAGGCAATTGACTGGATAGGGCTAGAGTGGCAGAGCATCACATCAGAATAGCTAGAGGGCACCTATCACATATATAGTAGAGGAGTAGGACGAGGCTATTCAGAGCCTCGTTGACATAGAGATGGCTGACTTAGATGTTCACCCCAATGACGCTCTAGAGGACCTCTTGTCTAACAGCTCAAACAATGATGACGGGTTGTTTCTTCATATGCCCCCACGGGCACATGTCTCGGACGTTGGAGGGTCTAGCTCAACTCCTACTCATTCTCAACAAACCCCACTCTTGTAGACATCCTTGATAGGGTGCAAACAGAGTAGCAGCGATAAGTGTAGAGGAGCAGAGGCGTTAGGCCGACACACAGGCCAAGCTCAGGCACAGATGCAGCTGAGGTAGGATCAACTCTAGGCATAGTTCCTAGCATTTCAACAGACCTCCTTTCAGTTCATGGAGCACATTTGGCAAGCCACTAGAGCTCCTCCATTCAGTCCATAGATACCATAGGTAGTTCCTCCTCCCTCAGTTACCCTGACTCTAGCTAGACAGTCCAGTGGACTTCAGAGTTAGGGGCTGTCAACTCAACTTGCCTTGCCGATAGCATAGGTGTCTCAGTGGTTTGCCACACCAGGACAGGGGCAACAATACATGGTGATAGTCACGTGTTTCATTCCCACCCCTTCAGTGTCCCTCACAGAGACGACTCATGATCTTTCTAAGAGTTACAGCGAGCTCACTAGTCTTCCCATACCTACTCATCACTAGAAGATCGAGATGACAGAGCCACTACTAGTGACTATGGGTACTAACCTGTCTTTTGTGGCATCATTGAACGAAGCACCCAAGAGCTCGACTCCTACTATTACTACACCTCCCACTGTAGTACTAAAAGAGGCTATGACCATATCACAATAGAGGTAGTACCACCAACAGTAGCGGTAGCACCTTCCGAGCCATATGGATAGGTCACCGAGATAGTCTTAGAGACACTGTAGGCAATTCTAGCTAGCGAGTCAGTGCAAGTTGAGCCGACCTAGACCACTTCTCCTACATCGGCGGTTTCAGAGGGTCAGGCCATAGACATGTCCAGCTCAGAGATAGACTACTCCTAGTTCGAGATGACTACTCGTGACTCGACTGCTCTAGCCCCACCGTCGGACCCGTAGTTTTTGGTGCTTGTCTCCAAAGGGGGAGAGGGTCGAGTATGTTAGTCTTAGGGAGATATGTAAGAGGGTTGGTTCTTTTGTTGTGTTTTTTTACTCTCGTTCATGCATGCATCATGCTTGAACGTAATGATTAGTATTCATGCTTACTTCATATCTTTTGAATACATGTGATGACTTGGTTAGTATAAGCATGTCTATTCATTTATACTTACTAACCATGCTTATATGAACCAAGTTACTTAAAAATCTCACCAAACCATCTTATATTTATACTCAAGATCGAATTTTCTTCAATCACTAAAAGGGCAAGATTGAAAGCATCTAGGACCTTAGAAGTTTCGGTGATTAACGATAATGCAAGATTATTATGACTAAGGTGTGTTTTGTAGAGGCAAATTGAGTTAGGTCATAATAATGGCGATTGATTGGGCAACCAAAGGTTTTCATGGCCCTTGTGGATGGTTATCGTTTCAGTTTTCAAAGGTTGACGATAAGACTTAGAATGATTTAGGTCTTAGTGTCATTGGAGTTGAGAGACACTTAGAGTAGATTAGAGTTTTGTTTCTTCTTTGACCGTACTATTAAAGGGGGTATGAATGGGTAGATTGACTTAGATGAGTCTAATATTTTAGGTGTGGTACGCACTTGTCAAACATAACCCTAAGTAGCATAAGGCTGCCCGTAAGATCAGTTGGAATAATTTTCATCTTGAGGAAATTCGATTCAGAGTTGTTTAGGGATTTTTTATATGCACCAGACGCTGGTGCACCTGGCACCGGATGCATCCGGTCAATGGTAGGTGGCTGGATTAAGCCACCGGACGCACCCCGTGAGTCACCGAACGTGACGATGAACTTAGCTCACTCTCACAGCTACACCGGACTCCGCAACCGATGCACGTGTGCACGACGTCCAATTGTTTCCAGGAAGGGTTTAGAGAATTATTTGTGACCGAATGCTTGGTTGCGTCTAGTCACTACACAAAAAGGTTCCAGAGAGGTTACAGTGTCACCGAATGCGTTCAGTCAATATGCACCAGAGCATCCGGTGAGTGAGCTGACGCAGGGAAACTATCCGTTAGGCTAGCTACCGAACATGTCCTGTCGACCCGACAGTCGCGTCTGGTTTCCACTTAAACAGTAGAACTCAAATCCAATGGGTATGTTGGAGGTTGTGGGGTATTTGTACTCTCCCATTGTTTCTCTACCTCACCTTTGCTCATTTGATCAGCTAACATACACTTGGAGAGTGAGAGAAGGCAAGGGCCCTAGTAGGAATTGAGATTTGCTAATCCAAATATTAGACACATCATTAGTGACTAGAGAGTAGCAAGTGTGTATCCACCCATCTCATTAGGCTTGTGTGAGTTAAGTGAGAGTTTATGCTTGCTACTCTTGGTGATCGACATCTCCTAGACGGTTCGGTGGTAATTGTAAGCTTGGTGATCACGTGGAGAAGTTTGTGAATGACCCAACTTCGCTTGTGATTGGTTATGGAAGATTCATTGAGACAGAGCGATGAAGAATTAGCCTAGAGAGAGCACTTGGTCCTTGCGCAGAACAAGAGGGGGCAATACCCTTGTGTGGGTCCTCCAACAAGGACTAAGGAGAGTGTTGACTCCTCAATACCTCAGGAAAACATCGTCGAGTCATTTGTACTCCTTGCAATTAATTTCCTTGCAATTACATTCATATCATTGCTTTGATTGATTAGAGATGATTTTAGGGTGATAATATTTGTGTTGCTAGTTTATCTTTCCTTGGATAGACACTAGGTGATTGCCTTTTATAGCTTTCTTATTTAAAAAAATTATGAAAATCTAATTCACCCTGTTCTTGAGTATCTTGATCTTTTAGATAGGTCATTGAATATATTTTAATAATAAATTTATTTAAAGATATAAATATTGCACATAATTTTTTAAAAATTTATTTAACCTTAGAAAAGTTTGACCTGCATCTCCTTGCGGATCACAATGGCAATGCCCTCAATTTGTGAGCCGTCGTACCCTTCTGCAACGTTGAAGATAGCATCGACAGAGACATCGTGCACAACCGGAGAGGTCTTGTCAGGGAACACCTAAAGACAGAGGTGGTATGGTGTTAGTTCTGTTGCCTTTTCTTTGCACAGCAAAAGTTTCTCTGAACGGTAAGAGTCTGTTTGGAACATAAGATTTTTTTTTTGTTCCTATACTGTTTTTTGAAAATAAACTGATTCCTGTGGAATTACTGCGTAATTCCTATGAAATTCCTACGTTCCAAACAGACCCTAAATGTATGAAAATATCAAAATTTACTAAAGCAAGGGCAAAGAGCTTACGAAACCAAGTCCGTCAGCCATCTCGTACGCTTTGCAGTGCCCGTCAGAACAGAAATCGACTGTAGCTGACCCTCCACTATTCTTTGATCCCTTGCTCAGAAATTTGGGATATTCTGTTTGATTGTTATCCTCTTCTATTCCTTTGTTCATCAGAAGAGGGCACCTAAATCCTGCAGTTTGGTATCCGATGTAATCACCATCCGTCAGCAGCTGGTCCAGATCAGTCACGGAAGGCCGGGACCTCTTTGCAGTGAGCATGTATGACAAGTTTTCGGTGTAGCTCTGCAATAAAACATCTGCTGCACACCCAGAAAAATAACACAAAAAGGCGTCAGTGCGTGTGAAGATTGGTGATGCATCTTCCCGAGGAGGCTCTCGGCTTCACGTTTATATGACCAGAAAAAGCCTCCGGTCTGGCTCGTACAACACTCCAAGTGAAACTAACAAAATTCTCCTATATTCATGTACAAGTGAGGCGCACGCTAAACTAACCTTAGAGCAAGATTAATAATACATTCCACTGCTGGCTGTATGAATACTTACAGCCAACCTTCCAACCCACTCATAGAATGGTTTTATCTTCACATTCAATGCATGATCTACTTGTTCATCTCACAATATTTCATGCTTCTTATGCTCAAGCTGGTTACCCACTTCTCTTCTCTTTCCTCTCCTCTCCTCTCTCCTCCACTCAGCATTCAGCATGCTTGCAGCCCATTAGTATACTTGCTCTAGGCAACACCTAGTAAATCATTCGGGTTGACACGTTTCCTAACACCCCCACTCAATCTCATCCGGTTAGTAGGGAGCTGTTTAGATAAAAAACTTGAATTCTAACATCATACCACTTTCGTTTATATTTGATAATTAGTGTCCAACTATGGAGTAATAACTAGGCTTAAAAGGCTCATCTTCGTCTCTCAAATTACAGACAAACTATATAATTAATCATTTTTTTACTTATATTTAATGCTCCATACATGCATCTAAAGATTTGACGCTTGTAAAATTTTGAAATTCTGAATGCATTTAACCAAGACGGACTAGCTATGTTGACATTGGTTCTAAACTCATCAGTGAAAATAAATAATCATCTATTTCCATCTCAAAAGAAAGAACGACGTATTGCTTGGATCTAGATGCTTTTGCCGTATTTGTATTAGTTATCGTTTTGATAAGATTTGAGTTAAATAATAAGAATATATATATAAATCATAAATAACTGTTAGGTTGTTAAATTTGAGAAAATGAGAATCATATCAATAAATTTGTCTTAAAAATATTTTTATAAAAAATATAGGGACCATATCACTATCCGTCAATATTCGCGGGCATGAGCCTTTGAAGGAACAATATTCGCGGGCATGAGCCTTTGAAGGAACAATATTCGCGGGTATGATTTTCGTACCTGCATGCGCGGCCCCAGGACCAGGATCCGCACAAGAATCCCTGACCCACAGCTCCGTGTCGTAGCTCGAATTCTTGGCGGAGAAAACCTGGGGCGCCATGTAGGCATCGAGGCTCCCGTGGTCCGTGCGAAACAAAAGCATGGAAAGGACGATAACCACTGCAGCTTTGGCGGCGAGCAGCAGGCGTCGTCGTACCATTCGTCTCCTCTCCATGACGGTTTGCAAACTTTCAGTTCTACTAGGAACTACAGTAGTATCACGAGCTAGGGCGATACCTACTCCGTATCTTATAAAGACGCCAACACGGTGTATTCTATTCTACGAATTTTCTTGGAGATGCATGATGGTGGTCTGGTGCCAGCCGGACGTACCTCACGATCGATGCTTCTTGGACGTCGCACTGCCTTTAAGGCTGCGGTCGGCTGACCAGTGACCGGATACAGTGGTGGGGTTTCATTAATAGTAACTCCATTTTCAAATGTCTTATATTATACCCTCTCCATTTTTCTTATTCTTAGACGTTGACCGTACGTTATACTTTTTTGACCCTAACTTTAACCACTCGTCTTATTCAAAAATTTTGTGTAAACATAGTCAAATTTAAGATATTCATGTAGAGTATTTATTAAATAAGTAAGTCACATTAAAAGAAATGATATTTTAAGAAATGATATTTTGTACAAAAATTTGAATAAGACGAGTGGTCAAACTTAGGGTTGAAAAAGTCAAACGAACTATAATTTAGAACGAATTAAGCATTAAATAGTTTACACGAGAAAAAAATAAATTAAAGGATTAAAATAATTTACAACGACACATTTATTAGGTTTAAAAATAACATCTAAAATTAATTTAATATTTTTTGTACCATTAATATTATTAAAATAATATTAAATTTATTTATTATATTATAAATTTTCTCTATTAAAGGTTACTACTAGTTTTAGTATTATTTTAAAAGTTCTAAGAGCATCTCCAACAATTCCTCAAATCCACTTGACATTCTTATTTTTTTGGAAAAAACACGAAAACACCTCTCCAACAACTCCTTAAATCTACTTGGTATATTTACCAACTTGATAAACATCGCCCCGGACTTGTTAGCAACTTGGTAAACATCCCAGCTCGTCTCCGACACTTCCGATCCATCCTCGTGGGGGGCGCGGGTGCCAGCATGCGACAGCCAAGCAGCGAATTCAAGAACGCGTCTGCTGCCGCTAGTCGGAATCAAGAACACGTCGGTAGGGGATAAGTTGGGAGGGCTCAAAGTACTACTCCCTCAATAAACTTTTTAAATGGTCACAAATTAAATTAATTTTAAATTTATCAAATTTATAAAAATAAGCTCCAATATTTATAATTTAGACTAGTGTCAACTATCAGAGTACTCCTTCCATCCTTTTAATTATCGTTTTGGATTTTACGGGTCCAGCCGCGAGATGGATCGGGTGGACCTCTTTTTTGAAGTTTGCCAAGTTGAAATACCAACTTATTGGAGATAGACATTTTTTTCACTTGCCAAACATTTTAGAAACTTGCTAAACCATAGGATTTGCCAAGTAAATTTTAAGGAGTTGTTGGAGATGCTCAGTAATATTGTAGAAGTAACTTTTCTATATTATTAATACTATAATACTATAACATTTTTATTAAAACTTTTAATACAATAATACTATTATTAAAAATTTTCTAGTATCCTAGTGTTAGAACTTTTAATAATAGTATTATAGTACTTAATATACCACTTTTATTAATAGTAATTGAACTTACTGTACCCTGATCAAGCATGGTGGAGCATTGGCGTTCGAGTTCGTCTTTGTGGGATGCCAGGTAGCCGTAAACCCTGACCGCCACCGGCGCCGCGCCCGAAATGAGGGTGATGTTGTGGTCTCTAGAGCGTGGGGGCGACATCCCAAACAGCCCTGTGAAAACGGCGGCGACCTCCTCTAGAAGAGTTGGCGACCGGGAGGTCCGAGGAAGAGCAAGCCCTTAGGCTTGGGATAGCTGGACCCGCCATGCCCTTCCAGAACACCTGATGATCATGGTGCCAGAAGGACATGGTGAGCGCGCCAAAATCCAAAGGATCGGGCCCAGCATGGCCAGCCACTGAGTGCCCAGTACCACATCATAGCCCGCCAGCGGCAGAACGAAGAAGTCTACGGTCAACGAAGCATCTTCGATAGCGAAAGAGGCCACTCGGTAGACTCCTGGGTACGACATACATTCATCGTTGGCCACTGTCACCTTCATGCCCCCACGGAGCTAGAGCCGGAGGTTAGTTCTTGCCGCAACCTCGACTCTAACGAAATTGGGGGTGGAGCCTGAATCCAACAGTGCCAGCAGGGACACCCCTCCTAGTGTGATCTGCATTTGCATGGTCTCCCCGTGCGGACGCCCTCAATCGCGTGGAGCGAGATGAGAGGATCGTCGACAGCAGCGACGGTCGGAGGTACATCTTCGTCGTCTGTGTCGGTTAAGTCCAGAAAGAAGAGATGCTGGCAAACGTGGTTATGACCATGGCTGAACTTCTCATTGCAGTTGAAGCAGAGACCTTGATGGCGGCGCTCGTCCATTTCGGTCGGCGTCAACCACCTGACTTGGCAACCCTCAAACACCGGCGCGGACGGGACGCGGGTTGGCGGAGCGGGCAGCGCCAAGGGTTGAACAGGACCCGGTGGAAGACCGCGACCCACGAGGCGAGGCGACACTCTGCTCTCGGAGTTCTAGCTTGCGAGCCATGCTCATGGTGACGATGAGGGTCTGCAGGTTGTGCATCTCCACATCGTCGCTGAGAGGCGGCCCTAGGCCCGCCGTAAAAGCCTGGACGTGCTGCGTTTCTTCAAGCGGTCCGACGCGGGGAAGGAGGGTTTCAAAACGATCTTGATACTCAGCCACCGACCCCGTGCGTTTGCAGGCCATGAGTTTGCCCAGGGGATTGGATCGGAGGGGGGGGGGCGTAGCGCAGGTTGAGGAGCTCCGCAAACCTATGCCAGGACGACTTACCTTCGGACTGCTAGACTTGGAGGTACCAGAGTTGAGTGTTGGCACCAACAATGATGCATTTTTACATAACTAAAATGATGTCAACAACCTCAGGATCAAGGATAAACAAACACATCATGATAATACTTTATCAAATAACAAGTTCCACATGTCCATGGAGTGTTTGATTTCAGGATTGAAGAAATAGAGCAAAGGAGAGCCAGTGGGACCCACCAGCTCTCCCCCCTCAGCCATGATCCAGGAGAAGCACCTCAGAGTGAATTCCAACCCTTGGATCACTCTGTGCTTTCTCCCAACGACTCACATGCAAAGCACATGGATGCATGAGCCTACACCAAGGAGATCAATATGACAAATACCTAAGAACAAACAACCAACACCAATGACAAGTGGGACCAACACCTGAAAGGCTGAGGTGGACCAGAGACCCCAAGGGGGGGTCAGCCGACCTCTACCTGGGCCCACAAGCCCCCCACTTGGTCCCTGACCAGTGGGGCTGCATCTAGAAGGTGTAGGATGGCCCACAGGCCATAGGGGGGGGGGGTCGGCCGACCTCCCCTAGGTCAGTTTAGTACCTGCAAACCGCCATACTCACTAACACATGTTGGAAATCAACACCATCCATCCTAAGTCGGTTCTAAGGCGGTTGGATCCAAGGGCGGAGATTTGAAGCCTCCTGGATCGATGACATGGCAATGGAGTAGCCCCTACTCCACCTCCCACTATAAATAGAGGCTCATACCCCCCTCTCTACACATGGTGAAGAATCCTATAGGCTCTATTCTTTAGATTGTTCTAGTAGTTAGTCTAGGGTGGGAGTTAGAGTTGAGTCGAGCCGCGCTCGGGATTTCCGGAGTCGTCTTCTAGAAAGTCTGGTATAGCTCTTGTATCTTTCCTTCTTTGTAATACTTTACCTTATTCAATATATTACTTTTCCTCTACTTTACTTAGTATTTACTTTGAGCATTACTATACTTGTTATATCCTATAGCTCTTTAATAGCATTTACATCCATAGTCTATGATCCTTGTGGCCTTTCCCGTATGCGATCATTGCCTGTCATAGGGTGCTTTGATTATAGATCGTAGTCAAAGTAGTAAGTTGTGTGTAAGCGTGGTGCTTATACATCATCTTATCCTTGGTTACCGCTTGTTGCACGGATTGTTTGTGGTAGCTAGCAAGAGGGTGACAACCTTGTCTAGTCTTTGTATTCCACCACGTGTTCTTAGGCAAGTTCTTAAAAGGTAAGGCCCCTATAAGAAGAGGGCGCGGTCCGGTAGGAGTTTTGTCCTCTTACTGATCTATCCCCTCGCCTAGCATACTTGTATTGAGGAGACAAACTATAGTGTTTAGACTAATTAATTGGCTAAGTATATTGAAGTATAGTGAATTATATAGGAGTCCCTATACTCTTTCATTGTCCTCCCACCTAGCTATACTGTCTAGTTCGTTCTAAGTATCATTTACCTTGGCTTATTCATTCATCAACCCTTTCTATCACATTTATCGTTTACCCCCGTATACTAGTTGGTACTAAGTTGAGGTGCTCTCTAGGATCTCTATCCAATTATTATTTCTAGCCCAGCTTCCCCTTGGGAAAATATAAATTATGATACCTTGGAATGCTCCTAGGTGAAGTGCTACAACGGTATAATCTGTGCGCTTGCAGATTTATCCAATGGTCATAAGAAATACCAACAAGTATTTCTGGCGCCGTTGTCGGGGAAATCTTAGCCTAGAAATTTTAATTAGATTGAATCCAAAGATTCTCGTTAACTTAGTTATCAAATAGTCATAGGGGCTTACCCCAGTCTGTGTCTTCCTTTCTTGTGAAGCCAGACAGTGTATGAGCGGTTTCCAACTACCGGGAAACTATCTAGAAGATCCCGAGCAGCTGTTGAGGAGGACCATATGTCGTCAAGTTCCCCCTCAGAGGTTCATCTCGACCCTGAATCCGTTCAAGGAAGGAGGCTCTACACCACCACTCAAGGAAGCTATGGCCTAGAAGGCGATCTCTGACTTCTCAGCTCTTTCCGCTACCCACGTAGCTCAGGGCCCTGAAGTCAACTTCGGGATGCCACCTTTGAGCTGAAGGCCGCCTTGATCCACATGGTGCAGGCCAACCCATTTTGCGGGAAGCCCCATGAGGATGCCAATGCTCACCTCCAGCACTTCATGGAGGTGTGTGGCACGTTTACCATCAAAGGAGTGACGGCTGACGTTATTCGTCTTCGCCTCTTCCCATTCTCGTTATTGGGAAAGGTGAAGCAATGGTTCTACGACCACAAAGAAGAAGCCACCACCTAGGAGAGGTGCCAATGCATTCCTCAAGAAGTTCTTCCCGACGGGCAACACCAATGCTCTTCGTGGAAAGATTTTGAGCTTCCAACAACAATCTGACGAGACGATTCCCGAAGCATGGGAACGTGTCCAGGAGTACGTTCATGCATGTCCTCATCATGGGATAGACGATTGGCTCCTGATTCAAGGATTCTACCGCGGGCTGTCTAGTATGGCCCGTAGCCACCTTGATGCTACCGCTGGAGGGGCATTCCTCCAACACACCATGAGAAATCTCAAGGACCTCGTTGAAAAGATGGTACTCAACCAAGGATGGGGTGAGGAACGTCTCTAGCCAAAGAAGAGAGGTATGGACACCGTCAGTGAGGTGGACATACTCTCTGCCAAGATGGACCTCTTGATGAAAAAGATAGAAGAAGGTTCCAAGAAGGAACGAGAGGCCATCTACCCCATTGCCACCGCACAAGCTATCGAAGCCGATCTATGGTGCGAGGTGTGCTGGGGAAATGATCACTCGGGCAACAATTGCCCCGAGACATCTAAAGAGGATGTGAACTTCATCAGCAACAACAGCAACAACAACAACGGGTATCGACCCCAACAACAAGAAATCTAGAATTCACGCCCCTTCTACCAAGGTAATGGAGGTAATAGAAATTACAACAATTACAATTCTTATAGTAATCAACCTTCATTGAAATATCTTGATCTTGGTCAATCTAAGATTAATGATGGTATAAATAAAAAGATGATTTCCACTGATAAAGTTCTTGAAACTCTTGATGAAAAATGGATAGCTTTGCAACTGCTATGAAAAATCAATTGAGCTTTAATAAAATGCTAGAAACCCAATTAGCTCAATTAGCAGCAGCTATGGCATCTATAGAACAAGGTAAGATTCCTAGGAAACCAGAGGATTAAATTGAGCATGTTAACATGGTTACAACGAGGTTCGGTAAGCCTCCACTTCGCTCCTATTGGGGCTATCTTCTCGATCATCCCTTCATCTTGAAGAAGGAAGATCCAAGCCACCCGACGATCAAGTGCTCAATCGGACAACAAACCTTCCACAACGCCTTATGCGACCTTGGATCGGGTGTCAACATCATGTCCAAGGTAACGTATGATAATCTATTAGGGGACCCTTTCTCCCTACTGAAAGGACCTTGATGTCGCCTAGGAGGACTAGAGGGGGGGGGTGAATAGGCCTGTTTAAAAAATAGCCGCAGAACTTTATCAGATTATAGGCGCGGCAGTGCCGCTCTAGAGCCCGACAGTGCTAGACCCTCAGACAGATATATATATAGTTCAAAATCTGATCAGCAAATCAAAATTCTACTTGAATGGAAACCTTCCTAGGATAGTATGGAACTTGTAGAACCTCTTAGAATAGGTAGGAGCTGCACCACCAAGTAGATTGGGACCAAACCCTAGAAATCACCTTGAGGACAAATGCAAGTAAAGCAAACAACACAAACACAAGTGACACAAGATTTATCCCGTGGTTCAGCGTCGCCACCAAGGCTGGCCTAAGTCCACGTTGTTGAGGTTCGCCACACAAGGCTTAGGATCGCCACACAAGGCTTGCCTTTCCCTCGTTCTCAAATCAAGAGAGTGAACTCTTGAGGTGAGGGGTGATTTCTTAGCTGCAATGAGATGGTTACAAACCTCCCGGGGCTGCCACACAAGTTGGCAAGCTCCACGGGTGACGCTCTAGCCGGCTAGGAGCAAGCTCCAAGAGTAACAAATGCAATCCACCGGCTTGAACGCAGACCATCGCTCTAGACGATGAAGAACAGTTTGGGATGCTCTCTAATGGAGTTTGGAGGCTCCATCTATCAAAGGATTGGAGAGGAATCAAAGGGAGAAGCTTGAGGGGATCCAATGGAGTTAGAGAGAGGGAGAGAGCTTTCTGTTTCTACACTGGTTGAGGAATGGTCGAGATGACCGTTGGGGCAGCAGGGAGGGGATAGAAATACTTCCTGCTGTCCAACGGTAACTTTAAGTTGCGGCACTACTGATCTCAGGCCCGACACTACCGCTCAGGTCCGGCACTGCTGGACTTAGGCCCGGCACTGCTGGACCTTAGCACTACTGCTCTTGGGGAGCAGCACTGCGGCTCTACCCAAAAATGCTCCGAATGACAAAACTATTTTGCAGGGAGTCTGATCAAGGTATGAGAGGATGTTTGGTGGAATTTGAGCACTTGGTTGCACATTTAAGCATGCACATTGCATCCCCCTTTGTAGTACGGCCATTCCTAAACTCAAATTCAAAACATCAAATAATTTAAAAGCTTTTTAGTTGGTCACCGCATCCTTTGATAATTTAGGGCTGCACCATTGAATGTATTGTCGTCATTCTTATAATACCTTGAGCATGTGTTTGCAATCATCATTATCTCATCTCTTTGAGCAAACACACCTTAGAGCTTGTGACTTGAATCTTTCCAACACATATGAATTCAGCCCATGGCTTCAAGTCACTTCCACTAGTAAATTGATCCTCAACATAATATGACTCCTCATAGCCCGATTAGTACTTCGACTCAATTCAAGTACTCTCTTATTCACCTTAGCCATAGTACCTCGGTCTCCTTGACTTTCACCTTTGTTTAGTACCTCGAAGTCCTTTCCTTGCTATCTTCACCCTATCAAGCCATACTCAAGTCACATCATATTAAGCATCGATTGAAAACCCTTTCTTCAATATTGTGATCCTTGCTTGAATATCTTATAGATATGAATGTTGAGATCAATAAAGCTTTGATATGTGAGACTCCACATCAATATGGTCAAGCCAATTCACAATTCCTCAGATCCTCCTTATTTTGGCTGGACATTCTTATCACTCACTTCAATCTCTATCTTCAAACTTCTAGCTTGATCATATCAATGCAAAGTGATTCTCCAAATCTTTGTCCATACAAGCAAACTAAAGTAGAGACCATATTATATCCAATATACATTGTCTCCTTGATAATTTGACCTTTGCTTGGTGTTTTCTCACTAATGCACTATTGATTCATTATTCAATCCTTGATCAACATTAGTTTACTATCTAACTCTTCTTGTTCATGTAAAGCAAGCCAATATAGAGACCAATTCATAACTATCAACTCATGTCTCATTTGCCATTTGCCAAACATGCTTGCTTTCACATGATACTTTGATATCCCACAACATAGAGGCCATTTCATTGATTCCATTTGCATTGTTGTCTTTTGCTTGAACTAGATTATTCACATGATCTTCCAATACAACAATACACAATTTGACCTTCATTTTAACACTGTGTGGAATACCATCAAGTTTGCTTTTCTTGTTTAACCTTTGATACACTTAGAAAACTTGTTAGACCTTTAATTGTGTTGTCACTCAATTTACTAAAACCCACTAAAGGGCTAGATGCACTTTCAATCTCCCCCTTTTTGGTGATTGATGACAACACAATTAAAGCTTACAAAAGATTGATAAATGATAAGAGTTTGGATCCTATGATATAGTGAGCTCCCCCTAAATGTGTGCATTGAATGGAATTCAAATTTGGCCTCAAATGCCAAATGCACATATCTAAGAACAAGTGTGAGAACTCTCCTATATCATAGCATCTGTGGGGTGCAAGGTGTCATCAAGATAAACGTGATGCTCATGACAGTTATACAAATCAGAGATAATAAATATTGAAATTACACTGGGCGACATTGCCGCTCTGAGAGCGGCACTGCCGCACCTATGGCAGTCAGCACAACTATCCTTGCACACACAACATATTTCTCCCCTTTACAAATCAATCCTTTTTTATACCCCCCTTACATTTTTAATATTTCTCCCCCTTTGGCATTAATCTCCAAAAAGGATCTCTCTACTAAAGGAAGAAATCAGGTAGAAGTGAGGGCAAGAGGTAGGTAGAAGTTTTACCAGATAGGATTTCATTTTTATATTTGCTACCAAACAAAGTATGCAACAAATTAAGTCAAGATTCTTGAGAAGATAGCATATTTGGCTCATACCTCACTTAGATGACAGTTTTAACATAAGACAAACTCATGCTTCACCACAATAGGTATCAACCAAATATCTAACTCATTATCTAATCGTCACCACAAGAACAAACTTATGGTGTTGCTCAAAGTATTGCATACACATGCACACACTAGTATGTAAGGGCCTAGATGCACAAAGGTAGTACACGAGTTCATGGAGTGATATACCTTTGTTCTAAGCCTCATAATCTCCATTATGATGATTATTTTGAATTTAGTGCTTTGATGGGCTTGGAACTTGTTCAAACAAAAAGATCTCATTTGTGCCCATCTCTCATCATCATCATCTTCAAGAAGATATCACAAACTTGTGCTTGATATCAATTAAAAGTCCATAGCTAGCTCTTGTTGTAATTTTGAGATACCAATTGAAGACATATTTCTTGATATACCGAATTGAAAGATTGTCCAACAATATCAATTGAAATATGATCTTCATAGTATGACACCAATTGAAGGAATCTTCCCAAGTTGGTACCAATTGGAATGGATGTTTTTATCTCATCATATCACATAGATGTCTCCTAATAAAGGCTTACAAAAACAAGAGGTGACATTAAATTGCACAAGCTAGAGTTTCACAACTAGTGATCATTTTGGATGTGGAAGGCATGTAGATCACTAATTGCAAAACCTCATAACATATACTAAGTTCCCCCTTTTTGATAGTGCATACATATATATGTGGAAGACAAGAACATATGCACTTTTGGTCTTTTAAATCCAAACAAGGGAATTTAATCTATATTATGGAGAGTAGCTACTTGAGAGATAAAATTGCAATCCAAATAAATATGAGAGACAACTTTTACCAATTTGGATTGAGTCAATGTAGCATACTCATGAGAAACTCATTCTCAGCAAGAGACTATACAAATTCACTAGAAGAAACGGTTAGTATCAAAAGACACAAGACATAGAATGGGCTCCCCCTTAATATGTGCATCAAGTACTCAAATTATTTGTGAAATGCACTTGAATCGGTTTAAGAGTCTAGAGGAGTTCATCCTATATCTTGGTCAAGGCATGATAAAATTGTAACAATTGAACTTATGCCAAAGAGAACATACCACTACCAAAGTAGATATATCACCATTTAAGTATGACCATCATAAGTAAGAATTGATGATTTGGGTGGTCATAGTTATCACTTGAAGAAATGTGGTGAAATAGAGCTCTCATGATCATCCAAGATCTATATTAGGTTCCTAGTTCCTTCTTTACCTAAACAAACTCACATAGAGAGCAAGAAGGTAAAATTCATAAAACTTGCAAATTGTGAACTAGGGGTTACCACTTTTGTTGATAAGATCCTGGGTAATCAATGTGATGGATCATGAGCCCTTGATGAGCTATAGAGTGGAGAATTAACAATGAAGGTCCACAACTCAATTATTTTCTCCAACTCATTGAAATCCGATTCCACCAAGGATTGGGGCATCCAACACTAAACCAAAAGTTCTTGGTTTATAAAGACCAAGACATCCAAGAATAAATGTGAGGCAGTTAGAGAATCTAAAGGAACCATCCATCCTTGTTTCTCCAATGTGTGAGACAACATAATCATCAATTTGAGAGAAACCATTTGTCCCACAACAGATAGACTAGACCCCCCTCAATTTGTGCATACAAGGGTACACAAAGTACACTCATGCATATCAATGATCCTGGGGTGAAGGGAGAAGTGCGAACACATGGTGGATAAGTACCCATGGATGTTCAGCTTTGATGATGAGTGATTGACCAACACATGAGTGTTTCAGTTTGAGTGGCTTACCCTAACCTCTACGAAAGCAGAAACATGTGCTTGTCTATCGGCTTGTGATGTACAGGTGCTATGCCTAGTGATAGTGGTCAATGGCGTGGAGAAGGTCGAGTAGAGGCTTTCCGTGCCGATGTACTGAGAGCGGTGAAGGGCGGAAGTAGGGCTCGGACTGAGGGACCATGGGCGCCGGCGGACTAGCTGTATTGGCTAGTACTTGGCACCGGCGAGTGCGAGAAGACATGGAGGTAGACCGAGTTGACCAAGTCAAGACGGTGGACGCGCGAGTCGAGCGGAGGCTCAGGGGACTCGGAGTCCGACCGGGCAAAGACAAGGTGGCTCGCGTCGAGTGGTTTGGTGGTTTGGGCCTCAAAACCATCCGCATCGGTTTCCGAATTTGGGCCGCAAAATTCGGGGTTCGGTAGTTGAGCCCAAAGCTACCGGTGGCGGGTTTCCTGGGCTTGGGCTTCAAAACCTGGGCGGAGCTTCCGAGGAAGCGGGGATGGCACGTGGCGGAATCCTGGAGGTTGCGTCGAGGCGACGGCAACTCCTGGCAGGAAGCGGGGCCGTCCATTCAAATCGAGGGAGATATTTACCGGAGCTTGGACTGCAATGCTTAGGCTAGGTAGTTCACTCAATGTATCTAGGGGGGTCTTTGGGAAATAGCCAAAGCCTATGATAAATAGGGGATGAAGGGGTATCCTCATCCTATCTCTTGAACCCTAATCACTTTCCCTCTCTCTCTCTCCCTAGTTCATGAGATCCCTAGGTTGTTTCTACCAACCTTTGTAAGAACTTGGATTTGTTGCGAGGAATCGGAGGTCGTAACCTCCGTAAGCCATGGTGGCTTCGATTTCGTGATTGTGTCCCCGTTTTGCTTGAGTTCTTCGCGTTTTGCTTTTTCTCTCTCTTTTTCCCGAGATGATTTCTCTTTGTAGAGAGTAGCTTTGCGAAATCCATTTGAACCAAGTTGTTCGTACTCGTGAGGAGCATCTTTGTACCGAAGGAATTTTCCTAAAACCTCACGAGCACATAGATCGGATGTTTTCTTTGGGGTGTTCTTCGTTCTTGCTCCTTTTCCCCCAAATCCTCGTTTCCCTTTTGTTTCTCACCAAATTGAGCGACGATTTCTTCGGGATAGCTCCTCCATAGCACTAGAATCATGCCTACCAAGTTGGGTTGCAAGTGGAGAACATTTGGTCAAGTTTTGGGAAGATTTAGCAGAGAGAAAATCATTTTTCGCGTTTTCTGCGTCCTGCTTGGGAGCGTCGAACGCTTTGAGTTTGGGCGTCGGACGGTCCATTGAGGTGTCGGCGCTACGTCGTGCTGATGCCAGCGTCCGTCGCGATCGTCTGTCGTGTGGCATTTTCTGCCCGTTTTTCTGAGCTCTCTGGTAGGCCTACGGACTCTCACCCCAGCGTCCGTCGTCTAGAGTCCGACGCCAACGGACGCTCACCCAAGCGTCCGTCGCCCAGCGACCGACGACCAGCCTTCTGCTTCTCTTCTGCAGTGCTCTCTGGAAGGCCGACGGACGCTCGCCTAAGCGTCCGTCGGCCTACTGTCCAGCGTCCGACGCCTGTCTTTTGGGATGTTTTGCTTAGGGTTCTTGCCTCTTTCTCATAGGGGTTGAGAACTCATTCTTGGGGGTTTATGGTGAGTTTTTCTCCACTACCGGTGAGCTCTCATTTGCTCGTTTTCGTCTGAATCCCCGCTCACGTTGCTCGAGGGAGGTTGAGTACCCAGCAACTGAGTTTGGTTTTTGGGAAGAGTGGCCCGAATATTTTGAGAGAAATTTGAGGCTCCCATTCACTCCCCCCTCTGGTCGCCGTTCTCGGTCCTTCAAGAAGTTCAGACTAGATACCAACTGATTTCAAACTCCTTCAAGCAACTTGCAATTCAATTCCAAGCAGTCAGTTTTCAGATTTTGTCTTCATTGAAAAGAATTCATATCTCTCAGACCACTAGACCAATATGCATGAAATTTGGTGAAGATGTTCATAGATGAGTCCTCTAACTTTTGTCAAAATTTCAGCGCATTTGGACTCCATTTGATCAGTCAAATTAACTTTCCACTAACTGCTAAAGTCTGAAATACACTGAATTTTCAGATTTGCCTTTCTTGGAGAAAAATCCATATATCTCATATTACTAATCCATTATGCAAAAATTTGGTAGTGATGTGTATATATGTGTCCTCTAACTGTTGTGAGAGTTTCAGCTCATTTGGACACCATTTGGTCAGTCAAAACAATTTTCTACCAAGACTGCTAGGTCTGAAAAACACTCAGTTTTCAGCTTTTGTTCAACTCAGAGAAAACTTCATATCTCTCCGAATACTGGTCCAATACTGATGAAATTTGGTAGAGGTATGGATATGCATGTCCTTTAAATGCTGTAGAAATTTTAGCCCATGTGGACATCATTTGAGCAGTCAAATATATTTTCTACCAAAACTGCCCAAGTCTGAAACTGCACTGCTGAAACTGACAGAAATCAACTCAAAAACTGATTTTCTTCTAAACCAATCTTCATGCCAACTGTACAGCAGCAAGCATTAGATGTGTATATCATGATCGAAAAGTTTCAGGTCATTTAAGTGTTTGAACTTCTAAATCCATGCTTGAAGGTAGCCAACTCAGATTTCAATTTTCTGGACAGATTTAATAGTTTTCGCAAATTTTCTCTTCTTGTCCAAACTTGAGGTGACTCATCTTGCTTTAGGTGAAGAGTAACCTTTAGGCTTGTGATTTATCCAATACAAGCACAACCTCTTCTTTATGATTTTCTACAAACAAACTCAAACACAAGAGATCATTAGTACCACAAGCACTAGTTTCTCATTTGGTAACCTTTTATGTGTGGATGGCAAGTAGGCTACCAAAATAGAGAAACCTCATAACATGGATTAAATCTTCCTTAAAGCCTCATGCACATTCTTTTGAGTGGAAAGGCAATGTAAATGTGTATGATTTTTCAATTAAGTCCAAAGGACAGATTTAAGCCATATTATGGTGAGTGCCTAAAATAGACAAATCAACTCCAAAGTAACTAGAGAGGAAATACATCATATAATTTTGGATTGATGACCTTTCTATGATAGCACACTCCATTTGAGAAATACATTCACAATTAGCTAGTGAGACTACACAAATATCACTTAGAGAGAAAGGTTAGTCTCACAACCCTAGTCATAGAGTGAAGTCCATTTTTATAAGTGTTCTAAGTATTTGAATTTCTCATATAACACTTTATTCAATTAAGAACTTAGGATTTCACTCTATGTCTAGGTCATGGTAACAAAAGGATAATTAAATTGAAATATGCCAAGAAATACTTACAACCATTAGAGCATGTAGATGGCCATAATATGAGAATGAGATTTTGCCACTCTACCATATGACAAGAATCCATCAAGTAGAGAGTTCTTGAATTGTGAGTGATAAGTGTCTCTACTTGACTTGAGCTTGATTCTTTATTCTTGGCCTTCTTGAAATTAACTTGTATTCTTCAATGTGAGCCAAGTATTTGAATCCCTCAAACCAACTCAAAGTATGCTTTCTTCATCTTGAAATTCTTGGATTGAAGTCCACAAAGGAAACTCGAGTCATCTATGTTACTTGGTGTGGATGATCAATTCAATTCTAATCATATTCTTCTTCCATGACCAGCAACCAATATATATAACCTCAAGTGCTTTATTTCCCTAAGTGGCTACACAAGACACAAAGGAGTAAAATGCGAAAATAACATGCACTTGAGATTTAGTTGTTACCACCCTTATGAATATAATGGATGAGGTGGTCTCTTCATCTTCACTTTACTTATGAACATGTTGTAGGATTCATCCATAGCTTGGATTGATTTCAGTTGCTACTGAGGTAGGAGGTGCAGCATTGCCGCCCATAGGTGCGGTACTACCGCCCTGCTGATTTCCAGCAAGTGTGTGTGCTGCACTTCTTCACAGAGTATGTCAGCGGAAATTTGGTGCAGCAACAACTTAATGATCTCCTGTCTCTATACTTCATAACCTACAACATAATATGTTGACACCTTTTTTCGACACGTGTCAAATGGGCTGAGACTTGACTGGTCAGTGGACGTTCTCCATCGGTATCAGGAGTCGATAGTGCCGGTGGAAGGGTGCTGCGGGAAGATTAAGTGTTTTGCCGATGGAAGCTGATGAGCTTTGCCGACAAGATCTGTGAAGTCTTGCTAAACCTGATTGCCGATGAAGAGTCCTTGCCGATTGCTGATGAAGGTCATTGCCGATTGCCGATAAGGGCTCGTTGCCGATTGCCGACAAGGGCTCGTTGCCGATTGCCGATGGAAGATAGTTGCCGATTGCCGATAAGGGTTCATTGCTGATTGCCGACAAGGAGATGTTGCCGATTGCCGATCGGGAAAGTATTGCCGATGCCGATGGGTGTGATTTAGCACTTGGTGGCAGCAGAAGACTACAGGTGGCCAAAGGAGGAAGTTGCAGGGATCTGCCGATGGAAGGCTTCCATCGAGGAAGAATATAAGGAAACTGGTGTTTTGTACCAGTATTATTATAGTAGTTTGAGTCCGACTCTTGCATGGGTCGTTTATTTTCCTTTAAAATAGGTGTGTTTGTTTAGGAGATAAATGTTGTTATCCAGCTCTTGCGCGAGTCAGTTTCCTTTAAAGTAGGAGTTTGTTTTAGGAAGGATACGTGTCGTGTCTCTGTACAACTCTCCATGCGGGAGTATAAATATGTGCCCAAGGGCTATGGAATAAACAAAAAAATCCAATAAAAAACAAACCAATTCTACTTTTTATCCTACTTTTATCGCAATTTACCTTCTTATGCATTAGTTATAGTTATCAACGAGTTCTTCAAGCTTTCGACGGGCTGCATCACCTTTATCTCCGTCAAAATCCTTGCTAGTTCCACTTGGGGTACCTCTAGGCTTTGGCAATCCAGGCGCATCGCTGTTTGCCTCGTCTAGCTCTGCTATAGTTATCTTTGATCAATCTGAGCCTTGACGTCCGGGCGCATCGCTGTCGTCTCGTTCAGTTTGTTCTAGTTATCATCCTTGTCGATTGATTGGTCAAATCGACTAGCACGCCCTCGACATCGAGCTTTGGGTAATAGCCCGAGGTGTTCACAGATCTGACGCTTTTTGTGTCAACACCTCTTTTGGCACGCCCAGTGGGACACGATTATACAAATATATTTGTCATGACTAATCCAAGGACTGTCATTGAAGTCTCCACAGGAGATCTGACAGGTCATCAGAAGCAGGCTCTGGAGCAGGCAATGGAGGAGTACAGGCGCTCATATCTTAGATCCTTCAGCCTAAACGGATCGACGAAGCAGTACAGAAGCAAGATCCGCCGTCGCCGCGGCAGATCACTTTCAACACCGATCCTGGTAAAATACAAGAGATGGTTAATTCTGCATTCAATAATGCGTTAATTAGCCAATCCAATGTGTTGTCCGATGCTGTATGCAATGCCGTCAAGCAAACTTTCAAGGGACAGGCACCATATTATGTTGGTTCAGAGCATCGTCAACTCGGATCGGCATCTGTTGCGACTCCATTGGCGGTTCCAAGGGTGTCCACACCAATTACGAGCCGATCTGCCGATGAGGTCGCGCCACCAAGATTGAGCCCGACAAGCATTACTCAGACGAACGCAAATCTGGTGGCTTCAACAATATCTGGACCTGTAATCCAGAGTCAGCCAACTTCTGCCAACTGCTGGGGATATGGTATGTCTCCAAGTCTATCTACTGATTCCAGATTGGTCCAAAATAACCATGCAGGGTGGAAGGCTCCCATGGCATCGGCAACATCTGTACAGCCGATGGTTCCGGTGATGCATTACACTACGTCTTCTCAGGTGCAGTCACCAACAGGGAATCTACAAACAGCAATATCTAGCGTGCTGTATGCCCAAGCATCGGCAAGTCACCTGCCGATACAACAAAGTCCAGCTGCTGCAAGTCAACCTATGGTGGCAATAAATTACCCGGCGCCACAAGAACAAGCCTCGGCTAGCTATCAGTCGTCGGCAGCCGTTTGGCCGGTGCAGCAAGGTGTGCCGATCACCAATCAACCTGCATCGGCGGTCACTGCTCAAGTTGTGGTACCCGTGAGTCCAAGAAATCATCCAAGGGTACAACAAGAACAAGAGCTAGCCGGTTATCAGCTATCGGCAAATGCTTGGCCGATGCGACAAAACATGCCAACGGTTAATCAGCCTTTATCGGCAAATTCTTGGCCGATGCAACAAGGTGTCAGTCAGCCCGCATCGGCCGTAGCTGCTCAACCCTTGGTACCTACAAATCAAAGTTATCATCCCAGAGTACAAGAGTTGCAAACCTCAGCTGGTTATCCGTCACCGGCAACTGCTTGGCCGATGCAACGAGGTGTGCCGATTGCCAATCAATCTGCATCGGCAATGACCGCCCAAGATGTGGTACCCACAGGTCAAGGCTATTATTCAAGGGTACAAGAACGACAAATCTCAGCTGGTGATCAACAAATGGTGAATTCCTGGCCGGTGCAAAGCGTGTTAAATGCCAGTCGACCTGCATCGGCAATAATTGCTCAACCTATGGTACTTACAGATCAACGCTATCATTCGAAGGTACCAGGGTTGCAAGAGTCAGCTGGTTATCAGCCATCGGTAAATCACGTACCGATGACACCTAACGCGAGTCGGATTAGTCAATCATCGATTCAGCAGCAATATGTGCAGCTTGAGCACCAGACGACAGGGGTTCCACAGCTTCGTCCAGCGAGTTGTCCGAATGAAGTATCGGTACATCGACCGATAAGTACTACACTGCAATACTCGCAGGAAAGAGTGTACAATGAGACATCGGTACAACAACCGATGGATGCAATAGATATAACGCCACAACACTAGCTAGCAACGGTGCAAGATTACTCATCGGCAGCAAAGCCGATGCACAGTGTTATTATGACTAGTGCTGTGCACACGCCAATCGTCCCAAGCGCTTTGACGTCAAGATCTGGAGAGATAGATCAGCATACTCGGACGAAAGGCATCCAGAATGGTTCATCGGTTAATCAGCCGATGTGCAATATTTAGCAGATTGGTGTTACTGATGTATCGGTTGCCCCGAGTTGCTCGCCACAGGGATATGAAGTACAACTAGTGGACGTCAAGAGTGGCCCATCGGTCAATCAACCGATGCACAGTATTCAACAGGTTGATACTGTCGATGAGCCGATCATTCCGGCTTGCTTAATGCAAAGATCTAGAGAGATGCACCAATCCACTCAGACAGTAGGCGTCCAAGATTGCTCATCGGTTAGGCGGCCGATGCATGATGTTCAACAGATTGATGCTGCTGATGCATCAATTGCTCCAACTTGCTCACCACATGAAGGAGCATATCCGTCTGCCCCACTAGAGAATGAATCTGCGCATCGGCAAAGTCCAGATACAAAGGCGTTTTCGACCGAAAAGATACAACACTCAGAGATGGACGAAGAGCCAAGCCTTGATGTTGCCGAATTAGAGAAATTCGCCTTTGATATCATCGAGGCCAATCAAGATGTCAAGTCATTTGAGCCCAGGAAGACTTGGAGCGCAAGAGTGCTCTTTGTTGAACAAGGGGACTCTGGGTCAGACGAGAAGACGAACGTCGGCACTGTTGAATGGGTGAACGGTGAGGAGCCGGTGCCTTGTGTGCTTGACCAGAAAGAGACTGGAAAGTTCACCTTCGATGTCACGAAGGCCGATGGGATATTTGACTTATTGCTTCGGGAAGGGCGAATCAGGCTAGCCCCTAATCAGGTAATTCCATCGACCGAGGAGCTCAAGGATACCAGGTACTGCAAATGGCACAATACAACTTCTCACAGTACCGACGACTGCAAAGTGTTCAGGCAGCGGCTGCAGTCAGAAATTAACTCTGGACGGGTCCAATTTGAAAATCCTAAAGTCCAAGAACCGATGGAAATTGATCAGCGCCCGTTTCCAAATAATATGGTGGAAGCCGGTGGAAAAACTAAGGTGCTGACATCGGACGCTGCTAGAAAGAGTGCATCGGTGGATCCTGATCATCAAGTGGCCGAGCATGACGTTGGAAAGTTTGCCGATGATAAGAAAAGAATTGCCGATAAAGATGCCTGTGTCAGTAGGGCTCCTGGCATAGTAATCACGCACAAGGTACCAAGGTGGAACTATAGGCAATCACGAGATGAACGATATCGGCAGGAAGAGAAAGAACATCGGGTGTGGCTTCGTCGGAAAAATCATTGGAAGTGTCCCTTCTTCATTCACTGTTGGGAAGAAGGCATTAAGCTACCCACTGCCGATGACTGTCCTGAATGCAACAGGTATCACACTGCCGATCAGTCAAGTAAGCCTTGTTTGGATGATCGGGCATCTAGGTGCGCCAAGCCGCTCAGAAAGAGGAGATCGGTACACGACCAACTGGGGGGCAAGCTTAATGCCCATAGCAGGCTTGGCAGGCAGGTTGATCAAGGAGAGAGCAAGGAGCAGACCAAGACAGAAACACCCGATGAAGAAGTGCTCTCCAGAAATTCAAACATCGGAAGAAATACCGATGTAAGTAATGAAAGGCAGCACCAGCCTGTCTGGAAAACCAGACTCCCTCAGTGGTGCCCTAAAGGTCTGACCAAAACCCAGAAGAGAAAAATTCAGCGCCGACGTTGCAAGGACCTGTACGATGATGCAGAACCTTCAAGGAGAAGCAGTGGAGGCCAAAGCACAAGGATGGAGATCCATCGGCAGACAGCAATATTGTGCCGATGGTCTAATCAAGGTCAATCTTGGACCTGCGGGTTTGGGGGCTGCAATCGGCAAACTGGCAATTTCAATTATTATACTTGGGACACCTACCGATGGTTTGCATATAGAGATGCCGTGCTGCCGATAAATGCGTTAGTTGCCAGAAGATGGTTGTGAGAATGATTCTGCTGCGCTTGCGCATGATAACTCAGTGTGTGTTGCACGTATTCTGGAAGTTACTCCTCGTGCTCTTTGGTGGTCTGTCGGCATTGTCCTAGTTCTGATCCGATGGAAGTATGGAGCTTCATTGCCGACTATTGTTACAGTCGGGCTAAGTGCCAGGGTCTGTTAATAAGTTGGGACTACTCAGGATTTTAGCCGACTTGATGAGTTATGGTATCGGTGATTTTTGCCGATGACGGGGGGGGGGCCCCCGATTATCTGCAAAAATTGTTTACCATCAATTGAACTGTCGGGGGTGTTTAAAAAATCAGTTCCTATCGGATAAACACTGCCTCAAAAGGGGGCAACTTTCCCAAAAAACCCAAAGGGGTTAAACAATAAACATGCCCGTTTGGACCGATAAAAAAGGAAATTTTGAAAATACATCGTAAAACATCAAACTTTATTTTACAAGCCCAAGTCAAGACAAGGTACATTGTTCCGATACCGTTTAAAACAGAAGGGGAGTGAATACTAAAACGCACCACGAATCTTTCTACTCGTCCCCCCCCCTTGGGTAAAGGGGGGAAAAACCCCAAAAACCCCCGGTTTGTCTTCTCTTCCCAATTTTTCCCCGGGGTTGCTCCCCCCTTTTCTTGTGCAAACCTTGAGGGAGTGGAAATTTTTTTTTTTTCTCTTTTGGCTGCAGCACCCCCCCCTCAACCTTGTGTAGCCCCCCCCAAGCCCCCCCTTTTTTCCGACAGGGGGGGAAAATTTTTTGGGGCCCAGGCCCCCGGGGGGAAATTTTTTGGGGCCCCCCAAAAATCCCTCTGTGCTTTCATCGAAAGGTGTTTGAATTTACTTCCCCCGTTTTTGGGGCTTGGCCGCTTGGGGGCAATGCACGAATCCCCCTCGTACGAGCTGTTTGATGTCAAAAAAAGCTGCCTAGGGGGGTTTTGCTCATGGGGGGAAAATGGTTTTGGATTTTTTTAAATATAATCCTTGCCGTATAGCCCCTGGACTTTTGGGGGGATTTTCTTGATCGGAAAGAAGTCCCCAACTTTCTTGGTCTCTCTGATAAGGGGGACAGAACTCTTTTCCCTTCGTCATGGGTATTTCAACAAAAGGAAAACACTGTCTGTTTGGGGGGGGTTGGGGCCTGTCTTCATCCTATGGGAGGTTGAAGGAGAAAAGACTATGGGGAAAAATTTTGGGGGCCTGAACACGGGGGGTTAAAAAACCCCCGATCAAAGATTATACTAAAATTTTCAAGTGATTAACTTACCATCAAAAAGGGGGTTTTTTTGCCCACGATTCGCTTTTTAAAGGGGGCCCCCCCCCTTAAAACATCGACACGGTTCCGAGGATGACTTCCCCAAAAAGGAGCGGTCGACGCCGTGGTAATGGTAGGTTTTTCGCTGGTTTCCCCCGGGCGGATACTTAGTTGTGGGGGTCCCCCCTTTTTTATGGGGACCCGGGGGTTGGTACCGATGTCGATGCCCCCTTTGCCGCTACATGGGGGAGCTTCACACAAATTTTGGGTACGTACCGATACCTTTTTTGGCCGGCGCTGGGGGGGTTCGGTTGCCTCGGGGGGGACTCCATGGGCCGATCCGATGCCGCCTCCGCCATTAAGGGGTTTCTTCATTGGGCTTCAAAAACCGCCCCCAAAAAGCCGATCCCCGCCCCCCTTTCTGCACGGGGGGAACTGCCCCTGTTACTCGCCCATGGGCAGCTGGGAAGGGCCTTGGAGTTCTCCCGGGGGGGCCCGCCGACTTTTGGGGGTGCACTTGTGCCGTAAACAAGGGGCTAGCCACCTCAAGCGCCTTCCCCTTTGGGGCGCAGCACCAGGAAATCCAGCCCCTTAGACGAGGGGGGGGGCGGGGGCAGCCGAACTGGAGGTGCTTGTTTTCGGGGCATTCCGATGACCTCAAAGCCTGAAAATATTCAAACAAGTTTATAATAAATGTTGCCGATTAAACATATATAATGGGGGTTAAAGGTTACTCAAACACCCCTAGGGCACACAAGGGGCCCCATGAACCCCTTGGGGTTTTGCATGTCATTTTTCCCTTTTGGGGGTAACGCTAACGGGGGGCCCTTTTCCGATATATAGGGGCCCTTATTCGAAGCTTAAAGGGGCCCCCTCTTTCTCAAAGAAAATCGGGGCTCACCTTAAACCCCCAAAAAAAGGGGCAAATCCCCATGGCAAAGGGGGAAAAAAGGGGGAAAGCTGGGGGGAGACTTACTCTCTGGGGGTGATATGATCACATCGTCATTCCCCATAGTAGGCAGTTGGGGGAAAATTTAAAACCCCCTTCCCTTTCCCCCGGGTTTACCTTTTTTGAAAAAGGGTTTTGGGGCCCGGGGAAAAGTCAAGATTAAACAAACGGCTCGAGGGGGGTTGAAAACCCCTTTTTCCCCGCTAGACACTGGGGGGGCGCCTGGGCCCCCTCCCTTTTAATAACAAAGCCATCGGTATTTCCCCAAAAGCCATTTTTTCCCCCTCCCCAGGGGGGGAAAAAAATCAAATGAAGGGGGGGGGTTTTTCCCCGGTCCAAAAAATTTTTTACTGGGGTAGCTCGGGGGTTTATGCGGCCTTCACATTACGGTTTTTTAGGACATTCCCATCTAAGAAATTTAAAAAGAAAAGGGAACTGGTTATCACATGGTAATGGCCACCAAGCCAAACTTGGGGGGAATTCCTTTTTAAAACCGAAAAAAAACCAATTCCCCCCTGGGATGGGGCCCTGCACAAAAATTTGGGCCCCTCCAAAAATTTAGTGCGGGGGGGGCGCTGCATCCTCCCCCCATGGGGCCCCCCTGGTAGTCTCTGGGGGAAAATTTTAGCAACAAGTCAACGGGCCTTTTTGCATATGTGGTGCACCCATTTTAAAAACCCCCCCGGGCCTCCAAATTCCGATGTGCTCACCAGCAGAATTTTGGGGTACTTGATGGGGGGAAAAATACCCATCCTAAAAATTTTTCCCCCAAGGGGGGAAACCTTGTCCCCCCTCGGAAAACACTCACTGGGAACAAATAGTGGTCCAAACCCCCTCCAAAAAAAATTTTGTTCCAATTTCAGAAAGTCATGCTCTCTCGGGTTTCCCCCCCCCTTTTTGGGTTTTTCCCCTAATAAAACCCCTCCAACCGACGTTTGGGGTTTTTTACTGTGCCCCAGCTTTCCTTGAACAAGGAAAAGGGTTGGGTAGAAGATTTCCAGACCATCAGCAGGGGACATGGGAAAGGGGGGTGCCATTCAATAAAGGCTTCGGGCCCCCCACCAAAATGGGGGCCAATCACTTTCTCGTTTCTCTCATGGGGGCAAGGAAAAACCCGATGCCTGGCCAATTGCGTTTTTCCCAAAAAATTTTGCGCCCCCCAAAACCCCTTTCCCCCAAAATTTTTCCCCCCCTTTGGGGGCTTGGCCGGATCGAAAGCCCCTTTTCCACCCCCCTCCCCCGAAACATTAAATAAAAAGGGGAATTCTTGGTTTGCTTTAAAATTTATGTAAGGGGTTTCCGGATTGCCCAACCAAAAAAAAAAAAGGAACTAGTGAAAAAAAAACCTTTTTTGTACGTTCCAGGTTCGAAGAAAGACGAAAATAAAAAAGGGCAAACAATCCAAAATTTCGTGCAAAAATTGGCAGGGCTGTTTGGGGAAAAGGAAATCTTACCTTTGGATGTCGACCGGGATCGCCTTTGGGGGTGGGGAGTTCCCTTGGGGTTGCCCTTTTGGATTGCGAAGAAAAAATTTCCGAGCCTGTTTCTTAGAGCCCCATCAAGACAAGGGGGTAAATAAAAGGGGGGGGAAAAAGGGGACTTTGGGAAACCCCTTTTTTTTATAAGCCTTTTTCAGGGAAATTTTGGGGGTTTTTTTTTCCACATGTCAAAAGGGGGAAGGGCCCCCGGGGGAAAAAACCGGGGTGATCAGGGGTCAAAAACGTTTGTGTACAATCAAGGATTTTTTTTTAAAATTTGGGCATTTCCACAGGGGGATAAAAAACCTCCCCATCTCGATAACGGCTTCACAAGGGCTACGGGAAAATTTGGGCACAAAAGTTATCCCCCCAAAAAACGGGGCATTTTTTGGACACCTTTTTTTCGACACATTAAAGGGGGCTAGACTTGGGGGGTTTGGACTTCCCTCGTATAAAAGTCGGGGGCCCGGGGGAAAGGTGGCGAAAATTAATTTTTCCCGGGGAAAAATTGATGAGCTTTGCCGACAAATCTGAAATTTTTGTAAAACTATTGCAATAAGAGTCGCCCCCATGCCGTGAAGTCGCCCCCTTTTTCCCGGGGGGGGCTCGTTCCGTTGCGTTTAAAGATAGTTGCTGTTTGCCGATAAGGGTTCATTGTTGAAAAAAAAAAGGGGGAAAAAAATTTCCCATTGCCGGGGGGAAAAAAGTTTTCCCAGCCGAGGGGGTGATTTAGCACTTGGTGGCAGCAAAATCGGGGGGCCAAAAAAGGGGAAAAGTTCAGGATCTGCCGGGGGGTTTTTCCCCACGGGAAAATATAAGAAAGGGGTTTTGTCCCATATTATATAGAAAGTTTAGCCCCCCCTTTTTTGCATGGTTTTTTAATTTCTTTAAAAGGGGGTTTTTTTTGGGAGAAAAATTTTTACCCACCCCCCTGCCATTTTTTTCCCTTTTTAAAGTGGATTTTTTTGGGGGAAGATTTTCCCGTTCTCTTCAACTCCCATCGGGATAAAAATTTTTCCCCAAGGGCTAGGAAAACAAAAAAATCCAAAAAAAAAACCCAAAATTCCCATTTTTTACCTTTTTATAAAAATTTATTTCTTATTTTTATTTAAATATTTAAACGATTCAAAATTTTGGGGGAAAAATCACCTCCCCCCTCCCTTTCTATTCCACTTATACCTGGGGGTTTTGGGGCCCGGGGCGCATCTTTTTTTCCTCGTTAGCCTGCTATTTTTTTTTTTAAAAAAATTTTCCCTTTTGGTGGGGCGCATCGTTTCGTCTCGTTCTTTTGTTTGTTATACCTTTCATTGATTTCAAACCCGGGGGGCACGCCTCATTTCATTTGGGGAAAACCCCCCCCATTTCACAATCTCCCTTTTTTTGTGTCAACTAATAAAAACTTCTCTCCTAAGACCATTAAAACATCAAAAAGGAAAAAGTAAAATTTTTTACTATAATATTCTAGACACTCAAATCATTCCAAACATCACCATTTGGAATTTCAAAGAAACAACCCCAAGGGGGTACAAAATTTAAAAAAATACCCCCAAAGGTGAATAGGGAATTTTGGGAATTTTTTTCCAAAACCTTTCCCCAAAACCTATAAAAGGGGACAATAAAATTTGGTTTATGCTTAAAAAATTTTTTTTCAATCAACTTGCTCAAGCACCCCGGCTCTTCCCCTTTCCCAAAAACCCTTTTTCATTAAAAAAAATTTTTGGAAACCCCCCCCAAGTTTCCCAAAAAAAGGTTTGGGCACAAAGATTGGGCCCCCAAAAAGGGCCTTTTCTAAAGGGGGTAAACCAATCATTTTCTAAAACAATGTTTTTTTGGGGTCCCTAAGCAAATTTTAAAAAAATTAAAATTTTCGGGGGAATTTTTACCCGGGAAACCCTTTTACCAAAATGCCCTTTTTTTTCTACTTTTTACAGGGGGGTTTTTTTTTTTTGGGGCCCCTTTTTTTTCCCTTTTTTTGCTACCTTCTATACCCCCTTCTTGGGGACCCAAAAACTCATTTTCAGGGGGGCAGAGCAATTTCATGCCCCTTCATGGGAACCATACCCCCCTATTCTTATTGGTTTTTTTGGGGGGTGTCCCTTGGTCATCAACCTTTTTAAACAAAGACTTGTGTAATTTGAACATTTGCATGACCCCCTTCTTTTTTTTTTGGGGATTTTTTTCCTTCTTTTCTTTAAAAAAAGACAATCTCTCAAAAGGGCCCCCCTTTTTTCTTGCATTGAAGCATTGAAAAATTTTTTTTTTTTGGGGGCCCCCTTTTTTAAAGGGGGAACTTTTTCCCTTGGGGTTTTTTTTTGAGCAGGAAAAAAAGTGTCCCTTCCCCTTTTGGGGGGGGGGCCCCCCGCCCTTGGGTATGTGCTGCCATGCTTTTGCCACTATCGTGCCTGATCCCCCCAAAACTTTACCCTTTCTAAAAAACTCACATTCAACCCTTTTTGGTTTGTTTTTTTGGGGGGGATTTGATAAAATTTTTTAATTTTTGGGGCAATGATCAAGTCCCTTTTTTTTCCCAACCCTTTTCCCTTTTGAGCTGTTTTTTTTTTTGTGATGATCATCACAGTTTCTATATAACTGTCAAAAGGGTTTTGGGTTCTTGCACAACAATTGTTACACATGAAAAATAAAAAAACCTTTGTACATTGTTTTTGGGGGTTAGGTTTAGTTTTTCCCCTATTAAAAAACCCTCATGACAATCTCAGCATATATAAATCCTAATTTTCAGAGACAAAAATATCTTACTTTTTCCCAAAGTCTTTTCTTGAAAAAACCCCTTTTCCCATTCCCCCTTTAAAACAAAAATTCTCTCTTCTGATTGGGAACACAAGAAGAATTAATGAAAATTTCCCCAATTTTAAAAATTTTCATATTTTCACCAAAAAAATAAAACCCCAAAAAAAATTTTCTGCTTTTTGTAAACTTTCCAAGCTTTTGACCCTTTTCATCAAAATAATTTCTTTTAAAGGGTTTTTCTTTTCTCTTTTTTTTTCCCATGACTTCCCCCCATCAACTTTTTTTTTAAAAAGCGGGTTGGGGGGCTTCTCATTTTTTTCATTTTCACCCAAACTATCCCTATTATTTTACTTTTTTTCCCTTTTTTTTCCATAAACTCACATAAATACATGGGGGTTGACTTATTGTGGGGATCTTTTTTTTGGGGCCTCCACCGACCCCCCCTTTTTTTTTTTCCTTCTTTTTTGTCTCACAAGAACAAAAAATAGAAGTCCCAAAAGAAAAAAAAATTTCCCCTCACCAACAATTTATTCCCCTCCTTAAAATTATTCATGAGAAGTGAGGGGGCATATTATTTAACCTTTTGAAAATCACTTAGTCAAATTTTTTTGGTAAAGGGCACCCCTAAGTATTTCCCAATCCCAAAATTTCCATATATTTAATTTTAAATATTTTCCCTTAAAAAGCCCCAAAAAGAGCACCCGGGGGTTCCCACCCCCAAAAATAACAACATAAACTCTTACTCAAAGCACTAAATAAACTTTATATTTTAAATTTTTGTAAGAAATTTCACTTCCTCTCAAAAGCCCCATCACGGAGGTAAACTCACTTTACAATCTGCTCTATGGGGGGCCCTGGCCCCTAAAAACATAAAGTACATGAGAGACCAAAAAAAAATTTTTGGGGCCCCCTTTAAAAAGAAAGTTTTGGATCCTCCCCCTTGCCCCCCCCTTTTTCCCAAAAGGGGGGTTTTAACCCCCAAAAAAAGACCAAGTTTCGTACCTTAAAACCCCCTTTTGATTTTGCCTAAAAAAAAAAGGGGGGGGGGGGGTTTAAAGGGCCTGTTTAAAAAATACTAAAAACTTTATCAATTGGGGGGGGGGCCATTCCCTCGACCCCCCTGGGGCTCCAAACCCATGCTCCCAAAAAATATATATATTTTAAAAAAAATTGACGCAAACCCCAATTCTACTTGAATGAAACCTCCTAATAGTAAAAAAACCCTTTGAACCTCTTAGAAAGGTAGCCTGCACCCAAAGATGGGAAAAACCCTGGGGAAACATTTTAGAAAAAAGCAAAAAGCAAAAACACAAACAAAAGGGCCCAAAAAATTTTTTCCCGGGGTTTCCCTCGCCCCCAAAACTGGGCCCAAGTCCACGTTTTGATTCCCACAAAAAGGTTTTGGTTTCCCCCCCACAATTTTCCTTTCCCTCTTTCAAATAAAAAATGAATCTTGGTGGGGGGATTTCTTAAAACTTTCAATGATGGTTACAAACCCCCCCCCAACAATTCCCAAATAGGGGAACGCCTACCCCCCTAACAAGCCCAAATAACGTCCCCAACCCCGGGGGGAAACCCAACCCAAAGCTCAACAGAAGAACATTTGGGGTCTCTCAAAATTTTTTTGGGCTAAAATTTTCAAAAATTGGGGGGAAACAAAGGGGAAAACTTGAGGGCCCAAGGGGTTAGAGAGGGGGGAAAAGCCCTTTATTTCCCGCACGGGTTGGGGGAAATTCCCAATCCCTTTGGGGGCCGGGGGGGGGTAGAAATATTTTCCGTCCAACGGAACTTTAAGGGGACATCCCCCTCTCACCCGAACTGCCCTCAGTCCGGGATGCACTTAGCCCGCACTGGGGACCTCACACTATCTCGGGGGGCACGCGGCTTGCCCAAAAATGCCCAAAAAAAAAATTTTTTTCGGGGTTGGGCAAGTTAGGGGGTTTTGGGGGAATTTTCATTTTTTTGAATTTAACGCACATTTCATCCCCCTTTTTTACCCTTTCCAAAAATCAAATTCAAAAAAAAAAATAATTTTAAAAAATTTTTATTGTCACCCCATCCTTTGAAAATTTCTGAAACCCTTGAAGTATTGTCCTCATTTTTAAAAAAACCTTTTACATTTTTTTCAATTCATTTTTTTATACTTGACAAACACACCTTTTAAAAATTTTAATTTTTTCTTTCCAAAAAATAAAATTTATCCCCTGGCTTTTATCACTCCCCCAATAAAATTTTCATCAAAAAATATACTCCTCATAGCCCGATTATAAATTCCTCATCCCCAAAACTCTCTTCTTCACCTTTGCCAAGTAAACCCCTCCCTTGAAATTTTACCTTTTTTTTTTAAACCCCAAGCCCTTTCCCCTTTCCCAAACTTTACCCCCCCCCCAAAAACCAAAAAACATCAAATTAAATTTTAAAAAACCCTTTTTTTCAAATTTTACCCCATTTAAAATCTTATAGAAATTTAAAATTTGGGTCAATTTAAGCTTTTTTTTAAAAACTCCAATCAATATTCCCAAAAAAAATTTCCCAACCTTTTTTCCTCCTTTTTGTCTTTACCCCTCCCCCCACTCAAATTTAATCTCTACTCAAACTTTTAGCTTGTCATATCAAAAAAAAATATTTCCAAAAAATTTTTCCCAAAAAGCAAACTAAAGTAGAGACCAATTATACCAAAATACATGGGCTCCTTTTCATTTGACCTTTTTTTTTTGGGTTTTTTTTACTAATGCACATTGATTCATTAAAAATCCCCTTTAAACAATATTTTTTTACTTTAATCTTCTTTTTTATGTAAAGCAAACCCCTAAAAGGACCAATCCAAAACATCAACTCAGTCTATTTTTCCCTTTTGCCAAACATCTTGCTTTCCTTGATACTTTGAATCCCACAACATAACAATTCATTGATTCCTTTTTCTTTTGGGGCTTTTGTTTTAAATATTTTTTTCCCCAAAGATTTTAATAAAAACAAACACAATTTACCTTTTTTTAAACATTTTGGGAAAACCATAAAATTTCTTTTTTTTTTTTTAACCTTTTACATTTAAAAAATTTTAAACCCCCGGGTCCCAAAATTTCCCCAAAAAACCCCAAAAGGGGGTGATCCTTTCACCACTTTGTTTCTTTCAAGGGGGATCAAAAAATGCGTTTTTCCAGGACTTGCGGGGTATTTTGGGGAACATCCAAATGAATAACCCCCCCCGATTCATCATGGGGGAAAGGGGGCCAAGGGGGAATCCCCTTCACCGGGGAACCCCCCCCTTCCCCAAACCACCAAAACTCACTAGTAGAGGGCCAATCCATTTCTTTTCCCCCGTCACTAAAATTTTTTTTAAGGGTTTTAAAATTAACAAAAATTAAAGCACAACCACCAAAAAGAAGATTCAAGTCCACGAAAAAAAAGCAAAACCCCAACCCAAAAATCAATGACTCAAAAGAACCCCCCAATTAACATTAAAAAAAAAAGGGGACACACCAAAATTTTCGTCTCCGACCATCAATTACCCAAAAAATTAAAAAAGGGGCCCCATTCTAACTTAAAATCAAAGCTTCGCCAAAAGGGGAATTTTTTTTCTTTTATTTTTTTTCCTTTTTTTTTATTTTTTTTCATTTTGTTAAATAAATTTTAAATTTTTTTTAATTTTTTTAAAAATTTTGAAGAAAAAATAAACCAAATTAAAAAAACTTTTTTTATGTATTTAAAATTTAAAATGTATATCCCCCACCCCCCAAAACCCCCCTTTCTTTTTAAATAACACTCACTTTTAAAAAAAAAAATTTTTAATTCCCCCCCCTTCCCTTCCACCCCCCCCCCACCCCTTTTAACACTTATTTGATATAGATTTTAAAAAACCCCAATTTTTTTTTTAAACTCCCACCCATCAAAAAAAAATAAAAACAATACTTTTTCCAAAACCCCTGAAAATTTTTCCCCCCCCACCCAAATAACAACACTTTCACCCCTTTTTTCCCACAATCTTTGTTTTTAAAAAGGGGGAAACCCTTGGGGGTTTGCTTGCTTTTGATCCTCACTAAAATCTTTCCTTTCACCAAGCAAAAAAAAAGTAGGGGGTGGAACCCCCCCTTGGGGGGCGAGACCACATTGTCCCCCCTTTCTTTTTTTTTCTTTTTTTAAAAATTTCCCAAATATATCTGGGACCCAAAAAAGGGGGGCCCAAGGGGGGGGACCCCCCCTTTTCCCCCCGTCCATTTTCCCCTTTCCCCCCCAAAAACCAACCCAAAAAGCTCAAAATTTCCCCACCCTCAACCCAAAAACCCTTTTCCCCCAAACCCTCCCCTTTCCTCTTCTTCTCTCATTCAAAAAGTTTTTAGCTCTCAAGGAAAAATGTGGGTCTCATAGTCAACAAAAAACTTTCTTCATCAAGTTCCCCCTTTTTTCAAATTTTTCCCCCCCCAAGGGGGAAATAGGAAACCCCCCTACCCAACCTTTTCCCATTTGCCCCCTTTTTCTCTCTTCCTCTCTAAAAGAAAACCTTGAGATCCTTTTAAAAAACTTTTTAAAAATGGATTTTTTGGGGTATCAAATAAAATGGGAGGGGGAAAAATCCGAAAACAATTTCAAAGGGGTTTTTTAAAATTATTTTTTAATTCCAAAATTTTGGGAAAATTTTTTACTTCCAAATTTAAAAAGGGGGGTTTTTTGGGGGAAACAACGAAAAAAACCCCAAAAAAAAGGGGACAGAATCCTAACAATTTTTAAAGGGAAAAAACTCTAAAGGGGAAAAAAAATCGATATTGGTTTCTTTTTTTTTAAAAAAACGTAACAAAACCTTTTTAATTTGGGGTTTACACCAGGATAAATTAAACCCTTGGGGCCTTTAAAATGTTCACAACCAAAACCCCCAAAAAAACCGGCCCCCCGCCAACTTTTTGCCTTTTTTTTCAAGAGTTTTTCGAGAAATCCATCATCGACCCCCATTTTTTGGCAACCTTTCATCATTCTTTATCTGGGGTTTTTTTTTTTTAAACAAGTGTTTGGGGTTTTTTTTTAAAACGTGTATCTTTTTTCAATAATCAAAAGGGGGTTTTTTTTTTTCTTATGAAAAAGTCTTCGATTTTTCCTCTACTTCCCAAAAAAAAAATTTCGCCCCTGTAGAAAATTTTGGCCCCAAACTATTGGGTTTTTTAATTATCGTGTTCATTTTTATATAACTTTTCTTTAAAATTTTTTGCCCAATCCAAATTTATACGGGGTTGGGGGTGTTTTTTTTAAAAAAACTTTTTATTATGATGAATTCTTAGTTTTTTCCAAGTAAAAATCTTAATCTATAAATACCCAAAATTAGTTTAAAACTAATTTCAGGGGGGGTTTTCATGCAGCTACCCTTTTTTAAAATTTTATACTTGGGGGGCCAATGCAGGCTTTAGATTTTTTTAAAACTTTTGGGCCTTACATTTTTCCCCGGGGCCCAATTCGGGGTTTTAAATTTTTTATTTTAAATTTTTTACTTTTTCAAGTTTTTCGTCGCCCCTTTTTTTTTTCATGCGCTTGGGGAATCATATTTGCTGTTCTGTTTATTTTTCCCCTTTTTCCATAAAACTTTTTAATTTCAATTTTTTTCCGTTGTAAGGGGACTACATATAATTTTTGGGTTTTCCCCATTTTCCTTTTATTTTTAAAAACTTCCCCCCTTTTATTTTGGGGAAAAACTGCGGGGATTTTTTGGGGTTTTCGAAGCTTTGGGGCCCCCCGTTTTAAACAGCTTTCCGCTTGATGTGTGTGAGACAAAATACTCACTTTTTTTTGTCAACCCCCTTTTTCCCCCCCGGGGTTTTAAATTGAAGGGGGCCCACACCCCATCCAAGAAATTAGTCTAAAAGAAATTTTTAAAGGGGAAACACCCCCTGATACAAGGAACTGGGGCCCTTCGCCCGAAAAAAAGGGGGAAAACTTGGGGGAAAATAATCGAACCATTTTATCATAAAAATTTAGCCCCAAAACTAGGCACAGCTATCCAATAATACTCCGGATTTTTTTTTTAAAAGGGGAAACACGACGATAAGAAAAGGGGGAACTCCCCGCGTTTTATTTCCAAAAACTGGAGTAAAGGGGGGTATGAAAAACCAGCCGATTTTTTATCATAAAATTTTTAAACCCGGAGCTATTAAATTAAAACCCTTTTTAAAAAAATTTTAAAAGTTTCCCTTTTCTTTTTTTTCAAATCCCAGGGTGTTCCATTTCAACAAAATTGCCGACAACCGGATCCGCCCTTTAAAAACAACCCCAAAAAAATTTACAAAAAGTTCCTTTAAAGGGAAGGGGAAATTAAAAATTTTTTTAGCAAATTTCATTCGCCTGCAGAAGCAATTGGTTTAAAACAAGTCCCAAAATCAAAAAATGAAAATATCTCATTTTTTTTAAAATTCAACAAGCAAACTCCCATTTTTTTCCCAAACCCCCTTGCGTCTACCCCGTCGAGCATGGGCGGTTGAGGATCATTTCATGGAGGGAATTTATAACCAATTTCACAAAAGAATATTCAAAACCCCCTTTATCCCCGGGGCCATTTTGGGGTTTTTTAATGGTTTTTCATACTTTGAAAAATGTGTGCCCTATCAAAGAATAAAAATTTTTTTTAGTTTTGACGAAAATTTTTAAAATCACCTTGTTGGGGGGGTTAAAATCTAGAAACATAACTTTTGGGGCCCATTGAGGAAGCCCTTTGATCACTAAAACATTTTGGGGGAAAAACCCAAAAAAAATGTTTGGGGCCGGGTTTTTTTTTTGGGGGTTTTTGTCCATAAAAATCGAATTCAAAAGATATGAAAAATAGAAAAGGGGGTACCTCCACCATCTCCTTTAAAAAAACTTTTTCAAGTTTTAATTTTTTAGAAATTCACCTCTAACTTTCGAAAGATTTTTCCTTTTCCCCTTTAATTTAAAAGGGGTAAAATTCGGGGGGTACTACAACAGACTTTCATGAGCAAAATACAAAACCCCCCCCTGGGGACCTCCCCCTTTGGACAACCCCTTTTTAAAAATTTTATCGCCAAAACCCCGAATAGTCACCCATCAAAGTTAAAAGGGGAAAAAAAGTAATATTTTCCTTTGCCAAAACTACTGATCCAAACAAGGACGCTGTAAAAAATTTTTATTTTTTTTTTTTTTATTACAAAAACTTGGGGATTTCTTTAAATTGAATTTCGGGTTTCGATTTCCCGATTAAAAAAACACATGTTATTGATCCTTTTTTTTTGGGGGAAAACCAAAATGATTTTTTTGTCATAATTTTTTTTTAAGTACTTTCCAAAAAGCTGGGGCTTATTGTTGATTTTTTTCCCAAAACCCCCCTTCCCTCTGTTACATTTTAAAACCATTTACCCCCCCTTTGTTTTTTGGGGGTTCCCATCTTACAAGGGGGGCCTTTCTTTTATTTACCCCCAATTTTAAAATTTTATACCATCCCATTGATTTCTTTACTAACATCAAGGAAATGGGTTTGTTTTTGGGGTCGACTCTTGTAGTGACCGTTGCTTTTAATTTGGGGGGTTCGGTTAAAAACCCCAAGATGGGCCCAAAAATTAATCAAGAGGGGAAATTTTTAAGGGGTTTATAAGGGGGGCCCGGAGCTTCAAAAAATTTTAAAAAAACCCCCCTTCATCATACCCTAGGAAAAAGAAGAAGAAAAAACCCGGTCAAGGGGTTTTGGGGACCGAAATGGGGGAAAAAAGTTTTGGGTAAAAAAGGGGGAATTTAATACGAGAACGAAATGCCGATTATTTGAAAAAACCTCACAAAAAATTTTTCCCCAAAGCTCCGGGGGAAAAGCAAAAAAGTTCGTGCTCCTTGATAACCATTTACCACTGTTTCCCAGTGGGGGGTTCCTCAAATGTTTGAATCAAAGGGGGAAAAGCTTGGGGGGGAAATTTATGAAGGGGGATGGGTGCAACGGCGGCTTACCGAAAAAAAAAAAATAATAAGAAAAAGGGTTTTTTTTGGCCAAACATGTTGAGGATTTTTTATATTTTTAAAAGGGGGCAAAAATGTCAGGTTTGTAAAATTTAGAGAGCCCCCGCATCCCTTAAACCCAAATTTTCAACCGGGGTTCAAGGGTGGGGGGAGAAAATCGGGCAAATTTTTTTCCCTTTAGCAAAGGGTATTTGTATTTTCGTATAATTTTTCACAAAGGGGAAAACTATTCCCCCAAAGAAGGTTTCCCCCAGAAAACTTAACTTTTTTAAAAAAAAATTCACAATTGGGTCCTCAGACCCCCAAAAAAACCAAGGACTCATTCACTTTTTTTCCCCCTTTTGTGGTTTTTCCAAGAGATGGAACAAATTGTCAATCTTCTCCTTATTATTACAGGGGGAAAGGGGCCCAAATGAAGCTTCAAACAAACTAAAAAAAAATTTTTTTAAAAAGATTGATTTAAAAATGAAGAAAAAAATTTTTTTTTAATGAGTCTTTGGGGTTTCCTGGGGCCCTTTTGGGCCACTCAGGGGGCCCCCTACAAGGGTTTTTTATTATCATGTTGTGCTCCATGGGGGAAATTTTTAAAAGATTCAAGAGGGGGTTTTTTTCAGAACATTTGAGTAAAAAAATTTTTAAAAGGGTTTGGGGGACGTTTTGAAAATTTGCATTTTTTTTCGTCTCAAACTTGGGGAAAAAAAAAAGAAAAATAAAAAACCCCAAAGCCAGTATTATAACAAGAAGGGGTTTAAAAAAAACAAAATTTTTAAAGAGATTTGGTTTTAAAAATTTCCCATCGGGGGCCAAAAGGGGGGAGCTTTTTCCAAAAGGGGGCCAAATTGCAAAGGGGGCCCTTTTAAAGGGTAAAATCGCCCTAGCAAGCTATATCTTGAAAAATTTTTGGAGAGGAATTTGATAGCTATAAATTTGGAAAAGGTTTTTTTAAAAAAAATTTTTTTTCCCCAAATTTTAATTTTGGGTTTATAAAGATTTAAGAATCTGGAAAGGGGTACCGATACAGAATTGCCTTTACCCCAAAAAATCTTGAAAACCCCCCCTTTTTTTCCCCGTTTTATTGTTTTTAAAAAAAAAACATAGGATTCGGGGAATTTCCGGGGGTTTTTTTAATTTTTCCTGGGGACAAACTAATAAAACCCGTTTTTAGAACTGCTGAGCGGGGGCCCCGGCTGGGGGGGTAGCTCTTCGTACTCCCCCAGAAACCCGATGCCCTCAACACTTCGAGGCACTTGCCAAAAAGGCCAGGGGGTGGAAAAAGGTTTTTACCCCTTTGGGGGGGCCCCGGGCCCCCAAACCCCGGGGGCCAACCCGGGGGCACCCATAATGGAAATTTTTATCAATAGGGGCCCCCCAAAATTTTTCAAGGGTGCCTGGGGGTATCCCCTCTTTTCCCCCCTTGTCGGTTTCCCCAACCCCGGGCCCTTTTTTAAACGCTCTTTTTCTACAAAAGCGCTGAATGGGGTGCAGATTGGGGGGGAAAAAGGGATTAAAAGAAAAAAAAAAATATTTTTTTTGGCTAACCCGGAGGGTCGAAAAATTCCCTTTCGTGATCCTCCCCCCGAGGGGGGGGTTTGAGCCATACTGCTTGGAACCTCTCCATTTTTCCCCAGGTTTTTTTCCCTCTTGCACCAAAAGGGGGCCCCCCCGCATGGTTGGGGGGATCCGTACCCCCCCCAACCCAAAAATTTCCCCGTGAGGTGTGGGGTCCAGACCCAGAAGAGGCCGGCGGGCCCCCCCTTTTTCTGCCCGGGGGAGGGGTCCCGCCCCGGGGATGGAATGATCCTATAACAAGAGGGGGAAATTTAGGTAGCAAATGCAAGAAAAAAATGAAGGGGGGAAGAAAAAATTTTTTTTCCGCCTCCCCGGGGTTGCGCCATGCAGGGCCCCCTTTTTGGGGGCTCCTTTGGGGGGCGTTTTTCCACGGTTATCACCCCCCCCCTTTTTATGTGGGGTTTGGGTTTTCCCCCTGGTTTTAAAAGGGGAAGAAAAAGGGGAAGGGGGTTTGACTAAATTTAAAAAGAAGGAAAGGAATGTTTTTATAGGTAAAACAAAAATTCCAAAAGGGGTTTGGGGGCTGCCCATTTGAGGGGCTTGGGGAAGGGCCAACCCGGGTTGCAAAGGGGGTTTGGGGTAAATTTTTTGAACTACAACCCCCTTTAAAGGGCGTTCGCGTTTTTCCCGGCTGAGGGCAGGGGGTATCGGAGAACCGAGGGTTTCCATGCTTTTTAATGGGGAAAAAAGGGGGGCCCATTGTTTTTAAAACATAGGATATATAGAAAAAAACGGTAATGAGGGGAAAACAAACATTTGTTTTTTATCTTTTTCAAAACTTATGTCTACTGATAAGGAGTGATTGATGCCCGGGGGATTTTTTTTATTCTTTCCCTCACTGCACTTTTTGATTTTTTATGGGCAATTTTTTTTTTGGGGAAAACTTTTTTGGTTTTTGGGTTTTCTTAAAAGGGAATTTACATTGTGATAAAATTGCTTCTTGGAGCTTGCAGACCGCACTTTTTTTTGGAGTTTTGGGTTTTGGGATTCATCAAAATTCATTCCAATTGACCTTTTTTTTCCTTTTATAATTTTTAACCCCAAATTTTGGGGCGCCATTAAAACCGGGGCTTGAAGGTAGTGCAAACGGCTTCTTTTTTTTTGAATTTTTCTATCCGAGGGCATCCTGGAACTTATTCTTCTTTGCTCTTTCACCATCCCAAAATAGTCATAAGTTTTTTTTGGTTTTCCCAAAGACCCCTTTAAAAGTTGAAGACTTTTTTTAATTTTAAGGATTCCTTTTTTATCTGGTCTTTGGAAAAAAGGTTAAATATTTTTGTTGAAAGGTACTAACCCCCCCCGGGTTTGGGGGTTTTCCTGATAACCCTTTAAATTTTTTTCTTCTTTTTTTGGGGAAAAAAACAGGGTCTTTTTGCAGTATCGAAAAAGGGGGGGGGGGGTTTTTTCCCAAAATTTTTTGTAAATGTCAAAGGGGGCTTTAAATGCATGTTCCCCGCTGTTTTTGGTTAACATAGGAGGGGTTTGTCTTATCGGGGTGGAGATCTAATTGGGTCCCCCCAAAATTAAAAAACCTGGAGCTCGACCAGAGGAGTGTTCTCCTGTTGAGTCCCCTAGAATTTTATCTGTTTCCAACAATACAGGTGATAAAGTATGAGAGCAGAAGATAAAACTCCATGAAAGGGGAAAGGAATAATTAGCCGAACAATACCAGTGTGTGTGTGGAGGTGTCATGAACATCTGTACTTTCGGCTTCATGAGCATCTGTGTCCACAACCTCATGAGTGTATGCGCCCTCAATAGGAGCTTGAGGGGGGATGTCTACTGCAGGAGGATTGCTTGACCCAGGAGTTCCAACACGTGGCTACGGCAAAGAATGGTTGATATGAAAGCAGCCAAATTTAGTGATGGTTGAAGATTATAGCCGAAAAGAGGTTCATACCTTAAGAGATCTCTGGACTTTCTTGGACCTTACTTTTCTGGCTACATGAATGTCTCCAAGTTCCTTCCTTTTGCCTTCTCTTCCTAGAATTGCAGCACCTAGAGATGTAGGAGTTTTCATGATGGCTGCCAGAGTTGGGGCATTGAAGCCTAGTGCTGGATTGGGTCCTGCTGTGTAGTATGTTACTGCCTTGACAGGAGGGGTAGGCTTGAAATCCTGTGTATAATTGGGATTTGAAGTGAGCAATAAAAAATGTAGAGGTATATAAATGTAATGAAATTACCTCACTATTGGGGTTACAGATCCTGGCAGAGGGGATGCACTGGTATGTTGAAGATGTGATCATGCCACTCTTGCCACCAGGAAGTAAAGAAAGAATGAGCAGTGTCCACCAACCCAAATGGAGAAGGTTCATATGTAGGCAGGTTTTGCCCAAGTTCAAAGACCTTTCTGGCTTATGTTTCATTGGTGATCAATTCCCTGTACCTTATAATTGTTGAAAAGAAAGGTCTTGGGGGCAACTGTCCATACCCTAACTGTCTGGATGTCATGTTGGGACTGTAGAATTCATAAGTGGGATTTACCATTCTCCCATGGTGGAATTGGGTTGGCAAGATGCAGGGCTTGACAAAGGAATTCAAAATTTTTGTAGACACCTTGTCAGAGCAACCGGATTCATAGCTGAATTTGCATGGAAAAATCAGGTCAGCATTTTCTCTGTAGGGGAGCCAGAGCACCTTGTTAAAGCCTTTGAAGAATAACTCAAAGAGATGGCCGATATCCATGTCGATGCTAATAGAGGAAGATGCTTCTCCATAAGTCTGGCAGCTCTTGACCGTTGTTGAGTTGCCTTCGGCATAGTTAACTGAAGGGAAGCTCAGATTGTGGAGAGGCACAGACACTAGTTGGTGCATATAAAGTTGCAACCACATCTGGATGAACCACCAGGGACCACTCACATAGGAGATATCTTTGCCATGGAACATCTGGACGCTAATCTGATGCATCATATGATAAACAGATCCTAAAAGGAATTTGCCTAGAGGGATTAGTGTACCTACGGCTAGATCCTCAGCCATTATCATATGGTTTAGGGTCGGCTCATTGGATTTGTCACAGAAGATGAACCTGCACAACCACATATTCATGAAGGCCCTATTCTCCTTATCAGAAACAGCCCCAGTCTCTTCCATATAGGTTTGAATATACCCAACCCATCCACCTCCAGATCTGACAGCTCTCTGGGTGTTTTTGCCCTTATACTGGCAGGGGTGTACTGTCTTGGATACATTTAGGCTAGTCATCATGAATACATTAGCCAAAGTGGGAGTCATCATGCCATGACCGAATACGAAAGTATTTGTAGCATTCGACCAAAAGTGGGAGACTGCTATCAACAGAGGCTCGTTCCTGGGCATTTCTGACAAGGATAATTCCAAGCAATGATTGATATCTTGGTTGTCCCAGTTGTCACTACTCTTTGTCATCATCCTTCGATACCAATTTCTCCATCCGGCGATTGGGGGAAAAGGCCACGTCTTGAAAGTGTTTGGCCATTTGTTTGGCGGCGTGACTCCGGATTTGAAAGGGATTCTTAGAGTTTCTTTCTCGATAACCTCAGTTGGGTCGGGATTTCCCATAGGACCAAGGAGGTAGGAATCGGTGTTGTCAACATAGGGAATTAGGATATCATTCTTGTATTCCTTCGAAAAGTAAAGGGATCAGAAGAACGAATGAGTTTAGAGAGAAGCAAGAAACTCAATCAGAGATTGCCGAATGCCTGAGAAAATGAGTTGGAAATTTACCTCTAGGATCTTGTCCTGAGTCGCTATTGATGATTCGAAGCGGATTTAAAAGTGCTGGAGTGTGAATTTCTCGGATAACGGCTGCGGCGTTGAACAGTGTAAACCTAAAGGGGAAAAGGAAGCTAGTATTCAATTTCAGAATAAACGGCTTTTATCCCACAATTGAGGGGGCATGTGTTAACACTGGATTTTGGTGTACTTAGAATGACAGGTGGGCCAGTGTGAGAAAAGGCTGCCGAAGAACAAGTATTCAAAGGTGTTCGGCAAAATCTATGCGGTCGGTTAATTCCTAAAGATTCGGCAATTGACTACGTAATCGGCTACTTCGAAGAAGGTGGTTTTGCGTCGAAGCAACAAAAAGAGGCAAGTAAAGAGCCGATCGATGACGATTGCCGTAACAATTAAGGCAATAAAGACTCTGAAGGGAAATAAAGTCGAGATATTGTGTTCTTTTCTTTAAATATCTTGTAATCGTATCCTTTTAGGATTTGTGTCATGACCAGGGTATAAATATAAACCCTTGGCCATTGTGAAAGGTGTTCACAACCAAACCAATACAACCGGCCCCGTGCCAACTTCGAGTCCTTTGTCGTGTCGTCGAGTTCTTCGAGAGGAATCATCAATCCGTCGACCTCCGTAAGTCTTGGCAACCTTGCTATCATGTCTAGTATCATGCGGTGGATTTAGATATTGATGCAAGTAGTCTTGTTTATTATCAATGATCGTGTGGCGGATCTTTGTTCATTAATCAAGAGGTCTTCGCTTGTGTTTTGCTTATGAGTAGATGTCGTGTGGCGGATATTTGCTTGTATGCTTAGCAAAAGCAATATAGTTATCGGCCCCTGTAGATATGGCAAGATCTATTGGGTTCACTAAGTTATCGTGTTGCATGTTTTATATAATCTCTACATATTTGCAAACACTCTTTTGCCCAATCTAGATTGATACGGTTCGGCTCTTGTTAGTTTATATAGATCTATCTATGTTATGATGAATTGCTTTCATGTTGTTTCCATGAGTAGATCTTATATCTATAAATAGCCGAATTAGTTTGAATCTAGATTGTCACGTGTTGCGGGTTCATGCATGCTATCCATGTTTAAGCTTTGATGACGTTGGGTGTCGTGCGGCAGATGCAGGCTTTAGATTAGTTTAATCATGTTTGCTTATATGTTTCCTTCATCATGGACCCCAATTCGGCTGATTGTCGAGAATTGTTATGCTTTAACTTATAGTCAGTTACAAGTCGTTCGTACGTCCTTTTTTCATGCATGCGCGTTCGACAATCAGTGATTTGCGTGTTACATGTTTATTTTAGCCGAATGTTCCATAAAACCTGTTGGCAGATAGCTTTCATAGTTGTATGTCGTTGTAAGTGGCTTCAGAGCCGTACATATGGAACTGTCGAGTATTACCTGGCATGTTCCAGTTTATATCTAATAATTTTCATCCCTTGTTACTTTCAAGTCAAACTGACTGGCACGTTTTCGGTTCTCGAAGCATCCGGGCACCCGATTGAAGTCACGCTTTCCAGCTTGATGTGTGTGAGACACAGTACGTCACATTTTGTGTCAACAAAAGCAAAACAAGCCCTTAATGTGAGCTCATCTCGGCGCTCCCACCGATCCGAGGATACTTCTCAAAGAAGAAGAAGGGGAGGTTCTGCCCGATACACTTCGGAGAACGTCCAAACCGAAGAACAAACTCAGGAGGAGGAAGAATCGCCGATGGAGGTACCTCATATCGAGGCATACATGGTGCCCCCGATGAGGACCTATGATAAACAAAGTGGACTCTGGTTTGGCTAACTAGAGTATCAGAGATATCTCTCTCTTCAGGATCGATGTTTCGAGCATACAAGGATTTTGAATCCAATTCTTCTCTCCAACGCAGGTATGACCAATGAATTCAACACTATCTTCGCTACTATTGGTTGGTCTAGCTTTTGGCAAGTAGATGAGCTTGTAATTGAGTTGCTCACCATAGAGTTCTTGTGTTCTTTGCAAGTCTCAAATGATGGAATATCTTTTCACATGTTTAATCAAAGCTTTAATCTAACTTGGAGTCATCTAAATGTTGCTCTTGGTTTTGATGATTCATGCTTACTTGATTTAGATCTTGCCATGCGTAGATTTAATAAAAGAAAATTTTGGTGGTCTATCTCTGCCTTGAATGAGTGCTCAAATCCCAAACCTGAGGAAATTCATAATCCAACCCTTCGTTTCATGCATCTTTGGATGAATATGACTTTGTTTCCTAGAAGTAATGCTAGCATGTTAAGCACCACGGAATTAAAATTGATTTATGCTATGGTCAATAAAATTCAAATCTCTCATGTAAAATGCTTGGTAGAATTTTGGCAAAATTCAATTGAGAGTAATGAGCCCATTCAATTCACATCTTTAATTACTTGTCTTGCCGAATCCATGAACTTGCTAGATGACACCTACCCTTTTGAATATATCTCTTCACCTAGAGCAGTAATTTCGGAAGAATATCTTACAACTGTTCAAATGTTAAAAAGAGATCCCAAAGGTGAACTTAAAATGATCTATAGTGTCCATACAACTGAGGTGCCTCTTCCAAATAGGTAATGTCAGTTGTATAGGACCCATAAGCTAATCCTTGATTTAGATCAAGGAATTGGGCAAAGAGGTTTTGCAGGTTTAGATAGGAGAGCTCAGGAGGGGCTATACTTTATTCATCTTGAGCAAGGTAGTCCTTCCCATGGAGCTATTGGCGAGGAGGAAGGCGATGCATCTTCCAATCCCATGCACACTTCCAGTGGCATGCCTCCTCGACCACCCCGTCCGCAAGCACCACGAGCATCCTTCTCATCCGCACGAGATAGGGAGCATCGTGAACGGCGACAACAATTTGATCATCTCACCAATGCTTTTGGCGAGCTTCGCGTTGAGCATTCTATGACAGCAAACATAGTCCAGCAAACTGTCGAACAAATCCAGGCATTTCAAGAAGAACAAGACCGACAGTGGACTTTGTGGTGGCAACTACATCCATATCCACCACCACCATATTGAGCAAAGGATAAGCTTGGGGGAGGTCCCCTCCCCCACTAAGGTAAGTTTTTAATTTCAGTATTTATCTTCATGCATTCTCCTGCTTATCTTTTGTTTTTGCATTTTTTTTTAAAAAAAATCTGCATATAGTAATAATAATAATAATAAGAATAATAATAAGAACTCTCTCTACTCTCACATGTTCCATGAATATCAATATCTCCTATGAATGATGAATAGTTTCTCTGCTAGATGTTTCTCTAGTACTTAGTTTACAACTTGGTATTTCTCTAAGTATGGATTACTTGGCTTAAAAGAAACCATCGTGAACCTAAAACTTTTGTGGGTTGCAAATGCTGTAACTAAGTCTAAGTTGTTGTGAGACATGATATGACAAGATAAGAGTTGCTATAATATTGTTCTAAGCAAGAATGACTATCGGATTTTTATTTATTAAAATGATAAAACACTTTTTGTTCCTCAATGGTGAAATTCCTACCAAAGCCATATATGCTCTTACATGATATAAGCTTTCTACATAAGTTGCTTGCTTTGTGTTGAGTTTGGTCAAGTTTTATGACCCTTGTTGAGAGATTTATCATGCTCCCAAGATCAAGATCACGTACACGCCACATAAACATGGTCCTTCTACACTAGAAGTACGCAAAAACATGCCTTACATTTTTCACATAGTTCATACTCCATGCTCTAGTAGAAAAATCTCTCTCTAGTATGTTTCTAGTAAATGAGACATAGACTATGAAAAATCATGAAAAATTCAGGGGCATTCTAGAGTCCCAAGTTTAAAAAAATGACAAGCATGTCAAAGCTCATAGAAAAATTAAAAAGATAGCTATGTCTCAAAATATTAAGTTAGGAAAAAGAGATCATATAGAGGAGTATTGATCATTTGCCATGTTTCCACACACTTGCACATCTTGATCTAAGAGTATGACATTTCTCTCCTTGGATCCGGAATTTGACCTTACAATATATGCAAGGTAAGTTTGCTACATCTTTGATCCCTACCTAAAACTTCACACAAGCTTTAGAGATAGGATGAAAGAAGGCAAACTCTGATATGAGCCTTGGTGAGGAATCATACACCTTATGAGCGACTCGAGAGTACCATTTGAGGAACACTAAGTTTTCTTTTACAAAATCTTGCAAAACCTCTGATATGAAACTTGTGAAAGAATGATAAAACTAGTGCTCAAGTCAAGTTGTTCTATCTCTCAACCTCCAAAGACAAAGGATAAAGCCATAAGCTCCATGAAGGACTAAGGTAATATGGGTGAGACTTTATTGCTAATTTTTCCATTCAAAAGAGAAGTATGATTGTTGTAGATTTAGTACTCTTGAAATATGAAGCATAGTAGCAACTCCTGATCCATCGAGCTAAGTTTGATTGTTTGCTCGGGACAAGCAAAGGTTAAGCTTGGGGGATCTTGTTGGCACCAACAATGATGCATTTTTACATAACTAAAATGATGTCAACAACCTTAGGATCAAGGATAAACAAACACATCATGAGCATACTTTATCGAATAACAAGTTCCACATGTCCATGGAGTGTTTGATTTCAGGATTGAAGAAATGGAGCAAAGGAGAGCCAGTGGGACCCACATAGGGGGTCGACCGACCTCCCTATGGGCCCACCAGCTCTCCCCCCTCGGCCATGATCCAGGAGAAGCACCTCATAGTGAATTCCAACCCTTGGATCACTCTGTGCTTTCTCCCAACGACTCACATGCAAAGCACATGCATCCATGGGCACACACCAAGGAGATCAATGTGACAAATACCTCAGAACAAACAACCAACACCAATGACAAATGGGACCAACACCTGGAAGGCTGAGGTGGGCTAGAGACCCCAAGGGGGGTCAGCCGACCTCTACCTGGGACCACAAGCCCCCCCCCCCCCACTTGGTCCCTGACGAGTGGGGCTGCATCTAGAAGGTGAAGGATGGCCCACAAGACATAGGGGGGTCGGCCGACCTCCCCCTAGGTCGGTTCAACACCTGCCAACCGCCATACTCACTAACACATGTTGGAAATCAACACAATCCATCCTAAGTCGGTTCTAAGGAGGTTGGATCCAAGGGCGGAGATTTGAAGCCTACTGGATCGATGACGTGGCGATGGAGTAGCCCCTACTCCACCTCCCACTATAAATAGAGGCTCATACCCCCCCTCTCTACACATGGTGAAGAAGCCTACAAGCTCTATTCCTTAGATTGTTCTAGTAGTTAGACTAGAGTGGGAGTTAGAGTGGAGTCGAGCTGTGCTCGAGATTTCTGGAGTCGTCTTCTGGAAAGTCTGGTATAGCTCTTGTATCTTACCTTCTTTGTAAGACTTTACCTTATTCAATATACTACTTTTCCTCTACTTTACTTAGTATTTACTTTGAGCATTACTATACTTGTTATAGTCTTGTTATATACTATAGCTTGTTAATAGCCTTTACATCCATAGTCTGTGATCCTTGTGGCCTTTCCCGTATGCGATCATTGCCTGTCATAGGGTGTTTTGATTATAGATCATAGTCAAAGTAGTAAGTTGTGTGTAAATGTGGTGCTTGTACATCATCTTATCCTTGGTTACCACTTGTTGCACGGATTGTTTGTGGTAGCTAGCAAGAGGGTGACAGCCTTGTCTAGTCTTTGTATTCCACCACGTGTTCTTAGGCAAGGTCTTAAAAGGTAAGGCCCCCGTAAGAAGAGGGTGTGGTCTGGTAGGAGTTTTGTCCTCTTACTGATCTATCCCCTCGCCTAGCATACTTGTATTGAGGAGACAAACTATAGTGTTTAGACTAATTAATTGGCTAAGTATATTGAAGTAGAGTGAATTACATAGGAGTCCATATACTCTCTCGTTGTCCTCCCACCTAGTTATACTATCTAGTTCGTTCTAAGTATCATTTACCTTGGCTTATTCATTCATCAACCCTTCCTATCACATTTATCGTTTACCCCCTATACTAGTTGGTACTAAGTTGAGGTACTCTCTAGGATCTCTATCCAATTATTATTTGTATCCTAGATTTCTCTTGAGAAAATATAAATTATGATACCTTGGAATACTCCTAGGTGAAGTGCTACAACGTTATAATCTATGCACTTGCAGATTTATCGAATAGTCATAAGAAATACCAACATTGAGCACTACTCTCCAGGTTGTAAGATGCCATCCACACTTGTTCCTCCACGGCGATCCATTGTTGCACGAATTAGGATTCGCAGCGGTTGAGGAAGGCCAAGGGATTGGATTTCCCATCGAACTTGGGAAAATCTAGTTTCTGGAATCAGGGAGGACGATCACCCCCTAATACCCCTAGCCCGGCCCGCGCAACCTGGAAAAGTATGTCAGCGGTGGCTGCGAGTGTTGGAGCTCGCCTATCTGCTGTTGCATGGTGTTGAGGGAGGAGTTTACTTGCTGTTGCATGGAGGCCATGTTGGTGGTGAGCTGTCGGGTCAGCTGGGCCAAATCGGTCATCGACGGTGGCTTCGACATGATTGCCGAAGTGGAGGCGAAAGAGTGGGTGGGTGAGGTTGTTTGGCGAGGGTGGAGTGGAGGCCGAAACAGAATGTGTGGAGGATTGTTGGATGACCGATACCAGGTTGTCAAGGGCCTCAGGTCCCCAGGAGGGAGGTCCCTGACTACGCAACTCGTAGCTGGAGCTTTGTGATGGAAGCGCCAAGATTTGATCCTGGCGCTGGAACAGGGGGTGAGATTAGAGATAGCAGGGAGTGGAGGTTAGGGATAACTTCATTGCCTGATCCATAAGGCCAGTCTCAATGGAGTTTTATCAAAGTTTCATGGGCATCAAATATGTTGATGTGGAACTGTATTGATGAGGAGAGAGAGATGATGAGAGTTTCATGGGAGTAGAGAGAGTTTCATGGGGATGGAACTCTTCTACATTGTTAGCAAAACATGGTTATATTGGAAACTAGACCATGAAACTCCCATTGAGGATGGCCTAATAACTTTGTTGGAATACATAAATAGGAGTCGAGCTCCTTGAATCTAATGCTAGGCATTAATTTAGTCAGGTACTCTTCTTCTTGAGCCTTGAGAGACTTAAACTCCATCCGCCTCAGCCACTTCATGGGGTTGTTGGACATGCACGCCCCATGAGTTGTGCCTTGTGCTCGAGGCCGGTGGCTGTAGTGTCTCCCCCACATGATAGTTCTAAGCTTGGCATCCTAGTTGTTGACATTGAAATTAAGAATTTTATTTTTATGTTTTATAACTTGTTGAAGGTCCATCACACATTTGCAACTTCTGGATCTGACGGTGCTTTCAACTTTCGGGATAAGGATAGCAAGCAGAGGCTAAAGGTATACCAATGTCCATGGCTCTTTCTGTTGATTTTCACCTGTGTTGGTAGCAGTTGATTTTTTTTGCATTGATTGTTCTTGATTTCATGATGGTTTACTGCTTGTTTTTATGGCATATTTGTACCTTAGTTACTGGCACTACTACATAAAACGATTAACCGTGGCGGTTTTTCCAACCGCCGTGAACCAAAGGTCATGGTAAATCCGACCTTTTCGGAGGCGGTTTGGATGACCGCCACAGTTAATCAATTAAAAAAGTAAAAAAAATCCAGAGCCCATTGACAAGGCCCGCTAAGCCCATCCGCCGCACCGCGGGATCCACCGCGACCACTGCCGGATCCGGCTCGCCATCGCCGGATCCATCCTGACCACTACCAGATCTTGAGGGGAGAGGAGGGGCGTCGGTGGGGGAGGTAGAGAGGAGCTGATGGCCAGGCAACCCCACTCGGCGATGACCCTAGCCGCGGCGATCACGGCCAGCATCCGGTCGACGACAGAGGTGATGTTGGGGGAGGGGCGCCGTGCCGCCGCCGGTTGGGGAGAGGTAGGGGCACCGCCGCAAGCGTCCGTTGAAGTTGCGCCACCGGGTGGGGGAGGGGGAGGGGAGCCACGCCGCCGCCGGGTCAGGGAGGCGGAGGGGAGCCGCGCCGTTGCCAGGTGGGGGAGGGGGAGGGGCGCCGTGCAGGTGGGGGAGGGTGAGGGAGAGGGAGCCGGCGCCATCATGTGTGAGAGGCACCGTGCTGGTGGGGGTAGGGTGGGGTGGGAGAGGGAGAGGGAGAGGGAGAGGGATGAAAATTAGGGTTTGGCGTTTTATATATAGCGTGACGGTTTTCTAGGTGTAATGGGCTTCATATTGGGGCTCAATTTAACCGAGATGGACCTTATAAGATATCCGCCTCCGTAGATCTATTTTGCGAGGCAAATGAATGTGGCCACCTCGGATAATAACAAATGACTGCTTTGGTTAATCGTAGGCATTAACCGTGGTGGTTTATAGGTTTGACCACCACGGTTAATAAATTCTATAGTAGTGTGGGGTTGTTGGTTGACTCTGTGATCCACCTCAGATTACACATATTTGTAAGGTCATATGATATTAGTTCACAGTTGGGATGCCACCTCCGGATGTCTCATGAATCAATGGGTTGAGGGATGACAGGAAAAGAAATGGGGTAGTGACAAGGGAGATCATGGGGAATGGAAACTATCCTCAACTGCTACTTTTTCATTATCTCCGTTGATGTTGCTGTCTTGCATGAGTAATCCACCATGGTTGTGGCCTGTTGGGGGACGAGAAGTGAGATAGGATGAAATGAAATGGGCTGGAGAGAGGGGGATAATGAAGGGGCTAAGTTTGAGGTAGGACCATTATCATGGTCATGAATCTTGAGTGAGTTGTCAAGGGATTGGGGGAGGGGAGAGGTGAAAAACTGGAATTCGTCTTTCCCCTTTTCTTCTTTTTCTCATTTCTTGCAATATATACTTTTATTACATGAACGTCTTTAGTGAATTTTAAGAATAAATATTTGTAGTTGATCGATGGACCTGGGTTGCCCAACCCTGATTCTTCAGTCATCCAGTGTCCTGAATTAGTATCTCAACCACCGACAACCTTAATCCCAGGACCTTGTTTGTTGACTCACTTTTGATTTCCTGGTGACTTTGGTAAGTACCTTTTACTGTCCTACCATATTTTCTGTTTGCACAGTGGAAAATTGAAACACATGGTCAGCTTGTGAGCATGATGGCAACCTGAGCAAGAAAATATTTTGGCAGCACTGTGGGGTCACCCCTCCACCCATTTGTCTGAGCTTGTATTGACAGGCTGTTTTTTAAGTAGGTTTCATAGGCAATTTTATTTTTATTTATCTTGGTAAAAGCATGTTACATTCTCATTTAATTGTATGAATCCTTTGATTACTGGTCGGCTATTTTGCTGGGTGCGCTGTAACTGCTTGTTTTTATTCTGAATTTCTTATATATTACCTTCCATTATTTTGTAGAGGGCATAATTCATTTCATTTTCATACTATTTCCGACAGTGATGGTTCCATATTTGCTTATGCGGTAAGTCTACTGGGCAACTTGATGTCTGAATGCCTTGTATCTGTAAGAACGATTATTTTTCCACATCTGACACCATGTTTTTGGATCAGTTGAGCTTTTAAAAATACCTAACATTGATTCAGACGAGTATATGCAAAAAACAATTCACTCTGTTGTTGTAAATGACGGCGGATAAACGGCGAAGGGCACAAGATCAAACCACAGCGAGACACAAGATTTAACGTGAAAAACCCCTCCAATGCGAAGGGGAAAACCACGGGCACCAGTCAGCAAACACTCCTGACTATTATCAAGAGTCGGTTACAACAACGAGCGGCGGCTTACAAGAATAATGAAAGACTTGATCACGGTGGAACCCTAGCGACGGGTATATGTACCGTACCGCTTCGCTCCGGCCCAAGCCTCCCGGCAATGGGTCTCCGCTTCGCTCCGTCCGACCTTTGTCTTGGACTATTAATTTGGAACATATTCAACATATGTTTCAATCTTAATTGAACGACTGCTCTAGTTGAATTTCTATTTTAAAATGCGGTTCTGGTCATAGCTTCAATTTGCTTTCCAAGTAGTGTGTAGCATGGTCAAAATATTAAATAGGGAACTAGGAAAAGTTACACAAATTTTGTATCAAAGTAGAGATCATGTAGCAGTTAATATGTTAAGTTGTATTCCAAGTATAGTGTATCATAGTCAATGCAGAAAATTAGTAGGTAATACTCCATTCCAAATTTAAGTCATTCTGGCTTTTCTAGATACATAGCTTTTACGGTGTATTAGACATAGCATATATCTAGATGCATAGCAAAAGCTATGTACCTAGAAAACCAAACAACTTATAATTTAGAATGGAGGGAATATTACACAAATTTTGTGTCAAAGGTATAGTATAGATCATGTGTCAATTGATTTGACAAGTGGCCCTTATTGCACGAGTGCAGAACTACCATGTTCCAAAAGATACTAGAGCGTTAAATGCATATATTTGTTGTCTTGTATTCCCTCCGTTCCAAATTAGGCTAGTCTCAACAATGCGTTGTTTTCAAAACTGCCATGTCATATAAAATGAAATGATTAGACGAAAGACCCACTTTCAATGCAAAGTTTCATCCCATGGTTTTATAGATGTTTAATTCTAAGACTCATAGAGAGTTGGTAACTGTGGCAAGAGAGTTTCATCTATAACCAGGCCCGGCTCGCTGAGTCGGCGCCCCTGGGTTCCCTGGAGCCGACCTGGTTCGTCGTACCGACGACCGGCGCTGCTCTGGCCCAGGTCCACCGGAGTCACAACATATACATGTCTTGGGCCTAACTCAACCCAAAAGACTAGCCTGATAGGTGAGGACCGCCCCGCCTTATATGTTGTGCTCCCCCACCAACAATTTCCGATGTGGGACTAACCCCAACAATCTCTCTCGTAGTCACACATCGGTCACAAATCTTTAACTCACACAACCGTGTGGCTTAGACGTTGTCCAGACGGTCTGCCCCCGCCAGTGTGTGACCCACCGAGATTTATTGCGGGTCGTTAGACCGGCTCTGATACCATATAAGATGTAATTGGGGAGAACGAGATACCCAACACGGGTACTCGGTTGTGTATTTATATAGGAGAGGGAGCACCTTACGGTGGAGTTTGTTACAACAAGATATGCCTAGATTTACTCTCTAGTCTATCTATCCTCCTCATCTCCTATCTACACGTTACATAGTATGATGACTAAACCATATCATCTAATATTCCCCCTCAATCTTAGCCACTAACAAGGTTAAGATTGGCTCTGAATGTTCTCAACCGTACAACAGGTATTGCTTTAGCGAAGCCGTCTGCAAGTTGATCTCTTGACGTTATGAACCGTATGTCCAATAGCTTGGCAGCCACCCGTTCTCTCACAAAATGGAAATCAATTTCGATGTGCTTCATTCTGGCATGGAACACTGGGTTTGTGGAGAGATATTTGGCCCCCAAGTTATCACACCACACCCGTGCTGCTGGTGGATGACTAATCCGTAACTCAGTCAACAATTTATGTATCCACATAACCTCAGTAGTAGCATTAGCAAGCGCTTTATACTCCGCTTCGGTACTAGACCGAGACACTGTGGCTTGCTTCCTGGCAGTCCATGAGACTAAATTCTCGCCAAATTCTCGCCAAGAAAGACTGCAAATCCACCTGTGGAAACGTCGATCATCAATGCAGCCAGCCCAATCGGCATCAGAGAACACGCTGACCATCATCGACCTTGACTGTTTGATCTTAAACCCCATCTTCATAGTGCCTCGAACGTACCTTAAGATCCTTTTAACAGCACTCCAATGTACCGTGGTAGGTGCATGAAGGTACTGACAAACTTTGTTGACCGAGTAGGAGATGTCTGGCCGTGTCAAGGTTAGGTACTGAAGTGCACCTACTACGCTTCTGTACTGAGTAGCATCGCTTGGCCCAAGTGGATCACCATCAGTGAGACTTAGCTTCTCAGTGGGCGACAATGGTGTGTCCACCGCCTTAGCTTTGTCCATCCCTGACCGAGACAAAATATCAGCGGCATACCGCCCCTGGGACAATACCAGGCCATCATCTCCTTTGGTTACTTCAATGCCCAAGAAGTAGTGAAGATCCCCTAGATCCTTGAGTGCAAATTCTGCCTGCAGATCCTTGAGGAGAGCTATCGTTGCTTGCTGTGAGGAGCTTGCCACAATTATGTCATCAACATACACTAGGACATACATGCTGTACTGTCCACTGTGATAATAAAAGAGGGAAGTATCTGCCTTGGATGCTACCAGCCCAAGTGACTGAAGCTTCTTGCAGAGCCGTGCATACCATGCTCGGGGTGCCTGCTTCAATCCGTATAATGCTTTATCAAGTCGACAGACAGACCCTGGACGTTGCTCATCTGCATAGCATGGGGGTTGAGTCATGTAAACTTCTTCTTCCAAGACACCATGAAGAAATGCATTTTGGATGTCGAGTTGTCGTAGTGACCAACCTTTGGTGACAGCCACATAAAGGATCAGTCGAATTGTTGCCGCCTTAACAACTGGACTAAAAGTCTCTTCATAATCAACACCATACCGTTGCTTGAACCCTTTGGCAACCATACGTGCCTTGTACTGATCTATAGTCCCATCAACTTTGCGCTTGACTTTATAAACCCATTTGCACCCCACTATGTTCTTGCCCTTGGGCCGTGGCACAAGATGCCAGGTCTTGTTCTTAATCAATGCATCATACTCACTGTCCATGGTTGCACGCCAATTCCTGTCACCAAGAGCATCATCAAGTGTTGTTGGTTCCCCAGTAGCAAGTGTACTGTGCATGCACCACCGTACCGTACCGTTGGTGTACGTTTTCGGTTGTTGAATCCCGCGCTGGAGCCGAGTCACCGGGCGGTGTGCGTCGAGCCCCTCAGTTGAGACTGTCACAGCAACAGGCGGCACAGGAGCCGCACTGAGTGGTTCTTCCGCAGAGGATCCGGGCTGCAGAATCTGGGTGGAGTTGTGCGCCGCGGGCCTAGCAGCACCTGACGTGGCGTTGTCCCCACCGGCTGGATCTGTCTGCGGCGGAGAGTGAGGTGATCCGAACGCAGGGGGTGCAGGTGGTGGTGTAAAGGATCCCACACCCCCGGGCCCGGCTTGTGGAGGGATACCGCGTGGCATCACAGGAGCGCCACGGCGTCGTTGGATCCCGAGGTAGATGCACCCGGTACTGCCGCCGTATCTGTAGCAGGCGGATCGCCATCAGTGCCCGTGCTGCTCCCTGGGAGGGAGCACATGAAATGTGGGCAGCTTGCGTCTACATGCTGCTGATGCCGCGTCGTCTGGTCCCTGTTTCCGCAACCTGTTGCAACCACAGTAGTACCAGATCTTGGCACATGATTAGTAGAGGTAGAAGAATGCAAATTATGATCAAAGTCACGTGTATCCCCAAAGCTAGTAGTTGGGTTGAGAAGGATGTCCGGTAGGATTTCAAGCTCTTTGCGAAGCCTGGTACCAGCGTTAGGGTGGAGAGAGGCAAAGGGGAAGACTTGTTCATCGAAAGTAACATCTCAAGAGATATACACGCGGCCTTGCTTAGGGTCTAGACACTTGTAGCCTTTGTGTAGCATACTGTAGCCAATGAACACACATTGCGTGGATCTGAAAGCAAGCTTGCGAGTATTATAAGGGCGAAGGTTGGGCCACACCGCGCAACCAAAAACCCGAAGATGGTGATAGTCAGGTTTGTCTCCGAACAAACGCTCGTATGGCGTGGCTCCTTGGATGACACGAGAGGGAAGGCGATTTATGAGGTAGACGGCAGTAGTGAAAGCCTCATCCCAGAATTTGAGAGGCAAGGAACCATTTGCTAGAAGGGTAAGCCCGACCTCTACTATGTGGCGGTGTTTGCGTTCAGCTGATCCGTTTTGCTGATGAGCATGAGGACAGGAAACATGGTGTGTGATGCCACTACGTGTGAAAAAGGAACTAAGTGCCTGATATTCACCCCCTAGTCGGTTTGAACTACACGAATTTTTCTCCCAAATTGGCGTTCTACTAGGGTTTGGAAATTGTGAAAACACTGGAATACTTCCGATTTGTGCCGAATCAAGTAAATCTAGGTAAATTTGCTATAATCATCAATGAAAGACACATAATAATCAAATCGTCCAATAGATGTTGGAGCAGGACCCCACACATCAGAGAAAATGAGGTCCATGGGACCCTTAGACACACTAGTAGACTTAGGATAAGGCAATTTATGACTCTTGCCTTTTTGACATGCATCACACACTCTATTTTTATTTGGATCACTGACAAAAGGAAGACTATGACGATCTAAGACTTGCTTGACGACGGTAGCATACGCATGGCCCAAACGATGGTGCCATAGGGATGTGGATGGCTTGACAGCACTAAAGACATGCTTGCTGGATGATGGAGACGCGGTGGAAGTATGAAAGGAGTAGAGCCCTCCTTCACATCGGCCTCTATGGAGAGTTCTCTTTGTCCCCTGTTCCTTGATAACAAAGTGACTGGGATGAAATTCAAGGTAAACATGATTATCCTTAGCAAGTCGATTGACTGAGCAAAGGCTTTTCTAAGATTGGGGAACATGTAGAACATTATTGAGATGAAAATCTCTACTAGGGGAATGCACGGTACTATGACCAATATGAGCAATCTCCATACCTGCACCATCAGCCGCATGGATCTGATCGTCGTCGTGGTACTTGTTCCTCATGGTGATACGCTCCAGTTCCCCCCGTGATGTGATCGGTGGCACCACTGTCCATGTACCAGTTCGTATCTACACCATACGAATTGGACGTGGCTGAGGAGACACTCTTCTGCGGCGGCCCGGTGAAGTTGTTGTCGAACTGCTTGTAGCAGCGATGAGCCGGGTGTCCCTCCTTGCCACAGATCTGGCAGACCACCCCGGCTTGGAAGTTTCGCCCATGACCAGATCCACTGCCACCATTGTTGCCGCGGCCACGTCCACTGCCGTCGCGAGCAAAGCCACCTCGGTTGTTGTTGCTACGATTGCGTTGTGTCGGAGAGGTGGTGCCACCAGGTCGGCCCCCCTTGGTGGCAGAGTTGGCGGAGAGGTGGGCGTTGGCACCGGCATTGAGCTCCTTGCGCTGCTCATGCGCAATGAGCTGGGCATAGAGCTCGGGTACTATGATCGGCTCGACCCTGTCGGCAACCGAGGTAATGACATATTCAAAATCCTCACCAAGGCACGTGAGGATGTACGTGACGAGATCGTCATCGTCTAGCTTCTTGCCCGCCGATGTCATGTCGTCGGCGAGGCCCTTCATCTTGACGAAGAAGTCGGCGACCGAAGAGGAGCCCTTGGACGCCGTTGCTAGCGCCATGCGGGTGGAGATGATGCGGGCGCGCGACTGGGAAGCATGCTGCTCATGGATGGCAGCCCAGAGCTCGGCAGCTGTAGTGGCCACGGAGACTTGTGCGAAGACGTCCTTCGAGAGCGACGAGAACAAATAGCTAAGGACCTGCTGGTCCTGGACGACCTACTTCTCATAAGCAGGATTGGGAACCGGATCTCCTTTCTTGTTGGTTTCTGGATCCTCCGTCCCGGCGAGGAAGGCGGCCGGTGGCACTGCACCGGGCTGGATGTACGCCCAAAATTGCGCCCCCTTGATGGTGGAGGAGACTTGTGCGTGCCACATGTTGTAGTTGCCGCGCGTGAGCTTCTCGGAGACGGGTGGAAGAAAGACGAAGGCAAACGGCGACAGGCCGCCGGCAGCAGCGGACGAGCTTGCGGCCATTGTGGATCTTTTTACTTCCGTGAGGAAAGAAAAGCTCTGATTACCATATAAGATGTAATTGGGGAGAACGAGATACGGTACTCGGTTGTGTGTTTATATAGGAGAGGGAGCACCTTACGGTGGAGTTTGTTACAACAAGATATGCCTAGATTTACTCTCTAGTCTATCTATCCTCCTCATCTCCTATCTACACGTTACATAGTATGATGACTAAACCATATCATCTAGTATCATCCTCATTTTCTCTCTTCATTGAAACATTGACATGCTATAAAAAATACATATGACGCAGACTATTAAATACAAATGAAACTCTCATGAAACTCCCACTGAGACTGGCTTATAAGGCGTTTTGACTTTTCTAGATTCATAGTTTTTTATATGCACTTAAGGGTTGTTTGGTAGGGCTCCTCGGAACAGATTCTCCATGAGAATCACTCCTCCCTAGCCAAACAGCTAAATCTCACATAGATTCAGGTGGCGAGCAGGCAAGAATCACTTCTCCATTTATACTGGGAGGCAGGAGCTAAAAAAAACCTGCTCCCCGCTGCTCCTCCCTGTTCAAAACCCACAATAATCAGTCTAGAATCAATTGTGCTACCTGTTCAAAACCCACAAGAATCACTCTCGAATCAATTCTGCTCCCTATTTAAAACCCACAAGAATCACTCTATAATCAGTTCTCACCTGCTCCCCTAGCATAGTCAAGTAGAATCACTCCACTAGATAATCAAGGAGCAGAGCCAAAGAATCTAGGAGTGGAGCTCTGCCAAATAAACCCTTAGATATACACTATGTCTGGATCTATAGTAAAAGCAATGCATCTAGAAAAGCCAAATGTCTTATAATTTGGAACGGAGGTAGTCTTGTATCGTATATAAATGTCCTTCAGTTTTGGAGCAAGTTTTCCCCTTACACAAAACTCCATTTTACATTGGATCCATAAATGTTGGAATGTTTCTAGCTTTGCATTTTGTTAAACTTTTTAGTCTTTTGAATTTTGATATTACTAGTTTGGGCTCTTGTTATGTTTGAACAAATTTTATCGTTTTATTCTACTTCTGTCCATGGAACGAAGTGCTGTTATCCCCTCAACATATTTTATGAATTTAGAGAAGTTTTGGCCACAGAAAAACTAGGATATTAGCATAAATGTGTTATTCTTTATTTGTTATTAGTGCTGTAGCAAGTTTTTTTTAATTTTGATGACTGCCCATCCTAGCTTTAATTTTAAGAATCCTTTTATCCATGTTTAACCATCACTACTGGAAAATAGGTCTGCTATGACTGGAGCCGCGGGGCTGAAAATCACAACCCTGCAGCTGCAAAGACATCCATCTATCTCCACAGTCCACAGGTGAGCTCTGTTTGCAGCATTCATTTTATTGTGAGATTCATCCTGCAATCTTTATATTGTATTATTTCTGCCACTGAACCTCCTCTTAATAGGAAACTGAGGTCAAAGGAAAGCCACGCCTTACGACAGGCAGGAAGTGATTACATTGCAGAAGATGTTACTTAATGGCCGCAGAAGAAATCATGATGTCATTCACCAGTTCTGTTATGCCCCCCCCTCCTGTCTTGGAAGCCTGGTAGATTGTAAATTTCAGCTTACTTGTAGGCTCCAATTATAGTGTTTCTGTTGGAAGTCTTAACATGCACCTGGTGTTTGTGGTGTCTTCCAAATAGATTGTCTATGGAGGATCTGTGATCAATCTCCTTACTGCTTATTTTGGCGGTGAAATCAGTGTACCAAAGAATGTTCTGATGTAAATTTTTGTGCATATGAATCGATACTAATGGAGTTGTAGTTCACAGATAAATCCCTTTCTGGGTTAAGATGGACATGGAACAATCCATGGATACCCACCGAGCCAATCTAGTTCAATTTAACAAGGTAGGGTTTCAGTTTGAGTGATGAAAAGTTTGCCAGTTTGGGGCTGTTTCCCTCTATGTTTTTTTAGCTCAGCTCCATGTTTTTAAAGCAAAAAATGTGCAGCTCTACGAACTCTGTTCTTGGAAGAGCATCTAAAGGTGCTTCAGACACTTAAATTTTTTGTGAACTTTTGTGAAGCTGTTTCATGGAAAATAGGCCCTTACCCAGAGCGGGTAGGTAGACATTTATTTCTGGGTTGACATTTATGCACGATGTCCAAAAACATCACGTCAACATAAGAAATCATCTCACACAATGGTAGAGTCTTCACCTAATAAATATCATATTTTTTCAATCAATCTCCACTCGTTCTCTACTCGCCTCTCAACCTCACCGCGAGCACTCAGTAGCTGTGGCCGGCGAGCGGCAAGCCACACGAGTGCATCGATGGCGGACGGCGAGCGCGTGACAAGCAGCAGCGGTGGCTGGCAAGCGCATCAGCGGCGTGCAGGCGGGCGCACGCGGTAGCGCCGGGCGAGCACGCGGACGACGGCGGCCGGTGAGCGCGCAGCAGCGGCCGGCGAGCGCTCGGCTAGCGAGCGCGCGCGGACGACAGCCACGCAGCGACGGCGACCGTCGAGCGCGCAACAACGGCGTGCGAGCGAGCGCGGAGCAGCAGCGTGCGGTCGAGCTCGCGGCCAGCAAGCGCACGCGGCCCGCGCAGCAGCAGCAGCGTGTGAGCGAGCGCGGCCAGCAAGCCGCCACGGCGTCCGGCAAGCGCGCAGGCGAGCAGGCGGCCAGCAAGCGCTTGATTGCGTGCGGACGACCGGGAGGACAAACCAGTCCCATCGCGGGTCCCACCAGATAGAAACTACTGATTTCTCCCCAATGCCGATTTTGCCGTTTCTACGTGCATTGGTCGACGTTAGGACGCGATTTCTTGACAAGGAAACGGTTTCTTCTGAATCTCTTCTCTTTCTTATTAATTAAACTACCACATCAGCGTTTTCCGTTTTATCCTACGTGGTACTTGTATTTGTATTTAATAGGGATAGAAATCACTATAAATGTCTATTGGGACTGCCCTAATGCAGTCAGTTGATTCCCTTGTTCCAATTTGCTACCCTATGGATTGGAACATCATCTTTGATGCGGAGAATACGGAGACCACATGAGGCCAATATGGAGGTTGCATGATGAAGATAATAAAATTCTCACGGAACTGTAAATGCCTTGGGTTTCACAGTTTGACTTCTTCCTTTGAGCGAGTAGAATGACCATCCGGTTCTGGTACATTTCTAAAATCCCATCTAATTTCTAGGGACCTCAGCTTCGTTAGTTTGCTAAATTCTTCCTGCAATGACTCCACTTGGACTCCGTACTCCGTCAGCTCTTCAGCAGCTTAACGCCTGCTCTATATCAACCGAGTAACATGATACACAACTCCGTATTTGTAGCAGCTCTCAACGCCTGCTCTCTTTCAATCAACTAACATGACAGACACCTCCCTGTTTCTCTTCTCTTACACGGCCAACCAAGACGATCTTCTTTTCTTTTTTTTTTGACGAAACTGGAGGGACCGAGGTCCCTACAGAGATTTTATTAAAGTAGAAAGTATGAAAACAACAGGAAAAAAGAAGGGGGTATAGCAGGGTACAAAAACACATGAAACCCAGAAGAAGAAGAAACAGAAAAGAAGAGACGGCAAGAGACTATCCATCTACATCCTGCAGCCAAGAAGACATTGATTTGAAGACCAGGCTTGATCCTGTACTGAAGAAGAGAGAGCTCCCTTAAGAAAATTCTCTGACACCTTGTTAGGGTGGGCTGAATTCCTTTAAAGATGAGATCATTCCTTAGCACCCAGATTGTCCAACACATTAAGATGATAAGTTCCATAAATAGAGGGGAGGCTAGTTGATCCTTGATCCGCACGAAAATGCCCGGAAGATCAGAGCTTAAAGGAATTTCAACATTCAGAATGTTCCAACACATTGCAGCGAAGGGGCACTCAAGCAAAAGGTGCTGCAGAGTTTCCTCAATTAAGCTTATGCAGTGAACACAATCATAGGAATCAAGCTGCATGCTTCTTCTTTTCAAGATGTTCCTGGTGCTTAGCCTATCCTTTAAAAGAAGCCAGAAGAAGACTTTGTGCTTTGGCTGACAACTGCATTTCCAGAGCCATTTGAAAGATTGATGAACTGTCGTGTGCCCCACAAGCCTTTTGTAAACTTTAGTTGAAGCAAACAGCCCGGATCCCCAAGCAAAAACCCACTTATCATTCTCCCTTGTAAGCTGAGTTGTGTCTATGATCAACTGTAACTGCTGGAACTGAGTAAAGGCCGTTTGTGAGGGGGAGTTGAAAGATGTCAGACCAGTCATCCAACTCCAACTCTTGTTTGACAGTGATCATTTTTTTAAGAGTGAAGGAAAACAGCTCTGGAAAAGAAGAAGCAAGAGGTTGACCACTCCAAGCATCAGACCAAAAAAGACTCGTTTCCCCATTATTGATTTGAGGAGTAGCAAAATCCTTGAACACGGGCAGAAGCTTCAAAGTATCTCTCCACCAAAACGAGCCCTTCTTAATATGACTTGGTAGTTTCCCGTTCCTATATTGCTTTTCCCAAACTAAATTCACCCAAGGAATATCAAGTTTGTTAAAGAACTTGTGAAGATTTTTTGACAGAAGGGCCTTGTTCTGCTTTTCCAAATCAATTACCCCCAGTTCCCCTTCAATCTTTGGCTTGCAGACCATCTTCCAGGCAGCCTTTGGGGGTTTGCTTGCATTTATCGCAAAGCCCCTCCATAGGCAATGCTTCCTGTATTTATCGATCTGCTTGATGATACTTTTAGGGAGAGCAAGGGTGCACATGAAGAAAGTTGGCAAAGCTGAAAAGATAGCATTAGTGAGTTGTAATCTCCCAGCTTGATTTAGAAAGGTAGAAATTCCTGTCAATCTTTTTTCACACTTCTGAACCAAAGGTAAGAACTCTTGAACCCTTGGCCTGTCAATAGACAAGGGCAACCCCAAATAGGTGAAAGGTAAACTCCCTTTTGTGCAGCCAAAAGTTGCAGCTAGTTGGGCCAGCTTATCATCTGACACATTTATTGGGACCATCATAGACTTGGCAAAGTTAATCTTTAAACCAGTAGCCAAAGAGAAGTTGTTTTGAAGGGACTTTAGAAAGAACAACTGCTTCACTTCTCCCTCAACTATAATCAAAGTATCATCAACATACTGGATGACTGGGAAATCCTGATTCACTTCAGAAGGGATTGGAAGCTTTAGCAGGCTCATGTCTCTGGCTTTATTAATCATTGACTGCAAGAAATCAGCCGCCAGAACAAACAAAAGGGATGAAAGCGGGTCACCCTGTCTTACTCCTCTCCTGCAATGGAAAGTTTTCCCAGGAACCCCATTCAAGAGCAGAGTAGAGGTGCCAGAAGAAAAGATTGCTTGCATCCACTCAATCCACTTATTCCCAAAGCCCATGGATTGCATAATGGTAATCATTGCTTGGTGCTCAATCTTGTCAAAAGCTTTCTCAAAGTCCAGCTTAATAATGACAATCTCTTTCCTAGAGTGATGACAGAGATGAAGATATTCAAAAGCCCAGGCTAAACAATCCTGGATTGTTCTGTTTTTGATAAAACCATACTAGTTCTTGTGCACCAAAGTGATGATCAGCTGCAACCTGTTTGCCAAAAGTTTGGTTATAAGCTTTACTCAAGTATTTAGCAGAGAGATAGGCCTGAACTCATTAACCCTTTTAGCATTTTCCACCTTTGGAATCAGAGTAATGAAGGAGGAGTTTATACTTTGAAGACAGACATTATTATCAAAGAAGTCATTGCAAAGCTTATAAAAGTCCTGCTTGACAATTGGTCAGCAATTCTTCAGAAATTCATTGTTGAAACCATCTGGACCTGGAGAATTGTCATTCGGCAAGGCCCTGACTAAACTGTCAATCTCCTCCTCAGAGAAAGGTTGTTCTAGAAAATCCAGATTCTCATTATGCCGCAGAAAGAAGTTTGGATCTACCGAAAACCCAAAAAAATCTGAAGAACCCAACCTGATTTTAAAATCTTCCCAGAGCAAATTCTCCTTGCTTGTGTGATCACTGACTGAAAAAACAGGACTAGACTCAAGTTCTCTGATTAAGTTCCCTCTGTGCCTAATGGTAGCATTTGCATGAAAGAATCTTGTGCCAGCATCCCCCAATTTTACCCACTTGATGGTGCCTCTTTGCTTCCAGTAAGTTCTTTGCTGCTCAAGCAAAGAGAGGAGGTGGCTTTTCAGGCGATCTTTAAAGTTCCACTCTTCAATGGATAAATCCCTGTAGTCACTAATTACTTCTAGAAATTGCATTACCAATCGGACATTGGAAATGACTGTGGCCAAACCCAATCTTTCAGATTGCCAATCTTTCAATTTCTTCCTAAGAGACTTGAATTTTGCTGTGAGAGCCATTGCAGAATCAGAGGGAGTAGGGGAAGAGCTCCAACTTTCCAAGACAATCTGTTGAAAGTTATCCTGGCATAACCAATAATTCTCAAAACGAAAAATTTTACTTTTAGGAATGGCTGTTGAAATGGAGACCAGACAAGGAGTGTGATCAGAGGGTGTCATGTCCAAAGCTTTTACTGAGGTATTGAGGTAGCAACTGGAGGTGAAGACCAAATCTAACTTTTCCAGCAAAGGGGAAGGCTGCATGTTGGACCAAGTAAATTTTCTCCCCTGTAAGGCAATTTCAATAAGGTCCAGAGCACTGATAGCTTCATTGAAAAGCAACATTTCAGCAAGGCTTCCCCCAGGCTTATTTCTATTTTCCTGCTTTCTCATTAGATTAAAGTCACCAAGAACCATCCAATTGATATCTTCTGACATCTGAATCCCTTTGAGCCAGTTCAAGAAATCAACTTTCCCATCAGGAGTACAAGGGCCATAAACACAAGTCAGAACCCAAATGTCTCCATTGTGACTAGAGGAGAATTCAACTGACAAACAATAGCTGTTACTGAAAATTTTGGTTCCTGTAAATTTTGAGCTTTTCCAAGCCACCAGAATGCCACCTGAGGCCCCCACAGAAGGGAGGAACTCAAAGCAATCAAAGGTACTAGGACAGATATTCCTCAAAAAAGGAAGGTCAAAGGAATCCGTTTTGGTTTCCTGAAAACAAAATATATCACAAGTTGATTGGGTGATTTTGTTCTTGACAGCATCCCATTTCCAACTGGCATTAAGGCCTCTCACATTCCAAGAGAGAACATTCCAACATCTACCCGAGTTCTGATTCATAACTAAAGCAGTGCAAAAGAAACAGGGTGAACACCAGTCCAGCTAGGTCACAAACAGCTACTAAGGAGCTATTACAACAGAAGAAGAAGCTACAAGCCTCAGCAGCGGCTATCTTCAGATCGACTGCCTTCGTGACCAACCTTGGTTCTATCCTTGCAGTCTCCTTGCCCTTCTTCCTCCTCCAAGTTCTTGCTTTTCAGCTTGTGATCAGCAGTCTTCCTCTTCTTTGCAATGGGCTGAGTCTTCTTGGTTTTCTTCAGGGTCTCATCATCAAGAAGTTCAGGATCCATCTCACAGAGCTGCACACCCAAGTTTCTAAGGAGATTAGGTGAAAGGGTTGGAGGAGAAGGGAACAAGCAAAGCACCTTTTGTCCAAACAACCAGAAGGCTTAGATTCATTATATGAAGATTGCAGCCTCAGACTTCTTCTTACCTCAGATACCATCAGGGGAGCCCTTTTGCCTTTTCCAGACGATCTTCTTTTCTTAGTGGTGAGAGTTTATGCCTTTGCAGTGTAAATAAGTTTTATCCCAACAGAACTCATTTCATTCTATAAAACTATTTTCATCTCTATTTTTCATTTAAACTATGCCACATTAGTTTATTTATTAATACCTATGAAACTTATACTGAGACTGATCTAATTATTCTTTTGTCCTCCTCCTCAAGACGACAATAGTAAGCTATCTCTCCATGCTGAGCTGCTCTAGGACCGTGGGACTAATGGGTCCCCAATATTAGCTCTACCACTGGCGGTAAGAAGCAACTCCAATTCAAATTGTAAAGTAAAATTCAGCACGGAGCATACACAACTTGCCAGCAATCATAAGGCCACAAATGTCACATTCCACAAGGCCACAGATGTCACATTTTGCTCCCTTGTGCGCTCATGGACTAGAAACCCCTTCAAGTATGGTATGCCCCTCCGTGTGCCTTCTGCTTGCTCTGCTTGTATAGCTTCAAACACAACAAGAACGGAAGTACCGAATAGACCGTGTAATCGAACAGTCAACCTAAGACGAAAAGATAAGTCAACTCCTTAATTCTGACAGGAAACATTTTTAAAAGGAGATTAAAAGTGGCTTCTAAGTTCTGACAACAACGCAAATCAAAATGTAAAAGTAAATTTTGGACTTGAAACCTCCTGACTATGGTTCATTGTATGATAAATTTCGTTTTGGATGAGATAAATTCAAGTGACAAAAAGAAAATGTGTGCCTGATACAAACAAAAGCTTAATATGTGTCCAGTATAGGCAAATGTGAATGTGCCAAATGCCAATCCTTTATTAAAAGCTAATTAGAACCTTACAATTAGTAGAAACCACACCAAAGCTAATCCGCAATCCAGCGCAACGCAGAAAACATAAAGTGCCACAGCTCTTTTTTTCCTTGAACCTCGAGGTAGACACGACAGGAGATCATCAGCCAAATGCCCAAGATCGAAGTAGCCAACCCATCAATCTCTATCATGCAGACTGATATGTTGTTCTAGTTGCTGCTACCACTGTCATCTTGTTGCACTACTTGTTTTTCACTGGTCTCTTCGTCCTTATCAGTCTGCTCCTCATCTTCCTTATCATGTTTGGAAAAACAAGATGAGGAGTTTGATAGGGAACATGGGGTCACATCACATGAATGTAGAACTAACTGGTACCCTTGTGGGCATTTGATACCTCTAGTTCAGTCTCTCCACCAATAGCTTCGCTTGCCGGCTCCTCTCTAATTTGCCAAAGTTTGAGCCACTCGTGGAATAAACCATTTGTATCTCGATTCCACTCCCTCAAAAACTTGAAAAGAATAAACAAACTGTTTAATTTAATGGACAAGTCTATGCTAAATGGAAGAAAGAAGTATGCATGGCCCCAGCTAGAAGAGAAGTAGAAATGAAATACAAAAATAAGAGTCAAAATGAACTGTTTAATTGAACAACCAAGTAGGAGTGGATGCTAAATGAAATGGACAATGTTATTGTACCATCCTTACTTTTTAGGAGGTAATATCTTAATAAATCTGAATTATTGATTTTTTAGTTTTTTAAATTAATTTAAAAAGGAAAATGTTCTCAAAATCCCTCTAATCATGCAAGGTATGGGTGGGCATGCAGCCTCTTCCTTGTTCTTGCACATAGCTGCACCCTTACTTTTGTACGATTGTCATCACGTCCTTTTTTTTTGTTCCCAAGGCAAAACTAAAATGGTAACTATCACTCTCTTGTCATGATGCGGATAAACTTATCACATTATAAGGTTAAAATTGTACACCAAAGCGAGCTCATGTATAAAGCTTGATGATATACGTGCATAGGGTTTCATATATGTGCATGAAAGTTGGGCATATATAAGTAACAAATGCATCAAAAAATAATTAATTTATTCTAATTAAATTATGTTATGTCCAAAGTTCCAAAAATAAAAAGATCCATCATATCTAATAGATTATGCATGCATCAATTAGATCTAAAAAAATATTTATATCTAAACCTTTACTTATTCCATCTATTACCTCTTAGAAAGTAATAGATGACTCTAGCCATCCAATCTAATCAAATGAACGGCTCACGATTATTTGAGGGTACCATAACAAAGCCCAAATAGAATAAACTAGTATGTGGTAACAACAACTGAGAGGTTGATGGAACCATCAATTCTACTGTTGTGTGACGAGGGAACTTACGGATTCGAAATGATAGCATCTCCCATAAGTACTAGAGAATGTGACAGTGGGATGGTTGGGAATGTTAAGTATATAAAGGCCTAAGGCCCATCTGTTATTAGCCCATGAGGCTCTCTATATATAGTGATCTCCACTAATGGAGTAATCATCTTCTCAATTACCAAAGGTTAGTAACATGGTACCAAAGCAAGGATTAGGGGTTGAATTAGGGCTAATCTAATCCCTAATCACCCGAGATCCATTTTTTTTCGGGCCCATCGGCGGCTTCATCTGCGCGGGTTTCACCCGCGTGACTTCATCCGCACCCCGCGCGGGCCATCGGTGGCTTCATACGCCGCGACTTCTTCTCCCGCGCGCGTGAGAGATCTCCGTCCGCCAGACGTCCCTGTTTCCTCTGCTGTCCGCGCGAGGGAGCAGACGTCCACCCGTCTTCGCTCGTCACACGCGCGTCCATCCATCCAGTGCGAGGGATCTTCCCGCGCACGGCTTCTTCATCACGCGCGGGCCTCTTTCATCCTGCTCGGCAGTCCACCCGCACTTGTTCCTGTGCGCTGCTGTGCGCATAGTAGTTCTGTCCGTGGTGCTTCTTGGTGCTTCCTGCAGTTCTGCTCGTAGCAGTGGTAACCTTTTTTTCTCACCGTTGGTCAATATTACTCTTGATGGTCAAAATTACCCAGAGTGGGCATTTTGTGTTGAAACTGCTTTAAGGGGTCATGGCTTCCTTTTTCATCTCACTGAGGATCCTCCTGCGCTTCTGCAAGATCAGAGTAATGCTGCTGCTGTGAAAACTTGGCAGATTAATGATGGCAAGGTCATGGCTGCCATGGTCAACAGTACTACGCAATCTATGATTATGAGTCTGTCCAAGTGTAAAACAGCCAAGACTATTTGGTCACTGTTGAAGGAACGCTATGTTCAAGAAAGTGGTGCTCTTTTGCACACTCTTATGCAGCAAACTCATGTTATTGAGCAGCAAGACATGTCTGTTGATGAGTACTACTCAACTTTTGTTCGTCTGATGGCATCTTTGACATCTATGGTGCTTGCATGTACAACTGGTGATTGTCCAGCCCACAAGTTTATTGAAAAATTTCTCACTTATCGTTTCGTCATGGGTGTAAGAGCTGAATTTGATTCCATACGTACTCGGTTGCTTCATGATTCTTCCACTCTAACCATGACAAAGGCCATGTCAGATTTGCTTGCTAAAGAGACACGCCTTCGGTCTATGACCTCTTCCATGTCTGTGTCACATAGTGTGTTGGCTGCTTCTCATCAGAAGTTTAGTACACCGAAGGGTGCTACTCAGGAGACTTGTCTGCATTGTGGTAAGACCGGTCATACCCCAAATAATTGTTTCTTGCAACATCATGAGAAATTGGCTAAATTCCGTGCCCGTCGCATTGCTCGCACCAATAGGGGTCGTGGTCCAGTTTCCACCCCAAGAGGATCTGTGTTAGTTGCTACTACTGGTTCTTCATCTTCGTCATGGGTGCTTGATTCCGGGGCTTCTTTCCATGTGACATCAGATCAGTCCCAACTTGTTGCCTGCAAGCCTGTTGCTGATGATGTCTCTGTTCAGACGGCTGATGGTACATCCTGTCATATCACTCATCAGGGATTTGTTTCAAATTCTTATTTCTCTGTGCCTGATGTCTCCTTTGTACCTCAGTTGCCTATAGACCTTCTTTCTGTTGGTCAACTTGCTGACCATAATTGTTTTGTTGGATTTCATGACTCGTCTTGTTTTATTCAGGATCGTCGAACCGAGACTGTACTTGGGGCTGTCCATCGCCGTAGCGGCTCACCTAGCCTCTACGTTCTCGACACCTTGCATCTTCCTCAAATCTCCACTCATGTGTCATCAGTCGCTTTGTCACCATCCACCTCGTCCTTTGCCAAGTGGCATCATCGTCTTGGTCATTTGTGTGGGTCTCGTTTGTCTACTTTAATAAATAAAGGTTGTTTAGGTCCCACATCTATCGAGTCTAGTTTTCATTGTAAAGGTTGTAACCTTGGGAAACAGATACAACTTCCATATTCTAGTAGTGCTTCTCATGCTGCTAAACCTTTTGATCTTATTCATTCTGATGTATGGGGCCCTGCACCTTTTGCTACAAAGGATGGTCATAAATATTATGTTATTTTTATTGATGATTATTCTCGATATACCTGGATTTACTTCATGAAACATCGGTCTCAATTGTGCTCTATTTACCAAACTTTTACACGCAAGTTCACACTCAGTTTTCTTGCCCGATTCGAGTTTTTCGTTCTGATTCTGGTGGGGAGTATTTATCCACTTCCTTTCGTCCGTTTCTGGACTCTGAGGGTACCCTTGCTCAACTTTCGTGTCCTGGTGCTCATGCAGAGAACGGGGTTGGTGAACGCAAACACCATCATCTGATAGAAACAGCTCGTACACTTTTGATTGCTTCTTTTGTTCCTTCACATTTTTGGGGTGAGGCTGTTTCGACGTTGGTGTATCTTATTAATAGACAACCATCATCCAAATTGGCTGGCAAGTGTCCTGGTGAAGTTCTTTTTGGGACTCCTGCTCGCTATGAACATCTTTGAGTTTTTGGATGTCTATGCTATGTTTTGCTTGCCCCTCGTGAGTGAACAAAGTTGACTGCTCAGTCGGTTGAGTGTGTTTTCCTAAGATATAGTCCTGAGCACAAGGGTTCTCGTTGTTATGATCCTTCTTCTCCGCAGCATTCATATTTCCGGTGATGTCACCTTTGTTGAGGATCGTCCTTTCTTTTATAACTCTTCTATAAAGTCTTCATATGCTCCTACAGAGTCCACATCCTTTATGAGCCTTCCTCCTATTTCAATCAGTGAAGATGCACCTCCACACCCACTCACTCCTGTTACATTAGACAACCTTGATTCACCTCCTCCCGTTGATAATCAGCCACTCAACCTTCCTGCATCTCCATCACGCCACCCACCAATTACAAAGGTCTACACTCGTCGTCCTAAACATCCTATTCCTTCTCCCTTGGCCAGTCCTGATGCTCCCGATGTTGCTGATCCTACTAATTTAAATGAGTCATGTGATATTTCTGATGAGACACATTTTCATCCACGATATAATCTACGGAGTCGTGCTACTATTGAGCCTCCTGATAAGTTGGGATTTCCATGTGTGAATGCTGTTGTTGATGAACCATCTACTTACCAGGAAGCTTCTATTATTCCAGAATGGCAGCTTGTTATGTCCGAGGAACTTGCTGCTCTTGATCGTCAGTGCACCTGGGAGCTAGTTCCATTACCTTCACATGATGTATCGATCACTAGTAAGTGGGTTTTCAAGATGAAGACCAAATCAGATGGTTCTATTGAAAGATATAAAGCTCGTCTTGTTGCACGAGGATTTCAGTAGACTCCAGGATTGGATTATGAAGAGACATTTTCCCCTGTTGCTCACATGACGACTATTCATACTTTACTTGCAGTGGCTGCTTCATCTTCTTGGACCATATCTCAGACGAATGTTAAAAACGCTTTCCTTCATGGTGATTTGAATGAAGAAGTTTATATGCATCTACCTCCAGGGGTTGCTGCTCCTTCAGGTTATGTTTGTCGGCTTCGCCATGCTTTATATGGTCTTAAACAGGCTCCTCGTGCTTGGTTTGACCGTTTTGTATCTATGATAAAGGCTGCTGGTTTCACACCTAGTGATCATGATCCTGCTCTATTTATTCATCTCTCACCACGTGGTCGTACTTTACTTCTTCTATATGTTGATGATATGTTGATTACGGGTGATGATGTGGAACACATATCTCTTGTAAAACAGTAGCTTGGGAACACTTTCAAATGTCTGATTTAGGTTCTCTAAGTTATTTCTTAGACATTGAGGTTAAGCAGTATGTCAATGGATACTACATTTCTCAGACCAAGTACATACAAGATCTTATTACTCATTCTGGTATCACAGACAATCGGACGGCTGCCACACCCATGGATCTTCACTTGCAGCCTCGACCTACTGATGGTATACCTCATGCAGATCCTTCTCGATATAGACACATTGTGGGCAGCCTAGTTTATCTCACTGTTACCAGACCCGATATTGCTCATGCAGTCCATATTTTGAGCCAGTTTGTATGTGCTCCTACTTCCGTTCACTTTGGACATTTACTGCGTGTGCTGCGATACTTAAGCGGGACATCATCTCGATGCCTATTTTATGCTCATAATAGTCCACTTCAGCTCCATGCTTACTCAGACGCCACTTGGGCGAGTGATCCAACGGATCGACGTTCGATCACAGGATATTATATTCTTCTTGGCTCTTCTTCTATTGCATGGAAGTCCAAGAAGCATGCAGCTGTATCACGCTCTAGTACAGAGGCAGAACTTCGAGCACTTGCCACTACTACTTCAGAGATTGTATGGCTTTGATGGTGGTTGGCTAATTTTGGGATTTCTTGTGATGTACCCACACCTCTTCTCTGTGACAATACATGAGCTATACAAATTTCCAATGATCGTGTGAAGCATGAACTTACTAAGCATATTGGTGTCCATGCTTTCTTTACTCGGTCTCATTGTCATCAGAAAACCATTGCTCTTCAATATGTGCCTTCCAAGGTGCAGTTGACTGATTTCTTCACTAAAGCGTAGACTCGAGAGCAACATCGGCTTCACTTGATCAAACTCAGTGCTTCAGATCCTCCACTTCCACCTTGAGTTTGAAGCGGGGTGTTAAGTATATAAAGGCCTAAGGCCCATCTGTTATTAGCACATGAGGCTCTCTATATATAGTGATCTCCACTAATGGAGTAATCATCTTCTCAATTACCAAAGGTTAGTAACAGGGAAGTGTCTTGATGGCAGCGTTAATGGCTCTTGAAACGCAGCTAATGGCATTACCATTGTTGTCTTCCATGCCATACCACCTGCGACGACTTATGATGATTTCTACCTTGCTGAGAGAAGAGAGGTGTTGGATGCCCAAACTAGATGGAGCACCATTCAGGCACTCCAACTCATGCTCTCTGAAATTAAGCCTCACGTGCCCAAGCTTTCGCATTGATCCCGCTTCAAACTCCAGCGAGGTCCCACAAGCAGCGATACGTAGGGAGAAATATTTTAGACTTCTGAATCCCTTGTTGCCATGGACTACGTTCCTTCCATTGGTGCCCCCCCAAAGTGACTAGTTTGAGAAAAAGCAAACTGGGTATTTCTCCAAGTATCTCAACATCTTCTGGTCTCAAACAGAAGATATATAGTTTTAGCACACTGATATTTCCATGTGAACCCATCCAATTTGGTACCTTATAGATGCCAGATCTTCTTATGCAGAGCCTAAGGAGGCTACAGGAAGCAGAAGGGTACCAAGAATCTAGTGACAATGGGCACACCACAATTTTAGAGTTGTCACAGATATATAGATTATGGAGGTTGCATGAAGATAATAAATTTCCCACATAATTGTGAATGCCCTCGGCTTGTCTTATTCCTTCCGAGACGTCAGGTAAATTAAAATCCAATAATATTTCTAATGTTCTCAGTTTTGTTAGTTTACTGAACTCTTGTAGGGATTGCCCTTGTTCATAGGAAACAACAACATACTGCCTCAGCTCTTCCAAGCTAAGCATATGCCCGATGATTCCATCTGGAAATCTAACATTTGAATCAACATATAAACGTGCCAATTGTTGAAGGTTTTTGATAGTTCGTGGTAGTTCTTCGATACTGGTGCCTCGCACATCCAACATATGTAGATATTGTAGTTCACCAATATTCTCTGGTAGCCTAGTTATTAAATGTGAGTCAAGACGCAAGTACTTAAGATTAAACAACTTCCCAATACTTGCAAGATGATGGTCTTTCATGCCTGTGCATTCTCCTGGGTTCAACACACGAAGACCAGTGGAAGGCAACAAAGAGATTTTCACAGGCTGTCCAAATATCGTAATTGATCGAACCTGCGACAATAAATGGCCTGCCCATAAAGTAACATTTTCTTCATTGTGGTTGCTGACACAAAGCCTGCGAACCTTGTATTCTGAAGAATATACAGGCTCTGGAGCATCTAATGAAGTTACAAAATTCTCTTCAGCGGCCTTGCATTTGATGTAAATGTCATGCACTCGACATGCCATTGCCTGACCATACTTTACTTTAACAGGTTGGATCATGCTTCTATTGATCAAATCATTGAAGTGACTCTCACCAATTTCATATTTAGTTTGACCTTCTTCCTCATGAATGAACCCTTCCTCATTCCACCTATTGATCAAACATTGTTTCTCAATCTCATAATCTTCTGGGTACACACTCAAGTACAACAAACAAGTTCTTAGATGGTGAGGAATATCATAGTAACTCAGAGATAAGATACTGGTCTTTGTCTTAGCATCAGGTTTCTTTGCAAGTGCAGAACCAATAGCATTTAGTACCCTATCCCATTCTGCTTTTGCAAACTCATTGAATAAAATGCCAGATACAGTAACAATTGCCAATGGTAGACCACCACATTTTCTCAATATTTTGTCAGGAACATCTTCCAAATGAGGATAACATGAATTCTCGGAGCCAAATGCTCTTCTGAAGAACAACCTTTTGGAGTCTGCAAAACTAAGAGCCTCCATTTCATGAACTTGAGAAGAACAACATTTTGCAACTGTAACACTACGTGTCATTGTGATTATTCTGCTCCAACGATCATTATCCGGTAATGCAAGATTGATAAATCTCCAATCTTCTGTGTTCCATACATCATCAATCACGACAATGTACCTGCCACACATTATTTTAACAATGATGCGATCAGTGATCAAAGACCAACGTTAAAATTGTATGCATTGGTAACATCAATAGAGATGGTACTCTTGCACATCATAAAAAAGTGACAATTAATGCGTGCCATAAAATATTTTTTAAAAACTACCAGCAATATATATATGAATTCCTATATCATCTATGAAATGTATTAAAACTAGAAATGGTGATGAAACTGCCCAGACCTCTACTGGTCTACTATTTGGACAGACAAAACTGCTAACATTTGTTTAATTTGGCCATACTATTAATTCCTTCTTTGTAATTCAAAGTGGAAGAGCTAGTGTAAATATAGAGCCTCAAAATCTGGACTTTGGAACATAAAGACTGACCCTAACTCTGGGATATACAAGCAAAAAATAAAATTGTATTTGACAAACTGAGTACAGCGATGAAGGTTTATGTGACATGATATGTTGAATATGAATATTTTCTTTGTTCCACCTTTATGTGAAATGTGTAAAGTTATAACAGTGCTGTGACTATTCTTGGTTGTTGTACACAATCTGAACATAACCTGGAAACGTAGATGATTGGGGTTACCTTTTATCATGGAGGTGTTTTCTGAGTTTATCGATGAGCTGCTGCTCATCATGATCCTGTGTGTTAATACGAGTGCACTCGACTCCATCAGCAATGTGTATTAGAATCTTTCTGATATCAGGAGTTCGAGAAACTGACACAAAGGCTGCACATTTGAACTGGCCTTTAATGGTGTCATAGACTTGCTTTGCAAGAGTAGTCTTACCAAGACCTCCACAACCATAAATTGAGACCACTTTAAGTTTAGTGGATGACCCATTCATCTCCATGGTTAACAACTCAATGATATGCTTCTTAGGGGCATCGATGCCCACAAGTTTATCAATATCCTCATAGAGGGCCTGCAGTCAGGGGATCAACAAAAGAACTGCTAGATTTGTTTTTTTAGTTGGGCCAGATCATACCTCTTGTGTCTCTGGTTTGCCTCTATAACAGACGCCTTTATCTACTACTCCTATATTGCAAAGACCCACTCAGAGGGTTCCCTCCAATCAGGTTAGAGTATTTGCTAAAAGTGATGTCATCTTACATCAGGTGATGTCATCAGCCCACTAACCCTCATTTATCTCCCCACTAGCTATTTTATTTTAAAATAGGAAAAAAGCCATAACACCTAAAGCAAGTATCATAATTAATATCCAATTGCACCATGGTGTTCCTCGCAAGAAACTCTTCAAAACAAGACCCCACATGGATATATTTCGATAACTCTCTCGTGCGTCTCCATGGGCGAAACCAGTGTTTCTGAGCAAAAACGTGATTTTCCGAGGTCCTCCGAAACACCTCAAGGAACCATAAACAAAACTATCAGAACTCTTGGGAGGGGAGATGCCCCTCGGGTATATTATGGGAATAGGGTTCGTTTGACTGAAACCTCGGGGGAAATGCTTAAAAAACACTAAGGTTTACGAGGACCCTCTAACTAGGCTCCACCGAAAGCCGGTCACTTCCCCGGCCGTCGTAGTTGGCCCGTGGCCCGCCGTGGCTTTGGAATACCCGAAACCAATGTTTCTAATAAAAACGTGGCAATACTGCATGAATGATCCATACATAAAATTTTTAGAACTTCTGGTAGAGGAGATGCCCCTCCGGTATATATATTAGGAGGAGAGGGTTCGGTTGAGACGTCGGGTCAAATGCTTCGAAACCACTAAGGTTTACGATGACCATCTAACGAGGCTACACCAAAGATCGGTCACTCCCCCAGCCGCCGTGGTTGACCCATGGTCCACCATGGCTCTGGAATACCCGCAGCAAGGCGCGGGGTATCCACCTAGTTTATTGAATCTGGCTGGCAATGTCATGGCGTGGTTTCAGATTCTTCAGCTTGCGGAAGAACCCCTTGATGAAGCCCGAATGTCCATCACGCTCGTGGTCAACACGAAGCATGAATGCATCAGTCTTCCAAGTCATAGGCCAGCTCCCGTAGCTTGTCCCTCCATTCCCTCGTCTCAGGGTCGAGCTGCTCTGCATCGGAAAGCATCTGGAGCGTGGCACTCATGGCACTCAGCTCATCTCTTAAAAACTTGATCTGCTTGCGGACATCTTTGAGCTTGAAGTACTCTTCTTCCAGCAGCTTGGTGAGCTTGGACAGGAGAGGTTTCATCACCCCCGTGGTAACACCCACAAGAGTGAGGTGTAGCCATTTTCGCTCATCTGTGAGCTATGTGCAATGAGTAGTTTTGTGGGAAGACGAGGTTGATTGCAGTTCATGTATATGGTACTATCATGGCTTGTTACTAGTATTCAATGAAGAGAAATCATTCTGTCATCAGTGGCCAGTGGGTTAATCATTTTGTGCCCTTGTGATACACGAATAAGAGTTGAGAGTTGACACACGCTAGTTTTTAAAACGCTGGCTATCTGCAGCATGGAATCCTTTTCCAACTAACGTGACTCGGAAACTTGTTTGAAGCCCATCATACTAGTCGAGCAAAGAGGCATGTGATGTGCAAATTAAATTTAATGTAGCCAGGATCAGCACCTGATCCTTGCATCAATATTTAAGATCAGCCTCGCTGTCCAAGTAATGGCACAGTGTGTCAATCTGGCAGTCAGACAAACTCCGTTTAATTAGTGAAAGATACTAGCATTGCACAGCTGTTACTCCAGGTCTGCAACTCTGCATGCCTCTCCCTGTAACACTCTATTTTTATGAAACTAATATTTTATTAGGAGTAGAAAATTTGGGCAGCAACTTATCTAAAAACGCAGCAAGAACAAAGATCACATGTCTCAAGCATAATTAAAAGAAGCATCAACAAATATAGATAAACTAATCAAACACCAACTCCATGAGGCACACCACACAATTATAACATCTCAGCTAACACAATTATACTTTAACTTAGACAAAGTGCCATATTGCAAACTGAATTCTTAAAACATGAACATTTATTCTGGTGATGAAGAAGTAACTAAGTCCCACACCCATCATGCTTGACAAAAAGATTAAACACCAGTAAAGAATTAGAGGGTGAAACAACCTCGACAAGCAACAACCATGAAAAGTGGCGGATCCAGAAACGCCCTGCGCCCCGGGCTAACTAATACAATGCTACAAATCTTACTAGACGTTCAAAGAAGACAAATAACGATATTGATTCAAAGAGCTTAAATAATACACAGAACATTGAGGCTATAAAAGTACCAAATGAAAAGTCTTACAGACAAAAAAAAACATATATGTCTTTGTGATTTCACACCTGACATCCTCAATACTACATAATTTTTTGAAAAAATGTCATTTTTTTTCAAAAAGCAAGATAACATTGTGTATTGAAATGGACTAAGAGCATCTCCAACACACTCTCTATATCCTTCCTAAATGTTAGCAATAGAGATTTTGGTAAAAAACTATCCTCCAACCGCTTATCTAAATGGTCATCTAAATATAGCCATCCTCTATTTCGGATTTTTCGCAAGCCAAATATAGAAGACGAGAATGACTCTATAGAATGTGCACGAGATATAGAAAAGCTGTTGGAAAGTGAAAAGATATATAAAGCGTTTTTTATACAAATGACTCTCTAAATGGTAATTTAGAGAGTGAAATTTAGAAAGACTCTTAGATATGAACATAATGGAAATATCTATTATGGATCTAGAGAGTTGAGTAGGGAGTAGCGACTTTTGTTTGCAGCGGAGTGGGGGCGCTCGTGCACCAACCGGGACTGCGGTGGCTACTGACAGTCACCAGCGGCGGGCAGGACTGCGGCCGGCGGTGCAGCCGCGCAGGTTGGGTCGCGGCTAGTGGTGGAGCCAGGATTCCAAACTTAGGTATTCCTACCTTCACGTTAACAAAAAAATAGCTTTTTTTAGAACAAAACGAGTGAAAATACATAAAATATAATGAATCTAGACCGAGAGATTATTTTTTTACTATTTTAGACTATAATGAGCGACACACTATAAAATATGACATTATACGTATACATATATATACATATATACATAGAAGTGTACCAAAATAGTTGGGTATTCCCGGGAATACAGGGAATACCCTTTGGATCCGCCCATGGTCGCGACCGGCTGGTGGCGGGGGCATGCCGCATGTGCCAGGACGCGGGAGCCGGATGCCGAGCGGACAGCATGTAACACCCTAAATTCTTGCATTTTTCAAAATAGCTCAAAAGTAAATTGAAATGCATTTGTGTAGACATTATGACATAGGGAAATTAATTAAAGGTTTCATAAAATAAAAATGAGCATCACAATAGAAACAATGCTGTTGCATTCATGCTGATGCATTTTACTTTGTGTTGTTTGTCTTTCTTTCAAAATTCAATTTGGGTTTCAAAAGTGCATTTGGTTTTTGTTTGGAAAATTGAAAAGAAAATTGGAAAAAAAAACATTTTTCCCTCTCTCTTTCTTCTCTGGCCCGAGGCCTTTCCTCCCCCCAAGCCCAGCAGACTCCCCCCCCCCACTCTCTCGGTTTGGGCCAGCCCACCTCGCCCTCACGCGTGGACAAGCCCAGCTCTCCCCCTCTCCCTCTCTCTCTCGATGCTGACAAGCGGACCCCACATGGCAGATCTCTCTCCCTCCTCTTTCCTTTCCTTTCTCCCTCTTTCCCTGTTCTCCCGCGCCGATGCTCTCTCGGTCGATCCCGAATCGGAGCAGGGAAATCTTCCCTTCCCCGCGGCACACCGAACCACGCGCCGCCCTCCAGTTCCCTTTTCTTCCTTTCCCCTCCCTCCTTTCCCTTTCCTTTCTGCTCGCCGCAAGTTTCCCTTCCGCCGAGCACGAAACGGAGAGGATTGATCCGCCCTTCCTTAATTCGTCGCGCTCGGGGCTATATAAGGCCATGTAATGCACCCTGCCGCCTCACATCGCCACCCCGGAGCTCCGCAGAACCACCCAGCGCCGCCGCGACCTTGTCCAGCGCCGTCGCCGTCGCTCCTCCGCTGCCGAGGCACTCCGCACCGTTCTGACCACTTCCGAGCCACGCACCGTGGTAAACCCAGTTCCTCGAACCCGCTAAACCCCTCTTCCCTCTCTGTCTCGTCCGAGTGGGCCCTGTCTGCCGTCGCCGTCGTTGCAGAGCCGCCGCGCCGCGTGGTCACCTCGCCCCCGCGTTCAATCGACTCAACCGAGTGCCCCAGTGCCCTCGCCGTGTCTCCCTCTCTCTCCCAGACCTGTTCGCGTTGAGTTTGATGCACCGAATCACCAGATCGACTTGCGCCGCCGCTGTCCGGCCATGGTGCCGCCGCCTGCCTCGCCACCGGCTGCCGAGCGCCACCCCCGTCCCCTCTGTTCTAATCACCCCCGTCCGTTTCGAATCGGACGAACCACAGAGCCGCATACCCCTTTGGCTGGCGACTTTGCAGAAGAGTCCCTGATCTTTTTAAAGTCTGAACCCGCCGTCCCTTGGCGTAAACTGAGACCCCGTCTTCTCTGCTGAAAGGCGTACTTCCTTCTCGGTTTTGTTTTATTTCAAAAATAAAAAGAAAATTCTATTTACAGTTTTGCCACTCTATTTCCAATGCTTATAAATTGCTCGTTTTAATTCCAAATCGATCCGTTCAAGTTGCGTTAGATCTGTAATTTTATGCTCTATCCAGTAGTATAGATTTCATCTATGTTAATTACTTTTGAAAATCAAAGAAAATTAATCTAGTAATGCTTTAATCTTGCCCTTGTCAAAATCCCGTTTAATTCATGATGTTCTAAATAAAATCATATGCATGTGTCTAATATTGTCACCATAGGGTTTACCTAGATTTGATGACCTTGATCCTTGAAATCCTATGGGTTACTTTTGCATATGGGTAGTTATTGCTAGTGCTCCTCTTTAATAAGCATGATCCTTTAATCTTGATTAATGACTACATGAGATGATAAAGTAAAACTTGACTTTTTAGCAACATGGACTTAGGACCCTATCTGTCAGCAAAAGCTAGGACATACAGTACAACCATGAGGGCTATATGGCTCTGGCTTTAGTTCAGTATCAGGGTCACTCTCTCGCATGTGGCAGTTCACGAAAGTTGTCATTGCCGAGCGGTTGCGGTAGCGGCTGGAGTGGGGACTGCTGCGTGTGTGTACCATCCCGGGGCTCCTATATACCCCTTGCCCGTGGATCCGTACTGTCTGTGATATGTCAGGGAACCCCTTTGAAAGACTTCATAGTGTTCCCTGCCCGCTCACCTCGGTAGTGTTAAGGGAGTCATGATCCCGGGGCATTTGGGCAAACACGACTCATGGGTAAAGTGTACAAACTCTGCAGAGTGTTAAAAACTGGTATATCAGCCGTGCTCACGGACACGAGCGGCCCGAAAAACTCACATAACTCTTTGGTTACTTGATGTTTACCTTTATGAATCATTTTATCATGGAATTATGTTACTTGTTCATTTGTTCACTTGATCATGCAAATTAACTTGGGCACTTAAGCATAACTTTGATCTACCACTTATAAAGTTTTGTTACAAATTAAAATGCTTATCGCAGTAAACCAGTGTCATACTTTTTGAGCCTCATGAACCCCATGTATACTTGTTGAGTACGAAAGTACTTACTCTTATTCTTTTCTTTTCAATATTTGGATAAAAATCCCGGATGGGTACCAGACTATCAGAGTTATGAGGAGTATCCGGAGGACTTCTAGGTTTGGGGTCAACCAGTTGACGTCCCTGTGCTTTGGAGCTTCGCGAGAGTTATCTTATATTTCCGCTGTTATGTAATAGACATTATTTAAATACTTGTTCGATATGTAATAAACACTTGTGATGATATAATTTTGATAATTTGTCGGTTTATGTGTGTGACTGATCCCTGGGCACACATAAGATTATTGCATCCCGTTTTGTCTTTAAAACTAGGTGTGACAGATTGGTATCAAAGCCGTGTTGACTGTAGGACGCAAACCTAGATAGAATTGATTCTTAGGAATGCTCTTTTCATGATTTTATACCTTGTTATTATTTGTTAAAACTATTACTCATCTCAAAAATTATATTATCTTGATTCTAACTTAGTCCTCGTCTTTGCTTTTCTATAGATGGCCCGCAACAAGCAGACTGCTCGCAAGTCCACTCGTCCCCCGCCGAAGTACGTGCCAATGGAGCCCCGCGAGGAGGAAGAAGAAGAACCCTAAGAAGAGAGTTCTGAGGACAGTCGCTCTAGGACTCCCTCTGATGAGAATAGCCGCTCCAAGACTCCGTCTGGTGGTTCCAAAGCTGGTGAAGAACGCTTGGGATGGACCAAGCACTTCCACTTCAAGGAGGGAGACGATGAGGACTACTATCATGGATTGTTGAAGTGGACTTTGGAGAACCACTACTCCGACTGGAAGTCTGAGGTGAAGTACATGTGCTATGAGAACAAGCACTTCCAGGATCCCTCCTTCTGGAAGTGTACCCTCTACGTCTGCATCCGGAAGGACGCCAGCCAGTCATGGCAAGTGGAGGCCGTCTATGTACCCTGTGCTTTGGAGCTTCGTGAGAGTTATCTTATATTTCCGCTGTTATGTAATAGACATTATTTAAATACTTGTTCGATATGTAATAAACACTTGTGATGATACAATTTTGATAATTTGTCGGTTTATGTGTGTGACCGATCCTTGGGCACACATAAGATTATTGCATCTAGTTTTGTCTTTAAAACTGGGTGTGACACAACACATGAGGAGGAGGAGGGCGGAGGTGGAGGCGCAGAGCGATCGCGGTCTCCGCGTCGAGCCGGAGAGCAGAGATGTCGAGTCGGGCTGTTGCACACGCGCTTGCGGCCAGGGCTAGGATCGGAGCCCGTCGGGGTGGGCTATTGGGATGGCTTGCCCATTTTTTTAAGAGTTTTTTTGGATTGAAGCCATTACAATTCTTCAACTTTGTAAATATGTCATTACAATTCTTGTTCTACTTGAAACTTGTCATTTTCTACGTCTCTTGGGTGTACGCGGCCACTGTCATCAGTTCATATATCCGTACGCATCTTCGGCATGGACCAAAACGCCCTCAGCTGCTTCTCCCCGTCCAGTCACTGACGTTTGGGCGGTTCATCTTCAACCTCCGGCAGCCTTCCTCCACCGTTCAACGAGCGAGCCAGCCACTGCTGCACCGCCCCGCAGGCTCACGAGCGGGCAGAGCCGCAACCACGTGCAGCAGCAGCCGCCGCCCCGCCGCAGCCACGCGGGCGCGCCGCGTCTCCGCAGCCCCACCGCAGGCACGCGCCGCCATCACGCGAGCACGCCGCTCCACAGCAGCCCCGCGTGCATGCGAGCATGCCGCGCCGCTGCAGCCACGCGCCCAGTGGCGGAGGACAAATAATAATCAAGGTGTGGCAGAAAGTTAACAGAGGTTGATTTATAGCATATACATTAAGAAAAACCACATGATATAACTAGGATAAAGAAGAGTGAAACAAACTTGAGGTAGGGCAGGTGCCACACCTAGCCCTACCGAGCCCTCCGCCACTGCACGCGCCATAGCAGCAGCAGCTGCCCCGCACCTTCGCCCCTTGCGCGTGCACACCGCGCCTCCGCTGCCCGCGAAAATTCTCCCGTGCGCGCGGGCGCGCCGCTCCGCAGCAGCCCCGCGTGCGCGCCTGGTCGTCGCGCTGCCGCAGCTGCTGCCCTGCAGCTTCGCCCTGTGTGTGCGCGCGCACCGTGCCTCCGCTGCCCGCCGCAACTTAGCCACGTGTGCACGCAGGTGCGCTGCGCCTCTGCTGCTGCGCCGGCGTGCCGCACCACTGCAGCCACCCGCTGCTCCGCTGCTCGTTGAATGGTGGAGGATGGAAGGCTGCCAGAGGTTGAAGATGAACCTGACTTGTGGGGCCCACACGACAGTGACCGGAGGGAGAGAAGCAGCTGGGGGGCGTTTTGGTCCATACCGAAGATGCGTACAGCTATACGGACTGACAGTGGTCCCGTATACCCAAGAGATGTAGAAAATGGCAAGTATCAAGTCGAACAAAAATTGTAATGACAAGTTTCAGAATAGGTGAATTGTAATGACATATTTCCAAAGTTGAAGACTTGTAATGACTTCAATCCAAAAAACTCTTTTTTTTATGCTTCTGTGGTTCCTGCAGCTCGGGTAACCCGAGGCCCAAGTCGACCCCTGGGTATGAATATAAACATATATCTCACAATTGTTGAATTATTAAGTTTAAAAATCATACAAACATACATAATGATAAGAAAAGTATACGAACATATAAATTATGTAACTTCATAATGTAGCGACTTTCCAAGCATTATCATAGGACTAGAGTATCACAATTTCCAAGGTATTCATATTCTCCAAAACATGGAGTAAATGATGTATGCATGCTATGATGTAACTCCATTGAAAGTTTTTCGTTGCCAACTACTATGCAACCTCATGTACCGATTACCGATACCAGTCACAACAGAATAACGGTGACAATCCTTAATTTCCGTATGAAATGCACATATATGCATATGAATGGTACATGAATATATAACTTCAAATTCCATAAAGAGCATCAGCCCACAACGACCATTAAGAGGCCGCCATTTTAATGAATAAATAAATACATAAGCAAGGTATAATTTAGGCAAACACAACAATGATCCACTTTATTGCTCTTAGTTTCTTTACTTAAATTTAATAATATTAATCTAATATCCAAAAGTACCTTACCGGATTCCTGCAGATGAAGAAGCGACTTGGGTTGACTTATACAATGTTATGTATCGAGAAAGGACACTTTTTTAGGTCAAGAAATTCGTTGCGAGATTGTGCTCCATTATATCCAAAGAGGATGTTGAAAGGTCCTAGATAGATAGAGGGGGGGTGAATAGCCTAATAAAAATTCTACAAATCACTAGAACAAAAGGTTAGATAACACTTAAGCGAAGCTTTTTGCTCTAGCTCTATTTTGGGTGCAAAGCCACCTATCCAATACAATTCTAGTTAGTTAAGTGTCTATCAATCAATAGCAAGAACCTAAGGCACTTAACACAAGCTAGCAAGAACCTAAGGCACTTAACACAAGCTAGCAAGAACAACTAACAAAGAGGCTAACTAGCAAGCTAACTAGACAAGATAGAAAGAATAAATACAAGAGAGGAGGTGATTGCTTATACCGATGCCTTGTATAGAGAATACACCAATGAAGAGTCAATCACAATGTGAATATCAAGAGTAGCCGAGAGACACGATGAACACAATGATTTTTCTCCCAAGTTCACTTGGTTGCCACGAAGTTAGTCCCCGCTGTGTCGACTACTCAAGTGGTGATTCGGTGGCTAATAGGTCATGACAAGCCTAGCCCACTAACTCAGGCGCCACAAGAATCCACCCAAATGAGAGTAACACAATGACACGAGCAGTCCACTAGAGTTACCCTTTGGCAAACATCCGCCGAGGTGGTACAAGCCCCTCACAAGTCGTCGAAACCGGCCGCAAACAATCACCAATTGTGCCGAAGCTTCCTCAATCGCCCAAGCCGTCTAGGTGTTAGAAAACACCAAGAATAACAAGAAACTTCGCGGCGATGACGATGACCAAGTGCCACTAAGATGCAATGCAATGATCAAAGCACTTGGATCACTCAAACTCTCACAAGTATGCAATTAGAGTGAAGAGAATGAGTTGGGGGCTATCTCAAGCAAGCACAAATGTCTCAAGTGAATAGAAGGTGCAAGAGTGTGCTCCTTGAGCCGGCCAAAACACTTATATAGCTTTCACCACCGAGCTAGCCGTTTTGCCCCTTTTTCTCAGCTCACTGCGCCAGTCCGGACGCAAGTTGTATAGGCGGTCCGGACCATTGCGCATGAGTCCGGACCCTCTGTCATTTTGAATTCGCCCGTTGGCGCCCCTTTTCTAAGCAGACACGTCACCTCCGGACGCGTGAAACAGTAGCGTCCGGACTCTATATTTCCCACGTCCAGATCCTACGCAGAGAGAAACCAGAGAGCAGCTTTCATCCGGACGCGAGTCCGGAGTCCACGTCCGGACCTTCTTTAGGGTCTGGACCTCCTGTCCAGAGAAGCCGAGGGTTAGGGTATGCCACCGGACGCAAGAGCGTTAGTCTGGACCGAGCATCCCTTGCGTCCGGACCTTGCGTCCAGAACCCTTCTGATTGTCCAAACGAGTTGCTTCTTCTTCTCCAAGTCTTCAAGTGCTAAGACCTTTTGATCCATACACTTGGTTCCCTGTGTTAGCCTTTTACAATATATTTCTTGGAATTAATTTTGTTTGTGTCACTTAGGTTCATTTTAAATGAATGCAATGCAAACCTAGTGGCACATGATAACCGCAATCGATACGAAATTTCCCTTCTTGATAGTACGGCTATCTATCCTAAATGTGATCACACTCTCTATAGTGTCTTGATCACTAAACCAAAAATGGCCCTATGATATACCTTTGCCTTGAGCCCATTTTTGTTTTTCTCTTTCTTCTTTTCCTTAGTCCATGGAGCACTTGATCCATCATGGTCATCCATCTAGCTCCATAGATCAAGGTGAGCCACCCTATCTTGATCATACACTTAGTACAAGGGTTAGTCCATAGGTTTCATCAATTAACCAAAATCAAACAAGGTCTTTCAATCTCCCCCTTTTTGGTAATTGATGACAACCTTTCACAAATAAATATATATGATGAAAATTTCAACTTTGGTAGTATTAGCTCCCCCTACCTATGTGATATATGAGTTTGGTTCATTTTGATCACATATGCATGAATAAGAATTTTAGGAGAGTGAATGCTACCAAATGATGCTAAGGTGTGTAGGATGGACCTTTGAAGCATGATACCAATCAGAGTGCAATATTATACCATCCTTAGCACCATGAATGCCTAGAAATCACTTGAAACACACTTGGAAACACTTTGAGAGGCAAACTTGAAATACCACTTGAAAGATACTACTTAGAAAGATCTAAGCATGCTAGTACTTCAAGCATCAAGACATGTTTCTAGCATTCACCACACAAGCATACCATGAATATAAGTACATATGCAAGCAAGCATTTATGAATGCACAAAGATATGCAACAACCTTATTCATAGGCTTGCTCCCCCTACTTGTGTGTTTTCATTTTTCAAAAGTTTCAAAATATTTTTCTTTTGTCTTACTACTTACTTCTCCCCTTTGTCATCTATTATCATAAAAGATGTGCTCAAAAGGATTGATTATTGGGGGGAAGCTTAGTTGTGGTTCAATCTAGATTACTTGCCCCGAGATATTTGACTCGGTTTAAACCATGGACAAGCTTTTTCACACATCCTAGAATGGGTATCTTGCCCATGTTGAGCTAAACATTTGAAGTTCATATTCTATATCAAACACTAGGATTTCAAGCGCACAAATATGTCATATGCTACCACTAGATCAAGTCAAACATAGCAGCAATAGTGGTACCATATAAGCATTAAAACATTTGATTTTCATGAATGAGCCTAATGAATTAATGTCTAGATGCACTAACAAGTCCTAATAAGGATGAATGACATGTCAAACAACTTTTACCTTGCTTTGCTCGAAGGAGAGGCATGTCATATATGGGGGTGCATCAACACATATTTGAGAAGTCAAGAATGTTCAATTCATTTGTTAGCTTGCAAAACCTCTTCTCATCAAGTGGCTTGGTGAATATGTCGGCAAGTTGATCATCGGTGCCAACACTTGTGATTTTGATATCACCCTTTTGTTTATAGTCTCTTATGAAGTGGTGCCTCGCATCAATGTGCTTGGTTCTTGAATGTTGAACCAGATTGTTGGTTAGCTTCACTACACTTTCATTGTCACATAACAATGGCACTTGCTTGAAATTGATTCCATAGTCATTCAAAGTCGCTCTCATCCAAAGTAATTGAGCACAACAACTCCCCGCACTTATGTATTCGGCTTTGGCGGTAGAGAGTGCAACACTATTTTGCTTCTTTGATGACCAAGATACAAGTGACATGCCTAGCATTTGACATGTGCCCGATGTGCTCTTTCTATCAATCTTGCATCCCGCATAGTCGGAGTCCGAATATCCAATCAACTCAAAGTTTGACCCCTTGGGATACCACAATCCAACATCTTGTGTATGCTTCAAGTACCTCAATATTCTCTTTGTAGCCTTCAAGTGACTTTCTCTTGGAGAGGCTTGGAATCTTGCACAAATGCATACACTAAACATCACATCTGGCCTAGAAGCGGACACATAGAGTAGGCTTCCAATCATAGACCAATACAACTTTTGATCGCCCATATTGCCACTAGCATCACTATCCAAGTGTCCATTAGTGCCCATTGGAGTGCTAATGCCTTTATAATCTTCTAAGCCAAACTTCTTCATCACATCCTTGATGTACTTGCCTTCACTCACAAAGGTGCCATTCTTCAATTGCTTGATTTGAAGACCAATGAAGTAGCTAGGTTCACCAATCATTGACATTTCAAACTCATTTGCCATCATCTTGCCAAATTCTTCACAAAATTCTTGATTGGTTGAACCAAATATGATGTCATCCACATAGATTTGGAGCACAAATAGATCCTTGCCAAGCTTCTTGGTGAAGAGAGTAGTATCAACCTTTCCCATGATGAACCCTTTAGATAGAAGGAAATCCCTTAATCTTTCATACCATGCTCTAGGTGCTTGCTTCAAGCCATATAAAGTCTTCCTCAACTTGTATACATGGTTGGGCTTCTTGTCATCTTCAAATCCAGGAGGTTGCTCAACATATACTATCTCATTGATGTATCCATTCAAGAAAGCACTCTTCACATCCATTTGGTATAGCTTGATGTTGTGTGCACATGCATAGGCCAATAGAATCCTTATTGCCTCTAATCTTGCAACCGGTGCATAAGTTTCTCCAAAGTCAATACCCTCAACTTGAGTGCATCCTTGAGCCACTAATCTTGCTTTGTTTCTTACAACTATACCATCTTGGTCTTGCTTGTTTCTAAATACCCATCTTGTGCCAATCACATTGTAGTTCTTGGGTCTTTCAACTAGTTCCCAAACTAGTGAAATTGTTGAGCTCTTCATGCATAGCATTTACCAAATCAACATCTTGTAGGGATTTATCAATCTTAGTTGGCTCTATGGATGATACAAAGGAGTAGTGCTCACAAAAAGGATGCCAATCCTGATCTTGTTTGAACACCACTTGTAATGTTACCAACTATTTGATCAATGGGGTGATCTCTTGCTATGTTGGTCGGTTGGAGAGGTGGAACTTGATTGCTTGAGATTGGTTGAGATGAACTAGCAACTTGTTGATCTTGCATTTGAGAATCACTAGCTTGCACATTGGGTGAGTTGAGCACTTGATCTTTGTCATCTTCAATGTCAATCACTTGCCTAGGCCAAACATCACCAATATCCATGTTCTTCATAGCCTTTGACAATTGAGGACCACTCACATCTTCTAGATTCTCATTTTCAACTTGAGAGCCATTGGTTTCATCAAATTCAACATCATGAACCTCCTCAAGTATACCACTAGCCGAATTCCACACTCTATAGGCTTTGCTTGTGGTTGAGTAACCAAGTAAGAACCCTTCATCACATTTCTTGTCAAACTTCCCAAGACTTGTGCCTTTCTTCAAGATGTAGCATTTGCACCCAAAGACTCTAAAATATGCAATGTTGGGCTTTCTTCCATTTAATAGCTCATATGGAGTCTTCTCCATCAATGGGTGACAATACAACCGGTTGCTAGAGTATCAAGCGGTGTTGATAGCTTCGGCCCAAAAGGATTGACTCACATTGTACTCGCTAAGTGTTGACACAAAATGTGACGCACTATGCCTCACACACAGCAAGCCGGAAAAGCGTAGCTTCAATCGGGTGCCCGGGTGTTTCGAAGTCCGGAAATGTGCCAGTCAGTTTGACCTGAAACTAACAAGGGATGAAAATCATTAGATACAAACTAGAACATGTCGGGTGAGACTAGACAATTCCATATATACGGCCCTGAAGCCACTTACGACGACATACAACTATAGAAGCTGTTTGCCAACAGGTTTTATAGATCATTCGGCTAAAACAACCATAGAGTACGTAAAAACAATGATTGCCGAACGTGCATGCATGGGAAAAGTACGTTTGGACGACGCATAATTGACTATGAGTTAAAGCATAACTAAGTTCGGCAATCCAACCGAGTTGGGATCCATGATGAAGGAGCATGTAAGCAAACACGATCAAACTAATCTAAAGCATATATCTGCCGTACGATATCCAACTTCATCAGAGCTTAAACATGATTAACATGCAAGAACCCGCAACACGTAACAATCTAGATTAAACCAGTTCAGCTATTATGAACGTAAGATCTGTTTGTAGAGAAAACATGGAAGCAATAATTGTTAAAGCGTAAATAGATCTATAAGAAAGAAAACAGCCGAACCGTATCAATCTAGATTGGGCAAAAGAGTGTTACAAGTATATAGAATATCTAAAACATGCAACACATGATAACTTAATGAATCTACTAAATCTTGCCAAATTTAATAGAGTCGATAACCATCTTGCTTCTGCTAAGCATATCAAGCAAATGCCTGCCGCACGGTATTCACTCGTAGACAAAGCACAAGCGAAAGACTTCTTGATTGTCAAGCAAGGATCCGCCACAAGATCATTGAAACAAACAAGACTACTTGTATCAACATCTAAATCCACCGCATGATACTAGACATGATAACAAGGTTTTCGGGACTTACGGAGGTCGACGGATCGATGACTCCTCTCGAAGAACTCGATGACACGACAAAAGACTCGAAGTTGGCACGAGGCCGGTTGTATTGATTTGGTTGTGAACACTTTTTACAATGACCAAGGGTTTATATTTATACCCTGGTGATATGAGTCCTAAAAGGACACAGCTACAAAATATCAAAGAGAACACGACACTTTTGACTCTAGTTTCGTTTGGAGTCTCTATTTCCTTAATTATTGCAATCTTTGTTGCCCGATCGGTTCTTACTTGTCGATTTCTTCGCTTCTTCAATGGAAAATCGCTTTTCCTCTAAATAGCCGACCGCACGATCATTTGCTGAATCGGAAGACATTAGTCGACCGCACGAACACTTGCCGAATACTCCGAATACCCGCCTATACAAATTTACCACGCGTCGGCCCACCTGTCATCTTCCTAAGCATGCCAAAATCCAGTGTTAACACATGCTCCCTCAATTTCTGGATAAAAGTCGTTTTATTCCGAAATTGACCGCAAGCTTCCTCTTTCTCCTAGGTCAAAACTGCTCAACACCGCGGCCGCCGCTCAAAAATCCAAGCCCCAGCATACTTCTTGAATTCACCTCGATTCTTCAATGGAGACTCAGGATGAAATTCCAGAGGTAAATCTCATTTACTTCTATACATTCGGCAATTCTCGATTGATTTTCCTGCTTCTTTCCCGATCCATTCGTCCCCCTGATTTCAATATTCTTTGAAGGAATACAAGAACCACATTTTGATCCCCTATGCTGCAAACCCCGATTCTTACCTTCTTGGCCCAATGGGAAGTCCTGACCCAACTAAGATCATCGAGAAGGAAACCTCAAGAACCCCCATCAAGTCTGGAGTCACCCCGCCAAACCAATGGCCGAACACCTTCAAGATTTGACTGTTTCCCTCAATCACCGGATGACGAAACTGGTACCTGAGGATGCTAGACAAGAGCAGCATCCACTGGGATGATCAAGACATCAACCATTGCTTAGAATTTTCTTTGTCAGAGATGCCCAGAGATGAATCCCTTTTAATAGGAGCTTCTCATTTCTGGTCCGATGCTATCAACGCCTTTGTTTTTGGTCATGGCATGATGACTTTTACTCTGGCCGATGTATTTATGATGACTGACATAAATGTGTCACAGCCAGTATACCCCTTCAAATATAAGGGCAAAAGCAGCCAGAAAGCTGTCAAATCTAAAGGTGGATGGGTCAAGTACATTCAGACCCATATGGAAACATCTGGTGCTGTCCTTGACAAGGAATGCAGGGCTTTCATGAACATGTGGTTGTGCAGGTTCATCTTCTGTGGAAAATCCAATGAGCCAACTCTAAATCATATGGTGATGGCTGAGGATTTAACTGCAGGTACTCTGATTCCCCTTGGCAAATACCTTCTAGGATCTATTTATCACATGATGCACCAGATCACTACCCAAATGCACCAAGGTGGGGAGATCTCTTGTGTAAGTGGCCCTTGGTAGTTTGTCCAGATGTGGTTGCAACTGTACATGCATCAAATAATTTCTGTGCCCCTTCACAACTTGAGTTTCCCTTCAGTCAATTATGCTGAAGGCAACCCAACAAGAGTTAAGGGCTGTCAAACCTATGGAAGGCAGCATCTTCCATCAGCATTGACATGGATATTGGTCACCTCTTCAAGCTATTTTTTAAGGGTTTTGACAATGTGCTTTGGCTCCCTGATAGAGAAAATGATGACTTAACTCTCCCTTGTAAATTCAGCTATGAATCTGGCTATTCTGACCAAGTGGCCATAGAAGTCTTCAACTCCTTCATCAAGCCTTGCATCTTGCCAGCCGAATTCCATCATGGGAGATTAGTGCAATTCACCTATGAATTCTACTACCCAAATATGGCAGCCAGATAACTAGGATGTGGACAGTTGCCCCCAAAACCTTTCTTTTCAACAACCATAAAATTCAGGGAGTTGATTAAGAATGAAACAGAAGCCAAAAAGGTCTTTGATCTTGGATGGGACTTGCCAATTTATGAACCATCTCCATTTGGGCTAGTAGATGCTGCTCATCCTCTTTTTGCTTCTTGGTGGCAAGAATGGAACAACCACATCTTCAACACACCAGTAGTGCATCCTCTATGCCAAGATCTGCAACCTCAATTTGTCTCTGATAACGAGGTAATTTCATTGCACTCATCATTTTTTGCTTTTGAATTTACCTCTCATTCTAACATCTGGTTATGCACAGGATTTTGAGCCCATTCCTCCTACCACAGCAACCCAGTATTACTTAGCTGGGCCCAACCCTGTTCTGGGTTTTGATGCTCCAACCCTGGCAATTTTCATGAAGACTCCTGCACTTTTGGTCACTGCACTTTCAGGGAGAGAGGGCAAAAGGAAGACATTCGAAGATATTACTGTGGCCAGAAAGACAAGGTCCAAGAAAGTCAAGCGGTCCCCCAAGGTACAAACTCTTTGTTCGACAACAAATCTCATTCAGCAATAACTCTGACCATCTTCACATCAATCATCCGTACTGCAGCCACATGTTGAAACCCCAGGATCCAGCAATATCTTAACAACAGTGGATACTTCTCTTCAAGCCTCTACTGAAAACGTAGAGGTTCATGAAATTGAGGACACAGAAGCTCATGAAGCTGAGGGTACAGACACCCATGAAACCGCCGAGCATATAGGTAACATCATTTGGCTAATCACTTCTTTCTCTTTATATGATATCTACCTCCTGTCCTTATACCCCATTAGCTGCATTACAGGAAATAGATGAAATCATAGACAATCTAACAGAAGAACCTTCCTCTGGTCTAGCTCCAGGTTCACTTTCCCTGGATATCCAATTAAGTCCTCAGCCAGACCAGGACACAATCCCACTTGATGACCAATCAACACAATAGGTAATATCTTGCCTTAAGCTATTCATTAAACACATTTACCCAGTCGGCTAACACTTCTTATCTTCTTTCAAGAATATTATCAAACCGACTACTAGTTACTCATTCACTGTTGAGGACTACATCAGCGAAAAGGGTGAAGAAGCTACCTCTCAGCAGACTTTGTCAATGGAGAATCAAGCTCGGCTGAGGGATATAGCCAATCTGTTGAACAAGGACATCAACACTCTGGTTCAAGACTTAGATCAGATAAGAGATCTCCTTGAGCTCATCAACCAAGACCTTCCATCTGATTTTAAGGCTTCTCTAGAATCTGCAGCCCACCTTGATGATCACTTTGTTTTAGTGAGGAGAGCAAATAAAAACATAGCCTCTAGAACTGTCCTGTAGAATAGTAGGTTCTTGAAGAAGTAAGAAGCTAAAGCCTTACAATCCCAAATCCAAGCTGCCAAGAATTCACTGATAACTTTAGAGTCTGAGCTGAAAATCATGGATGATGAGAAAATCAAGCTGGAGGCTCAACTATCCGAACTGAATGCCAGAATTCAGTCTCACAAAGTCAAGATGACAGATTTGCCAAACTCCATAGAAGCAACTTCATCAAAGATATCAACTGTCCTGAAAGAAGACCAACAACTCAAAGCAAAGTTGTCTAATATCCAAAGCTCTGAAGATGAAGACCAGAAAGTGTTGGACAATGTCAGCTGAATCAGGGACGATGCTTTAGATGCTATTAACCAACTCCTGAGCCAGTAGAAACATGGGTTTGTAATAGATCAAACATGACACATTCTGTTTCTGAACAATCGGATATCCTTACTCTTCATCTCTTGTATATTTCTGTTTCAATAAAAATATAATCGGCTCTTTTACCGATTAGAATATAACCGCTTGCCTTTAGTCTTCCGATCAGAGATATAACCAATCGTTCTTATCCTTCTGGTTCAGGGGTATAGCCGAGTGACCTTTGATTTATCTGAGCCTGGCCTAGTCCAGTAACGGCCCATCCGAGAGGAGAAAAACCCTAGCTCGTTGTTTGGCATCCTCACCCACTACTCCGAGATATACGCCATTACCTCCCACTCGGCTTATAAGTAAACCCTCTTTCTCAGCCTCACCAATTCCAGTCAAGCATTTTCATCTTCGTCTCTTCACTTTCCTTGCTTAAACCAACCCAAAGGGAAACCTAACCTCTACAGTAGCAATGGCGGGAGGTGACGACCATGGCAACCGCCCTGCCGAGGGAGAAGCCGAAGGAAGCCACGCGTGGCGTTGTCGGCGACGTGGGTGAGAATCGACCCCTTGCTCTCTTGCAGTCCTACTTCTTGTTCATTCTTCTAGCTCTGATTTCTCCATTATATTCACCAGGATAAGGGTTATCTCCACCAGCCAAAGCATGGCTCTCCCTTCGGCAACGGCAGCTCAACCGGGGACTCCGTCATCCGGTCCTTCCGGATCTTCAAGATCCTACCATTCCAAACCCTAGGATTTGGATTCGGGTTCGGATTCCATGGATGTTCCTTTGAGTCACGCGGAGGCAGTCTCCTTCAAGGGTGAAAGGGACGAGGCCCGTGGAGAACTGGAGAAGACCTCCAAACAATACGGCGTTGACCAACTTGATTGGGAAGACCAGCGGAAACAGTTCTGCGACACCATTTGAAGCACTGAGAACGACGACCAGAGGGGGGGGGTGAATGGGAGCCAAATAAAATTCAATTCAAAGATTTGGCCCTTGTCCCAAACTCACACCCAAAACTTGACCTCGGAAGAACCGACTCGCACACGACCTAAAAAGTAGGTGGACACCTTACGAAGACCCCCAAAGGTGCAGCGGAGCGATCGGAGAAGATGGAGAATAATCGAAGCCACGAACTCGAAACCGATACACCGAGAGAGATACTCTCAACCCCTAGAGAGAAGAGGCAAGAGCACACCAAAAAATACTCATGAGAACTGGTCTCAAAAGTACCTAATCATGTTCCTTACGTGAATACGAATCCAACCCAACAAATGGAACTTGATTCGGAGTCCGGACGAGAGAGAAACGGCCAAAACAGCGATCAAGAGTGACCATAGGACAAGTGGTACGAAGGTACCACAGGACCAATGCAAGTGGCCCAGTGGTATGGTCCGAAGCTAGGGTCCTTGCTGTAGTTTTTCGGCCACACCATAGGACAACTTGCAATGGTTCGGTGCTATGGTCCGGTGGGTGGTCCGGAGGGTAGTCCGACGCAGAAATCAGCCAAACAGTGTTTACCCAAGCTCCGGACTAGTGGCCCGATGCTTACCTCAGGACCAATGGAAGTGGTCTGGAGGTATGGTCCGGATCTAGGTGCTTTGCTGCAGATTTTTGGCAAGAGATCAGGACCGCTCGCTATTGTACGAAGGGTGGTCCCGTGCCTACGAACACAGCTCAGAAAAATGCGAAAACCAATTTCACTCCGCCAAATCTTCCCAAAACTCAACCAAATGAACTCCAACTGAAACCAAACTTTGTAGGGATGATCCTTGTACAGTTGGGGAGCTATCCCGAAGAAATCATCACTCAATTTGGAGAGGATAAACGGGAACACTCAGATTTGGGGAGAAAAGGAAAAACGAAGAACGCCGCAAAGAAATCGCCCGACCTACGCACTCGTGAGGTTTGAGGTGAATTCCTTCGGTGCAAAGATGCTCCTCATGAATACGAACAACTTGGTTCAAGCGGATTTGCAAGAGCTACTCCCTACAAATAAAAATCATCTCGGGAACAAAGAGGGAGGAAAAGTAAAACCGCGAAGAACACAAGCAAAACGGGGACACGATCAAGAAGACGAAGCCACCATGGCTTACGGAGGTTACAGCCTCCGATTCCTCGCAACAAACTCAAGTTCTTACAGAGGTTGGTGAAATCAACCTAGGGATCTCATGAACTAGAGAGAGGGTAGAGAGAGAGAGTTGGGGCAAATGATTAGGGTTCAAGAGATGGGATGAGGGATACCCCTTCACCCCCTACTTAACGGGCTTTGGTTATTTCCTAAAGAACTCCCTAGATACATTGAGTGAACTACCTAGCCTAAGCATTGCAGTCCAAGCTCCTGGAAATATCTCCCGCATTTTGAATGGATGGCCAGGAGTTGCCGTCGCCTCGACGCAACCTTCAGGATTCTGCCACGTGCCATCCCCGCTTCCTCGGAAGCTCCGCCTAGGTTTTGAGGCCCAAACCTAGGAAACCAGCCACTGGTAGCTTTGGGCTCAACTACCGAACCCCGAGTTTTGAGGCCCAAACTCGGAAACCGTCCTCGGATGGTTTTGAGGGCCAAACCACCAAACCACTCGACGCGAGCCACTTTGTCTTCGCCCGGTCGGACTCCGAGTCCCCTGAGCCTCTGCTCGACTCGAGCGTCCACCGTCTTGACTCGGCCAACTCGGTCTACCTCCATGTCTTCTTGCACTTGCCGGTGCCAAGTACTAGCCACCACAGCTAGTCCGCCGGCGCCCATGCTCCCTCAGTCTGAGCCCCGCTTTCGCCCTTCACTGCTCTCAGTCCATCGACACGTCAAGCCTCTACTTGACCTTCTCCACGCCATTGACCACTATCACTAGACATAACACCTGCACACCACAAGCCGATAAACAGACACACATTTGCTTTCGCAAAGGGTTAGGGTAAGCCAGTCAAACTGAAACACTCAAGTGTTGGTCAATCACTCATCATCAAAGCTGAACATACATGGGTACTTATCCACCATGTGTTCGCAATCTCCCCCTTGATGAGTGCATTGTCAACACAAGTGCATTTCAGATTTGAGCCACAAGATAAAGCTCTCCAAATGACCAAAAAGCTAAGAAAGCCAAAACAGGGTCACTTGAGAGAAGCGAAGCGAATCCAAAACTTGGTTCCCAAAGACATGGGCAACGGCTCGACGCAACCAAGCAAAACAAAACTAGCCCTCAAGAAGAGGCAAAAAACAGGCTCGACACCGCTAGCAAATCCAAGATACCAATCACAGCTCTCAAAGCTCAAGCGTTCAATAAAAACACTAAGGGAGCTCAAAAGATACCAATTGAAACCACTTACGTCCCTTAATGCTCAAGAAGCAAGCGAAACCTGTCGGAGCCAACAAAGCAAGCTAGACCCTGCAGAAGAGGCAAAGGCTCAACACATCTAGCAAAAGCTTCCCCTGGGAACTAGCATTCTCAAGATATCAAGAAGGGGTGAAAAGAGCTAAGTCAAAGAGATACCAATTAAGCTAAAAAAGCACATTTGCTCCCCCTTGGAAGTAGATGGCTGAAAAAGGAATGAAAATAATGAAATGCACATCTCTCCCCCTTGTTTACATATGAAGCTCATCAAACAACAACAAGTCAAGATCCGGCTACAAATGCCATGAAATGCAAAATAAGTGTGAAAGCTTCATACTTAGAGCTAAGACAATGAATAGATGCTCTAAGTGATGTGATCCTGTGAGAATAGGAAAAACTCTACGTTCCCAACAAAGACTCAAGTTGAGTTTAGGATTACTTTAGAGGCTATTTCAGAGAGCATATCATGTGAGAGCAGAGAAAGTGTATCACCTCCTAGAGACAGCTAGACATGGTAAACAAGATAGGATCTATCTCAAAGCAATCTCATGTATAGGAAGTAAAACTATCCCTTAGCAAAGTTCATACAACAAGCCAATGACCCAACTGAATGAATTTTCTAAATTTCAGAGTTTTGCAGCCAATTTTCAGTTTTAGGCACATTTAAGTTGTATGCGAGTGGTTGTCTGCAAAGTGATGCCACCGCTTACCAACTGGGTGAAGTCCAAGGACTTGACACACCGGTTTTAGTCATACACGACACCGCTCAAGTATCGACCCATATGGGAAGCAGTCTCGAACACACGGTGAAGTGCTCACAATGCAGACCCAACTCGATCTTTCCAATTCACAAAACAGAGAGCAATTTCATTTTAGATATTAATCATGGTGCTCAAAGGTAGTGAATGAAACAATGAAGAGCCATAGTTACAAGCTATATACAAGACAACCAAGAAGGATCTTCAAAAGCCTAGACATGCTAGTGCCATTTCAGAGGTGACACGGGGAATTTAAAATCAGTTTTAAAGCTTTGCTAACTTAGCTCTATCGCATATCATATAGATCAAAAAGAGTCTAAGTTAGGAAACACCATAGACACATAAATCACCTCAAAGAGAGCATAGATTCATTATATTAGCTATAGATATGAATCTTAAAATGAACTATGTCACAAATGCAAATGAGATGCAAAATGCAATGACACCAACTAACACAAACAAGACACCAAGAGAGAAGAAGGACCAAGAAAAGACAAAAAGAACCGGAAAGAACTATGATACACAAAACTTTCCTCCTCTAAAAAGGAAAGCAAACACCCAACTCGCCCCGAAGGCGAGAAAACGCAGCTTGATCAAAAGGCTTCATGAGAATATCCGCAAGCTAGTTTTGGGTCTCGACATGTCGGAGGTCAATGTCGCCCTTCTCGTAATGATCACGCAAAAAGTAAAAGCGAACCTCAATGTGCTTGGTCTTTGAATGAAGCACGGGATTTTTAGTCACACTAATTGCACTCGTGCTATCACAAAGCAGAGGCACCTTAGTAAGCTCAAGACCGAAATCTCTCAAAGTGGCTATCATCCAAATCAACTGAGAGCAACAACTAGCCGCAGCAACGTACTCAGCCTCGCACGTCGACTGTGCCACGCTAGATTGCTTGCGTGAAGACCAAGAAACCAAAGAAGACCCGAGAAATTGGCAAGTTCCAGAAGTGGACTTCCGATCAAGACGACATCCGGCAAAATCAGCGTCAATGTAACCACAAAGCACAAGAGAGGAAGAGGTGGAAAACCAGAGACCAAATTCTGGAGTGAATCGCAGGTACCTCATGATGCGTTTCATCGCTTGCTTGTGCGAAGTTCGTGGGGACGCCTGAAAACGTGCACACAAGCAAACGACAAACTGAATGTCCGGCCAGGTCGCTGTCAAGTACAGAAGCGACCCGATCATGCTTCGGTACTCGGTCTGGTCCACCGCCTCTCCTTCCTCGTCCACATCCAAGGCAGTAGTGGTTGACATATGCGTCGAGAGGGGTTTTGCCTCGTCAATGTCAAACTTCTTCAAGATATCCTTCGTGTACTTGCCTTGGTGCACAAACGTCCCTTCCCGGGTTTGCTTGATTTGCAACCCGAGAAAGAAAGTCAACTCTCCCATCATGCTCATCTCAAATTCCCTGCTCATAAGATCTGCAAACTTGGCAATAAGAGCATGAGAAGAACCACCAAAGATGATATCATCCACGTATATTTGGACAAAGAGAGTGTCTTTGCCTTGCTTGAGGAGAAACAACGTTTTATCTACCGATCCCGTTTTAAAGCCCTTAGCAAGCAAAAGGTTTTTAGCCTATCATACCATGCTCTAGGTTCTTGTTTCAAACCAAACAAAGCTTTTTGAAGTTTAAAAACATGGTTTGGAAACTTGGGATTTTCGAAACCGGGAGGTTGTTTAACATAAAATTCCTCCTCTATGTAGCCGTTTAAGAAAGCACTTTTAATGTCCATTTGAAAAAGTTTAAAACCCTTAGAAGCCGCAAAAGCTAGAAGGATTCTAATGGCTTCTAAACGAGCTACGGGAGCAAAGGTTTCCTCATAGTCTATTCCCTCCTTTTGACAAAAACCTTGAGCTACCAACCTAGCCTTGTTGCACACTACCACACCATCCTCACTTTGTTTGTTTTTGAAAACCCATTTGGTACCTATGGGGTGGCAACTAGGTGGTGGAGGAATTAAGATCCAAACGCGGTTTCGCTCAAAGTTTTCTAACTCCTCATGCATGGCATTAACCCAATCTAGATCCATCAAAGCGTGTCCAACATCTCAGGGCTCAAAAGAAGCGACAAAAGCCGAATGATAAAAGTGAGAGATATAAGACCTAGACCGCGTGACTCGACGGTCAATGTCGCCGATGATGTTCTCCGGCGGGTGCTGCCGCTGGATGTGCCGGGGAGCCTGCCTAAACGAAGTGGCCTCCCCCTCAACAACAGCTGGAGCTCCCTCAGGTGCATTGGGCACGGACTGAGGAAGCTGCTCGAACGGCCCCCATGTAGAGGAAGTAGTCGGGTCGAGACCGTGAGCCAATGTGGACGTCGGGGGCAGCCAGTGGAGTTGGCTCGGGATCACCCCAATCGGCATCATCCTGCTCCTCCTCCACAAAGATGCTAGTGTTCACCTCATCATCACCTGCAAGCTCAAAAGCAGTGGAAACACAGGGCATAGTTTCATCGAAGGTAATCTCACAGGTCTCCATCACTCGGTTAGTCTCAAGGTTAAGTGCACGATAAGCACGAGAGTGAGTAGAATAACCAAGAAAGATACTATTAGAAGACCGTGATTCAAATTTATCCAACTTACCGCCCTTTTTGAGGATGAAGCACCTGCACCCAAACACCCGTAGGTGGCTTACCTTGGGTGGTCTCCCAAATCGCAACTCATAAGAAGTCTTCTTCTTGAGAGCTCGGAGAAAAATGTGATAGGAAACATAGCAAGCAGAACTGAGTGCTTCGGCCCAATGCCGCCTAGGAGTCCTATGCTCATCGAGCATCGTCCTGGTCATCTCAACAAGGGTCCGATTCTTGCGCTCAACAACACCGTTCTGCTGGGGAGTCTGAGGTGAGGAAAGCTGGTGATCGAGACCCAAAGAAGAGCAAAGAGTTGCAAAGTGAGCATTCTTGAATTCTGTGCCATTGTCACTGCAAATAGCTCTCATGGCATTCTTAGGTAGCTCATTTTGCAATCTCAAAATAAGATCTCGAACAAGTGGAAAAGCCTCATCCTTACTCTCCTAAAAGAACACCCAAGAGTACCTCGAGTAGTCATCAACGACTACAACAACATACCACTTCCCTCCTTCCGACCTGACCCGAGCTGGACCAACTGTGTCCATGTGTAAGAGCTCGCCGGGTCGAGTGGTCATGATCTCAGTCACAGGAGGATGGGAGGCAGCAACCATCTTGCCATGCCTGCAAGGATGGCAAACCAAATCCTTCTCGAACTTCAGCTTTGGCAATCCTTGGATAAGGTCCATTGAGCTAAGCCTTGCAAGCAAGTCAAAACTGAAATGTCCCAATCTCCTATGCCACTTCCAAAGCTCAAAGGAAGAACCGGCAAGAAGACATCGAGAAGGTCCGGAAGAGATAGAAAAATCCGCACGAAAAACCTTCCCGAAGGGTAAAATCCGGCAAACAAGCTCACTATGAGAGTCCAAAATCCGAGAGAGATTAGGCTTGAAACTCACTTCAAAACCGTCATCAAGGAGTTGCGAAACCGAAAGAAGGTTAAAATGCAAATTCGCAACCAAAGCAACATCCTTGAGGACAAAGGAAGAGTTCACTCAGATGGACCCTCGGGAGACAACCTTACCTTTACTCTTGTCCCCGAATGTGATATACTCGGTGTGGTGCACGGGGTCAAGGCTGGAGAACCACTTGGCATTTCCGGTCATATGGCGTGAACATCCGGAATCCACAAGCCAAGTCTCCTCCAGTCCTCCTTCCTACATCAATAAAAAGACATAGGATGAGCAAACGGACCAACACTGGGGTTAGTAAACTGTGAAGGATACCAGTGTTGTCCCACTTGCCCAAAGAATGGGTTAGGAGAAAAACCAACCATCTCCTGCCCCACGGAGGGATAGCGATCACCACGATAGGGAAAACGTGGTCCACTAAAGAAGGGTGGAGTAAAGCCACTGCCACGAGGCCCGTAGTCGTATGGGTCACGACCGGTACCCCGCCGGGCACGACCACCGCGTGGTCTCGCCTCCTGAGGCCTAGCACCTTGAGGCATTGTACCTCTAGGCCTAGAAGTGTGCCTCTGAACTTCCGGTTCACGCACCCCAACTCGTGGGTGGTACATGTCCCGGTTGTTCAACTCAACCTACCTCCGATCATCTCTTTTCCTCCTATAGCAAAACTCAGCCAAGTGCCCATCCCGCTCACAATACTCACAATGGTACCTCACCACACTCTTGGTAGGCGCTCTCTTGTTGGGTTGGGTGGCTCTAGCTTTCTTAGGAAGGGGGTCACTAGAGATATCTGGCAAGGTGGCAAGTGGGTTGCGAAGGTGGTTCGGTTTGGCAATCCACACTTGCTTCTATGGAGTGGTTTTGGGTGGCTCTTCAAACACACCATCTCTCACAGGAAACTCAGAGGGGTCGGTAGGCTTAGGTGGGGTGATCTTGGTAAACTTGGGAGCTGTGGTGGGTTTCTCGCTCATGTTCAAACCACTTCACTCACCGATCTTACCAAACAAGCTATCGTCCCTCCCACCTAGAGCAAAGCCTACTCCCGTGCTGCCAACCCTTTTGCATTGGATAAGCATCATCCCCAACTGCGGCTCTCGGCAAGACACCCAGCTCAAGATGGACCGAAGGTATGTGTTTTCTTCCTCGGTACGCATCTTGTCGTGTCTGCACGATGCGATCTCAAGCTCCAAAGCCTCAAAGCGATCTGACTCTCTAGTGCTATCTGAGCTGACCTTCTCTAGCACAGAAATCCTAGCATCTCTCTATGCCAGCTCAGAACGCAAGCCTAAGCAAGACTTGCACGCACCAAGTAAGCTAGGCCTAGCCTTCAGCTCACTGACCTCCTCAAGTAGAGTGCCATACTTGTCCTGGAGAGTGACAAGACTAGACATGTGGATGGCACTAGCATCACACTCTACCTCCTTGGTAACCACCACTGATGCCTTAGCAAACTCTAACTCATGCAGCGTACTAAGATACTTAGCCTTAAAATCGTTCCTCTCGCACACGGCACGCTTGAGCAAAGCATCTTGACTCATCAAGGTGTCATTCAGAGACTCAATCTCGAGAGAGAGGGACTCGACGGTGGTGGTACCTCGGGTGTGTCAGAGTCGTAGTCGTAGTCGGGGCCTTCCTTGCGCTTGCCGACCTTGCCTTCTTCAATCGCCATGGTGCAAAAGCCACCATGCTTGGCGTCGGCATAGAAGCATAGGCCGTTGAGTTTGTCCTCAACCTTTCCCTTCAACTCATCATCTCTTGAAGAAGTACCTCCGTCGGAGGAGGCATCGATGTCGCTGAGGGAGGCGAGGAAGGATCGGTGCTTGGCCTTCACCTTGTCGATCACCTTCTTGGAGGACCTTCGGTGGTAGCCGCCCTTGGGCTTGTGCTTGCCCTCGTAGTGGTGCTCGCGCTTGTTCTTGCGCTTGGTGAAGTCACCCGCTGCTTTCTTGGGGCAGTTTGCGATGAAGTGATCTTCATCACCGCAACGCTAGCACCCCTTGGCTGAGCCACCACGCCGACGGTTCAAACGGTTGTTGTGAAACCGTGAGAACTTGGTGATGACCAAAGCCAGCTCATCATCTCCAAGAGCCTCCACTTGATCCTCTATCACAGAAATCAAAGACAAAGCGAACAGATAGTGTGAAGGGTCAGAGGAGGAAGAAGACATACCTCCGGGGCCAGAAACCAACGCCATAGATGGTTTCGACGGGTTTTCAAGCTTGGCCCGGGTCTGGTAGTCAATCTCCGAGGACTTGAGCTTGCTAACAGCTCATCCACGGTCAAGGCATCATAGCCCAGTGACTCCTGAATGGCAGCCACCTTCATCTCCCATACCTTCCGATCAAGAGCATGCAAAAGCTTGATAGCCATCTCATGATCATCATAAGGCAAGTTGGCTCGATTAGCACGCATCTTGTTGACGATAGATTGGAAGCGAGTGAACATCCCATCAACAGATTCGCTGGCCAACTGAGCAAAGTTCTCGTACTCTCTACGGTACGTGTCGAAGAGTCTGGACTTGATCTGAGGGTTGCCCTCATGATATCGCACAAGTGTTTGCCAGATCTCCCGTGCCGTAGTGAGACTCGAAACTCGCTCAAACTCAGGAAGAGACAAACTTGAGAAGAGGATGCTATGGGCTCTTGCGTTTGACGCATGTTGCGTGATTTGCAGCTCATTAATCCGAGCGCCAAGAACCACATAGTCAGCACTCTCACAAATCTCCCAATACTTCGTATCAAGCCCATGGAGGTAAGCGGACATGCGCACCTTCCAATAGGCGAAGTTTGTTCCATCGAAGAAAGGAGGTTTGCCAGCACCTCGCTCCATGTCGCCTTCGCGGATCAAGAACCGTGTAAGGTGGATTGATCCTTAACCGGCTCCGATAACAATTGAAGGACCGAGAACGGCGACCAGAGGGGGGGTGAATGGGAGCCAAATAAAATTCGATTCAAAGACTTGGCCCTTGTCCCAAACTCACAACCAAAACTTGACCTTGGAAGAAGCGACTCACACACGACCTAAAAAGTAGGTGGACACCTTACGAAGACCCCCAAAGGTGCAGCAGAGCGATCAGAGAAGATGGAGAATAATCGAAGCCACGAACTCGAAACCGATACACCGAGAGAGATATTCTCAACCCCTAGAGAGAAGAGGCAAGAGCACACCCAAAAATACTCAGGAGAACTGGTCTCAAAAGTACCTAATCATGTTCCTTACGTGAATACGAATCCAACGCAACAAACGGAACTTGATTCGGAGTCCGGACGAGAGAGAAACGGCCAAAACAGCGATCAAGAGTGACCACAGGACAAGTGGTACGAAGGTACCACAGGACCAATGCAAGTGGCCCAGTGGTATGGTCCGAAGCTAGGGTCCTTGCTGTAGTTTTTCGTTCACATCACAGGACAACTTGCAATGGTCCGGTGCTATGGTCCGGTGGGTGGTCCGGAGGGTAGTCCGACGCAGAAATCAGCGAAACAGTGTGTACCCAAGCTCCGGACTAGTGGTCCGACGCTTACCTCAGGACCAATAGAAGTGGTCCGGAGGTATGGTCTGGAGCTAGGTGCTTTGCTGCAGATTTTCGGCAAGAGCACACGACCACTCGCTATGGTACGGAGGGTGGTCCGGTGCCTACGAACACAGCTCAGAAAAACGCGAAAACCAATTTCACTCCGCCAAATCTTGCCAAAACTCAACCAAATGAACTCCAACTGCAACCAAACTTTGTAGGCATGATCCTTGTACAGTTGGGGAGCTATCCCGAAGCAATCTTCACTCAATTTGGAGAGGATAAACGGGAACACTCGTATTTGGGGTAGAAAAGGAAAAACAAAGAACGCCGCAAAGAAATCGCCCGATCTACACACTCGTGAGTTTTGAGGTGAATTCCTTCAGTGCAAAGATGCTCCTCACAAATACGAACAACTTGGTTCAAGCGGATTTGCAAGAACTACTCCCTACAAAGAAAAATCATCTCGGGAACAAAGAGGGAGGAAAAGCAAAACCACGAAGAACACAAGCAAAACGGGGACACGATCAAGAAGACGAAGCCACCATGGCTTACGGAGGTTACGGCCTCCGATTCCTCGCAACAAGCTCAAGTTCTTATAGAGGTTGGTGAAATCAACCTAGGGATCTCATGAACTAGAGAGAGGGTAGAGAGAGAGAGTTGGGGCAAATGATTAGGGTTCAAGAGATGGGATGAGGGATACCCCTTCACCCCTTACTTAACGGGCTTTGGTTATTTCCCAAAGACCCCCTAGATACATTGAGTGAACTACCTAGCCTAAGCATTGCAGTCCAAGCTCCTGGAATTATCTCCCGCATTTTGAATGGACGGCCGGGAGTTGCCGTCGCCTCAACGCAACCTCCAGGATTCCGCCACGTGCCATCCCCGCTTCCTCGGAAGCTCCACCTAGGTTTTGAGGCCCAAACCCAGGAAACCCGCCCCCGATAGCTTTGGGCTCAACTACCGAACCCCGAGTTTTGAGGCCCAAGCTCGGAAACCGTCCTCGGATGGTTTTGAGGCCCAAACCACCAAACCACTCGACACGAGCCACCTTGCCTTCGCCCGGTCATACTCCGAGTGCCCTGAGCCTCTGCTCGACTCGCGCGTCCACCGTCTTGACTCGGCCGACTCGGTCTACCTCCATGTCTTCTCGCACTTGCCGGTGCCAAGTACTAGCCACCACAGCTAGTCCGCCGACGCCCATGCTCCCTCAGTTCAAGCCCCGCTTCCGCCCTTCACCGCTCTCAGTCCATCGTCACGGCAAGCCTCTACTCGACCTTCTCCACGCCATTGACCACTGTCACTAGACATAACACGTGCACACCACAAGCCGATAGACAGGCACACATTTGCTTTTGCAAAGGGTTAGGGTAAGCCACTCAAACTGAAACACTCAAGCGTTGGTCAATCACTCATCATCAAAGCTGAACATACATGGGTACTTATCCACCATGTGTTCGCACCATTACTGGTTAGTAATAATAATCTCGCTCGATTTCCCTTTTTCCGATTCTATCTGTTCACCCGATTTGCATTCCTTCGTTTAACGCTCTCTGCAGAGGTCGAGCGCCTGAAGATTGCGGCGAACATGGTCACCGATAAGGTGAATGCCTAGGGAGAGACTGCCAAGGCACGCCTTGATGATGCGGATGGCCGTATTGAGCAAGTCGCTATTCACGACGTGCATCACGGCATAGCTTTGGGGCTGGCGGCAATGTCCACCCAGAGGCGCGAAGACTTCTCTTTCATGCCAGTTGGCTTCCTTGGTGGCGTGCCCCCAGAAGGCGTCGAAGACATCGACGATCTCCTGGAGAGCTATGAGGACCATGCAACCGTCCTCCCTCAAGCCACAGACGCCTAGTCTGTCCTCAACAAGTTGTTTGAGGAGTAGTTTGTACCTAGAAATTCCATGTAAAAACTACTTATCTTGTGAAATATCATCTGTAATTTCCACTTGTTGTTTCTCTTTGAATCTTTCTAAGAGTAGTGACCCTGAAGAACGTTTTTCTAAACTGCATGACGTTGTCCTCAGTCGATTGTGTTTACATTTTTTGCTCTAAAGGCGACACATACCGCGTCGGCTACTTTCCAAGTTTTTAGAGTATTATTTGTCTAAAGACGATGCTTCTATATCGGCTATTTGTGCACAAAACCTCTTAAGTCTGTTTATGCACCGACCTCAAGACTAGGGTGAAATTTCTTAAGAAATCTTTCATTGATAGCTCTAGTGAACTCTTCTCCTAGTAGAGTTTTTAAAATATATGCATTGCCAGGCACACACCTCATTATCCGAAAAGGCCCTTCCCATTTCGGAGACCACTTGCCGAACGCTTTATCTTTTGTCCCAATTGGTAATATAACCTTCCAAACCAACTCTCCTTCTGTGAATCGCTTTTCTTTGACCTTTTTGTTGTAGTATTTGGCAACACGTAATTTGTTTTTCTCAATATTCTCCAACGCTATGAGACGAACGAAATGCAAATCCTCCAATTCTTCCATCATTAGGTCCTTATAATCTTCTTTCTTCAAATCGTTTTGCAATGTAATTCGCCTTGAACCCGACTGAAATTCCCACGGTAATACAACACGATGCCCATAAACCAACTCGTAGGGAGACACTTGAGTAGACCCATGACAAGCCATTCGGTAAGCCCACAAAGCCTCATTAAAGACTGAATGCCACTTCTTTGACTTCTCATCAATCTTTTTCTGAATAATCTTGATCATGATCTTATTTGATGCTTCAGCCTGGCCATTAGCTTGTGCATAATAAGGAGAAGAATTGTACAACTTGATCCCCATTTCATCAGCAAAATCACAAAATTCGGATGAAGTAAACTGAGTTCCTTGATCTGTTGTTATAGTCTAAGGAATCCCGAATCTGTGAATTATATGTTCCTTAACAAAATTGACCATGTTTTCTGATGTGACCTTCTTCAAAGGAATAACTTCAACCCACTTTGTAAAATAATCTGTAGCTAATAGCACAAATTTATGTCCTTTGCTAGGAGGATGAATCTGACCAATCAAATCTATGCCCCATCCTCTAAATGGCCAAGGTTTGATAATCGGGTTCATAACTGATGCTGGAGCTCTCTGAATATTACCGAATCTCTGACAATCGTGACACCCCTGGTAATACTCAAAACAATCTTCAAGCATGGTTGGCCAAAAATAACCTGTCCTCCTAATTATCCACTTCATTCGGTAAGCTAATTGATGCGCACCACATGTCCCGTCATGCCCTTCATACATCATCTTTCTGGCCTTTTCCTGACTCAAACATTTGAGGAGTACCCCATATATGGATTTATAGTACAACTAGTCATCAAGGAGCACAAACTTGAGAGCTTTGTATCTGATTTTTCAGGAAACCTTTTGTGATGGATTTTTTAAGTAATCGGCAATTTTGTTTCTCCAGTCATCAACTACCCGATCCTCATCCAAAGCATGAATCTCTTGATCCTCTCGGTATCCTGAAGCGGCTTGAGCCAGTTTATTTGCTTCTTCATTATGCCCCTTAGGGATATGATGCAAGGTTGCTACTTGGAAACTCTTCAAAAGCTCTCGACATTCTTCATAATATTCTCTAAACATATCACTCTTGCATTCATATTGGCCAATCAGTTGGTTAATTACCAATTCAGAGTCCCCGAAGATCTCAATGGCAACAACTTTTATTTCAACAAGAAGCCGAAGTCCTCTAAGCAGTGCTTCATACTCCGCTTGATTGTTAGTAACACAGTATTCAATAGGGATGTCATACTTAAAAGTCACCTCTCGCGGAGAGATCAAGAGAATGTCAGCACCACCACCTCTGCTACAAGATGATCCATCAAAAAACAAAGTACAAGGCACAATACTCATCATGTTAGCAGAAGGATCACGATGTTGGGTAACAAAATCGGCAATAATTTGACCCTTTACTGCTTTTGTCGATTCGTACCTTAAATCAAACTCCGACAAAGCTAAAATCCACTTGCCAATCCTTCCATTCAAAATCGGCATTAATAACATATGCTTTATTACATCAAACTCAGAAACTACCACACATTCGACATTCAACAAGTAGTGCCGAAACTTGGTACATGAGTAATATACGCACAAGCAAAGCTTTTCCGTAGTCGAATACCTTGTCTCTGGATCTAGTAGCTTTCGGCTGAGGTAAGCTATTACTCTTTCTTTTCCCTCAAACTCCTACATGAGGGCCGATCCTATCGTCAAGTTATCGGCCGCCACATACAGCTTGAAAGGCTTATCTAACTGTGGAGGTACCAACATAGGTGGCGCCTTCATCTACTCCTTGATCTCATCAAAAGCCTTCTGTTGTACATCACCCCATACAAACTCTTGATCCTTTTTGAGTTTTAACAACAGAGAGAAAGGCAAAACTCTTTCTGATAAATTAGATATGAATCTTCTTACAAAATTAATCTTGCCGAGAAGTGATTACAACTCTGTGAGGTTAGTTGGAGGGATAACCTTATCTATTGTTTTCATGCTCTTTTTACCGACCTCGATCCCTCCTTTATGGACTAGAAATCCTAGAAACTCACCGGCCGAGACCCTAAAGGCACATTTGTTCGGGTTCATCCTCAAACCATGCCTCCTAGTGCATTCCAAAGTCCTCCTTAAATCGTCTAAATGTCCCTTGTGATTTCTAGACTTGACCACCATGTCGTCAATATAGATCTCCACGATTTTGCCGATCAACTCGTGGAAAATATAGTTCATGGCCCTTTGATAAGTCGCATCAACATTCTTTAACCCAAAAGTCATGACGATCCACTCAAACAAACCAATATGACCAGGGCATCTGAAGGTCGTCTTTGAAATATCCTCTATTGCCATAAAGATTTGGTTGTAGCAGCAGTACCATCCATAAAGTTGATGACTTCATAACCAGCTGCTGCATCGACAAGCAAATCAACAACCGACATTGGGTAACCGTCCATTGGACTAGCTTTATTTAGATTTCTAAAGTCAATGCAGACCCTCATCTTTCCATTTTTCTTGTACACTGGAACTATGCTTGAAATCCACTCTGCATATATGCATGGCTGAATGAAATTCGCCGCTAATAATCTTTCAACTTCCTTTTTCACATCGGCCAGTACCTCTTCTTTGAAAATTTTCCGAGGAGGTTGTTTGTAAGGACGATACCCGGCTTTAATCGCCAATCTATGATCAACAATAGAACGATCCAGTCCGGGCATTTCCGTGTAATCCCAAGCAAGACAATCTTTGAATTCTTTTAGAAGGTCTATAAATTTTTATCTACACTCTGGGTCCAAATTTGCACTCATATACATCGGCCTTGGCTTGATACCATCACCAACATTTATTTCTTCTAGCTTATCGGCCGACATAAAACCACATCCCAACTTTCCTTTGTTGCCATCGATCGGGTTCCCCATTAAAAATTGCTTTGAGAGCCGACTGCTTGGATTGGCTGTTAGTCCTTGTTGAATAAGTTTACAGGACCTCCCTCCCATATTTTTCCAGAGAAACAATCGACGCTAACATATTCCTAGTAGGTAGGCTCTGTAGTAGCAACACATACCGAATCATCAGCATGAACAACTTCAATATCATCTCCTATCCATTGAATGAGAATCTGATGCATGGTTGAAGGTATGCAGCAGTTAGCATGGATCCAATCTCTTCCCATGAGAAAACTATATGACCCCTTGCCATCGATGACAAAGAAGGTAGTGATCAAAGTTTTTGATCCAATCATCAACTCAACGTGTACAGCCCCTCGGGTGTCAGAAGGGTTGCTAGCAAAGTCTCTGAGCACCATGTCAGTTTTCAATAGTTCCTCATTGGTCCTCCCAAGCTTCCTAAAGGTGGTATAAGGCATAATATTGATGGCATCTCCTCCATCAACAAACATCTTAGTCAGAGGCTTGTCATTGATGTATCCCTTCACGTAAAGCGGCTTCAAATGTCGATGCTTGGCTGGTGTATCGAAGATTGCCCGCTGAGTCAAGATAAGCTGGGCCATTAGATCCTGATATTCGCTTTCATCGAAATCGGAGTACACCTCCTCTTGGATGTCTTGGCCTTCGGGAGCTATGAACTCTAATGGAAGGAAGAAAGTCATGCATGCATCAGCCGACTGGTCGTGCCCGTCGGGTTTTATCTTAGGACACCACATCTTTTTCCTTTCGGCAACTGTTTGTGCCAGCTCTCTATTCCTCAAGCATTGTACTCTCCTCTTCTGGATCTTCCTTGGCCCTGGTGGACACCATTGTCCCTTCTGCCATACATGTCTAGGGTGCTCTTCCTCCTCAGCGCTTTCTTCATAATGGACCCATCCCTGATCGGTAAATCTCTTGCCTCGCCGATTCTCAGAGCTGCCTATTTTTAAACGCCGTTCGTCCTTAGAAAATTGTGCTCTAAGCCTTTCATGGACCGGACGGCGGTTGACCCGGGACTGCCTATACCCTGAATATTTATCACTACATTCGGGATAATTGTTTTTAGCAGGCAGCTTCAGGCCTTCATTCCAAAGGTGTTGGAAGAACGAGCACTTCCAATGAGACTACTCCTGTTCTCTCATGTACTCTTGCTCTCTCCGGTACATCTCTTCCTCGTACCTCTTATGTTCCGCCATGAACTCCTGTTCCTCGTAATACCTCTACCTCTGATAATGTTCTTGCTCCTGTCGCCACTTATTTAACAGGATCCGTGTTGTAACCGTGGGCCTGGAAGCTTCCCCTCTCTCGGTTCGGCTATTCTAGAACCGAGCCTGTTACCGAAACTCCTCATTCGTAATTTGCCGATCAGGGTCAACAGTACCAGTTCTTCTTGCTCTGCCTGAGGTCAACACCTTCATTTTTCCCTTGTCTTTGGGGTCATCTATGGCAACCATGTTCATAGAGAAAGATACCGTGTTCTGTGCAAAAGAATTAGCATGAATTTTCATCTTGCCATCAAACTTCAGATTTCCTTCCTGAATGGCCTTCTAGATTCGCACTCTGAACACTCGGCAATCATTGATGGAATGAGAATTAGTATTGTGGAAGCCACAAAATTTCTTGTCCTTTACCCCTTCAGGGCGCTGCATGGGGTGCTCTTCCGGCAACTTGATGCGTCCCTCTTTAAACAATAACTCGAACAACTTGTCTGACTTAGAGACATCAAAGTCGTAAGTGCCCTTCTACTGCCTCAACCATCGCTCACTAACCTAAGTCGGCTCTTTCGCCCAGACCAATTCGGCTGCAGCTACCCCATCTTCATCGTCGTACTCGGCTGCTTCTTCCAGGAAACTTTGATACATTTCATTTGCCACATCGCCCTTCTGGAAACGGTTATCTCTCCTGAACCCTTGAGCCTGATTATTCATCATTGCTAACCACTATGACAGCTGACCAAGGTCATTAAAGTCCATGCCGAACAGCTTCTCCCTGACATTCAGCTGCATGCCCGCTATTGCCATACCTAGCAGTTGGTCATCTGGCAGACTCAAAGAATAGCAGATGTTTTTGGTCTCTCTGAACCTGCGGAGATATTCCTGAGGTGCTTCATTAGCCTTCTACCTCAATCTCATAAGGTCATCTAGCTTTTTCTCATTAGTGCCCGTGAAGAAATACGCATGGAACCTTTGCTCTCGTTCTGCCCACGTACTAATGGAATTTGCCGACAAATATGTAAACCAAGTGAAAGCTGGCCCTGTCAGAGACAACGGACAATACCGAATCCTCCAAGCTTCATCTGCAGATGCCTCTCCAAGTTGCATCAAGTACCGGCTGATGTGTTCTATGGTGCTAGTATCATCCTGACCAGAAAACTTGGTCAAATCTGTGGGAGCCTTCACCCTCGGAGGGAGTGCCACTCGGTTGTACCATTCTGGATAAGGGGACTTGTATGCATAGGACTGGTTCTTAGGCTTTAAGCCAAACTAATTTTGCATCATGTCTGCCATCCTATTCATGATAAGGTCAATATTTGAATTTGGGGCTCCATGTGCTTGCCCTTTAAAAGGCAACCCTACTGAGTTCTTGTACCCTGGATTCGGAAAGCATCTATAGCACTGTAATCGGCAAACTCTTGATATCCGTCTCCATACATATTCTTCTGTAACCTGTTCGCTACCGGAGACACCTTGAAAGCCGATTGTGGGCGTCTTACGACGTGCCGAACGTGAGCTGGCCATAAGTCATGGGAGGTTGTTGTTTCTGATGAGGAACCATCCCACTTTGGTTCTTGCCAGGCGCTCCGTTATCTTCAGCAGTCCTCTCTTGGTGCTTTGGTACATGGAACAATGTAGGTCCTTCCCTTGGACCAGCAACCTCTTGTATTTATCAGCATATGGACCGAAAGTACTGACCATGATCATACGAAAGGTATTCAAAAAATCTATATGATGATTTCTCATAGTGTCACTCATGGCCTTGTAAACTACTTCAGTCAGCTTCCGAGCATCTTCCACTTCGGTGTAATCAGTCTGATGTGGAAGGAGAGTCCTCGGGAGCGACTGCTTCTGAAAAACTTTGTTGCTTTTATTCTTTGAAAAGGACATCAAGCACTTCTGTTGAAACTCATCACATGCTTGTTGGACCGTACTCCTCAGGTCTTCTGGCAACTCATCCATAGTTACGTCCAGAACCTAGTTATTGTCGAATTCAGGCATCTTGAAATATGTAGTCCCACTGGGCGTGCCAAAAAGTGTGTTGACACAAAATGTGATGCACTATCCTCACACACAACAAGACGGAAAGCGTAGCTTCAATCGGGTGCCCGGGTGTTTCGAAGTCCGAAAACGTGCCAGTCAGTTTGACCTGAAACTAACAAGGGATGAAAATCATTAGATACAAACTGGAACATGTCGGGTGAGACCAGAGAGTTCCATATATACGGCCCTGAAGCCACTTATGATGACATACAACAATAGAAGCTATTTGCCAACAGGTTTTATAGATCATTCGGCTAAAACAACCATAGAGTACGTAAAAACAATGATTGCCGAACGTGCATGCATGGGAAAAGTACGTTTGGACGACGCATAATTGACTATGAGTTAAAGCATAACCAAGCTCGGCAATCCAACCGAGTTGGGATCCATGATGAAGGAACATGTGAGCAACCACGATCAAACTAATCTAAAGCATATATCTGCTGCACGATATCCAACTTTATCAGATCTTAAACATGATTAACATGCAAGAACCCGCAACACGTAACAATCTAGATTAAACCAGTTCAGCTATTATGAACGTAAGATCTGTTTGTAGAGATAACATGGAAGCAATAATTGTTAAAGAGTAAACAGATCTATAAGAAAGAAAAGAGCCAAACCGTATCAATCTAGATTGGGAAAAAGAGTGTTACAAGTATATAGAATATCTAAAACATGCAAGACATGATAACTTAATGAATCTACTAAATCTTGCCAAATCTAATAGAGCCGATAACCATCTTGCTTTTGCTAAGCATATCAAGCAAATGCCTGCCGCACGATATTCACTCGTAGAGAAAGCACAAGCGAAAGACTTCTTGATTGTCAAGCAAGCATCCGCCGCACGATCATTGAAACAAACAAGACTACTTGTATCAACATCTAAATCCACCGCATGATACTAGACATGATAACAAGGTTGTCGGGACTTACGGAGGTTGACGGATCGATGACTCCTCTCGAAGAACTCGACGACATGACAAAAGACTCGAAGTTGGCACGGGGCCGGTTGTATTGATTTGGTTGTGAACACTTTTTACAATGGCCAAGGGTTTATATTTCTACCCTGGTCATGATATGAGTCCTAAAAGGACACAGCTACAAAATATCAAAGAAAACATGACACTTTTGACTCTAGTTTCCTTTGGAGTCTCTATTTCCTTAATTATCGCAATCTTTGTTGCCCGATCGGTTCTTACTTGCCGATTTCTTCGCTTCTTCAACAGAAAACCGCCTTTCCTCTAAATAGCCGACCGCACGATCATTTGCCGATTTGGAAGACATTAGCCGACCGCACGAACACTTGCCTCTACAAATTTACCATGCACCGGCCCACCTATCATCTTCCTAAGCATGCCAAAATCCAGTGTTAACACTAAGCATAGACCTTGCCATGTTAATCAATGTTCTATTCTTCCTCTCAACAAGGCTATTTGATTGTGGAGTGTACTTGGCCGAGAGTTGATGCTTGATTCCAAGCTCATCACATAGCTCCTCAACTCTTGTATTCTTGAATTCACTTCCATTGTCACTTCTCACTTTCTTGATTGTAGTTTCAAACTCATTGTGACATCTCTTGACAAAGGATTTGAAGGTGGCAAATGTATCACTCTTGTCATTGAGAAAGAATACCCAAGTATATCTTGTGAGATCATCCACTATCACAAATCCATATTGTTGCCTCCAATGCTTGTGTATGTTGTTGGTCCAAATAAGTCCATGTGCAACAACTCAAATGCTCTACTAGTCCTCATCATGATCTTCTTTGGATGAGTGTTCCCAACTTGTTTGCCGGCTTGACAAGAGCTACAAAGTTTGTCCTTCTCAAACACAACATCTTTCAAGCCTCTTACTAAGTCATGTTTGATTAATCTATTCAATTGCTTCATCCCAACATGACCAAGCCTTCTATGCCATAACCAACCCATACTTGATTTAGTGAGCAAGCAAGTTGACAATTGAGCTTCACTAGCATTGAAATCAACTTGGTAGAGGTTCTCATATCTAAAGCCTTTGAAGATCAAGTTTGAACCATCTACACTAATGATCTCAACATCATCTACTCCAAAAATGCATTTGAATCCAAGATCACACAATTGAGCCACGGATAGCAAATTGAAGTTCAAACTCTCACCTAGCAAGACATTGGATATGCTCAAGTCATTGGATATTGCAATCTTACCAAGATCCTTGACCTTGCCCTTTCCATTATCACCAAAAGTAATACTATCAATGCAATCATTGGTGTTGGAGTTGATTGATTTGAACATTCTAGAATCCCCGGTCATGTGTTGAGTGCACCCACTATCAAGCACCCAATGCCTTCCTCTGGCTTTGTAATTTACCTACAAAACAAATTAGTTCTTCTTAGGTACCCATACTTGTTTGGGTCCTCCAAAGTTAGTGACCAAGGGTTTTGGCACCCAAATAGCCTTCTTCTTTGGGACAACAATGGATGTGGCAACATACTTAGCCATGATACCTTAGCACTTTTGGTAAGCATATAATAAGAATCAAAGTGCATAGAGGTAGCTTTTGGTTTTTCAGAACCCTTGTTGTTGCATATTTATTCGTTTTTTGAAATTAATTATTTATTTTAATTTAATCATGTTTGATCAAACTTAGACCCACAAATATTTATTTAAAAATGGACCATGTGTTAACATATAAGTAGCCTAGTGGTTTATCCATAACCTTGATAGTCCTAGGTGCATAGGTTCGACTCCTCTTCCCTTCACATATAGTTTTTATATTTCTTACCATTAACAATTCACGTATTAGTTGTTTTTTTCATGTTACTCAATTTTGTTTTTAAAAAACATACACGTGGTCCCACCAGCTACTTAGTCACAAGGTGACCTTGAATCAAACACAAATCTGTTGTAATAGTACTTCCTAATTGCATCCATATTCTAAATCGATGCAATACCACCTACATATTGCATTAGAAATTCAATATTAACACAACCAAATGTGTCTAATGCAATAATTCCTATCTATTGCATCCCTTGTTCGAAATGATGCGATAGATCATACCTATTGCATCGACATGAATTACTATCGCATCCAACTAATTTTCGATGCAATAACAACTACATATTGCATCAGATTCCAAAATTGACGCAATAGCAGCCACCTATTGCGTCAAATTTTTGTTTGACGCAAGGGGATGTGATGCAATAGGGTCAAAATTTAGTAGTGCATGTTAAGTTTGCAATATTGGTCAACATGCCCTACTTGCTTGCATTTGTTGCAAAACTGGCCATTGCTCCTCACAAAGCTAGGCTTAGGAGTTACAAAGGCCTACTTTCCCTTCTTGTGGGGTATAGCCCAATCCCTCTTTGCAAAGGGAGAATCTTTGGCTACCCAAGCACTTTAGCAACCGGGCATCTCCACCATATGCCTTACCCAAAGAATGAGTCAGTTCATTAACATTATGTTTCAATTTTTCATTTTCAATCACTAGTGTAGCATCATCCTTTGAGCTATCACTAGTAGATGTGCAAGTGGAGGTGCTACATTGTGTTTCGGTTGGGTGACAATGATAGCAGTGAAAAATGATTCATCAAGTATATCACAAGTGACTCCAATATCACATGATGCAACAACCTTATCCTTGTTTTGTTCAAGGAGGGAGGAGTGAGCCTTTTCAAGCTTGTAGTGAGTCCTCTCAAGCTTCTCGTGGGCTTCCATTAGCCTCTCATGAGAGCCATTGAGCTCATCAAAGGATTCCTCAAGAGCCTTAAGCTTCTTGTTCAATTCTTTGCACTCCTTCCTCTTTGTCTCAAAGCAAGCATAAGTTTGCTTCATCATATCTACTAGTTCTTCATTGGAGTACTCCTCATCATCATCACTACTATCATCATCACTATCACTACTATCATGAGATTGTACCTTAGTTGGCTTAGCCATGAATCATGATGGAGTGTCGAAGATGGATGGTTTGTTGTTGATAGCAATGCTAGCCAATGCCTTCTTCTTGGACTTCTTCCTCTCATCATCACTAGAGTCATCATCGGAAGAGTCACTACTGTTGACACCGTTTTTCGTACAGGTCAATATTGAACCAAGTGCATTGATCGGCAAGAAGGTAAATGATGTTCCTCATCGGCATCAAGATGCCACTAGTCAGGTTACCGATCGAGACAGAGGAAGTCGCCGATGGTGAATTTGATCGAGGAAGCATTAAGGGTGAAAGATGTGTTTGCTGATAAGGAGGGATTGCCGATGGAAACAGGAAGACATCACCAATCGGAAATATTGCCGATGGATGCGAGATGACGTAGCTGACGTCAGCAAGAAGATGCCGATGGAAGGTTTCATCGTAAAGGAGATGGATAAGGAAACTAGCAATTTTATGCTAGTATTATTGTTTTGGTTTGAGTCCGACTCTTGCACGAGTCGTTTTATTTCCTTAAAAATAGAAGTTCTATTTAGGTATGAGTCGTGTCTGTTTACAACTCCTTTACCGGAGTATAAATAAGTACCCAGGGGCGATGTAAAGGATAGACAATCAATCAAATACAAATCTACTACTTTTTATCTACTTTTCCAGCATCTACTTTTTTCATACTAGTTCTAGCATATCTATGAGTTCTTACGATGTCTCGACGGTCTGCATCTACACGATCTCCGTCGCCTTCGCAAGTTCCGCGTTTTGATCAAGTTGAGCTTTGACGTCCGGCCGCATCGCTGTCGTCTCGTTCAATCTTGTTCTAGTTATCGTCCTTGTCGATTAACTGGTCAAATCGACTGGCACACCATGGAAATCGAGTTCGGGTATAAACCCGAGGTGTTCGCAGATCCGACGCTTTTTGTCTCAACACCTCTTTTGGCACGCCCAGTGGGACACTAGATACACCTCGTGATTATGATCATGGGTGATTCTTCTGACGTCAATCCAAGGAACGTCATCGAAGTCTCCGAAGCAGATCTAAAAGATGATCAGAGGCAAGCTATGGAGCAGGCTATGGAGGATTATAAGTAGCTATATCTGAAATCCTTCAGCCTAAACAGGAGCGGCGATGCAGTACAGAAGAAAGATCCGTCGTTGCCGCGGTAGGTCACTTTCGATGCCAATCCTGGTAAGTTACAAGATATGGTTAATACCGCGTTAAATTAGGCGTTGATTAACCACTCTACGGTGTTGTCCAATACTGTATACAATGTTGTCATGCAATCTTTTAAAGAAGGGCAACCACCTAAATATGTTGGTCCCGCGTATCATCAACCTGGGTCGGCATCTGCTACGACTTCATCGGTGGTTCTAGCATTCCAGGCTGTAAATCCTTCTGCCGATGAAGCTACACCGCCAAGATCAAGCCCTGCAAGCGTCGTTCGGTTGAACACCGATCCAGTGGTGTCAGCAACATCACAACAAATAGTCCCGAACCAGCCAACTCCCGCTAACTGGTGGGGGTACGGTATGCCTCCGGATTCGTCTACCGACGCCAAGTTGATCCTAGACAATGTGGCGGGGAAGGCCCCTGTGGAATCAGCGACATCAACACAACTGACGAGCCCGACAATGCATTATGCTGCATCTTCTCCAAACATGCAGTTGCCGCCAGGGAATCTTCAGATGGTCGTACCCAAGATGCCTTGTGGGAAACCATCGGCGAATGCTTTGCCGATGCAACAGGATAGAATAGTTATAAACTATCCTATAATGATGGCGAACCCGCCGACGGGGGTATCAGTACACCAAGGAGGCCCATTCGTTGATTATTCCAGGATGCAGGAGCAGCAGGCGATGACCCACAACCCTGTGTGGGCCGGTCCAATTCAACAACAGGTGGTGCAATCTGGATACCAGGTAGCGGGAGCGCAGCAATACTCTATCCCGACCATCGTTCAGAATGAGACATCGGTGTATCGACCGATAGTGCCTCAATACACCCCAGTTGGTGTCCAAGGATATACATCGGCAAGTCAGCCGATGCATAATATTCAGCAAGGTGGTGTTGCGCCTACGCCAATTGGACCATCTTACCCACCACAGAGGCAAGAGGGGATGTATCAACCAGTCCAGCCGATGAATGTCCAGCCCGTGCATCGGCAGGATCAAGATGCATACTGGGCCGATAAGATCGCCGAAGTGATGAAAGAACAGTTCGGCATTAAGACCAAGGTAAATACATACTCTTATCGGACACCATATACTCAGGCGTACGACTTGATTCCTCTTCCGAATCGGTACAAGGTGCCAGATTTCACGAAGTTTTCTGGCCAAGATGATACATCGACAATGGAACACATCAACCGCTTCATTATCCAATGTGGGGAGGCGGCTAGCAGAGATGAACTAAGGGTGAGATTGTTTTCATCATCTTTGTTTGGATCGACATTTACGTGGTTCATCTCGCTTCCTCCAAACTCTGTGATTACTTGGGCCGATCTAGAGAAGCAGTTTCACAGGTACTTCTTTCCTGGCGTGCATGAGAAGAGGATTACCGATTTAGTCAAGCTGAAACAACGTAATGACGAATTGGTAGAAGGCTTCGTGCAAAGGCTTCGGGGCGTGAAGAACAAGTGCTATAGCTTGGTGCTCGATGATTGGCAGTTGGCAGATTTGGCCTTCTAGGGTTACTGCCACATATCAGGGACAAGTACGTGTCTCAAGAGTTCGAGAGTCTAAGTCATCTCGTGTAGAGGGTTGCCGATCAGGAGGTTAAAGCTTTCAAACCCAGGAAGACTTGGAACAAGAGGGTGTCCTTCATTGAGGAGGAAGAAGATTCCGAACCAGATGAAGGGACAGATATCGGCCTCGCGGAATGGGTAAAAGATAAGAAAACGATATCTTGTCCGTTCGGTCAGAAGGAGGCTGAGAGGTTCACTTTTGACACTACTAAAGCCGATAGGATATTTGATCTCCTGCTTCAAGAAGGGCGAATTAAGCTGGCACCTAATCAAGTAATTCCATCGGCTGAAGAGCTTAGAAGGATGAGGTATTGTAAATGGCATGATGCAACCTCACACACCACCAATGATTGCAAGGTCTTTAGACAGCAGTTGCAGTCAGAAATTGGGGCTGGACGAATTAAATTTGAAAATTCTAAAACCCAGAAGCCGATGAAGATCGACCAGCACTCGTTCCCGAAAAAATATGGTGGAAGCTGCCGAAAAGCTTAAAGTCCTGACCTCGGAAGCCGCCAAGAAGATACATCGGTAGATCCCAAGCATCAGATAGATGTGCGTGATGTGAAGGGAAAGAAGTGTGCCGATGATAAGCAAGCCAAGGGAGTCGTTGACGAAGGTAATGGCGTCGGGAGTTCTCGGGGATATGGCGTCGTGATCACGCATAGGCAACCACGACAGGAATATCGACGCTCTCAAGAGGAGCAATGTCGGTAGCAGGAAGAAGAAAGGAACCGGGAATGGCATCGGCATAAAAATCTTTGGAATTGTCCTTTCTTACTTCATTGTTGGGAAGAAGGCATCAAGTTGCCTACTGCCGATAATTGTCCTAAATGCAATGGGTACTATCCTGCCGATCGGTCAGAAAAAAGGTCCCGCTTTGAAAGCCAAGGACCAAGTTATGCTAGGCCGATCAGGGGAAAGGGATTAGTACATGATCGGCTGGGGGGGCAAGCTCAGTGTACACGACAGGCTTGGCAAGCGTGTTCGTCAAGAGGACCTCGAAAAGAAGGATAATGCAAGGGTACCCGATGAAGAAATATTCTCTAGAGATCCAAATACAAGGGGTGATGCAAACCAACACGATGAGAAGCGATACCAGCCAGTCTGGAAGACTAAGCTTCCTCAGTGGTGTCCCAAAGGCCTGACGAAGACTCAGAAAAGAAGGATCCAACATGAACACCAGAGTGATCTGTATCATAGTGGCGATCCTTCGAAGGAAGAATCTCTAGTTTTGGAATGGAGGCCAAAACACCAGAGGAAGAATCCATCGGCAGTGGTCAACATGGTCGTTATGTTGCCGATAGAGTTTATGACACCTGATGCTGAGGTAGAATCCGCTAATATGGCTTCACTAATGCTAGATCCGATGGCAGCTGTCTTTGAGAAACCAGCCGAAGATGAGAGGCAGCATCTGAGGGCCTTGTTTGTCAGGGCCAAGGTCGATGGGCAACCGGTGTCAAAGATGTTAGTCGATGGTGGAGCATCGTTTAATATAATGTCGTATGTCGTGTTCAGGAAGCTTGGGAAAGGTGACCAAGACTTAGTCAAGACGAACATGAAGCTGAAAGATTTTGAAGGCAATGTGCCACTAGCTATGGGAGCAGTGTGCGTGGAGTTGACCATCGGCAGCAAAACTTTGCCGACGACGTTTTTCGTGATCAGCGGCAAAGGGACTTACAATTTTCTCCTGGGAAGGGATTGGATTCATGCTAATTGCTGCATCCCTTCTACGATGCACCAGAGCCTTGTGCAATGGGCTGGAGACCAGATTGAAGTCATTCAAAGTGAGGTCCCGTCAATTGTTGCATCGGCGGAGTTAGAAACTTATGAGCAGACCAGATGCATATCTGGTGAAGCCTGGGATACATAATTCCTCAAGGTGGCCAATTACCGGATTACACCGATCCAAGCAGTCGGTTCTAAAGAAGAAATTTAATGGATCAGTTCGCCGATGATGAAAAACTGGGACAGGGGTTGACATCAACCGATGACTTGCTAGAAATAGACATCGGCGATGGTAGTAAGCCTAGGCCCAACTTTTATTAGTGCTAAGTTAGATTGCCAATGTAAGCGACAGTTGAGTGATTTGTTAAAAGAATATAAAGATTGTTTTGCTTGGGATTATACAGAGATGCCTAGTTTAGACCGATCAATAGTTGAACATCGGTTACCTATTAAGTCGGGTTTGCAACCACATAGGCAGCCAGCACGCCGATGCAATCCTAACGTGTTACCTGATATTAAAACTGAGATTACAAAGTTAATCGAGGCTGGGTTTATTCGGCAATGTTGATATGCCGAATGGATTTCTAACGTGGTTCCTGTATATAAAAAGAATGGAAAACTTCGTGTTTGTATTGATTTAAGGAATCTCAATAAAGCTACGCCGATGGACGGTTATCCAATGCCGGTTGCCGATCTACTAGTTGATGTCGCTGTTGGACATAAGATTATTAGTTTTATGGATGGTAATGCTGGATATAATCAAATATTCATGGATGAAGACGATATATCCAAAACTGCTTTTAGGTGTCCAGGCCACGTCGGTTTGTTTGAATGGGTCGTGATGACATTCGGGTTGCCGGTGCTACTTATGAACGAGCGATGAACTTTATCTTTCATAAGTATATCAACACATTGGTCGAAATCTATATTGACGATGTGGTGGTGAAATCCGGGAATTTTCAGAAGCATCTTGGCGATCTACGGAAAATTATGCCGTGCACAAGGGAGCATGGACTTAAGATGAATCCAAATAAGTGTGCATTTGGCGTATCGGCAGATCAGTTCCTGGGGTTCATGGTGCATCAAAGGGGTATAGAGATCAGCAGGACATCCATTGATGCGATTAACAAGGTGGTCGCTCCCACAAACAAGACTGAGCTGCAATCTTTGATTGGCAAGATTAATTTTATTAGAATATTTATATCTAATTTATCTGGGAGGATTAAGTCTTTTAGCCCATTGCTAAAGCTAAAGGCCGGTCAAGAATTTGTGTGGAGAGAAGAGCAGCAATCGGCCTTGGAGGAAATTAAGAAGTATCTGGTGAATCCTCTGGTGTTAATTCCGCCTCAACATGGGAAACCCTTCAGATTATATTTGTCTGCCGATGACGGTGTTATCGGGTCAGCCTTGATTCAAGAATTTGAGGGGAAAGAACGTGTGATTTATTATTTGAGTAGAAGGCTGGTGGATGCTGAAACCAGGTATTCGGCCATTGAGAGATTGTGTTTATGTTTCTACTTCTCTTGCACCAAATTAAAGCATTATTTGCTATCGGCCGAATGCACTGTCATATGCAAAGATGATGTGGTTAAGTACATGTTGTTGATGCCGATTTTGAGTGGGAGGATCGGCAAATGGATTTTGGCGCTGTCAAAATTTGATCTAAGGTATGAATCAGCTAAGGCAGTTAAAGGACAAGTGATGGCTGATGTTGTTACTCAGCATTGTGGTGCGCTGAATTCCGTGGAAATTGCTCCTTGGACTTTATTCTTTGATGGTTCCACATGTAAGGAAGGAGCAGGTATCGGCGTCGTATTGGTTTCGCCCTGAGGGAAAAAGTATGAAATCTCATTGCCAATTGATACTACTTCGATGAATAATGAGGCTGAATACTAGGCGTTGCTGAAGGGGTTGGAGTTGCTCAGGGATGTGCGTACCAATGCCGTTGAAGTCTTTGGTGATTCTATGTTAGTAACCAATCAGTTAATTGGGACATATGAGTGCCGAAGTGATGTTTTAATTGAGTATCATGGGAAGTGTTTACAATTGTTAAAGGGGTTTAAAGAATATCGTCTTGAACACATTCCCAGGTTGCATAATGAAGAAGTCAATCGATTGGCGCAACATGCTTCGGGTATCAACCGATTCAAGAAGTAATGACATTGGTAACAGTTGCCGATGACTGGAGGAAAGATATTGCCGATTATTTAAGAGATCCGTCTAAGAAAGTTGAAAGGCAGTTGAGGTTTCAGGCTACCAAGTATGTTCTCCTTGATGATGAATTGTATTATCGTACAATTGATGGAGTTTTGCTCAAATGCCTTAATGGAGAGGAATCGAAGAGGTTGATGGGTGAAATTCATGAGGGGGTGTGTGGAGCGCATCAATCGGCATTCAAGATGAAGTGGATGATTATGCGAAATAGATATTATTGGCCGACAATTCTTGAGGATTGTTTTGAGTACATCAAAGGGTGTCAAGATTGTCAGAAGTTCGGTAATGTTCAGAGGGCGCCTGCGTTGGCGATGAATCCTATAATCAAGCCTTGACCGTTTAGAGGATGGGCCATCGATCTCATCGGTCAAATTTATCCGCCGTCGAGTAAAGGGCATAAATTCATAATTGTTGCTACCGATTATTTGACGAAGTGGGTTGAAGCTATCCCGTTGAAGAATGTGACATCGACAAACATGATAGATTTTGTGAAAGAACACATTGTTTACCGATTTGGTATTCCTCAGACTATTACAACCGATCAAGAAACCATGTTCATATCGGGGGAGTTTGACGAATTTTCTACCAGTATGGGGTTGAAAGTTTTGAATTCATCTCCTTATTATGCTCAAGCTAATGGTCAGGCCGAGGCAACCAATAAGGGAGTGATTAATCTTATCAAGCGCAAAATTGAAGAAAACCCTAGAAGGTGGCATATAGTACTGAATGAAGATTTTTGGTCGTATCAGATGGCATGTCATGGTGCAACTAAAGTATTGCCGTACTAGTTGGTTTATGGACACGATGCTATCCTACCTTGGGAAATTAAGACTGGTTCTAGGCGATTGTTCTGTTGACGCAAAAAGTGACGTACTGCGTCTCACATACAGCAAGCCGGAAAGCGTGACATCAATCGGGTGCCCGGGTACTTCGAGAACCAAGAATGTGCCAGTCAGTTTGACCTAAAACTAATAAGGGATGAAAATCATTAAATGTAAACTGGAACGTGTCGGGTAATACCAGACAGTTCCATATGTATGGCCCTGAAGCCACTTACGATGACATACAGCTATGAAAGCTATCTGCCAACAGGTTTTGTGGAGCATTCGACTAAACCAGATAGAAAGCACATAAACCATTGATTATCGAATGCGCATGCATGGGAAAAGGACGTACAAACGAATCATAGTTGAATATAGATTAAAGCACAACCAAGCTTGGCAATCCAGCCGATTTGGGGTCCATGATAAAGGAAACATGTAAGCAAACATGATTAAACTAATCTAAAGCCTACATCTGTCGCACGATACCTAGCATCATCAAAGCCTAAACATGGATAGCATGCATGAACCCGCATCACGTAACAATCTAGATTCAAACTAATTCGGCTACTATAGATATAAGATCTACTTATAGAAACAACATGAAAGTAACTCATTATAACATAGATAGATCTATATAAACTAACAAGAGTCAAACCGTATCAATCTAGATTGGGCAAGAGAGTGTTTGCAAATATGTAAAGATTATATAAAACATGCAACACGATAACTTAATGAATCCAATAGATCTTGCCAAATCTAATAGGAGACGATAACTATCTTACTTTTGCTGAGCATACAAGCAAATATCTGCCGCACGACATCTACTTAGAAGCGAAACACAAGCGAAGACCTCTTGATTATTAGGCAAAGATCCGCCGCACGATCATTGATAACAAACAAGACTACTTGCATCAATATCTAAATCCACCGCTTGATACTAGACATGATAACATGGTTGCCAAGACTTACGGAGGTCGACGGATCGATGATTCCTCTCAAAGAACTCGACGACACGACAAAGGACTCGAAGTTGGCACGGGGCCGATTGTATTGATTTGGTTGTGAACGTATTTTTACAATGGCCAAGGGTTTATATTTATACCCTGGTCATGACACGAATCCTAAAAGGATACGATTACAAGATATTTAAGGAAAAGAACATGACACTTTTAACCCTAGCTTTCCTTCTAGAATCTTTATTCCCTTAATCGTTGCAATGTCGGTTGCCCGATTCGGCTCTTACTCGCCGCTTTTGTCGCTTTCCTTTATGGAAAATCACCACTCCTAGAATAGCCGACCGCACGATCACTTTGTTGAATCCTTTTAAATTATCCGATTGCACGGACACCTGCCAAATACCCCAAATGTTTGCCTCTGAATTTTTACTACACACTGGCCCACCTATCATCTTCCTAGGCGTGCCAAAATCCAGTGTTAACATGTTCTCCCAAGATCAGCTGACGGCTGATGAATATGATATCCTTATGAAGGATGAATTAGAAGATTTGGCGAGTCATCGGCTGAGGGCTCTAATCAGTATCGAAGAGAACAAGAAAAGAGTTGCTAGATGGTTTAATAAAAAGGTAAAAGCGAAAGAATTTGCCGATGGCGATCTGGTGTGGAAATTGATTTTACCGATTGGGACTAAGAGTTCAAAGTTTGGAAAATGGTCTCCTAATTGGGAAGGTCCCTTTCGGATAAAGCAGTCTGCTCCTGGTAATGCCTATATATTGGAAACCCTCGAAGGTGTTGCATTTCCCAGAGCAATTAACGGTAAATATTTAAAGAAATATTATCCTAGTATCTGGGTAGATGTGTAAGGCAATACAAGTATAAATGCCAATGGAAGAAATGTCATACAGAACATCGGCAGAAAGCATATTGATGTTATATTACAAGCAAAATGAGTTGTCAAGATTACAGTTGCCGACACGGCAAATTACAACAAGGTTTGAATCGACAAATCGTGCGAAGACGAATTTGATCTGCTTCTATTTCCTTGGCGTCATCATCGGCAGAGCCCTCGATTGGCTTGAGCTTTCTCTTCAACAGAAGGGCTTCACGGGCGTTGGCGTCTCTCTCTTGTTGTAAAACTTTGGTGGCAGCAAGGAGTTGAGCTTTCTTTTGGCTGGCTGTGCTTAGAGCTTCATCAATTTTCTTCAACTCAGCTAGCATTTCTTCCTTTCGTGCCGATAGACGTGTGATCTCTTGTTCAAGCACACTACCGGAAGCTTCCAGGCGGCCGATGTCTTTATGTTTCTCGTCCGCAGCTTGCTTGAATTTGAGTATCTCCTCCTCAAATTTTGCTTGAGCAGCTCTATCGGCAATGCGCCGCGAAGCTCTTTGATATTGTAGCTGCCGACTCTCGAGGAATGCCACTTGGAAGAGCAGTTCTTCAACATCGGCAGGAAATTGGTCTTGAACATCTCTGAAAGCTATCCTTACTGCGTTGGAGTCTTGGACTAGTTTGGAAGTGCTTTGCTGCAGTAAAGATAGCAGTGCTTCGAGTTTGGGATTCACTTCTACCGATATAGTACCTGATGGTGGAACAGAGATTTCTTCCTATTCGTCCTCATCTGGGAGATTGATAGCAAAAGAGAATAGGCTGTTTAGGGAGTCTTGGGCCTGAAAAGAAGAGAATTAGAGTTCGTCGATCATAAGTTTTGCGAGTTTATGACGGTCAGTTTACCATTTTTAGGCGGATCTCTCGCCTCGGACTCGGCATAATAGCTGACGTAACCGTATCTTGAAGATCGGCAAATGTTGTCGATGAACTTGCCTCGGCAGGAGGGACGATTGGCGCTGGTACTGGTGCCGCTGCTTCCGCTGTTGCCGACCTTTGTGGCGATGCTGCTGTTCTCTGGTCATGAATTTCATCTGATACTGATGCTGGTGCCGATACCGGTGGTGTTTATGTTGTTGCGGCTATCTCTTGTGGCGACGGTGCTGTCCCTTGGTCAGGAATCTCGGCTTGTGGCTGCTCGGGGGTAACTGCCGATATTGGTTCTGCTGCTGGCGTATCGGCAAGAGCTTGATTAGGTGCAGCAGGAGCTAATGGCTTCTTACGTTTCGGTTTGGGAGCAGCACTTGAATGGCCTTGGCGCTTTGATCCTTGCGCTTGGGGGGCATCGGCAGGTCGAGCGGCTGGTACATTTGGGATGGCTGCCGATGAGCTTGTTGACTATAGAAAAGGATAGTTGGTGTAAGTTGAAAACAGAATAAACATTACCGGTGAAAATTTGCAATCGGTATAAGCAAGTAAAGTATTACCACGAAGGCTTGCACCAAGGTAGCGGCAGCAGCGGCAACACCATCGGTTGGCGGTGGTCTAGACCTGATGGTGACCTTAGGAACTGCCCTACGATGCATAAGGGCAGCCAATGTAGGCTGAAATACTTGCCGCTCTTGCTCTTGTTGGGAATCGGATCATTAACCTACTGACAGAGGGTTAGTTACCAGTACCTTTGAAAGTTAATGAAGTAGTGGTATCGGAAATAAACTTACCGCGTCGTCGGGGATGACATGATCGGCATCAATCAAGTGCCGATAGTAGTGCGATGATGGAGCGAATAGCTGGTCCTTCCATTCTTGCCACCAGGACTTGTATGACTCGGTTATGAAAGATGTCGGCGCCCAAGAAGATAAGTCGATGTTGGCCATATCGACATGGGGAGAGAGAGTGGTAATTTTATTCCAGTCCATCGCATCGGAGATGACCTCTCTTGGTTTTATCACATTGACATAGCTGAGCTTGATCTGTAGTTGACCAAATGCTAGTTGTCTTGCTGCTGCCGATGGATAGTAGAACTCGTATGACGGGTGAGAGTTCTTCCCGGTCCCGACGACGTTGACTGGAATGGCCCGGGGGATGAGGGTAGCCTTCATGATTACCTCGTTTTGAGGTATATTCCCATCGGTAAGGTTGAAAGAGAGGGGGAATCGGTTGTCCTCATCAACATAACGCCACCAGACTCGTTCTGCAGCAGGGATTCCGCAGTAGAGCCTCTAAAAGAACATGCCGAATTGATCGACGTTGGCATCGGTTCCTGGCAACACTATCATGGCTTCCCCAAAGTTGAGTGGGGAGCGGGTTGCCGATTCATCATCATCAAAGACATAGTCTTCAGATATGTCTCTTGGGAACTGTTGGCTGAACAAGTCAAATTGGAGACGCCGTTGATATGAGGATGAAGATGTGAGCTTAGGGTGAAGAGGAAAACGGATGGTAATCTTTATAGGCCTAGGTCAAGGGGCATTTTCGAGTTTTCTTTTTACTAAGCAAAGATATGGAAGGGTATCGCGATGGATTTGCGCGATGATCGAGGGATTTGTAACTGTTGGCGCTTCAGTTACGGGAGTTGTTGGTAATTTGCGGAGATGGTGTGCGGCAATCAAGATGATGGCGTAGGCATTTTTGGAGGGAAAAGATTACAACAGAGTAAATTTTGGCGCATAAGATATTTTATACTCTGAAATTGGGGGGCATGTGTTGACACCGTTTTTCGTACGGGTCAATATTGAACCAAGTGTGTTGATCGGCAAGAAGGTAAACGATGTTCCTCATCGGCATCAAGATGCCACTAGTCAGGTTACCGATGGAGGCAGAGGAAGTCGCCGATGGTGAATTTGATCGAGGAAGCGTTAAGGGTGAAAGATGTGTTTGCTGATAAGGAGGGATTGCCGATGGAAACAGGAAGACATCGCCGATCGGAAATATTGTCGATGGATGCGAGATGATGTAGCTGACATCAGCAAGAAGATGCTGATGGTAGGTGAAGGAAATTGCGGGTTGAAGAAATCTACCGATAGAAGGTTTCATCGTAAAGGAGATGGATAAGGAAACTAGCAATTTTATGCTAGTATTATTGTTTTAGTTTGAGTCCGACTCTTGCACGAGTCGTTTTATTTCCTTAAACATAGAAGTTCTGTTTAGGTATGAGTCGTTTCTGTTTACAACTCCTTTTACCGGAGTATAAATATGTACCCAGGGGCGATGTAAAGGATATACAATCAATCAAATACAATATATTACTTTTTATCTAGTTTTCCAGCATCTACTTTTTTTGCACTAGTTCTAGCATATCTATGAGTTCTTACGACGTCTCGATGGGCTGCATCTAGAAGATCGCCGTCGCCTTCGCAAGTTCCACGTTTTGATCAAGTTGAGCTTTGATGTCCAGGCGCATCGTTGTCGTCCCATTCAATCTTGTTCTAGTTATCGTCCTTGTCGATTAACTAGTCAAATTGACTGGCACACCTTGGAAAACGAGTGCGGGTATAAGCCCAAGGTGTTCGCAGATCCGACGCTTTTTGTGTCAACAACCTCCAATTCTCTCTCTCTGAACTGTTTCAACTCATTCACACACACTCATACTCGCATCCACACGAGCTCTCAACACGAACCTCAAACCTCATACGCACGAGACCTGGGAACCAGTTTCCCTCTCTCACCACAGCTTGTAGCTCCCCTCTACTAGCTCTCCACGCTTGGTAACACGACTCAGCAGCAAACTTGACGTAGGGCGTTCGTGCTCGAACGAGTATAAACCTTGTGTTCTTCGGGCGTAACCATCCGATCTCCGACACGCTTAGAAATTTACTCGTTGGCTGTCTAGACGCCGCCCTTTTAGACACCGACAGCTAGGATGTCACTAATACTGATATCCAACATATTAGAAACAACATGCCAGCACTGTCTAGCTACTACACAATTGAAAAAATGTGTTGAACAGATTCATCTACTGCACAGAACAAACAACTTTTGTCCTCCACTTTCCTTCTTTTAGCTAGATTATCTCTGGTTAGAGTTTTGTTATTAGTCAATAGCCATAAGAAAAAAATGAACTCTTGGTGGGAATTTAATGCTTGTTGGTATTTCTTATGACTATTGGATAAATCCGCAAGCGCACAGATTATACCATTGTAGCACTTCACTGAGAGTATTCCAGGTATCGTATTTTTCTTAGGGAACGATAGTGATCTAACTAGGATTAAAGATATGTCCTATGATGGATCAAGGGAGACTATGATAACTGAGTTGAGAGGTTCAATATAGCACAGATGTCTAACAAGGGATAGCTGGTTATACTGGCCTTATTGGCCCTTCTCTTGCAGGAGGCGACGGGATAGATCAGAAAGACGGCAAACCTCTAACCAGACCGCGCCGTCACGTTGTATTGAAGCCTTACCTTTTAAGAACTTATCTTACACACGTGGTGGAATACGAGGACTAGATAGGGATGTCACCACCTACTAGCATCCAAAAACAATCTGCGCGATAAGCGGTTTACAAAGGTAAGATCTAGTCTAGACACCACGTCTACACTATTCTTAATACTTTAACCCTTACATAAGATTAAAGCACTTTACTCAGAGCAAAGCGATGATCAAGCATGAAAATTTGTATAACAACTAAACCAGATTTAGAGTAGTGAATACTATAAAGAACTCAGATGAAGTCACTTACAAGTGCTAAACTTACAAGAGACTCGCATCCGCTGAGAAACAACTCGGAGAAGACGTCAGACAGGCCCGGCTCTCCTCCAGGCTCTCCGCACTCTCCTCCAACTAGCATAGCACTACTATAGAGCTCCGCTAAGGTACTAAGGAGTAGTTTCTCCAATGAGGCATGAGTTGAGAGTGAAGGCCTAGGGGGGTATTTATAGCTAGAGGTGGAGTAGGGGCTACTCCGGTGCCACGTCAGCGATCCGCGCCACCTCCATCAGCCACCGTAGGATCAAACCGTCATTGTAACCACCTTAGATCAACGGTGGAGATGAAGTTGATGTATGGAGGCATGCAGGAAGTCGGTGGGGAGCTCGGGGATGCTCAGGGGCACCTATAGGTGGTCGGCCGACCACCCCCTACAGGTGGGCCCTGCCCATTTCTTCTAGAAGTTGTCCCCACAGGTCAGGGGGGCTGTGGGTGGCCGGTTGCCCGTTATCCACGGTCGGTCGAACGTGATGTAACACCCTAAATTCTTGCATTTTTCAAAATAGATTAAAAGTAAATTGAAATGCATTTTGGTGGACATTAAAAACCTAGGAAAAATTAACTAAGGATTTCATAAAGTAAAAATTGTCACAAGTAGAAACTCTTGTGTTGCATACATGCTGGTGCATAGGTTTTTGTATTGCTCTTTCTTTTTCAAACTAGAAATTCAATTGGTGGTTGAAAATGGTTTGAATTTTTGAAAAATGAAAATTGGAAAAGCATTTTCCCTCCTTCTCTCTCCCTTCTCCTCACTTTGGCCCACAGGCCTGTTTCCCCAGCCCAGTTCCCTCCCTCTCTCTCTCTGTTGGGCCAGCAGTCCCCGCAGGCCGGCCCATTTCCTCCTCCCACGCAGGCCGACGCGCCCACTCCCTCTCGGCGGCTGACAGTGGACCCGGCTGACAGTGGACCCCACCTGTCAGCTTCTCCTCTCTCCTTTCCTTCTTCTTTCCCCCGCTCCCTTTCCTTTCCCTCCCCGCGTCGGAGTTTCCTTTCTTCGCTGACGCGTTTTGGAGCCGGATTGCCCCCTCTCTTTCCTTTGCCGACATAGACCCGCAGCCAGTGAACCCGAGCGCCGCACATCTTTCTTTCTCCCTTCTTCCTCTTCTTTCCTTTCTGCGCCGCCGCTCTTCCCTTGCGGCCGAACGCGAATCCGCGGCGGAATGCACCCTTCCCTACCTTGCGGCACCCCTCCGGGCTATTTAAGCAGTGCCCGACGCCACACCGCCCTCACCCGACCCTCTGGAAGCACCGTAGCTCCACCAGAGCCGCCGCCGCACGCTAGCAGCGCCGCCGCCGTCGTTCCGCTGTCACCGAGCTCCTCCGCTTTGTTCCGACCGCCTCCGAGCCTCGCGTTGTGGTAAGCGGACCTCCAAGAGCTCGCCTATCCCCTTAATCCCCTTTGTATCGCCCGTGCGCCCTTCCTCCGCGTCCACCGGCGCTACATCGCCACTGTACCCCGTGGACACCCCGTTCCCGCGCGTAATCGGGTCAACTAACCCCGTAGTCGTCTTCGCCGTTCTCCCCTCTCCCTCCCCGGCCTTTTCGCGCTGAGAATGGCGCACCAGACCACCGGATTGCACAGCGCCGCCCAAGTCCGGCAATGGCGCCACCGCGTCTCTGCCTCCGGCCGCAGCGCACCGCCACGCACACCCCCTGATCTAATCATGACTGTCCATCGGGAATCAGACGGCTCACAACGCTCTATACCCTTTCGGCCGTCAGTTTTGAAAAGAGACCCTGTCAGTTTTAAGGCATCAACCCGTAGTCCTAAGGCGTATTTCCCCTTTACGTCTTCTGTTCTGCTAAGCGTAGTTCTTCTCGGATTTGTTTTATTTCAAAATTTAAAAAGAAATCCTATTTACAGAATTGCCACTCGATTTCAAATGTTTATAAAATGCTCATTTTAACTCCGATTTCATCCATTCAAATTGCGTTAGATTCGTATCGACGTAATCTACGTGTTAGTTAGTTCATAGTTCTTGTTAGACAACTTTTAAAAACAGTTAATCACTTAATCTCTTTTAATCTCTAGTTTAATTTATGAAACTTGTTTAATTCGTATCTTCTTTGTTATAGCTCCGTTTTTCTTGATTCAAACGTCTTTGTGATTGTCGTGAGACGTAGATCAGTTTTATAAAATTTTAATCTTGTTTAATTGTGATTTGTGTACTGTTCTAATCTATAGCCTTTGTTTGCTTGCATGTTATGCCTCTGTATGATTGCATGTGGTGTGGTGATCGAGTACAGACGGTGAGCAGTACGTGGGTGACCAGGAGTTTCTCTTTGAGCAGGATCAGCAGGAGCCCTTTGAGCAAGGAAAGTATTATATGGGATCTTCCTTGATGTCCTATTCATGATGTTTTTAATAAAATCATATGCATGTGTCTAATATTGTTACCATAGGGTTTATCTAGATTTGATTACCTTGATCCTTGAAATCCTATGGGTTACCTTTGCATATGGGTAGTTATTGCTAGTGTTTCTCTTTAACAAAGCATGATCCTTTAATCTTGATTAATGACTACATGAAATGATAAATTAAAACTTGACTTTTTAGCAACATGGATTTAGGACCCTATCTGTCAGCAAAAGCTGGGACATACAGTACAACCATGAGGGCTAAATGGCTCTGGCTTTAGTTCAGTATTAGGGTCACTCTCTCGCATGCGGCAGTTCACGAAAGTTTCCATTGACGAGCGGTTGCGGGTTGCGGCTGGAGTGGGAACCGCTGCGTGTGTGTACCATCCCGGGCTCCCGTATACCCCTTGCCCATGGATCCGTACTGTCTGTGGTATGTCAGCGAGCCCCTTTGAAAGACTTCATAGTGTACCCTGCCCACTCACCTCGGTAGTGTTACGGGAGTCATGATCCCGGGGCATTTGGGCAAACACGACTCATGGGTAAAGTGTACAACCTATGCAGAGTGTTAAAAACTGGTATATCAGCCGTGCTCACGGACACGAGCGGCCCGGAAAACTCACAGAATCTTTGATTACTTGTTGTTTATCTTTATGAATCACTTTATCATGAAGTTTTGTTACTTGTTCATTTGTTTACTTGATCATGCAATTTAATTGGGAGCTTAAGCATAACTTTGAACTACCACTTATAAAGTCTGTTACAAATTGAAAAGCTTATCGCAGTAAACCCGTGTCATACTTTTTGATCCACATGAACCCCATATATGCTTGTTGAGTATGAAAGTACTTACGCTTGTTTCCTTTCTTTTCAATATTTGGATAAAAATCCCGGATGGGTACAAGTTTATCAGAGTTATGAGGAGTGTCCAGAGGACTACTAGGTTTGGGGTCAACCAATTGACGTCCCTGTGCTATGGAGCGTCGCGAGAGTTATCATATATTTCCGTTGTTATGTAATAGACATTATTTAAATACTTGTTCGCTATGTAATAAACACTTGTGATGATACAATTTTGATAATTTGTCGGCTTATGTGTGTGACTGATCTCTGGGCACACATAAGATTATTGCATCCCGTTTTGTCTTTAAAACTGGGTGTGACACGTGAGTTGTGGCTTTTGGCCTCCATCTTTCGTGTGGAGCATGGCCCACATGTCATAGACACCTTGGCAATAGTTTTGTATTTTTCTAAGATAGTTTGTGGGGCCATGTATCCTCGTGCTTTGATCTAGAGCCATTGAGAAGAAGCACTGAGGGGATCCAAGGGTGGATCTTCAATCTAGAGGGTGTGCTTGGATCATGGACACATGGGAGGCCTTGGTGGCCCCATAGTGTGGATCGGCCGACCCCCTATAGAGAGACATGGGCCTCCCCTTTGGCGTGGGACCTCCTTGATAGGTGTGGATCTTGCTGTCCAAGATTGGGCCCAAAGTACGGACGGCCGAACGTCTTTTGTGGCCAAATAAGCTCATCTTTTGCAGGTAGATTCTAGAGGTAATGCCCATCATGATGGTGTATTGTTTTTGCACATTTGACATACATGGAAATATGTCATGTTGAGCCCCGAATTATGACGTTTTGTGCCTACATTCAAATAGAGGACATATACATGTGGAACCAAGTTATTGGGTAAAATAAGTTTAGGCTATGCTTCTTTTCCTTCGAATATGAGGATGTTGACGGTATTTTGATGGTGATAAAATAGCTCATAATTACCGTCAACAATGCTCCAAATGGCAGGAACATGTGCAGGTTGTATACCTCTAAAATTGATAACCTTGTACAGGGATTGAGAAGAATAGACCCCCTTAGAAGAAAACTGCCAAATCATCAAATCTTCCTCCCCAGAAAAGTGGATTGTGGAGGCTAACTCTAATATTTCTAACCAAGACCTGTATAGATCCTCTGAGAAATTCCTTCTAAAAGAACATTTTAGAACATTACCATCCCAAAGCTCAGCTATAGTTTTATTCTTCTCCACAATTATCCTATAGACCGGCCAAAACTGAATATCTAGGCTAGAAGAGCCTAACCAGTTATCTTCCTAAAACCTCACTTTCTTCCCATCCCCTATTTTCCATCTGTAATCCATCTTAGCCGCTTGTACTGCCCACATAAAACCTTTAAAAAAATTGGAAGCACCAGCAGAATTAGTATGGAAAATGTTGGGATTCTTAGTATCGTATTTGAAGTCCACCGACTCTTTCCAGAGCTTATTCTTATCTTCATTATATCTCCTTAGCCAAGAAGCAAGTAAACTAATATTGAGGTCTCTAAGGTTTGGTATTCCTACACCCCCAAACTGCTTGCACATAGAAACCAACTCCCAGTTAGCTAGATCGTACTTATGTACATTTTCACTATCATTCCAAAGGCAATTTCCCATATGAGTATTAAGGATTTTAATGGCCCATTTGGGAAACTTAATGAAAGAAAGAAAGAAGGTAGACATGACTGTTAGCTAAGCAAGTTTTAATCAACATAGCTCTAGCAGCTAGAGATAACAGTTTACATCTCCACCCCGCAATCCTTTTAATTATTTTGTCAACTAAAGGTTGTATATCTTCTCTGGACAACTCATCATAATGTAAAAGAACCCCTAGATACTTCAAAGGAAAAGAGCCTACTGGTCAACACAAGATATGGCCTAAGTTGTGAGCCACAACATGATCTAAGTTTAAAGAAACTAGTTCACTCTTGTCAAAATTAACTCTCATTCCTGAAACTTGTTCAAACCACAAAAGGATACACTTAAGATTCCTAATACAAAATTCATCTGCTTTGCAAAAAAGAATGGTGTCATCAGCATACTGTAGGGATATAAAATACCTCCAGACCTAAAAGAACCTAATAAACCTTGGGCCAGGCCCTTATGTAAGGCTTTATCTAACATCTTAGTAAAGCCATCACTAACTAGATTAAACAAGAAGGGAGAAAGAGGGTCTCTCTGCCTTAGACCCTTACTAGGTTTAAAATTGGAGCTTTCCTCGTCATTAACTAAGATCCCAACTGAACCCCCAATCACTATTTCTTTAATCCACCCAAACCAGAGAGGATTAAATTTTCTAGCTTCTAGCAAATTAAACAGAAAAGCCCAACTCAACCTATCATATGCCTTTCCATAGTCTAATTTCAACACAATCCCTGGATCACCACTTTTCTTCATACTGTGAACTAATTCATGAGCCACCACTACACTATCTAAAATGAATCTCCCCTTAAGAAAAGCAGATTGATTGGGGGCAACTATCCTTTGGGCTACAGAGCTAAGTCTAAGAGTCAGCAATTTAGAAAAAAAAAATTGAAGCTACAGTTAAGCAGGCTAATTAATAGGTATAAAATGTTTCATATCATTGGCATCTCCTATTTTTGGAATCGATGTAACTAGAGCAAAATTAGGCCTTTGTAAATCAAGAGCACCCTTATGGAAATCTTCAAAAAGAGCTACAAAATCATCTTTGATTAAATCCCAAAACCTGTGATAAAAAAGGAAAGAGAGGCCATCAGGACCTGGGGCCCCCTCTGGCCTCTGCATAACAGCTAAACACAGCAGATTTGATTTCGGTTTCAGAAAAGGGAGCTGTCAGCATGGCATTTTCTAAGATGCTCATCACTACCACTTGAAGCTACGCCGCCATATGGATCCTTGCATTGTCTAGAAAATACCAGCGACGACTTTTCTTATTCAACCATTTGATCCATCCCTGAAGCATAGAGCTGCAAGCTACTTCTCATCGGAATTGAGTTCAAGCTAGTCGATCTTTCGTTGAGATGACCCGATCTAACAGCCTCGCCGAGCAATATCATCCTAGCAGGTCCAGCCATCGTCTTCCTGATGCTAGTTCCACTTCCACCAATTTGCTGCCACCTATTGTCGCCATGGACCACCCTACAAAGAAACTCCTCAGGTGGCTCTCGCCCCTGGAGCTGGAGGAGACGGGCAAGAAGCTCAGAGTCATGTCCATTGTTGGACCCACCGGCATGGGCAAGACGACACTTGCCTTGGAGCTCCGCAAACGGATCAGCTGCCAATCAAGTGGAGGGCACCACTACTATTTCCAGTTCAACGTTATGGTCCAGGCGTCCCGGAGGGCCGATCGAAACGAGCTTCTTCTTCGAGACATCCTCTCGCAAATTTCAGACCCAGGATCAGCACTCGCATCGAAGCCTATACAATTCATGCCATTGGAGCAGCTAGTTCTCCGTGTTTCGCAGCGCCTGCAACATAAGAGGTACTACTGCTACTAATTGATTAGCCTTTTTTAATTATGTGTGATGCATACTACTAATTAGCTGAAATATCATACCAATTTGATCACTATCGATCGATATCACTGTGAGTTAACTTGATCTTTCTTTACCTACTCCTCACCAGATACTTCATCCTAATTGATGATATGTATATGCGGCGAGAATTGGATTGGGAGCAAATCAAGGGCGCGTTCCCTGATTATAGCGGGAGCCGAATTCTGATCATAACACGTTTTCCAAGTATAGCATGGTTGTGTTCCTCTGATTCTGGTGGGCTTGTGCATGTGATGAAGCCTCTGAACAAGATGGATTCAAGAAGGCTGCTTCTATTGAAAGCTTTTGGTTCTGTAGATGTTCCGCTACAAGAAAATGATGAGCCATATGTTGACAAAACCTTGATGAGATGTGAAGGTATACCGTTATTTCTTTGTGGCATGGCAGATAGCTTGAAGCAACAACTGCAACAGCAGAAGCAGAACCAACAGCGACATCAAGAAGAGTCCGAGGATGAAGAAGACCATCAGAGAAATGGAATTTATAGCGAGGACGAACAGGTCCCCGCCGGCCAGCTACCAAAAGAGATCGAACAAGCACTAGCCTCTACTTTTGATGACATTCCTTATGAGTTGAGGTCACTATCGTTGTACATGAGCATGTTTCCATATGGGTACAAGTTTGACAAAGATCGGCCGGTCATGAAATGGTTGTGTGAAGACCTTACAGATGATTGGGATGAGTGGCGCAATGTTGAAGATGCAGCAGACGCAGAGAACTACTTCTTCCAGCTAGTCGACACGAATGTCATCACTTCGATGGCAGCAAGTTACAAAAGCAGTCAGGATGAAGCCGAGGTCTCCCAGTGGCATGTGAATCATTTTATGCAGCAGTTCCTAGCCTCCAAATCAGCAGAGACAGGTTTCGCTTTCACCAGTGCCACGCTCAACTTAGAAGAAGCAGCAACAGGCCATGGCAACAAAACTAGGATACGGCGGAGGCTCGCCGTCCACCATTCAGATCCCTGTCTCCCATCGCTGTTTGAGACAATTGATTTGTCTCAAACTCGTTCGCTAGCTGTGTCTGGTACCATCAGCACAATTCCTTTCGAAAAGTTTAATTTAGTTGTGCTAGATCTCGAAGGTTGGGAGAATTTGAAAGATGATGACCTACTGAAGGTATGCACAAGCAAAATGTTCTTTTTGCAGTATTTGAGTGTTAGGAATACTCAAGTAAAAATGCTCCCAGATGAGATCAAGGAGCTGTGCAGTCTGATGATGTTGGATCTAAGAGGCACACAGATACGGCAGTTGCCAAAGCAAATTGTGGGGATACGCTCAACTTTGCGTGCTCTGCTCCTTGGTAGTAGTGAAGCAAATTGTGTTGGATCTAATCCCATTGCACTTGCACCAGCGGGTGTACAACATTTGCACATGCTGTCCACACTAGCCACCATTGATTTGAGTGAACAACCTGCAAGCTTCGTTGAGGCTCTTGGTGCTTTGGAGAACTTGAGGGTGCTTGCAATAACATGGTCTTTCCACCAGTCTAGCGACGGAACCTACCGTGACGCATTACGGTCATCTATCAGAAAGTGGAAATCTCTTAAGTCGCTGACCATCCACTGTGGGCTCGGGTGCTCCATGGAATTTCTGGGCGTCCTGCCTCATCCTCCTAAGGATCTTGACAAGTTCAAGGTGACAGCAGGAAGATTTGTAACTATTCCCAAATGGATCAAGGACCTCGAATTTCTTTCTTTCTTGCAAATCACCATATGCAGACAACACACAGATGATATTCAGATAATTGGACAGTTGCCCAACTTGGAGTGCTTAGTACTAGGATTAGACTTCTTTCCGGAACAAGCTATAGTAATTGAAAGTGCAGGATTCCCTGAGCTTCAGAGGTTTTCTGTGGACTGCCTAGTGCCATGGCTCACATTCAGAACAGGAGCTATGCGGAAGCTCACATATCTTCAACTGAAATTCCTGTCTTGCCCGGCGAGCAGCCAGACTAGTGTTCCTTCAGGTATCGGCAGCCTCCAAAGTCTTTCAGAGGTAGCCTTGTGCTACAACGAAAGGTACTCCGACAGCCTCAACGTCAAGGTGATAGAGAAGGCAGTGAGAGAAGCAGTTGTGGACCACGATAACCAGGTCGACCTTTTCATCAATTGTGTGCAATACTACGATGTTCAAGCAGCTGACGAGGAGACGACAGAGTGTGCAACCAGAACTCAGAGTGGAATCGATTCTAGCAATTGAAGCTGATGCTTCAAGGGATGCCTAGCTCAAGGAATTTACTTGCTGCTGGATGGAATGCTGTATATGAATCACATATAGGTATTGATCTCCCCTGGAGTGGTGTCTATTGCAAGAAAGATACAGATGCTGTACTTCAACAGTTCAACGGAAGACAAGAAGAAGAGTTCCATATCCTGTCATCTTGGCAATGATATTACAGGATGATATACCTGCTTCGGCATTCTATTGGTTGCATGTATCTGTATCATGTATCAGATGATGTCTCTGTTTTTCTAGCAACCTAATCCCTCCATTCTGAAATATTTGTCACCATTATTGACATTTTTCATTCGTTTGGCTATTCTACTTTTCTATGAATATTTATCCTTAGAAGAGCATCTCCAAGAGTATCCTTCTTAGAGGAATTTTGTCACTTCACTAAAACACAAAGAGACGGGAGATTGGCATTGCCAACCTGACCGTGATTGTTGATGTTTTTTTCCGACAACGAACACGACTTCAGTGTATTTCATTAAGAAGAAGAAAGTTGTACAAAGACACTCAACGACACCACCATGGCGAGCTGCCAACGGAAGACAAGAAGACCAGAAGGAGAGCTAGCCTACACACACAACGACGCAGAAGGGCCAGAAGGTACTACGACAGGAAGAACGGCGCGAAAATGAAGATTGAAGGAGCAGAATGGCGACCAGAGCAGGGGGGGTGTGAATGGGAGCCTCAAATTTCACTCGGAAATATTCGGTCCACTCTTCCCAAAAACAACCCCAGCAAGCAAACTTACTCCACCAGCAAGATCACGACCCTAGAGAGGGTGGATACCTTTGGCGAAGACCAAGAGGTACAGTGAATCTTTCGGAAACCAAGAACTCAAACCGTGACACCGATAGTGAGGCTCTCAAACCCTATGGAGAAGAGAAGAGAGTTCTCCCAAAAATAATTATGAGAACTGGTCTCAAAAGTGTTTCATCAAGTTCCCTGCATGATTACGAAACCAACGTAACAAACGGAACTCAATTCGGAGTCCGGAAGAGGGAGAAACGGCCAAAACAGCGACGAAGAAAATCCTAAAAAACCTTGCTGGAAGGCCGACGGACGCTGGCGTTGGACGGTCCGTCGCCAGAGTCCGACGCACCCAGAAAAAAACAACCCCTACTGGAAGGGCGACGGACGCTGGCGTAGGACGGTCCGTCGCCAGAGTCCGACGCCAAAAACGAAAAACGTCAACCAGCGAGGCGACGGACGCTGACGTGAGCACGCCCCAGCGTCCGACGCAAAACCCTCGGAGCGTCCGACGCTCCCGAAAACTGCACAGTGAACCCGAAAATCGTGATTTCTCCTCCAAATCTTACCAAAACTCAACCAAATGAACTCCAACTGCAACCAAACTTTGTAGGCATGATCCTTGTACAGTTGGAGAGCTAATCCTAAGAAATCATCGCTCAATTTGGTGAGAAATAAAGGGAAACGAGGATTTGGGGGAGAAGGGGCAAGAACGAAGAACACCGCAAAGAAATCGCCCGATCTACGCACTCGTGAGGTTTGAGGGGAATTCCTTCGGTGCAAAGATGCTCCTCACGAATACGAACAACTTGGTTCAAACGGATTTGCAAGAGCTACTCCCTACAAAGAGAAATCAACTCGGAAAAAAGAGGGAGCAAAAGCAAAACGCGAAGAACACAAGCAAAACAGCGACACGATCAAGAAATCGAAGCCACCATGGCTTACGGAGGTTACGGCCTCCGATTCCTCACAACAAACTCGAGTTCTTATAGAGGTTGGTGAAATCAACCTAGGGATCTCATGAACTAGAGAGAGGTTATAGACAGAGAGTTGGGGCAAAGTGATTAGGGTTCAAGAGATAGGATGAGGATACCCCTTCATCCTCTATTTATTAGAGGCTTTGGCTATTTCCCAAAGACCCCCCTAGATACAATGAGTGAACTACCTAGCCTAAGCATTGCAGTCCAAGCTCCGGTAAATATCTCCCTCGATTTGAATGGACGGCCCCGCTTCCTGCCAGGAGTTGTCGTCGCCTCGACGCAACCTCCAGGATTCCGCCACGTGCCATCCCCGCTTCCTCGGAAGCTCCGCCCGGGTTTTGAGGCCCAAACCCGCGAAACCCGCCACCGGTAGCTTTCGGCTCAACTACCGAACCCTGAGTTTTGTGGCCCAAACTCGGAAACCGACGCGGATAGTTTTGAGGCCCAAACCACCAAACCACTCGACGCGAGCCACCTTGTCTTCGCCCGGTCGGACTCCGAGTCCCCTGAGCCTCCGCTCGACTCGCGCGTCCACCGTCTTGACTTGGTCGACTCGGTCTACCTCCATGTTTTCTCGCACTCGCCGGTGCCAAGTACTAGCCACCACAGCTAGTCCGCCGGCGCCCATGGTCCCTCAGTCCGAGCCCCGCTTCCGCCCTTCACCGCTCTCAGTCCATCGGCACGGCAAGCCTCTACTCGACCTTCTCCACACCATTGACCACTGTCACTAGGCATAGTACCTGCACACCACAAGCCGATAGACAGCCACACATTTGCTTTCGCAAAGAGGTTAGAAGTAAACGCTCAAACTGAAACACTCATGTGTTGGTCAATCGCTCATCATCAAAACTAAACATCATGGGCACATATCAACCATGTGTTCGCAATCTCCCCCTTGATGAGTGCATTGTCAACACAAGTGCATTTCAGATTTGAGCCAACAAGGTAAAGCTCTCCAAATGACCAAAAGCTAAGAAAGCCAAAACGGGTCACTTGAGAGAAGCAAAACGCATCCAAAACTTGGTTCCCAAAGACATGGGCAACGGCTCGACGCAACCAAGCAAAACAAAGCTAGCCCTCAAGAAGAGGCAGAAACGGGCTCAACACCGCTAGCAAGCCAAAGATACCAATCAAAGCTCTCAAAGCTTAGAATACCAATTGAAGCACAAAGGGAGCTCAAGGAAACCAATTAAAACGCATAAAAACTCAAGAAGCCAATCGAAACCTGTCGGAGCCAAAGCACAAGCTAGACCCTCCAGAAGAGGCAAAGGCTCAACACCTCTAGCAAAACCCTCCCCCTGGGCAAAAGCATACACAAGATACCAAGGAAGGGTGAAAAGAGCCAAAGAAGCAAGAATTTCACAAAAAACACATTTTCTCCCCCTTGATCAGATATCTCTCCCCCATGCTTTCTTCCCACAATGCACAACTCTCCCCCTTAAGTGTAGATGGAGTGAAATGCACATCTCTCCCCCTTGTTGACACATGAATCTCATCAAAGCTCAAAACGCAAGAACCGGCCACAAATGCCAAGATATGCAAAATAAGTGCTACAAGCTTCATACATAGAGCAAAGACAATGAAAGGATGCTCTAAATGATGTGATCCTGTGAGAATAGGAAAAGCTCTACGTGCCCAACTAAGACTCAGGTTGAGCTAAAGATCACTTTAGAAGCTATTTTAGAGAGCATTACATGTGTGAGCAAGGAATGGGTATCACCTCCTAGAGACAACTAGACATGGCAAACAAGATAGGACCTATCTCAAAGCAATCTCATGTATAGCAAGTAAAACTATCCCTAGCAAAGTTCATACAACAAGACAATGACCCAACTGAATGAAATTTTCAAATTTCAGAGTTTTGCAGCCAAATTTCAGTTTTAGGCACATTTAAGTTGTATGCGAGTGGTTGTAAGAAAAATGATGCCATTGCTTACCAACCGGGCGAAGTCAAAGGAATTAACACACCGGTTTTGGTCATACACGACACCGCTCAAGTATCAACCCATATGGGAAGCATTCTCGAACACACGGTGAAGTGCTCACAATGCAAACCCAACTCGATCTTTCCAATGCACAAAACAGAGAGCAATTTCATTTTAGATCAAATTTAAGCATGGTACTCAATGGAAGTGAATGAAACAATGAAGAGCCATAGTTACAAGCTATATATAAGGCAGCCAAGAAGGATCTTCAAAAGCCTACACATGCTAGTGCCATTTCAGAGGTGACATGGGGAATTAAATTCAGTTTTAAAGCTTTTCTAACTTAGCTCTATTGCATATCAAGAGATCAAAGAGAGTCTAAGTTAGGCAACACCATAGACACATAAAGCACCTCAAATAGAGCATAGATTCATTATATCGGCTATAGGTATAAAGCTTAATATGAACTATGTCACAAATGCAAATGAGATGCAAAATGCAATGACACCAAATAAAAGAAAAGACAAAAAGAACCAAAAAGAAAAAGAAACACAAAGAGCTTCCCTCAACTAAAAAGGGAAGCAAACACCCAACTCACCCCGAAGGCGAGAAAACGCAACTTGATCGAGAGGTTTTGTGAGAATATCCACAAGCTAGTTTTGGGTATCGACATGCCGGAGGTCAATGTCGCCCTTCTCATAGTGATCTCTCAAGAAGTGAAAACGAACATCAATGTGCTTGGTCTTTGAGTGAAGCACGGGATTTTTGGCTACACTAATGGCACTCGTGCTATCGCAAAGCAGAGGCACTTTAGTAAGCTCAAGGCCAAACTCCTTCAAAGTCGCAATCATCCAAAGCAACTGCGAACAACAGCTAGCCGCGGCAACGTACTCAGCTTCGCACGTCGATTGTGCCACGCTAGACTGTTTGCGAGAAGACCAAGACACAAGAGAAGAACCGAGAAACTGGCAAGTCCCAGAAGTGGACTTCCTATCACGACGGCAACCGGCAAAGTCGGCATCAGAATAACCACAAAGCACAAGAGAGGAGGAGGCAGAAAACCAAAGACCAAATTAGGGAGTGAAGCGCAAATACCTCATGATGCGTTTCACCGCCTACTTGTGCGATGTCCGTGGGGACGCCTGAAAGCGAGCACACAGGCAGACGGCGAACTGAATGTCCGGCCGGGTTGCCGTCAGGTACAGAAGCGACCCGATCATGCTGCGGTACTCCGTCTGGTCCACCGCTTCTCCTTCCTCATCCGCATCCAAGGCAGTAGTAGTTGACATAGGCGTCGAGAGGGGCTTTGCCTCGCCCATGTCAAACTTCTTCAAGATATCCTTCGTGTACTTGCCTTGGTGCACAAACGTCCCTTCTCGGGTTTGCTTGATTTGCAACCCGAGAAAGAAAGTCAACTCTCCCATCATGCTCATCTCAAATTCCGTGCTCATAAGATCTGCAAACTTGGCAACAAGAGCATGAGAAGAACCACCAAAGATGATATCATCCACGTAAATTTGGACAAGGAGAGTGTCTTTGCCTTGCTTGAGGAGAAACAACGTCTTATCTACCGATCCCATTTTAAAACCCTTAGCAAGCAAAAGCTAAAAGGATTCTAATGGCTTCTAAACGAGCTACAGGAGCAAAGGTTTCCTCATGGTCTATTCCCTCCTTTTGACAAAAGCCTTGCGCTACCAACCTAGCCTTGTTATGCACTACCACCCCATCCTCACTTTGTTTGTTCTTGAAAACCCACTTGGTTCCTATAGGGTGGCAACTTGGTGGTGGTGGCACTAAGACCCAAACACGGTTTCGCTCAAAGTTCTCTAACTCCTCATGCATGGCATTAACCCAATCCGGATCCATCAATGCGTGTCCAACATCTCGGGGCTCAAAAGACGCGACAAAGGCCGAATGAGCAAAGTGAGAGATACGATATGACCTGGAGCGTGTGGTACGCTCATTGATGTCGCCGATCATAGTCTGAGGAGGGTGGCGATGCTGAATGTGTAGCGGTCCCTCACGTGAAGAAGTCGCCTCCCCCTCGACAGCAGCTGGAGCTCCCTCAGGTGCAACGGGCACCGACTGAGGAAGCTGCTCGAACGGCCCCCATGTAGAGGAAGTAGACAGGTCCGGGCCGTGAGCCGAAGTAGACGTCACAGGGTCGACTGGGATAGCCGGTGGAGTCGGCTCGGGATCACCCCAATCGGCGTCGTCCTGCTCCTCCTCCACAAAGATGCTGGTGTTCACCTCATCATCACCTGCAAGCTCAAAAGCAGTGGAAACACAGGGCATAGTTTCATCGAATGTAATCTCACTAGTCTCCATCACTCGGTTATTCTCAAGGTTAAGTGCACGATAAGCACGAGAGTGAGTAGAATAACCAAGAAATATACCGTCATAAGACCGTGATTCAAATTTATCCAACTTACCACCCTTTTTGAGGATGAAGCACCTGCACCCAAACACCCGTAGGTGACTTACCTTGGGTGGTCTCCCAAATCGCAGCTCATAAGAGGTCTTTTTCTTAAAAGCCCGGAGAAAAATGCGATTGGAAACATAGCAAGCAGAATTGAGTGCTTCGGCCCAATACCGCCTAGGAGTCCTATGCTCATCGAGCATCGTCCTGGCCATCTCAACAAGGGTCTGATTCTTGCGCTCAACAACATGGCAAACCAAATCTTTCTCGAACTTCAGCCTTGGCAATCCTTGGATAAGGTCCATTGAGCTAAGCCTTGCAAGCAAGTCAAAACTCAAATGTCCCAATCTCCTATGCCACTTCCAAAGCTCGGAAGAAGAACCGGCAAGAAGACAACGTGAAGGTCCGGAAGAGATAGAAAAATCCGCACGAAAGACCTTCCCGAAGGATAAAATCCTGCAAACAAGCTCACCACGAGAGTCCAAAATCCGAGACAAGTTTGGCTTAAAGCTCACCTCAAAACCGTCTTCAAGGAGTTGCGAAACCGATAGAAGGTTAAAATGTAAATTCGCAACCAAAGCAACATCCTTGAGGACAAAAGACGAATTGACTCGGATTGACCCCCGAGAGACAACTTTACCTTTACTCTTGTCCCCGAAGGTGATGTACTCGGTGTGGCGCACGGGGTCGAGGCTGGAGAACCACTTGGCACTTCCGGTCATATGGCGTGAGCATCCAGAATCCACAAGCCAAGTCTCCTCCAGTCCTCCTTCCAACATCAATAGAAAGACATAGGGTGAGAAAACGTCGCAACGCTGGGGTTAGTAAACTGTGAAGGATACCAGTGTTGTCCCATTTGCCCAAAGAAAGGGTTAGGAGAAAAACCAAACATCTCCTGCCCCATGGGAGGATAGCGATCACCACGATAGGGAAAACGTGGTTCGCTAAAGAAGGGTGGAGTAAAGCCACCGCCACGAGGCCCGTAGTCGTATGGGTCACGACCGGTACCCCGTCGGGCACGACCACCACGTGGTCTCGCCTCCTGAGGCCTAGCACCTCTAGGCCTAGAAGTGCGCCTCTGAACTTCTGGTTCACGCACCCCAACTCGTGGGTGGTACATGTCCTGGTTGTTCAACTCAACCTGCCTCCGATCATCTCTCTTCCTCCTAAAGCAAAACTCAGCCAAGTGCCCATCCCGCTCACAATACTCACAATGGTACCTCACCACACTCTTGGTAGGCACTCTCTTGTTGGGTTGGGTGGCTCTCGCTTTCTTAGGAAGGGGATCACTAGAGATGTCTAGCAGTGTGTCAAGTGGGTTGCGAAGGTGGTTTGGTTTGGCAATCCACACTTGCTTCTGTGGAGTGGTTTTGGGTGGCTCTTCAAACACACCATCTCTCACAGGAAACTTGGAGGGTCAGTAGGCTTAGGTGGAGTGATCTTGGTAAGCTTGGGTGTTGTGGTGGGTTTCTCATTTTCGCTCAAACCACTGCACTCACCGATCTTACCGAACAAACTATCATCCTTCCCACCTACAGCAAAGCCTACTCCCGTGCTTCCAGCTCGCTTGCACTGGCTAAGCATCATCCCCAACTGCGGCTCTCGGCAAGACACCCAGCTCAAGATGGACCGAAGGTATGTGTTTTCTTCCTCAGTACGCATCTTGTCGTGTCTGCACGACGCGATCTCAAGATCCAAAGCCTCAACGCAATCCGACTCTCTAGTGCTATCTGAGCTGACCTTCTCTAACACAGCGATCCTAGCATCCTTCTGTGCCAGCTCAGAACGCAAGCCTAAGCAAGACTTGCACACACCAAGCAAGCTAGGCCTAGCCTTCAGCTCACTAATCTCCTCAAGTAGAGTGCCATACTTGTCCTGGAGTGTGACAAGATCAGACATGTGGATGGCACAAGCATCACACTCTACCTCCTTGGTAACCACCACTTGTGCCTTAGCAAACTCCAACTCATGAAGCGTGCTAAGATACTTAGCTTTGAAATCGTTCCTCTCACAAGCGGCACGCTTGAGCAAAGCATCCTGACTAAGCAAGGTATCGTTCAGAGACTCAAGCTCGAGAGAGAGGGATTCGATGGTGGGTGATACCTCGGGTGTGTCGGAGTCGTAGTCGGGGCCATCCTTGAACTTCCCGACCTTGCCTTCTTCAATCGCCATGGTGCAAAAGCCACCGTGCTTGGCGTCGGCGTAGAAGCAGAGGCCGTTGAGCTTGTCCTCAACCTTTCCCTTCGACTCATCGTCGCTTGAGGAAGAGCCCCCATCGGAGGAGGCATCGATGTCGCTGAGGGAGGTGAGGAAGGCTAGGTGCTTGGTCTTCACCTTGTCGATCACCTTCTTGGAGAACTTTCGTTTGTAGCCGCCCTTGGCCTTGTGCTTGTCCTTAAAGCGGTGCTCGCGCTTGTCCTTGCGCTTGGTGAAGTCAGCCGCAGCTTTCTTGGGGCAGTTTGCGATGAAGTGATCCTCATCACCGCAACGGTAGCACCCCTTGGCTGAGCCACCACGCCGACGGTTCAAACGGTTGTTGTGAAACCGTGAGAACTTGGTGATGACCAAAGCCAGCTCATCATCTCCAAGCGCCTCCACTTGTTCCTCTGTCACAGACATCAAAGACAAAGCGAACGAAGAGTGTGAGGGGTTAGAGGAAGAAGAAGACACACCGCCGGGGCCGGAAACCAACGCCATGGATGGGTTCGACGGGTTCTCAAGCTTGGCCCGGGTCTGGTGGTCAATCTTCGAGGACTTGAGCTTGCTGAATAGCTCGTCCATGGTCAGGGCGTCATAGCCCGGTGACTCCTGGATGGCATCCACCTTCATCTCCCATACCTTCTGATCAAGAGCATGCAAAAGCTTGATAGCCATCTCATGATCATCATAAGGCAAGTTGGTCCGATTAGCACGCATCTTGTTGACGATAGATTGGAAGCGAGTGAACATCTCGTCAACAGATTCGCCGGCCAACTGAACGAAGTTCTCGTACTCCCTCCGGTACGTGTCGAAGAGTCTGGACTTGATCTGAGGGTTTCCCTCATGATAACGCACAAGTGTTTGTCAGATCTCTCGTGCCGTAGTGAGACTCGAAACCCGCTCAAACTCAGGAAGAGACAAACTCGAGAAGAGGATGCTACGGGCTCTTGCGTTTGAAGCATGTTGCGTAGCTTGGAGTTCAGTGATCCGAGCGCCAAGAACCACGTAGTCCTCATTCTCACAAATCTCCCAGATCTTCGAATCAAGCCCTTGAAGGTAAGCGGACATGCGAACCTTCCAATAGGCGAAATTCGTTCCATCGAAGAACGGAGGTTTGCCAACACCTCGCTCCATGTCTCCTTCGCGGATCAAGAACCGTTTAAGGTGGAATGATCCTTAACCGGCTCTGATACCAATTGAAGGACCGAGAATGGCGACCAGAGGGGGGGTGAATGGGAGCCTCAAATTTCACTCGGAAATATTCGGGCCACTCTTCCCAAAAACAACCCCAGCAAGCAAGCTTACTCCACCAGCAAGATCACGACCCTAGAGAGGGTGGATACCTTTGGCGAAGACCAAGAGGTACAGTGGATCTTCCGGAAACCAAGAACTAAAACCGTGACACCGATAGTGAGGCTCTCAAACCCTATGGAGAAGAGAAGAGAACTCTCCCAAAAATACTTATGAGAACTGGTCTCAAAAGTGTTTCATCAAGTTCCCTGCATGATTACGAAACCAACGCAACAAACGAAACTCAATTCGGAGTCCGGAAGAGGGAGAAACGTCCAAAACAGCGACGAAGAAAATCCTGAAAAACCTTACTGGAAGGCCGACGGACGCTAGCGTTGGACGGTCCGTCGCCAGAGTCCGACGCACCCAGAAAAAAACAGCCCCTACTGGAAGGGCGACGGACGCTGGCATAGGACGGTCCGTCGCCAGAGTCCGACGCCAAAAACGAAAAACGTCAACCAGCGAGGCGACGGACGCTGACGTCAGCACGCCCCAGCGTCCGACGCAAAACCCTCGGAGCGTCCGACGCTCCCGAAAACTGCACAGTGAACCCGAAAATCGTGATTTCTCCTCCAAATCTTACCAAAACTCAACCAAATGAACTCCAACCGCAACCAAACTTTGTAGGCATGATCCTTGTACAGTTGGGGAGCTAATCCTAAGAAATCATCGCTCAATTTGGTGAGAAATAAAGGGAAACGAGGACTTGGGGGAGAAGGGGCAAGAACGAAGAACATCGCAAAGAAATCGTCCGATCTACGCACTCGTGAGGTTTGAGGGGAATTCCTTCGGGGCAAAGATGCTCCTCACGAATACGAACAACTTGGTTCAAACGGATTTGCAAGAGCTACTCCCTACAAAGAGAAATCAACTCGCGAAAAGGAGGGAGCAAAAGCAAAACGCGAAGAACACAAGCAAAACAGCGACACGATCAAGAAATCGAAGCCACCATGGCTTACGGAGGTTACGGCCTCCGATTCCTCACAACAAACTCGAGTTCTTACAGAGGTTGGTGAAATGAATCTAGGGATCTCATGAACTAGAGAGAGGTTAGAGAGAGAGAGTTGGGGCAAAGTGATTAGGGTTCAAGAGATAGGATGAGGATACCCCTTCATCCTCTATTTATTAGAGGCTTTGGCTATTTCCCAAAGCCCCCCCTAGATAAAATGAGTGAACTACCTAGCCTAAGCATTGCAGTCCAAGCTCCGGTAAATATCTCCCTCGATTTGAATGGACGGCCCCGCTTCCTGCCAGGAGTTGTCGTCGCCTCGACGCAACCTCCAGGATTCCGCCACGTGCCATCCCCGCTTCCTCGGAAGCTCCGCCCGGGTTTTGAGGCCCAAACCCGCGAAACTCGCCACCGGTAGCTTTCGGCTCAACTACCGAACCCCGAGTTTTGCGGCCCAAACTCGGAAACCGACGCGGATGGTTTTGAGGCCCAAACCACCAAACCACTCGACGCGAGCCACCTTGTCTTCGCCCGGTTGGACTCCGAGTCCCCTGAGCCTCCGCTCGACTCGCGCGTCCACCGTCTTGACTTGGTCGACTCGGTCTACCTCCATGTCTTCTCGCACTCGCCGGTGCCAAGTACTAGCCACCATAGCTAGTCCGCCGGCGCCCATGGTCCCTCAGTCCGAGCCCCGCTTCCGCCCTTCACCGCTCTCAGTCCATCGGCACAGCAAGCCTCTACTCGACCTTCTCCACGCATTGACCACTGTCACTAGGCATAGTACCTGCACACCATAAGCCGATAGACAGGCACACATTTGCTTTCGCAAAGAGGTTAGAAGTAAACGCTCAAACTGAAACACTCATGTGTTGGTCAATCGCTCATCATCAAAACTAAACATCATGGGCACATATCAACCATGTGTTCGCAAAGATGGAGACGGGCGCGAAACCTGCCGACACCCAGTCATTGGCTTCTTCAAGTTGATGTTGAGAAAAAGGCGAAGGAAAAACAGACTCAAGGGAAAAGGGGTTATTGGGTCTTAACATGCCAATCTAATGTAGAACAACTCTAATGCCTTGTACAACGAGAAAGAAGAATAAGCAAAATAACTCTGCAAAGTGTAAACAAATAACCACTTATAAGAAAAAAGGCAAGAGAAGTTGTTACATTTGTTGCTATTTGAATCACTTTGCAAAGAGTGCAAGGATCATAAGTGTAAGCAGAGCAAATTAAGCATCTCCAACAACTTGAAAAAATTGACTTGCTAAATCTTATGGTTTGATAAGTTGCTAAATTATTTGGCAAGTGGAAAAAAACCTCTCTCTCCAACAATTTGCTATTCCAACTTGCCAAACTTTTGAAAAAAAAAGGAAAGCGGGAGACGCGGCATGCGCGGCGGGAGCGCGGGAAACGTGGCGTGTGCGCGTGGGAGAGGCCGGGATTCAGGGAAAAATAGGCGCGCGGAGGATAACAAGTTGGATGACAACTTGGGAAATATAGGTGCGCGGAGGCCGTGAATAGCAACTTGGAAAAAATAGTAAGTTGGTTTGAGGAGTTGTTGGAGAGGGAATTTTATGATTTTGCCAAATTTATAAGGATAACAAGTTGTTTTAAGGAGTTATTGGAGATGCTCTTAAGATATGTAAACATGGTTATTTGCAAGACCTGTGCATAAATCATGGGTATGGTAAGACTAACACATGAAGTATGTTTTTTTCTAAAAAAATAGATCTAATCAAATATTAGTATGATTTATGATTACACATCTATTAAATAGAAGAATATGCAATATAAACAATAGAAATATGAGTCTAGAGTTATATAGCACATGTATTAGTGTATTACAAAAAAAAAGTTCTTTCGACCACCACTGAAATTTTGAACCTAGGGAAATTATAGGAACGTAGAAACACATTTTTAAGTTGAATGATTTATTTGAGACATCACGGCAAGTTAAAATGACCCATACATTTGATTGAGCGGGAGAATCCTACCGGGTCTGACACTAGCACCTTAAGAGTATCTTCAACGGTTTTACATTTTTTATTTGATAAAATTAGGAAGAATGTCAAGTCCCAAATAAATATGGCAAAAGTAAAAAGAATCAATCTTCAACGGTTCCCCATTATTTACTTGACAAAACTAAAAATTATACGCGCGAGCGGGAAATATCCCGCGAGAGTAATGCGCGGGGCGATTGCCAAACGAAATACAACTTGACATATATGTCAAATATCACTTGGTGTTTGCCAAGTTAAAAAAAATGTAAAATCCATTTGTCAAACCGTTGAAAGAGAGTTTTTTTTAAAAAAAATTCAAATGTGACTAGAGATGGCATCTTAGCACGTGCACGCCCAGCAGAGAGAGAGCCATGGATAGCCACAGGGAGGCGGCCGACGCCGCCAGGGCCAGCAGCGTCGGGGACGAGGATGACATCGTGGAGATGGCGTCCGTGGCTCCTGCGCGGTTCACAGAGTCCGCGTTCGTGGTGCCGTCTCAGCCAGCCGCCGCTGCCCCCTTCGCCTCCGACAACGACGACGTCGTGGAGATCACCCTCGACGTGCGCGACGACTCGGTGGTGGCGATGCACAGCGTTCAGCCGGCCGGTGGGGACGACGTCTCGCCGGTCGCCTCCAGCACCGCGCCGCGTGGTGGTAGTAGCTGCGCGCGTCCCCGCACCGAGAGGTCCCTATTCGGCTCTGTGCACAGGTTCAAGGGGCTTAACTTCGTCAGAGGCGGCGCCGGCGCTGACTGGGCCGCCGTTGAGGAGCGGTTCGACCGCCTCTCCTCCGATGGCCACCTCTTTCGCCGCGATTTTGGCTGGTGCATCGGTATTACGGAATCGAAGGAGTTTACCCAACAGATGTTCGACGCGCTGGCGCGGCGGCGGCGCATCTGCAGCGACAGGATCACCAAGGAGGAGCTGCGCCAGTTCTGGGACCAAATCTCCAACACCAGCGCGGAGATCCGCCTCCAGACCTTCTTCGACATGTAATTCCACGGCCATTGATCTTTATCGGCAATTAGCATAGCCTTAGTTGACCAACCATCAATCAATTGATAATTAACCAGGGTGGTGAAGAACACAGATGGAAGGATCACCAAGGCGGATGTCGAAAAGGTAATTTTCTTGTGGCATTAGGCATTCGCCTGTTTTGTTCTGTTTTTTCTTCAAGAACAGGAATGCAGAGTCTAGAAATAATGTGTTGTTCAACTCACTCTCCTGTAGGTGAACTCTGGAGTCCGGACCAGTACTACGCCTATGCTGCTCTTCCATTACCCGGCTGTCAGAGTCATTGGCATTAGCTAGCTAGCATAAGTTTTTACTACCCTGCTGATGAGTCGAACAGACGTTCCAGAGTCTTTTCCTTCATGATAAAATCAAAGTTTGTCAAAATAGATTTTTGAGCAGGTCATCAAACTGAGCGCGTCATCCAACAAGTTGCCGTTGATCGCGGATCATGCGGACGACTATGCTCGTCTGATCATGGAGGAGCTAGACCCCAGCAATGTCGGGTACATCGAGCTGGAAAACCTGGAGATGCTGATGCTGCAGGCGCAGAGCCAGTCGGTCAGTCAGATACTGCGACAGAGCCTCCGCCCCACAGCAGAGCCCAACTCGCTCTGGCGGTGGTATCGCAGCACACGGTACTTTCTAGAGGACAACGGAAAGCGTGTGTGGGTGATGCTTCTATGGCTCTCCATCTGTGCAGGACTCTTCACCTGGAAGTTCGTGCAGTACAGGCGCCGGTATGTGTTTGAGGTGATGGGGTATTGCATCTGCGTCGCCAAGGGTGGAGCTGAGATGCTCAAGTTCAACATGGCGCTCGTCCTGCTGCCAGTGTGCCGTAACACCATCACCTGGATCCGCAACCTCACCTTCGCCGGCCATCTTGTGCCATTATTCAATGGTAACCTAAGCTTCCATGAGGTGGTCGCCATGGGGATCACTGTGAGTGCTGGGCTGCACATCCTCCCACACCTGACCTGCAACTTCCCACATCTGCTCCGCGCCAGTGATACCGAGTACGCACCGCTGGCGCACTACTTCAGCACGAGCCACGACTGGAGGCCGCCGAGCTACTGGTGGTTCCTGAGGGGCACGGAAGGGTGGACCGGGCTCACCATGCTGGCACTCATGGCGATTGTGTTCACGCTTGCTTTGCCATCGTTACGTCATGGCAGGATCAGACTGCTCGGACGCCTAACGGGGTTCAACGCGTTCTGGTACTCACACCACCTCTTCGTTGTCGTCTACACGCTACTCATCGTGCACGGGCACTTCTTGTACCTCACACAAAAGTGGTACAACAAGTCCACATGGATGTACACTGGCTATGCCGATGGTGTTGTACGCGTGCGAGCGGCTGATACGGGTGCTGCGATCTACCATTCTGCCGGTGAAGGTTCTCAAGGTGGCGCTATACCCAGGGAATGTGCTGTCTCTCCACTTCTCAAAGCCCCAGGGGTTTCAATACAAGAGCAGCCAGTACATCTTCATCAACTGCCCTGCTGTTTCGCCATTGCAGTGGTAAGCACACTGCACGCATCATCTTCACACACACTGGTGGATTCCTTAGATTTATCCTTGGTTCAGACATATTTTTGCTTTCGTATTATATATCCTAATTATGAAAAATGCAGAATATGTAGGGTGAAGATGTTAAATAAATATGCATGGTTTCGTTTAAATAAGCAAATGTACTTAAGTCAAGATGTTGCTGTTGCTATGCTGTCGCTGGGCTGTGCTAGTTAGAGGAAGATTTGCCATCCCTATAGTGTGATTCTTGCTATTACACATATATTGAATTCCTTAGATTTATCCTTCGTTCAGAGATATTTTGCTTTCGTATTATCCTAAACTTCTTTGCAAGAAAATGCAGAATATATATGTAGAGTGAAGAATGTTAAATATATATGCATGGTTTCATTTCAATAAGCAAATGTACTTAAGTGGAGATGTTGCCATCCCTATAGTGATTCTTGCTATTACACAACCTTATACACAAGTTTTTAGTAAGAAAATGGAATTGTTTCTGCATGGAGCAAATGAGCATCATATGCTTAATTACAAGCATATGACTAATTGTTATATTAGAGAAAGCAAAAGAATGTTTGAGTTCAGTTACTGAATTTGTGAGTGTGTGTGTGTGTTTGTGGGTGTGTGTGTGTTTGTGGGTGTGGTTGAGTCTATGTACGACTCTTTTTTTCTTCTATTAATGCAATGATACGCTTACGTTTTCGAAAAAAAAATTATGCTAATGACTTTGCACGTTGGGAACTGGCGGTGCAGGCACCCGTTCTACATCACGTCTGCCCCGCAGGATAACTATGTGAGCATCCACATCAGGACGCTCGGCGACTGGACCCGTGAATTCAACACCATTTCAAGGGTATATTTAGCTAGGGTCCTGATATTACCCTTAGGATCTTTCTAAAAATAGGAACATCAAATCTCACCATTAAGTTAAAGGGTTAAAGTGGAATGATGACTTTGTTATGCTTATCGTCTTCAGTTGTGCCGACTGCCAATGGAGGAGGAGAGTGGGCTGCCCCAGGGTGATGCCATTGAAGGACCGAGAACGGCGATCAGAGGGGGGTGAATAGGAGCCTCAAATTTCACTCGGAAATATTCGGGCCACTCTTCCCAAAAACAACCCAGCAAGCAAACTTACTCCACCAGCAAGATCACGACCCTAGAGAGGGTGGATACCTTTGGCGAAGACCAAGAAGTACAGCGGATCTTCCGGAAACCAAGAACTCAAACCGTGACACCGATAGTGAGGCTCTCAAACCCTATGGAGAAGAGAAGAGAGCTCTCCCAAAAATACTTATGAGAACTGGTCTCAAAAGTGTTTCATCAAGTTCCTTGCGTGATTACGAAATCAACGCAACAAACGGAACTCAATTCAGAGTCCGGAAGAGGGAGAAACAGCCAAAACAGCGACGAAGAAAATCCTGAAAATCTTTGCTGGAAGGCCGACGGACGCTGGCGTTGGACGATCCGTCGCCAGAGTCCGACGCACCCAGAAAAATCAGCCCCTACTGGAAGGGCGACGGACGCTGACAGAGGGCGACGGACGCTGGCGTAGGACGGTCCGTCGCCAGAGTCCGACGCACCTAGAAAAATCAGCCCCTACTGGAAGGGCGACGGACGCTGGCGTAGGACGGTCCGTCGCCAGAGTTCGACGCCAAAAACGAAAAACGACGACCAGCGAGGCGACGGACGCGGACGTCAGCACGCCCCAGCGTCCGACGCTCCCGAAAACTGCACAGTGAACCCGAAAATCATGATTTCTCCTCCAAATCTTCCCAAAACTCAACCAAATGAACTCCAACTGCAACCAAACTTTGTAGATATGATCCTTGTACAGTTGGGGAGCTAATCCTAAGAAATCATTGCTCAATTTGGTGAGAAAAAAAGGGAAACGAGGATTTGGGGGAGAAGGGGCAAGAACGAAGAACACCGCAAAGAAATCGCCCGATCTACGCACTCGTGAGGTTTGAGGAGAATTCCTTCGGTGCAAAGATGCTCCTCACGAATACGAACAACTTGGTTCAAACGGATTTGCAAGAGCTACTCCCTACAAAGAGAAATCATCTCGGGAAAAAGAGGGAGCAAAAGCAAAACGCGAAGAACACAAGCAAAACAGCGACACGATCAAGAAATCGAAGCCACCATGGCTTACGAAGGTTACGGCCTCCGATTCCTCACAACAAACTCGAGTTCTTACAGAGGTTGGTGAAATCAACCTAGGGATCTCATGAACTAGAGAGAGGCTAGAGAGAGAGAGAGTTGGGCAAATGATTAGGGTTCAAGAGATAGGATAAGGATACCCCTTCATCCTCTATTTATTAGAGGCTTTGGCTATTTCCCAAAGACCCCCCTAGATACAATGAGTGAACTACCTAGCCTAAGCATTGCAGTCCAAGCTCCGGTAAATATCTCCCTCGATTTGAATGGACGGCCCCGCTTCCTGCCAGGAGTTGCCGTCGCCTCGACGCAACCTCCAGGATTCCGCCACGTGCCATCCCCGCTTCCTCGGAAGCTCCGCCAGGGTTTTGAGGCCCAAACCCGCGAAACCCGCCACCGGTAGCTTTCGGCTCAACTACCGAACCCCGAGTTTTGCGGCCCAAACTCGGAAACCGACACGGATGGTTTTGAGGCCCAAACCACCAAACCACTCGACGCGAGCCACCTTGTCTTCGCCCGGTCGGACTTCGAGTCCCCTGAGCCTCCGCTCGACTCGCGCGTCCACCGTCTTGACTTGGTCGACTCGGTCTACCTCCATGTCTTCTCGCACTCGCCGGTGCCAAGTACTAGCCACCACAGCTAGTCCGCCGGCGCCCATGGTCCCTCAGTCCGAGCCCCGCTTCCGCCCTTCACCGCTCTCAGTCCATCGGCACGGCAAGCCTCTACTCGACCTTCTCCACGCCATTGACCACTGTCACTAGGCATAGCACCTGCACACCACAAGCCGATAGACAGGCACACATTTGCTTTCGCAAAGAGGTTAGAAGTAACCGCTCAAACTGAAACACTCATGTGTTGGTCAATCACTCATCATCAAAACTGAACATCATGGGCACATATCAACCATGTGTTCGCAATCTCCCCCTTGATGAGTGCATTGTCAACACAAGTGCATTTCAGATTTGAGCCAACAAGGTAAAGCTCTCCAAATGACCAAAAGCTAATAAAGCCAAAACGGGGTCACTTGAGAGAAGCAAAACGCATCCAAAAACTTGGTTCCCAAAGACATGGGCAACGACTCGACGCAACCAAGCAAAACAAAGCTAGCCCTCAAGAAGAGGCAGAAACGGGCTCAACACCGCTAGCAAGCCAAATACCAATCAAAGCTCTCAGAGCTCAGAAAACCAAATGAAGCACTAAGGGAGCTCAAAGATACCAAACAAAACGCATAAAGCTCAAGAAGCCAATCGAAACCTGTCGGAGCCAAAACACAAGCTAGACCCTCCAGAAGAGGCAAAGGCTCAACACATCTAGCAAAAGCTCCCCCTGGGCAAAAACAACACAAGATACCAAGGAAGGGTGAAAAGAGCCAAAGAAGCAAGAATTTCACAAAAAGCGCATTTTCTCCCGCTTGATCAGATATCTCTCCCGATGCTTTCTTCCCACAATGCACAACTCTCCCCCTTAAGTGTAGATGGAGTGAAATGCACATCTCTCCCCCTTGTTGACACATGAATCTCATCAAAGCTCAAAACGCAAGAACCGACCACAAATGCCATGAAATGCAAAATGAGTGTTACAAGCTTCATACATAGAGCAAAGACAATGAAAGGATGCTCTAAATGATGTGATCCTGTGAGAATAGGAAAAGCTCTACGTGTCCAACTAAGACTCAGGTTGAGCTAAAGATCACTTTAGAAGCTATTTTAGAGAGCATTACATGTGTGAGCAAGGAATGGGTATCACCTCCTAGAGACAACTATACATGGCAAACAAGATAGGACCTATCTCAAAGCAATCTCATGTATAGCAAGTAAAACTATCCCTAGCAAAGTTCATACAACAAGCCAATGACCCAACTGAATGAATTTTTCAAATTTCAGAGTTTTGCAGCCAAATTTCAGTTTTAGGCACATTTAAGTTGTATGCGAGTGGTTGTAAGCAAAGTGATGCCACTGCTTACCAACCGGGCGAAGTCAAAGGACTTAAGACACCGGTTTTGGTCATACACGACACCGCTCAAGTATCAACCCATATGGGAAGCAGTCTCGAACACACGGTGAAGTGCTCCAAATGCAAACCCAACTCGATCTTTCCAATGCACAAAACATAGAGCAATTTCATTTTAGATCAATTTTAAAACATGGTGCTCAATGGAAGTGAATGAAACAATGAAGAGCCATAGTTACAAGCTATATATAAGGCAGCCAAGAAGGATCTTCAAAAGCCTACACATGCTAGTGCCATTTCAGAGGTGACATGGGGAATTAAATTCAGTTTTAAAGCTTTTCTAACTTAGCTCTATTGCATATCAAGAGATCAAAGAGAGTCTAAGTTAGGCAACACCATAGACACATAAAGCACCTCAAACAGAGCATAGATTCATTATATCGGCTATAGGTATAAAGCTTAATATGAACTATGTCACAAATGCAAATGAGATGCAAAATGCAATGACACCAAATAAAAGAAAAGACAAAAAGAACCAAAAAGAAAAAGAAACACAAAGAGCTTCCCTCAACTAAAAAGGGAAGCAAACACCCAACTCACCCCGAAGGCGAGAAAACGCAACTTGATCGAGAGGTTTTGTGAGAATATCCGCAAGCTAGTTTTGGGTATCGACATGCCGGAGGTCAATGTCGCCCTTCTCATAGTGATCTCTCAAGAAGTGAAAACGAACATCAATGTGCTTGGTCTTTGAGTGAAGCACGGGATTTTTGGCTACACTAATGGCACTCGTGCTATCGCAAAGCAGAGGCACTTTAGTAAGCTCAAGGCCAAAATCCTTCAAAGTCGCAATCATCCAAAGCAACTACGAACAACAGCTAGCCGCGGCAACGTACTCAGCTTCGCACGTCGATTGTGCCACGCTAGACTGTTTGCGAGAAGACCAAGACACAAGAGAAGAACCGAGAAACTGGCAAGTCCCAGAAGTGGACTTCCTATCAGGACGGCAACCGGCAAAGTCGGCATCAGAATAACCACAAAGCACAAGAGAGGAGGAGGCAGAAAACCAAAGACCAAATTCGGGAGTGAAGCGCAAATACCTCATGATGCGTTTCACCACCTACTTGTGCGATGTCCGTGGGGACGCCTGAAAGCGAGCACACAGGCAGACGGCGAACTGAATGTCCGGCCGGGTTGCCGTCAGGTACAGAAGCGACCCGATCATGCTGCGGTACTCCGTCTGGTCCACCGCTTCTCCTTCCCCATCCGCATCCAAGGCAGTAGTAGTTGACATAGGCGTCGAGAGGGGCTTTGCCTCGCCCATGTCAAACTTCTTCAAGATATCCTTCGTGTACTTGCCTTGGTGCACAAACGTCCCTTCTCGGGTTTGCTTGATTTGCAACCCGAGAAAGAAAGTCAACTCTCCCATCATGCTCATCTCAAATTCCGTGCTCATAAGATCTGCAAACTTGGCAACAAGAGCATGAGAAGAACCACCAAAGATGATATCATCCACGTAAATTTGGACAAGGAGAGTGTCTTTGCCTTGCTTGAGGAGAAACAACGTCTTATCTACCGATCCCATTTTAAAACCCTTAGCAAGCAAAAAGGTCTTTAGCCTATCATACCATGCTCTAGGTGCTTGTTTCAAACCATACAAAACTTTATGAAGTTTAAAAACATGGTTTGGAAACTTGGGATTTTCGAAACCGGGAGGTTGTCTAACATACACTTCCTCCTCTATGTAGCCGTTTAAGAAAGCACTTTTAACGTCCATTTGAAAAAGTTTAAAACCCTTAGAAGCCGCAAAAGCTAAAAGGATTCTAATGGCTTCTAAACGAGCTATGGGAGCAAAGGTTTCCTCATAGTCTATTCCCTCCTTTTGACAAAAGCCTTGCGCTACCAACCTAGCCTTGTTACGCACTACCACCCCATCCTCACTTTGTTTGTTCTTGAAAACCCACTTGGTTCCTATAGGGTGGCAACTTGGTGGTGGTGGCACTAAGACCCAAACGCGGTTTCGCTCAAAGTTCTCTAACTCCTCATGCATGGCATTAACCCAATCCGAATCCATCAATGCGTGTCCAACATCTCGGGGCTCAAAAGACGCGACAAAGGCCGAATGAGCAAAGTGAGAGATACGATATGACCTGGAGCGTGTGGTATGCTCGTTGATGTCGCCGATCATAGTCTGAGGAGGGTGGCGATGCTGAATGTGTAGCGGTGCCTCACGTGAAGAAGTCGCCTCCCCCTCGACAACAGCTGGAGCTCCCTCAGGTGCAACGGGCATCGACTGAGGAAGCTGCTCGAACGGCCCCCATGTAGAGGAAGTAGAGAGGTCCGGGCAGTGAGCCGAAGTAGACGTCGCAGGGTCGACTGGGGCAGCCGATGGAGTCGGCTCGGAATCACCCGAATCGGCGTCGTCCTGCTCCTCCTCCACAAAGATGCTGGTGTTCACCTCATCATCACCTGCAAGCTCAAAAGCAGTGGAAACACAGGGCATAGTTTCATCGAATGTAATCTCACTAGTCTCCATCACTCGGTTAGTCTCAAGGTTAAGTGCACGATAAGCACAAGAGTGAGTAGAATAACCAAGAAATATACCGTCAGAAGACCGTGATTCAAATTTATCCAACTTACCACCCTTTTGAGGATGAAGCACCTGCACCCAAACACCCGTAGGTGACTTACCTTGGGTGGTCTCCCAAATCGCAGCTCATAAGAGGTCTTTTTCTTAAAAGCCCGGAGAAAAATGCGATTGGAAACATAGCAAGCAGAATTGAGTGCTTCGGCCCAATACCGCCTAGGAGTCCTATGCTCATCGAGCATCGTCCTGGCCATCTCAACAAGGGTCCGATTCTTGCGCTCAACAAGACCATTCTTTACTCTTGTCCCCGAAAGTGATGTACTCGGTGTGGTGCACGGGGTCGAGGCTGGAGAACCACTTGGCACTTCCGATCATATGGCGTGAGCATCCAGAATCCACAAGCCAAGTCTCCTCCAGTCCTCCTTCCTACATCAATAAAAAGACATAGGGTGAGCAAACGGACCAACACTGGGGTTAGTAAACTGTGAAGGATACCAGTGTTGTCCCACTTGCCCAAAGAATGGGTTAGGAGAAAAACCAAACATCTCCTGTCCCATGGGAGGATAGCGATCGCCACGATTGGGAAAACGTGGTCCGCTAAAGAAGGGTGGAGTAGAGCCACCGCCACGAGGCCCGTAGTCGTATGGGTCACGACCGGTACCCCGCCGGGCACGACCACCACGTAGTCTCGCCTCCTGAGTCCTAGCACCTTGAGGCATTGCTCCTCTAGGCCTAGAAGTGCGCCTCTGAACTTCCGGTTCACGCACCCCAACTCGTGGGTGGTACATGTCCCGGTTGTTCAACTCAACCTGCCTCCGATCATCTCTCTTCCTCCTAAAGCAAAACTCAGCCAAGTGCCCATCCCGCTCATAATACTCACAACGGTACCTCACCACACTCTTGGTAGGCACTCTCTTGTTGGGTTGGGTAGCTCTCGCTTTCTTAGGAAGGGGATCACTAGAGATGTCTGGCAGTGTGTCAAGTGGGTTGCGAAGGTGGTTTGGTTTGGCAATCCACACTTGCTTCTGTGGAGTGGTTTTGGGTGCCTCTTCAAACACACCATCTCTCACAGGAAACTTGGAGGGGTCGGTAGGCTTAGGTGGAGTGATCTTGGTAAGCTTGGGTGTTGTGGTGGATTTCTCATTCTCGCTCAAACCACTACACTCACCGATCTTACCGAACAGGCTATCGTCCTTCCCACCTGTAGCAAAGCCTACTCCCGTGCTTCCAGCTCGCTTGCACTGGCTAAGCATCATCCCCAACTGCGGCTCTCGGCAAGACACCCAGCTCAAGATGGACCAAAGGTATGTGTTTTCTTCCTCGGTACGCATCTTGTCGTGTCTGCACGACGCGATCTCAAGCTCCAAAGCCTCAACGCGATCCGACTCTCTAGTGCTATCTGAGCTGACCTTCTCTAACACAGCAATCCTAGCATCCTTCTGTGCCAGCTCAAAACGCAAGCCTAAGCAAGACTTGCACGCACCAAGTAACCTAGGCCTAGCCTTCAGCTCACTAATCTCCTCAAGTAGAGTGCCATACTTGTCCTGGAGTGTGACAAGATCAGACATGTGGATGGCACAAGCATCACACTCTACCTCCTCGGTAACCACCACTTGTGCCTTAGCAAACTCCAGCTCATGAAGCATGCTAAGGTACTTTGCTTTGAAATCGTTCCTCTCACAAGCGGCACGCTTGAGCAAAGCATCCTGACTGAGCAAGGTATCATTCAGAGACTCAAGCTCGAGAGAGAGGGATTCGATGGTGGGTGATACATCGGGTGTGTTGGAGTCATAGTCGGGGCAATCCTTGAACTTCCCGACCTTGCCTTCTTCAATCGCCATGGTGCAAAAGCCACCGTGCTTGGCGTCGACGTAGAAGCAGAGGCCGTTGAGCTTGACCTCAACCTTTCCCTTCGACTCATCGTCGCTTGAGGAAGAGCCCCCATCGGAGGAGGCATCGATGTCGCTGAGGGAGGCGAGGAAGGCTCGGTGCTTGGCCTTCACCTTGTCGATCACCTTTTTGGAAGACTTTCGGTTGTAGCCGCCCTTGGCCTTGTGCTTGTCCTCAAAGCGGTGCTCGCGCTTGTCCTTGCGCTTGGTGAAGTCACCCGCAGCTTTCTTGGGGCAGTTTGCGATGAAGTGATCCTCATCACCGCAACGGTAGCACCCCTTGGCTGAGCCACCACGCCGACGGTTCAAACGGTTGTTGTGAAACCGTGAGAACTTGGTGATGACCAAAGCCAGCTCATCATCTCCAAGCACCTCCACTTGTTCCTCTGTCATAGACATCAAAGACAAAGCGAACGAAGAGTGTGAAGGGTTAGAGGAAGAAGAATACACACCGCAGGGGCCGGAAACCAACGCCATGGATGGGTTCGACAGGTTCTCAAGCTTGGCCGGGGTCTGGTGGTCAATCTCCGAGGACTTCAGCTTGCTGAATAGCTCGTCCACGGTCAGGGCGTCATAGCCCAGTGACTCCTGGATGGCAGCCACCTTCATCTCCCATACCTTCCGATCAAGAGCATGCAAAAGCTTGATAGCCATCTCATGATCATCATAAGGCAAGTTGGTCCGATTAGCACGCATCTTGTTGACGATAGATTGGAAGAGAGTGAACATCCCGTCAACAGATTCGCCGGCCAACTAAACAAAGTTCTCGTACTCCCTACGGTACGTGTCGAAGAGTCTGGACTTGATCTGAGGGTTGCCCTCATGATAACACACAAGTGTTTGCCAGATCTCTCGTGCCGTAGTGAGACTCGAAACCCGCTCAAACTCAGGAAGAGACAAACTCGAGAAGAGGATGCTACGGGCTCTTGCGTTTGAAGCATGTTGCGTAGCTTGGAGTTCGGTGATCCGAGCGCCAAGAACCACGTAGTCCTCATTCTCACAAATCTCCCAAATCTTCGAATCAAGCCCTTGAAGGTAAGCGGACATGCGCACCTTCCAATAGGCGAAATTCGTTCCATCGAAGAACGGAGGTTTGCCAACACCTCGCTCCATGTCGCCTTCGCGGATCAAGAACCGTTTAAGGTGGAATGATCCTTAACCGGCTCTGATACCAATTGAAGGACCGAGAACGGCGACCAGAGGGGGGGTGAATGGGAGCCTCAAATTTCACTCGGAAATATTCGGGCCACTCTTCCCAAAAACAACCCCAGCAAGCAAACTTACTCCACCAGCAAGATCATGACCCTAGAGAGGGTGGATACCTTTGGCGAAGACCAAGAAGTACAACGGATCTTCTGGAAACCAAGAACTCAAACCGTGACACCGATAGTGAGGCTCTCAAACCCTATGGAGAAGAGAAGAGAGATCTCCCAAAAATACTTATGAGAACTGGTCTCAAAAGTGTTTCATCAAGTTCCTTGCGTGATTACGAAACCAACGCAACAAACGGAACTCAATTCGGAGTCCGGAAGAGGGAGAAACGGCCAAAACAGCGACGAAGAAAATCCTGAAAATCTTTGCTGGAAGGCCGACGGACGCTGGCGTTGGACGGTCCGTCGCCAGAGTCCGACGCACCCAGAAAAATCAGCACCTACTGGAAGGGCGACGGACGCTGGCGTAGGACGCTGACAGAGGGCGATGGACACTGGCGTAGGACGGTCCGTCGCCAGAGTCCGACGCACCCAGAAAAATCAGGCCCTACTGGAAGGGCGATGGACGCTGGCGTAGGACGCTGACTGAGGGCGATGGACGCTGGCGTAGGACGATCCGTTGCCAGAGTCCGACGCCAAAAACGAAAAACAATGACCAGCGAGGCGACGGACGCTGACGTCAGCACGCCCCAGCGTCCGACGCAAAACCCTCGGAGCGTCCGACGCTCCCGAAAACTGCACAGTTAACCCGAAAATCGTGATTTCTCCTCCAAATCTTCCCGAAACTCAACCAAATGAACTCAAACTACAACCAAACTTTGTAGGCATGATCCTTGTACAGTTGGGGAACTAATCCTCAGAAATCATCGCTCAATTTGGTGACAAAAAAAGGGAAACGAGGATTTGGGGGACAAGGGGCAAGAACGAAGAACACCGCAAAGAAATCGCCCGATCTATGCACTTGTGAGGTTTGAGGGGAATTCCTTTGGTGCAAAGATGCTCCTCACGAATACGAACAACTTGGTTCAAACGGATTTGCAAGAGCTACTCCCTACAAAGAGAAATCATCTCGGGAAAAAGAGGGAGCAAAAGCAAAACGCGAAGAACACAAGCAAAACAGCGACACGATCAAGAAATCGAAGCCACTATGGAGAGAGGCTAGAGAGAGAGAGTTGGGGCAAATGATTAGGGTTCAAGAGATAGGATAAGGATACCCCTTCATCATCTATTTATTAGAGGCTTTGGCTATTTCCCAAAGACCCCCCTAGATACAATGAGTGAACTACCTAGCCTAAGCAATGCAGTCCATGCTCCAGTAAATATCTCCCTCGATTTGAATGGACGGCCCTGCTTCCTGCCAGGAGTTTCCGTCGCCTCGACGCAACCTCCAGGATTCCGCCACGTGCCATCCCCGCTTCCTCAGAAGCTCCGCCCGGGTTTTGAGGCCTAAACCCGCGAAACCCGCCACTGGTAGCTTTCGGCTCAACTACCGAACCCTGAGTTTTGCGGCCCAAACTCGGAAACCGACACGGATGGTTTTGAGGCCCAAACCACCAAACCACTCGACGCGAGCCACCTTGTCTTCGCCCGGTCGGACTCAGAGTCCCCTGAGCCTCCGCTCGACTCGCGCGTCCACCGTCTTGACTTGGTCGACTCGGTCTACCTCCATGTCTTCTCGCACTCGCCGGTGCCAAGTACTAGCCACCACAGCTAGTCCGCCGGCGCCCATGGTCCCTCAGTCCGAGCCCCGCTTCCGCCCTTCACCGCTCTCAGTCCATCGGCACGGCAAGCCTCTACTCGACCTTCTCCACGCCATTGACCACTGTCACTAGGCATAGCACCTGCACACCACAAGCTGATAGACAGGCACACATTTGCTTTCGCAAAGAGGTTAGAAGTAACCGCTCAAACTGAAACACTCATGTGTTGGTCAATCACTCATCATCAAAACTGAACATCATGGGCACATATCAACCATGTGTTCGCAGCCATGTTGAACCCGAGGTGAGAAAGTGAAATTGTCCTAATTTCTTCAACTTTTACAAATTCTTTGTTCTATAGTGCATTTTCCACACATGTTCTTATGGCTTTGAATCAATTTTTCTTGATGATACTTAAATAAAAAATATGTATCTGAAGGACCGAGAAAAGTGACCAGAGGGGGTGTGAATGGGAGCGAATTTAAATTTTCTTCCAAAATAACTATCACGGGGTCAGAACCATGACATGCATTGTTTTCCGTTGAGTCATTGAGAGTGGGTCTCCGGTGGCTTAGGTGGACTAAGAACACAGAAGAACACAACACAAGTTTATCCTAGTTCGGGCTATCGAGGCCCTACGATTAGTAACAAATGATCTTTGTATTTGAGAGCACCCAAATAGGGGGGCTACAACAAGAGTGTAAGAGATTCGAAAGGCGATTGCTTGGTGCGACTTCTTCCTCGTCGGAGGAAAGAAGACGACAGTGTGGAGGAGATTTTTGTCCTCCTCTTGGGATGACTCTGCTCTTGGTGCCGATCTCGGAGTTGTATAGAGGACTTTGTTCGATTGGGATTGCCCTCCCATATTTTTCGTCCTCCCCCTCTAGGATCTGACCTTCTGTTATATATCGAGGTAGATCGGGTACATGGCGGTTTGGATGGGGTTAGTCTATGGTATACACATGTCGGAGTCTAGGAGGGCACTACTATGGCGTGGATGGACCTCAGCGTTGTCGTGGAGTCAGAGAATCCCTATGCGTCAAACTGCCGTGTTCTGTCATTTTGAATTTCAAGTGTTGTCGGTTTCGATCGGCCTCCACCAGGTGCACCTTCTGGAGGCTTTCTTGGTGCCGAAGGTGCCTGACTTGGGGCGCCGATGAGTGGGCCCGGGGGGAGGGGCAATGCCCTGAAGTCGGTGGAGAGATTTGACCCTTTCTGTCATGCCCCGTTCATGACTTTGTCGGAGGAGTGGGTGATAGTGTTGTGCCCATTGGGCAACGTTGTTGAGCCCCCAAGCCTTGCTGCTCGGGAGTCCTCCGAGCCTTTGAGTGCTCGGGGTGATGTCCTCTAGCTCGACCACTAGGTTGGACAGGAGGCGGGGCCGAGGATCAAGCTTGTACGCCTTAGCTCGGCCTAGAGCTCGGGTGAGCCCCTGAGTTCCAAGCAGATACCGAGGGAGTTCTTGGGTTTCGTCCAATCCTTTGTCTAGAAGGTGCGTGTGAGCGCACCCGAGGGGTGTAGCCCTTGAGCAATCCCAAAGGGGTCAGTTATGGTCCTTCGAACGGGAACCTCTTACTCCGAGACTTGACACATCCCTATATCATGATCTTGTCAACAACGGTTGTCCCAAACAATCTTGCAAAACACCAAAACACATAACAGTGGTTCCCTCGAGCCAACTGGTGGTTGGATGTTCTCAGTGATGACTGGACAATATAGGGAAACTCACCACAACAAAAGATCACATTACAATGAAGCAAGAGTTCAAATCAAATTCTTTATGCCAACAAGTGACTAGAGGACTGGAGAAAGTTTCTGGGCACTGCTAGACACCCACAAAAGAAACGAAGGCAATACCAAACCAATTAAATGCCTAGGAACTGCTAGAGCTCAATTATTAGGCCTAGACCGTGGAACTTCAGCGTTTGAACACAGAAGTTCAACATGCAAACGCGGAACTCTAGTGTTTCGTCATGGAAGTTCTGCGTAGCCAGCCTGAACCAACAAAAAGCTCAAAACTCAAACAAACAAACTTTGATTGAGATGAAATGTTGCACACATCTTCTTAGGGAGTTACCAAGTTGTCACAATATTTGGGCTTAAAAAAATCAATGAAACTGTGCAGATCAAGAAATCCTCGAACCGGATCAGGGTTTTCTCATCATGTCGTTAGATATTTTAGTTGAACCACTTAACCTAGGGGTAAAATGGTCCAACTTGAGATCGAAGTGTCTGATGGCCATGGGCTCTTCATGACTTTGCTTCGCCTCGACGCAAGATTCGTGATGACACCATCTGCCTCATCTCGTTCCTGCCGGAACTTCAAACGGGTTTCGGCACCCAAACCCGAAAACCATCTGATGGTGGTTTTGAGGCCCAAACCACCAAACCGTCCAAAAAAGCATATATGCTACGCCTCCTCCATGATCTCGACATGTGCCACTGTCATCCTCGACCACCTGATCACCAAGTTCTATGGTGCCGCCTCTTGTCTTGATTAACAATTGTCTTGTGTTGTGTCTATTCCTCTGCATGTACTATTGCTTGTTAATGTCTTGAAGTGTCAGCCACTATAGTCAGTCGCCGGTCATCTTGGTCCCTGGTCCAAGCCTCTCCATCAACACGACGCATCTCTATTTGACCTTCTCTATGTCCATTGACCGTCTTTGTGCTCCACACCTTCACTCTAACATAGCCAAAAAATATATTGCACACGTACTCACGCCATGGCTAGTCTCTAGCAACCAAAGTCTATCATCTTTTGACAATCACTCATCATAACTTGATACACAAGGACACGTATTAACCTTGTGTTCGTAGAAGCATTGCTATTGCCACAGTCCAGTCATCCCATCAGTGGGTAGCTGGACCGAGCTAGACAATCAGGATGGGTATGCTGAGGTTGAATTGGGCGAAGTCTTGTGTTGTTGGCCTCAATACAGACACTACTACACAACAGGCATTTGGTCGATATCCAAAATGTTTAATACTCTCGATAAATTTTGTGTCCGAGATTAATAGACAAATTTGTCCCAATTCTATATACTTACCGGTACTGAATTCCTCTATCGAAGGGCGGGCTACCTTTAGTCCCGGTTCGTAAAACCGGGACTAAAGGTCCCTCATGGGTTGGTTCAAAATGAAAACGTCTCATTCATTGTCAGATGTGTTGTGTAGGTGTGGTGGTAAGCTACGCGCGAGACAGTCCATGAGGCCTTGGGTTCGAATCTCACGGGACGCAATAGTGAAAGACATTATTGTTTTTTTGAATGTGGAAGGACCTTTAGTCCCGGTTGTGGCAAACCAGGACCGGTTGGACTAAAGGATATACCCTTTAGTCCTGAAATTTTAGTCCCTGTTGGGAAACCGGGACTAAATGCCCTTCCCAACTGGGACTAAATGTCACTCCTGTACTATTGTGAGGGGGTACGTGGCAGTGGACATGCCACAAATCGTTGCTACTTTAGTTGCTAGAAAAATGATTGAAGCTAGTCCCCTCTCAAGCCTTTATTGCCTCTGTCCAAAAATAAGTGCTCTTTTAGAGTTCTAATTTGTCCGATAAAAAGTGTATTTGTCAGTTTCAAACCAGCTCACATATTAACTTTGGCACCATTAGGCCAATCTCGTGGGGATGTCATGGGAGTTTTATGGAAATTAAATGAGATGACACATCAGCGTGTATCGCAGAAGACACTAGAATTTCATGGCCACAAAACGAGTTGGCGTTGTTTCCAACGCGTTGGAAAATGGACTAAACCTGCACTAAGGGTGTTCCTATCATGTCATCCCATCCTGTGCGGCGAACTATGGCACGATGTGACTACTCACATGTATGCGGCTCCGTCCCAGTGGCTGGCAAGCTTGTGGCCACTTCCCCAGCGCCAGCTGCTCCGTCCGAACGGCTAGCTCACTCGTGCTTTACAGCATGTGGTTGGTCTCTTCGATCTCCAAGAGATGGTGGTGCCTGCAGGTGGCGAGCTGCACCTGCAGACAACAACGAGGGGCGGCCACCCTAGGTCCCCTTGGGCGGGCACCATAACCCTCACCCCATGTCCCCGTCGGAGTTGGATCCGAAGGGCGGAAGCGAAGAAGCGGCGGCGGCACTGTTTTTCTCCGCCAGGGCGAGGAAGGTGTAGAGCTGAGGTGTCGTGGGCTCTTAAGCGACGGTCGTACTCCTTTTCGCCTATACCTATCCCAGTTTGACGTGCCTAGGACCCCAGTTAGGTCTCGAGGTCGCAACTCGCCTTGACACCTCTCTTTTGCCGCTTGTGTGACCCGCGACCTTGCTGCTGACCTGCTCATCGCCTCCGGCCTCCACTTCGCCCCAAGCTTGCTCCGCCCTCTAGGCTCGCCGCCTCACAACCTCTAGCCACCGGCGATGGGCGACGCAACCCTGCCCGGTTGCGCGCTGCTAGCCTGCCTCTGCACCCGTCGGCACTCCGACAACCGCTGACGCTCGACCCGGCTAGGTAGCAAGCCCCATCTGGGCCTGCTTGGCTGCTTGAATTTGGTCATTCACTCGTTTGGTGATTTCTCATTTGAGAATTTTAAGATTTTGATATTGGTTCTACAATCTTTGCCCAAAACATGCAAGTATCGTTGGTAGAGAAAGTTTTAGAGTATAAGTCTGCCCTAAGTGAATTCTCGGGCCGGATTCCCCACGGACTGCCCCTACGATGGCAGTCGAGCGCGACCTTGTTTGGCATCCACGGCCTCTGTGACCGTGGGTGGCGGCCAGCCCTCGCCTAGGCAATCTCGCATCGCGGCCGGATCCTCGCGCCAGAGACTTAAGGACCTCGATCTCATCTAGTTCTCCAGATTATGTGGCAGTGGCGAGAGAAATAAAAAAGGTTGCCTATCTTCATCTTTCTTGATTCTTTTTATCTTTTTTGCATTTGTTTATTTTGTCTTGTTGGACTGTATGTCGATTATGTTGTGTGAAAGTGTGCTATTTTAGCTCTTAGAAAAATATAAAATAGCTCTATAGTTCACATGACACAATTGGTCATATAATATTTTCCAAAAATTAAATATTGCTACGAGCCTATGAAACAAATAAATGAATATGTACACTGAGAGTCTATTTAATTCATATTTAATACTGTTAGATTTTGGAAATAGTAAGATGAAACCATCTATTGTTCCAAAAAAAGATGAAACCATCTACTGAGACGACTGACCTCATGAGTCATGACCTCATTGTTAGCTGAAGATGCCTGGCTGATTGTTGTGCTATCTTAATCACAAGCACGCACAATTAAATACCTTTGGAATCCATAAGCCAGCTCATATATCAAAGCCAACTACACAGATTGATTAGGAGCATGTAGTAAATTTTGCACTCACTATTTTATCTAAGATTTCCTATAAAAGCAGTATTTTTTGATGAGGGTATTATATACCCAAAGGGGAGAAGGTGATTTCTCCCCACCCTTGATAGCAACAAAACTTACGTGGAGACCCATAGGCCTTACACATGTTTTTGGCCTTTTTATAATAGGGGGTTAGGCATGAGCAGGGCCGGCCCTAGGGGGGCAGGGCCTTTGACGGCCAAGGGTCCAAGCGGGGTAAGGACCAAAGCCCAGATATATAAACCTCATAGCTGTCGTTCCCAGGAGCCCAGAAATTGTCTGCCTCTTTCTTTCCTAGGAGACAAGGAGCCGCGCTGCAGTGCCGGCTGCCGCATGCCTGCAATCAGCAGACATCGCAACCGGAGACTGCTGCGCATCTTTGGCTGGGGAAGAGCAAAGACAGCGGAACTATGGACTGTGGCATGTATGGTTGTACTGTTACTTGCTAGATCGAGAACAGGACTACAGGACAGGAGAAGACAAATGAATTGTAGCTTCGGCTGAAAGAAGTTTCTCAAAATTGAAGTTGTTAAAGAACTATTTGAGATTAACTATGTCCCAAGAAAGGTTAAATAATTTGGCTATGTGCACCATCATATCTTGGATACTATTGATCTTAATAATGTCCTTGATGATTTTGTATCAAGAAATGCCTAAAGAAGTATCTTTTTATGAGAAGCAATGGATATGATGGAGTTCTATTCTTACTTAAGGTAATCATATTAGATATAAAAGTATAAATATATTGTTTTTTTTAATCTACATTGTTTCTCGATAATTATCAGACATGTTAAATTTAAAATATATTGTTAGATTTGCTTTCTCATTACTAGTAAAATTAGTGTTTATATATTATAAGATTTATATATGGGCTAGACGGGTTGTCGCAACGAGTTCACTAGAGTGTCCTCAGAATCGTAGGACCAGCGCTGGGCATGAGCAGGGACAAACCAATATAGTAGCCCCTTATATTAGTTGCAAGGCTTAGGAGGTGCTCCCTTGAGGCCATTTTCTAAGGCCATTACTAGTAAGTAGTTTAATTTCACAGATTTCAAAGAGAGCCATGTCATTGAAAGTTGTTCGAGTTGACGAATGAAACAAAACTCACATTGCAGTTTCATTTTGTTGTATCATATAATGGCCATAACATTTAATTGCGAAGTCTGGAATTGGGTGTGGTTGTATGAAATTAAACTCTCTAACCGCCTATGTCAGATTCAACAGATTTCAGTCTTTAATACTATACACTGAGTTTACTTCCGATGAAACTCTTTCCATCTCTCTTTCTTCATAAGTGTCATGCCATGTCATCAAAGTTGATGATGTGCCACATCACTAAATGAGAATGAAACTCTTATGAAACCTGAAATAAAATAAAATGAAACTTTGTAGTACTCAATGGAAGATTCAATATGTTTCATAGTTTTTAAAAAATAGTGTATATCTAGTTTAATCATGATGAAACACATCTGTTCTCACTCATAATATTTTGCCATATCATCATATTTGTTTTTTTAGCGTAAAATACAGCAGGGGAAACCCCCACTATGAGATTATATATATATATATATAAAAGGGTAAGAACTGCAAAAAAAAAAAAAAACAAGCACAACAAAAACCACTAGTAGGCTGAGAGAGCCACTTGGCAGCCAGAAAATTAAGAAAAGAGATCTAAACAAAGGAGGAAAGAAGATCGTTTATCCTCAGACATTCTAAAAGCTTGCAATCACATCATTTGATGGGAATAATGAAACCCCCACCAGCCATCCTTGGAAAAAAATCCATCTGGATCAGGTAGCTTAATTTGAATAAGGAAGTAGATCCGGAATACTTCCTAGCCCTGAATTATGCTAACTGAACGAGCCCTAAATGTTGTGTTGCATTAGCAAATATGATGACATATTCCAAAGTACTTATAAGGAGAGAGAAAATATAGATTTTATCGGGATTAAGTTGAATATATACACTATTTCCAAGAGTATGAAAAGTATTAAATCTGCCATTCTGGACTACAGAGTTTCATTTCAATCTAATTTCATCCAATCTGGTGCATCACATTAAAGTCTATATATATGGCTTGCCTATGATGAAACCCGTGATATCAAAGTATGCATTGGAGGTATAGATTCATTCATTAACAAAAATCAGTTTAGATGATGTGACAATCTTAAACACACCAAGGTGATGAATGATTGACATCACGGGCAATTTCTGCAATTATATATTTTTTTTCAACCGCGTGGATTAACAAAAGCTGATTTACCAGCTCACAGTAAGCATGATTAACACTGCTTCTGAGTTGAAAACAATTGCAGCTTTCCCAAGGTGCTGATCGACGGCCCATACACCTCAGCGTTGCAGGACTACAAAAAGTATGAAATCGTGCTCCTCTTCAGCCTCGGCATCGGAGCGACACCCATGATTTCCATCATCAAGGACATCATCAGTAACATGAAGCAGCTCGAGGGCGACCTTGAATTTGGGGCCGGTGCCAACAACAATTCCGTACCATCGATCTCGACATCATTCCGCACACGGCGCGTGTACTTCTACTGGATAACCCGGGAGCAAGGATCATCCGAGTGGTTCCGTGACGTTATGGATGAGGTGGCGGAGACAGACAGGAAAGGCATTATCGAGTTCCACAGCTACTTCAGTAGCATCTATGAGGAAGGTTATGCCCGGTCAGCGCTCATCACCGTGCTCCAGTCGCTAAACTATGCCAAGAATGGTGTGGACATCGTCTCCGGCACCCGCGTCAAGACCCACTTTGCGCGACCCAACTTGTGCAACGTCTACAAACGCATCTCCCTCAATCACCGCGATAAGCGTGTGGGTAAGTTTTATACTGCCTACCTCAGTCCGAAATTACAAATTACTCTAAGAATCTCGGGCGGTCAAAACATAAGTTAAACAAAATAATAAGCAGTATCTGATTCAGGTAGAGAACCTATGAGCTTGTAGACCGAAGGAAGTTAAACATCTACTCTAATTACAAGACCCAGAAAAAGAAATACCCAGTCGATCATCTGACATAAAAACCAACCACAGTGTAAGCGCAGCTCCCTCTCCAATTTGGACTTCTTGAGCACATCATCAGGCATGATCTTACCACCAGCTCAATCTTTACATAGCAATGGATAGGAAAAGATGTATATATCAGTCAGCTTCACTGTGTGCAGTATTTATTCGAATCAAACACTGATATCATCCTCTTCTCGGATTTTACAGGAGTGTTCTACTGTGGCCCCCCCTGCGCTGGAACAGGAGCTGCGTGATCTCGCACGTGATTTCTCAAGAAAAACCACCACAAAGTTTGATTTCCACAAGGAGAATTTCTAAGTTGAGCAACCTTCTGGCCTCGAGAAGTTTAATTGGGTCAAATTTTCATCTGTTTTGGCTCTAGAAGACGAATAGCCATTGTACATATTTTCTTTCAGATACACTTTAATTTGTGTCCCCTGTATTAGACTATTTGCTCAAGTAATGCATGATAGTGATGACATCAATTGAAATGTCAACTCAAGGCTGATTGTAGAAGGACCAAAATGTTATCTGTGTAGGAGTGTATAATGATACCATATGCTGCTCTCGAGCCCCATGAAAGGGTTCTAGTCTTCCATGTTCCACATGTTGCATATATTCTCTCCTGTAGTCTGCCCTACCTTATTTCTTCCGCTAAGCTTGAGCAATCTTATTCTGAGGCACTTGCATGCTTGTCCGGAGCAAAATGTTCTTCGCTTCAACGTATACTGACCATGTAAAACTACAGAACAAGTAATATTGATAATTGATAAAGTTCAGAAAAGTATCCAGGAAAGGCACCATCAATGGATGGAGTAATGTATTACAAGTGTAAAAAATAAAATTACACGGTCACTGGAACTATATCCGCATTAAGACCAGATAACCTATTTTTATTCTGCTGATTCGTTGTACTCATCAATAACCACGCTAGGGCCATTAACCTTCCCAGGAATCATGCTTGCTAATTTCTTGACTTCAGGAATCATGCTTGCTAATTTCTTGACTTGGAACGCCTTTGCCTTGGCATCTTCAGGCGCCAGACTGCTGACAGTCAGGACCACCTGCTGGATACTTGAAAGATTTTCCAGTCCATAGACACCCTCCACCATTCTGAACCTCAGCTCAATCCTCTGGAGCCCTGGCATTGCCCCTTTCAGGAAGCTCAAAGGTGGAAGCACTTGTGCCGCGAAGCGTAGCAGTTTAAGTTTTATGAATCCCCCAGCTGGCACAAAGATCATCCCACCTGACTCGAGTGTATTATCATGCAGGATCTTGAGAACACTAGTTTCCTTCTTGGTTGAGTCGAGTGAGAAAATGAGAGAGAACAATTGGGGTAGCTCAGCAAGAACCGACAGAGTGGCTGTCGTGAGTGAAGTCAACGACAAGGTTAGCTTCTCAAGGTTGTGTAGACTACCAATCCACTTAGGAACTTGAGACAACATGCCAGAGAGGCCGAGGGTGTGCAGGTGCTCTGGTGGGGCTTGTGAATCATTGAGTTTGTCAAGGAATCCCGTGAAATCGTCGTCAATTGCAAGATACTTGAGGGAGCAACTGGTCAGATGCTCAATGGCAGACAGCAGCAACTCATAGTTGCCTTCGGTACAGCCGACCTTGTAGATGGTGAATTTCTTCAGGTTGGTAAGATTCTGCAACGCTCTAAGCAGTTCCATAGAAAAGCCAGCACAGATCTCAACCCCAGATAATGTCTGTAAAGCCATCATCTTTGTGATTCCTTCAGTTAATTTCAATGCATGTCGCTTGTTCTTGTTGCCAGCAAGTAGATGCTCCATTCTCTGAAGCTTATCAACGGACTCAGGCAAAATTATGATGCTCGTCTCCCTTATGTCAAGTACTTCCAGAGACTCAAGCCGACTAATTTTGGATGGGATCTCCTCGACGTCCGTATGGCGCAGGCTCAGGTACTTCAGCTGATGCATTTTGCATATTTTCTTGAGTTGGTTCAAAGACAAATCCTTGCAACCTTCAAGGTCTAGCACCTGAAGTATCTGAAACTTGTGCAACGTCGAATGAAGCGCTCTCAAACTCCCTAGCGCTGTTAAGGACCGGACATGAGACAATTTCATCCTCTCTACCTTTTCCTTCTCTTTCCCATTACTCTTTTGGACGGACAACCTGCGCACCTTGTAGCTTGGAAATGGCGTTTGCCAGTGACCGCCAACCACAGTGATGAAGTTTTCCTCACTTGACTTGGAAACGATGTACTCAAGAACCATGTCATGAATCTGGCAGCTCTTCACCTTGCCATTGCTGCTGTTGTTGACTGCTCGGATTAGGTTCCTGCTAATAAGTTCATTAAAACAATCTTCAGCAACTTCCTCCACAGTCTTCCCATGCTTATCAGAGATAAACCCTTCAGCAATCCATCTTCTAATGAGACGCTTCCTGCTGATTTGGCAACCCTTGGGAAACATGCTCATGTACAACAAAGAGGTCTTGAGATCAGCTGGTAAATTGTTGTAGCAGTAGCTCAGTATGTGTGTCACTCCTTCTGTGGTGAGATTATTCCCCAAGACTTGACTTAAATCCTCGCCTACTTGAGCCAAATGGTGATCTAAGCTCATTTTAGACTCTGATTTCACTTTACTTGCCACAAGACCTGCCACCACAACTATTGCTAAGGGCAGACCTCTGCAAGTCTTTTTGATGATCTCACGATTGACGATATTGGGGATAGCAGGACAGAGGGCATAAGCAGCAGCACTGGAGATTATTTCAAGAAATAGGCTGTAGGAATGTTCATCATGAAGGGGCTGGTGCTCGAAGACATGACCTTGATGACGGCGGCAAGCTTCTGATACAGATTTGAACCGTGTTGTCACCACTATGGTGCCACCCTTCTGATTCTTGATAAAAGAGTCTCTAATATTTTCCCACGCGAATACAGACCATATGTCATCTATCAAGATGAGGTACCTATATATATATATATATATATATATATATATTCCAAGGATTTTATACAACTTATTAGTGTTACAGGAGTAATTATTTGTTCTTGAAAAAGCACCAGAAACCAGAGTAACATCATAATGTACTAGTTGGGATTATATAAAGAAAGATTATATAAAGTAATTAGCAAAGCCAAGACTAGAAGCATATATACCTCTTCTCTTTTAGCTGATCCGCGAGCTTCTTTTTTAGGATCTCGTCGCTCCACTCGTCGATCTCGTCGAGGTCATCCTTTGAAGCACTGGACTGCTGCTCATGGATCTGCTTGATGAGGCTTTTGAGAACCGTTGGGAGATGGAACTTCTGCGATGCGAGCACAAATGCTCTGCAATAAAAAATTTCCCCAAACTCACGGTACAGCGCCATGGCGAGCGTGGTTTTGCCGAGGCCACCAATGCCGACGATGGCAACGAAGTTCTGCCGCCCCACCTCCATGAACCATGGCTTGAGATCCTTCTTGGCGTCCTCCAAGCCTACAGGCTCCGTTGTGCCGACGAGATGTGGAGGGGGTGCTACGGTATCTCGGGGAGCACCACTACACTACACCACAACACTAATATAGCGTCAGACATCTGACATTAAAAGTGTATATTTACCAATGGACCATCAGACGGTAAAAGTATATGACAAACCATCTGTCGGTACATACAACTTTAACGATTAATTGACTGTTGGTATATCTGTTTGTAATTAGCATTGGATGATCTGACGGTATTTTAAGATATTGGGTCAGATAGTCTGTCGGTGTAGAGCCCTGTACATCCCCACGCTTGAAGGCCCAGCCCAACTGTGGCATCATCAAAACCCTAAGACGCAAAAAAATCTCCTTAGCCCGCCACCAGTCTCTCTTTCCCGTGCTGCCGCCTCCACCAAAACTCCAATTCACCCGATTTCCCACCTCCCTGAGCCATCGATTCACCCAGTCCCGCCCACCTTCCCTCTGTCAAATTTCCCCCAAATCACACGAGCAAGACTCAGCCCAAACCCTATCCTCAATCGATCTCCTCAAGCCCCTGCCCTGGTGAGCCTCAAGCCGCCGCCCTGCTGCACCTCAGGCCAGCGTGCCTCAGACCGCCGCCCTAGGGTTGGGTTGGCCTCCTTATTCCCAAGCACAGTCCTCCTTACGAGCGCCGGTCAGCAGGGGAGGGTTGTCGTCCGTCCTCCAGGAACGAAGCCATCCAGGTCAGGCCGCCGCCCCAAGGTCCGGTTGCTGTGTTGTTGCGGGCACCTTCAGGAGCACGGGTCTGCACGCTGTCCAGCGTAGGTCAGCAGGTTTAGACACCAACTACAGCTTCAGTGCCCTCCATCGACTAATTCTTTTTCACCTCGTAGTTATGAATGGAGAAACTGCACTTGTTTTCCTCAATGAAATTTATGCTTTTAGTGTGCATAGTGTTTTGATTATGATTTTAGAAGGTAAAAATTGCAAGAATCTGATATGTACTCCATTTTCCCCTTCAGATGTTTTACTTTCTCGGATCAGATTTGCCTGGAAACTACACTTGAGCATCTTTGTTCGTCAGTTCTGTAGCCAATCTTTTTTCATGCCTACGATTCTATTCTATCCCCTTCCCTTCTATGTATTTTCCTTTTATTTCTGAATTTTCATGGTATTAGGAAAAATCCTTTCTGTTATCTCCTGTTACCTGTTACACATAGGGTACATGGGGATGTGTACTGGTGACCACTTATAGTGTCTGTTATTTCATAAATAGTAAGGAACAAGGGAATGGAGGGGGAGTTTACAGTACAGCTTGCTAGGTAGCATACAACTAGTTGATGTGCATGACAACACACTCAACTCTTTGCTTTGTTAATGGATGACTGAACAAAAACTTTTCCATTCTATCTTTCTGATGGTTCAGTTGCCCACCAAAACCTTACAGAGAACTTCAAGGTTATTGAAATAAAATAATAAGCTTACTTGGCTCGATACATTGGAGAGGTCATGTGAGAACTAAGAAGCTATAGCTAGGATTAAATACCTAAGATGCAGTTCTGCTACAGAAGATGCAAATTAGTTTAATGACAGCTGAGTCACACATGATTCAAGCTTATTGAACAGCAGCCATACCAATTTCAAACTCAAGCTCACCACCACAGGATGCCACAATAGTCTGTCCTTTTCTGTTTCATTTAGTTTGAATTTGTATCTGTTAAAATATATTTGAGATGCTTGCTTGATGTTTGAAAAGCAGTTCTATCAGGATGGCTGCCTTGCAAAAGTTGTTCATGTATGCACTTTTAAAAACTGATGATGACAATTTTCAGCCAAAAATTGATGTGTATACTATATGTTGTCTCTGTAAAAGTTGTGGTTTGTATATCCTGATTGAATTAATTAAGCTCGTTGTATATGCTCAGTTTATTGGCAATATAGGAAGAAACTAATCTGATGTTGTATTTTTGAAAGAAACACTACAAAACTAGTACTGTTGGGATGTTGGCTCCATTTCTTGATAATTTATAACTGATGCATACTAACGTTTGTAGGAGCAGAACCTGTAGCTGCAAGTACTTTGAACTTTTTTTGGTGACCTACAATATTCATAGTTGCTGGTGTCGAAGCTTGCAAAAAGGTATGATTTTGTTTTTCGAGTTCCATTAGCTTGATGTCACATTGCTTTTTCTCAAAGCTTGTCTTGTGTGGTTGTACTCTCTCTAAAAGATATAATCTGAGTGCGATCTGACCTTCCTGTAAAGGCGTATGGATAAAACATGGATCACTAATGAGCCTAGGTACAACACAACTACTTTACAAATGTTAAAAGTGTTTTGTAGTGAACATGAGATTTTACATAATACATTCCATGTAGGCACACAAAGAAATATTTACAAGGGGTGAATGGTTTCCTGGCTTTTGCATTTAGAAATTCAGCAGTAGGGGACAAGATATTATGTCCTTGCAGAAAATGTGTTAACTCATTTTGGAGAGAGGCTAGTGATGTACATGAGCACCTAATATGTGATGGGTTTATACAAGGGTACACAACATGGAACTTACATGGAGAATAAAGTACCTCTTATGAGAATCAAGGAAATAATGATGATGTTGATCATATGGAAGAGTCTAATGAAGAAGACGATATATCTGAATTGCTTAGAGATCTAGCTTGTGGTTTAGATGATACAGGGGATTTTGAAGACAATAGTTCTGTTCAGCCTAGTGATGAACTACTTGCCCTTCAGAGGTTGGTAGAAGCTAATGGTCAAGAGTTGTACCCTACTTGCAAGAAGTATACTAAACTACGCTTCCTAATTAGGTTACTTCACATCAAACTCCTTGGAGGATGGACAGATAGAAGTTTTGACCTTCTACTCGATCTATTAAATGATGCATTACCTAAGGGTTCTGCACTACCTAGGAACTTCCATGAAGCTAAAAAATTGATCAAATCTGTGGGACTTGGTTACATTAGCATTCGTGCTTGTGAAAATGATTGCATCCTCTATCGGAAGGAGCATGAAAAATCTGAGTCATGTCCAAAATGTAAGGTTTCTAGGTGGAAATCAGCTAGGAAGAGTCTAGATGGAAAACATGTATATAAGGTCCCTAAGAAGGTTCTCCGCTACTTTCCAATAAAGAAAAGTCTCCAAAGATTGTTTCTATCTTCTAAAACAGCTGGTCTAACAAGATGGCATGATGAGGAAAGAACAAAGGATGGTGTTCTTAGGCATCCCGCGGATTCTCCTCTATGGAAAGAGTTTGATGTAAATCATCCAGAGTTTGCTGTAGATAGCCGCAATATCCGACTTGCATTTGCCACCGATGGTTTCAACCCATATAGGTCCCAAAATATTAGCTATAGCATTTGGCCTGGTATATGTATTCCCTATAATTTTCCACCTTCAATGTGCATGAAGCAATCAAATTTTATCCTGTCTCGATTGATTCCTGGGCGGCATGCTCCTGGTAGTGATATGGATATTTATTTTGAGCCACTTGTTGATGACTTGAAAGACATGTTTGAAAATGGAGTCAGAACTTATGATGCTTCAAAGGGTGAGCACATCCAATTGCGTGCGGCTGTATTGTGGACAATTAGTGATTTCCCTGGTCTAGGCTATGTATCTGGACATGTCACATCTGGTAAAGCAGCATGCCCTCATTGCCACTCTTATACATGTTCATTGAGACTAGGTAATGGCAGCAAGACATGTTATATGGGTCATCGTAGGTTTCTCCCTGAGAATCATCCATTTAGGCTTGATGTCCAAAAATTTGGTTCAACTGAAGTTAGGACAACACCTACTCCTCTTTTTGGGGAAGAAATTTTGGAGCGTACTAAAGATATTGTGACAGTTTTTGGAAAGGATCCATCTAGGAAGAAACCAGCAACCAAGAGACCCAAGGCAGGGGAGCCATTAGTCATTTTGAAAAGGAAATCTATTTGGTTCAAACTTCCATATTGGAAAGATTTGATGCTACGGCATAATTTTGATGTCATGCACATAGGAAAAAATGTGTATGAAAACTTTGTCAATACATTCTTGGGTACTGATGGGAAATCTAAGGATAATCTAAACTCTCGCTTAGACCTTCAAGCTCTAGGTATTAGAAATGACCTCCACCCTGTTGAACTGGAAGACCAATTGTATTTACCACCTGCACCATATTCAATGAGTCATGATGAGAAAAAGTTATTTTGTGAAGTGCTAAAAGGGGTAAAGTTTCCTGCTGGTTTTGCTTCTGATATACGACCCAATGTTCATGTCAATGATAGAAAGGTGATTGGTCTTAAGAGTCATGAGTGCCACATTGTTCTACAACATTTACTACCCATTGTTGTGAGGAAAATATTGCTAGAAGTAGTTAGTGCTGCAGTTATTCGTGTTAGTCATTTCTTCAAAAAAATTTGTGCACCAGCTTTTCGGACAAGTGATATGGATAGTCTAGAGGCTGATATTGCTGAAACTTTAAGCCTCCTAGAGACTATATTCCTTCCTTCATTTTTTGACATAATGGTACACTTAATGGTTCACCTTCCTGCCCAAGCAAGAATAGCTAGTCCGGTACATTTTCGTAGCATGTGGCCTGTTGAGAGGTAGGCACAATTCAACTTGAGAAAATTATATAGGGCCTATTTAAATAGCATTATGAGATAATTATATATGTGTATAGGTTTTTGATGAGATGTAAGGGTGATGTCCGTACACAAAGCCATCCGGAGGGATCAATTATGGAGGGTTCTTTGTTTTATGATAGCCTTAAGTTGTGTGCCTGCTATTTACATGATGAGACTCAATTTAGCTGGCGACTTAGAAGTGATGCAGGGCAGCAAACAGAAATTTGCAACTTAACTCCTTTCTTTGATACAAATGGAAGAGGTTTAGTTGGGAAGTGCACAGTGACTTTAGACCACAAGACTTGGCTTCAAGCACATAGATATGTTTTGTTCAACTATGCTGATATAGGGCCTTACTTAGAGTAAGTTATCTATTTCGATCACTTCACATCACATCTATTGTGTCCATTGCACGATAAATTGATAAATTGTCTTTTTCAGCAAGCATGCTCACTATCTATCATCAATTGGTGTTCGAAACCAATGAGATATCAACCGCATGCAACATGAATCTTTCCATGAGTGGTTTAGGTCCCATGTAAGTAGGAAGAGAACATAAAAACGTATTTTTGTACATGAACTTGACAGTTATCTTAAAGTTAGTGTTGCATACACAGGTGGAAGAAATGTGTGAGGATGCACCAAATGAGATCCAAATTTTAGCTAAGGCACCAATGATAATTGCACGAAAGTACAGTAGCTACACGATGAATGGATTTGATTTTCACACAGAATCTTATGATTTGGGTAGGTCTGTCCAAAATAGTGGGGTTGCTCTAGTTGCAGAATCAACATGCTTTGAAAGAGGAAATAATGATAGAAGCTTAATAGGAAACAAGACTTATTATGGTATTATAAAGGAGATTGTTGAATTGAACTATGAACACAAAGGAAATGTGGTTCTTTTCAAGTGTGTTTGGGTTGACAACCGTGTGCAGGACAAATGGGTAAAAACCGATCAATTGGGAGTCACTATTGTGAACTTCAAGCATTTGTTCAATATAGGCGAAAAGGAATCTGATGAGCCTTTCATACTAGCATCACAGGCTATTCAAGTCTTCTATGTTCCTGACCCAGTTGATACTAAGTGGGTTTCTGTTCATCAGTCAAAGCCAAGAGATTTCTATGACATGGATAATTTGGAGAGTGAACACTTGGATAATGGCAATGGACTAGTTGTGCCATTGCCTGATCTAAATGCCAATGTGACTGTCGATGTTATTAATCAGTCTGTCCCTGTTGTTAGAACAGAAATAGATGGTATAATTGTTCCAAAAAGTCTTAAAAAAATCTAACAAGTAAGTGTCGTTTGCATAATTTTGGTCGCTGCAGATTTCTTGGAAGTATTTCCCTTTTTTTACTAATGCTTATAAAAACAAAGTTTGCTTACCTTTTGTACTTTTTCCAGGAGGAAACAATGTCTCTAAGAAGGACAAATATGGATGGCCTCATTAGTGAGTATGAGCAGCAGCAGCAAGCTAACATTGTAAGAAACAAGCAGCACCTAGAATCTTTGAACATTCCAACTCTGAACAACGCGGTGCAACCACCACCAACTAAGAAAAGAACAAAGGTCAGCGTAGTCATTCTAATCTCCTGTCCTGTGAGCACCATGATACATCAAAAGTATGATTTTTTTGAAACACTAATGGCTGTTGTTGTGTTTTTCTGTAGAAAACTTATCCTGCACCCACTGAGAGTCGTAATCTGCGACCAAGGCTACAGAAAAGTACTGTTGATACTGTAAATGAGCAAATTGTTGATGATTCTATCTACAGATCAACCGAGGACTTCTTATGTGACAACGAAGGTAAAGATTTAGCACTGCAGTCCTAAATATTATATTATGATTGGTTATGTTTCTCAGATTCCAAGTTAATTTCTGTAGATTTGCTCAACAGAAGAGGAATGGAAGAGGAATTACACAGATGAATAATATATTCGCAAGGACTGCTGACATGCCTAAAATTAAAGTACCACTAAATGAATTTGGACAGCCAGTTAGTAGAACTGCTAGAGAGCTTTCTAGTGTCATTGGGTGTCAAGTCAGAAAGAAATTATCAATTGGTTTGGATTGGAGGCAGTTTGGACCGACATAAAGGTACAACATGATGAGGACATCAACACCACACCAACACCATCTCCAGCACTACTTGGTCCTATTACTCGTGCTCGTGTCCGTGAACTCAACCATCAAGTAAGTTTATTCTCAAACTCTTGTCCATTATATTTAGACAATGGAAACACGTGTACTCTTGTTTTGCTTAGGAACAATGGAGAGGATCAGCGGGACACGGGATGGGCGCTAGCTGGATTTGGACTGTAGGACAGCACCAACTTGTGATGGATGCCACGACTTCATACAGACTCCGATTGGGACATTCTCGTACTTTTTGGAAAGCTTATCAAGTCTACTTTCCAACGGATTCAGAACCAAGGCTATATCTTATCGGACACATCCAGAGTAGTTGTTTTTGTACCGAGTCCTTTTCTGTCCTCCGGTGCTGCGTCGCCTTAATTTGGGCTGATGAGCCATGTATCAGGTTGGGTCCATTAGGGACGCGTCCTAGGGTTGGAGAACGACCCCAACACCCTTGTGGTCGTCCTCCCAACTCCTTATAAGTCTTTAGAGCCGCCACAAATAGTTTAGGTTTTGTTTCGTCGAGTTAGCTATTGCTACCGCCTTTCAGCGCGCGTGTTGGATTAACCGTCCGTCTGATTGTCATCAGAACCTTACCATATTGTGTTCTCAGATTGAAACCTTCATATTCATCTTGCAATTGAGTGCTTGTTCATCTTGTTCTTGCTGGTTCTTCGATTGCTTGCAGGACGGGAGCCCTAGTGGCTGGTTGTCGCGTCGCAAGATCACGGCAGCCATCGGAGGTGGTGTATCGGTTGCTAAGGCGCAGCGTCCTTGGACAGTTGTAGTCGAGCCGTGAACGTCATCTCCATCCACTAATCGAGTTATCCGCCAACTGTCATCGAAAGATCGGACTGCGAACCCTACGGGTCGTCATCACAACACCTATTACATTCTAATAGTGTCTTTGTGTTTGTTTTTCTAATTGAACCAACTCATTCTTACTTCCTGTACATGATCCATACTAAACACAATATGATCTGATCCATTTTACCCTGCACATTAGGCATTCTATGACATGGATGAGGATGCCATGAGTTGGTTCATGGCAACAACTGCAAGGAAATGGAAGGATTACAAAGCAGAGTTAAAAGAGAAGTTTTTTGATGAATCATTGACGGATGAGGAACTCATGGAAAGAGTTGGTAATAAAGTAAATTCTGATGATTGGGCTTACCTTATTCGCTTTTGGAGGACTCCTGAATCTGAAGTAAGTACCAAATTATATGAATCTGTTTTTTGAACTTGTGTTCTTTAGAATGTGTAATACACATAAGTGTTTTCAATCTTAGGCTCGTACAGCAAGAGGAAAGGAAAATCGTGCCAAGTTGCAGCAGCTTCATACATCAGGCAGTGTGAGCCATGCTTGTTGTAGGCATGATCTGGTAGATAAACCTATCACTCACATTACTAATTTAATGTACATTGTTTTGAGGAATTTTTATTACTTCAAAGTTTGGAAAAAAACTTGTAGGGTCAAAAACTTAGTCGCACCCCTCGAAGAGATGAAGTTTTCATTGAAACTCATACAAGGAAAAATGGAGTACCTTTAATGCAGGCATTGTCAATAATTGTAAGTTTCCTCCAGAAAAGTAATTGCAACATGTAATGCTATATAAACATACTTATTCCTTTTTTATAGAATGAACTTAAAGCGGTTGTTGAAGCTCATCCAAAACTAAAGGATAGATCAATTCAAGAAGGAGATGCATATGCTGCTGTTTGCGGAGTAAAGGAACCAAAAGGCCGTGTCCGTGTCTTGGGTTTAGGACCAACACCCCAAGATATTCGCACCCCAGGGTTGAAGGCATACATGTCAACAAGGCTTCAACTGGAAGTCCTGGCTCGCAAAAACTCTGAGAATAAGCAAGCAACCTTGGAACAACGTATCGCTGCACTAGAAGAAGAACTGGAAGAGGAAAAGATGGCACGAGAAAGGCAAAATGCTGAAACTTTGTCGCACAATGGTTCTATTTCAAGACAACATGTGGTAAAATACTTTCAATATATTTGTCTCTTATACAAGTCTTAAGGATCCATGCTCCTGTAATCAAAATATACCTTTATACACTTGATATGTATTATATTTCAATGCATGATGTAGAGCCCAAGGTCTGAAGAACATGTGGATGCACATTATGATGCTCGGTGCGAAGAATGTGACAATATTGCAGATAATGAAGATTGTGGTCAGGATATTGATGATGATAACTTGTTTGCCCACAGGCAAGTTGATGGTGTTGGACCAGTGTCTGCTGGCATGAACACTATAAACATAGCAAGAAATGGAAATGCCTCTGGCTTTACACATGATGGACTTGTAATTTTCTACATCCTCCTATTAAGTTTATATTTGTGATTTAATATTTATTTCTCGCATTTCTGTAATTCTCATGGATGTGTCATCTACTTTAGGTTGGAAAAGATGTGATACTATTTGCTATGTTGAGGTCAGATCTCCCTCTAGCTAAGGGAATTGTCCTTTCTGTTAATCCAATGACCATGGTAGGAGGTCGACCTCTTGGAAAGCAGTTTTGTGAAGTTATTGTGGAACATGTGATAAGAAGGGATGCAATTCTGCCTCTCCCTTATGATTATATGGAGAATATGGCTGGGGCTTATAGGATGTCAATTGCGTGGCCATATGAGCGAGTAAGAACTTACACCGACTAACTTGGTCTGACGGTAAATCTCTTTATCGACACACTATCTGACGCTAAAACGACTTATACTGACAGACCGTCCGTTGTTGATCCGATGTTGTGGTGTAGTGCTACTTGCTCCTCCGGCAGCGGCAGCGCATCCGTCGTTGTTCTCCAGCTCCTTCACCCCGTACCTCATGCGCCGCTCACTGACATGCTGCGCCCGAGTCTTGAGGTTGCGGATCTCGGCGGCAATGCAGTGGCGCGCGTAGAGCGTGGTGAGCAGGTACCACTGCTTCCTCACGCGCGTGACCACGCCGCTGCCGCGGGGCTCGCCGCTGATGCGGTGGTCGACGTCGTCCACGCAGTCCTCGATGTCGTAGGAAACCTCCCGCACCTGCTTCATCCAGTCCAGGCGCTGCTCGTCGTGGCTGCCCTGAGCCCGCTTCAGCCGGTTCAGGAAGGCTTGCATGCTGGCGAGCTCGTCGGTGATGTACTGGATGTCATCGCGGACGCCCCGGATCAAGGTGTACTCTTGCGCCAGGAGGCTCCCGAGCTTGTTCACCAGGGACTTGACAGCGTCGTTGGAGGCACCCACGACGAGGTCCATCCTCCGCCGCCCCGCTCGGCCGCTCTAGCTGGCGCCGTCTTTTCCCGTCGGAGACCAGATCCAATTGATGTGCTTCTTTCTGTTGGGTGTAGTGGTGTACTAAGCTTTTTGCTTTTTGGATGCAACTGATTTGAATGGTAATGGAGATGTCGAGTCTGGTACTCTGGTCAAATAAAGGACACAAAATCCTTTGATTAAGATTAAAATGTGTGTTAAACTACTGATCCTTGCCCAAACTGCTTCGGCGAAGCTACAAGATGGTGGTTGGTCATTTCAGGTTCACTCCATATTGACTGGCCGCATAATACGGATGTCAGACAGCAGCATGGCCAGTTTTTTTCTTCAGTGATTTAGAGCCCTGTTGAAGAGGACGAACGAAGAATCTGCATTTGGGGCTAACGCCTTAGCTTTCCAAAACCAGCTTGCAGTACATTGCATTGCATTGGATCCCTGATGTCTGCTGAGAATTGCAGCTTGTATAACGAGTTTGCAGGGTATTCCCCTCCGATGGCCTGGGTCTAGTTAGATGGCTTCAAAATTCTAAAACTTTACAAGATTTTCTATCACATCGAATCTGTAGACGCATGCATAAAGTATTAAATATAGGTAAAAAAATAACTAATTACACAATTTATCTGTAGTTTAATTTGTGAGCTGAGATGAATGTTTTGAGTCTAGTTACTCCATGGCTGGACAATAATTAACAAATAGAAACAAAACACTATACTACTAAAGTTTTTGGATCTCAAAAATGGAGCATGTGATCCTTGCCACACTTTATCATGAAGATGCACTAGCCCGACGTTTCATAGTCAATCATGAGATTTTTTACTTCCTCCCTATGAAGACGCTGCACATGGCTTTGTAGTTGCATATAGCAATTGATGTAAGGAAGGATAACACATGAGAGATATATAGTGATAACACATGGAAGATATAGAACTACTATTATGCGGCTAGCTATAGAATAATTTATTTTGTAATTTCTTTAAGTTACGATAATTACTATACAAATTTACGATGTTATAATAACATCTTAATATATGACTTGTTGTAACGCTATTAGGGTAAATATATATCCCCATGATCGTAAACCCATTTTGAGGAGTGGCTACAAAATAGGTCTCCTCGAGATAGTCTCAGAAGTTAAAACAAAAGTCAAAAAACTTAGAAAAGCTGAGTTTACATAAAAAAAACCCTAAAAGCTCTTCTAACCTTTTTTTTACCTTTCTAAGGGCAGAAAGCTTAAAAACATCTTCTAAAACAATGGTTTTTTTTTCAGAACTACCCCTTTATCACAAGTTATAGGTTGTTTTATATGCATATTTTTTTGTTGGTGTGTATAATTATATCTATGAATTTAAAAATATTAAAACGGCTTACAATATAAATCAGATGGAATAAAACCTAACAATAATTGTTTTTCAAAAGCTACCGCTCAAAATTATATTTAGTCCGTGAGCCTCCGGCACATGCATGCTAGATAAGCCGGCTAATGCTGTTTTTTGTTGTTTTTCCTGATAAGCCGGCTGATAAGCCAAACGAATACAGCCAATTATACAGTAGTTTAGGATCGTGGCAGATGGGTGGAATCTCGACGACCTTAATAATCGTTGGCACGTTGTCGTGTACCCAAGACGTGCCAGCTGCCTCCGACCCGATCCCATCCCATCCAGACCCAGGCTTAATTAAGCTGTTAATAATTAAGCATCACTAAGGTTGGTTGGTTGGTGTCGCGTCTAATTAATCTCGTAGCTATCAGATATTGATGCTCCGGATTATTAGTGCATTCGGAGTATAGGAGTGCCTTTTTTTTTTCTTTTCCTAGACTAGAGAGACATTGCTGGGGACCTGGAGTACGTGCGCTAAAAACTGCTAATCCATCACTCCTGAGTCCTGACGCAGAAAAATGGTATGGAGTTCACGGGCCAACAACACTCACATCCACCTGGGCTGCCCGGAGGCCATGGCATGGTTTGTGGGCCGGGCTTGAAAGCATTGCCACCACCTAGGAGCCCGAAGCACTAGCTCCCAGGTTCAAAGTTACTCTCATGTTCGGAAATCAGACCAAAGATACTGCCAAGTTCGGAAATTAAATGTAGGAAAATACTGGCGACAAGCTTTTTGCCTCTAGCATGATATTAAGGGGAACAATTTCTTGGATTCGTGAAAAAAAGTCGGGACAGTAACGGCAACCCGCTACAGCTGCCCCTAAAGGCCCAAGGCCCGCCCGGCCAGAGGAGGTGGCTAAAACACATCATTTATTCTGTCGCAGGCCAGGCAGCACGGCGATCGCCGTGGCTCGAATTACCGAAACCCTATCTAATTACACTTGATGCATGATTTGTAGTTGAGTTCTCGTATGATGTTGGTACTGACACGTACTTATCCTCGTAGGATCTGTAATTCTTTTGGTTCGTTGTGTCCCTTGTAAAATTCAGTAGCATCTGGTAACCGTAAATTTCAGTCTGTCTATTATCACTGATCACGAGTCTGTCTATTATCACAGATCACGGGCTTCGCAATGTCCTATCTGAGCGGTCTTTAGCTCTCGCAAAGAATGCCCGCCTATAAAAAAAAACTGATGCTAGTGGTATACAGTTTGCAAATGTATGTGGTGGATTTTTTTTTTGTAAAAGATCCGAATTACCCGGCTTTGATTAATAATAAGAACTTAGTATACAACGGATGATTACATGCGCGAGGGGCGCTCCTACCGCAACCTAGGCTGCTGAGGTTTCAAGATTTCACAGACTAATTAGTATGAATGTGACGAAAATTAGTATCCATTCTCAAACGAGTTTAGATTGGAAAACAATGCAAAATGTAAAGTTCATGAATTTGAAACCCCTTAACGACATAGGTAAACCTTTTTCCTGAGTTTGGTCAGGGAATTTCAAGTTTCCAGTAGTATCACCCTTGAATTTGAAACCCCTTAACGACATAGGTAAACCTTTTTCTTGATGAGATGAATTCAAGCTATTAGAAAAATGTGGGCGCGGAACACCGCAGAAAAGTTGAATTCTCTTATAGGCAAAGATTTTATTGAAGGGCAATGCTACGGTACAAACTTTACCTCCAAAGAGGTAATATCTCAAATCAATCATAATCATTGATTTATTTTGATTTTATGAATTAGTTAAATTAATAAGTAATAAGTAATTTAGGAAAGAAAACATTCCTCCAAATATATAGTCCGTGTAAAAATGGAAGCAATCCACCTTTATTACGCACACCAGAAGGCACGGCCTCATTCTATTTTTGTTTTCGCTTTCCTTTTTTCTTTTTTGTCCTACTCCTACGGTTGAAGAATTTTCATCCATTTAAAATATTTACTTTATTTGTGGGACTTAAAAAATACTTATGTTCACTCACATTCGTAGCACACGTATGTTATTTGCTTGCCAACATCGCATTATGGATTTAAGTAGCGTACATGTACAAATACATCGCCCATCAATATTGTATCATGTGTTCATGTATACATACGCATTCATGAGATTTGGATTAAAAAATTAACAAAGTTGTATAAGGTGTCAAAGCTATATATAAGTGCATATATGTTAACTTCACATGCATATGTTACGTGTTACAAACACGTCACGTTAATTTACAGTACGTGAATACATGTTACAAGCGAATATGTCATGCCTAAATTACGGTTTCCAAATAAAAAGATTTGACATACCTAACAAATTATGTATGTATCAATTAGATGTAAAGAAAGATTATGCAATCTAAATATGTTAACACTGGATTTTGGTACACTTAAAAAGATGATAGGTGGGCCAGTGCGTAGTAAATTTGCCGAGACAGGTGTTCGGAGCATTCGGCAAGTGTCCGTGCGGTCGGTTAATTTCTAAAGAATCGGCAAATGATCATACAGTCGGCTGTTCTGAAGAGGTACGGTTTTTCGTTGAGGAAGCGACAAAAGTGGCAAATGAAGAGCTGATCGAGCAACGAAAATCGCGATAATTAAGGCAATAAAGACTCCGAAGGAAATTAAAGTCAAAGATGTCATGTTTTTCCTTTAATAGTTTGTAGCCGTATCCTTTTAGGACTCGTGTCATGACCAGGGTATAAATATAAACTCTTGACCATTATAAAGGAGTTCACAACTAAATCAATACAACCGGCCCCGTGCCAACTTCGAGTCTTTTGTCGTGTCGTCGAGTTCTTCGAGAGGAACCATCGATCCGTCGACCTCCGTAAGTCCCAACAACCTTGTTATCATGTCTAGAATCATGCGGTGGATTTAGACGTTGATGAAAGTAGTCTTGTTTGTTTTTTCAATGGTCGTGCGGTGGATCTTTGCTTGACAATCAAGAAGTCTTCTCTTATGCTTCGATTACGAGTAGATACCGTGCGGCAGGCGTTTTCTTGATATGCTTAACAAAAGCAAGATAGTTATCGACTCTATTAGATTTGGCAAGATCTAGTAGATTCATTAAGCTATCACGTGTTGCATGTTTTAGATATTTTACATATTTGTAAGACTCTTTTGTCCAATCTAGATTGATACGGTTCGGCTCTATTCTTCCTTATAGATCTGTCTATGCTCTAACAGTTGTTGTTTTCATGTTATCCCTACAAATAGATTTTACGATCATAATAGCCGAATTAGTCTAATCTAGGTTGCTATGTGTTGCGGGTCCGTGCATGTTAGCCATGTTTAAGCTTTGATAAGGTTAGGTATCGTGCGGCAGATACAAGCTTTAAATTAGTTTGATCATGTTTGTTTACATGTTCCTTCATCATGGATCCCAACTCGGTTGGATTGCCGAGCTTGGTTACGCTTCAACTCATAGTTAATTATGATTCGTCAAAATGTACTTTTGTCATGCATGCACGTTCGACAATCAACGCTTTACATACTGTCTATTTTAGCCCAATGATCTACAAGGCTTGTTGGCAGACAGCTTCTATAGCTGTATGTCGTTGTAAGTGGCTTCAGTGTCGTACATATGGAACTGTCTGGTCTGACCCGGCATGTTCTAGTTTTGTATTTAACGATTTTATCCCTTGTTAGTGAAGGACCGAGAACGGCGACCAGAGGGGGGGGGGGTTGAATGGGAGCCTCAAATTTCTCTCGAAATATTCGGGCCACTCTTCCCAAAAGCCAAACCCAGTTGAGGAAAATTACCGGAAACCCCAAAACACAGGTTCTCAACCCCTAGGGAAAAGAGGTAGGAACCTAGGCGAAACAGGCGCTAACAGTGACCGTCGGACAACTTGATCAAGACCACCGGACCATAGCACAAGGTCCGGAGCCTTGGTCCGACGCTTCTGGAGGTGACCGTCAGACTGGTCCAACGCCCCCTTTCGAAAGTCCGATGCCCACACAAAAACTACACAGGGAACACCCAAGCTCCAGACACTGGTCCGACGCACACCGTCGGACTATGGAGTGTTGTCCGGTCCTCACTCCAGCCACTGAGCCAAACAAAAACAGTAAGCTCCCCTGCTCCGACGCTCACCGTCAGACTAATGAGCCTCGTCCGACGCTTACTGAGAAAACCCTCTCCAAAAATAGTAAGCACGCAGGCTTCGGACAACTCGTCCGACGCTCACCGTCGGACCAATAGCTCTGGTCCGACGCTCTGAGAAGTCATACGGTTTCCCAGGACTTGACCACCGGACCACTTGCAATGGTCCGGAGCCTAGTCAAAGACGTCCGGCGCCTGGTCCGGAGCTCGCGAGCAAAAACGCTGAAGCCCGCGAAATCTTCCCAAAACTCAACAAAATGATCACCAACTACAATCAACCTTTGTAGGCATGATCCTTGGCAATAGTGGAGCTATCCCGAAGAAATCATCGCTCAATTTGGAGAGGATAAACGTGAACACTCGGATTTGGGGGAGAAAGGGGAAAACGAAGAACACCACAAAGAAAACACCCGATCTACGCACTCGTGAGGTTTGAGGAGAATTCCTTCGGTGCAAAGATGCTCCTCACGATTACGTACAACTTGGTTCAAACGGATTTGCAAGAGCTACTCCCTACAAAGAGAAATCATCTCGGGAAAAGAGGGAGCAAAAGCAAAACGCGAAGAACACAAGCAAAAAAGGGGACATGATCAACAAATCGAAGCCACCATGGCTTACGGAGGTTATGGCCTCCTATTCCTCGTGACAAACTCAAGTTCTTACAAAGGTTGGTGGAAGCAACCTAGGGATCTCATGAACTAGAGAGAGATGGAGTTGGGGCAAATGATTAGGATTCAAGAGATAGGATGAGGATACCCCTTCATCCTCTATTTATCAGAGGCTTTGGCTATTTCCCAAAGACCCCCTAGATAAAATGAGTGAACTACCTAGCCTAAGCATTGCAGTCCAAGCTCCGGTAAATATCTCCCTCGATTTAAATGGACGGCCCCGCTTCCTGTCAGGAGTTGTCGTTGCCTCGACGCAACCTCCAGGATTCCGCCACGTGCCATCCCCGCTTCCTCGAAAGCTCCGCCTAGGTTTTGAGGCCCAAACCTAGGAAACCCGCCACCGGTAGCTTTGGGCTCAACTACCGAACCCCGAGTTTTGAGGCCCAAACTCGGAAACCATCCTTAGATGGTTTTGAGGCCCAAACCACCAAACCACTCAACGCGAGCCACCTTGTCTTCGCCCGGTCGGACTCCGAGTCCCCTGAGCCTCTGCTCGACTCGCGCGTCCACCGTCTTGACTTGGCCGACTCGGTCTACCTCCATGTCTTCTCGCACTTGCCGGTGCCAAGTACTAGCCACCACAGCTAGTCCGCCGGCGCCCATGGTCCCTCAGTCCAAGCCCCTCTTCTGCCCTTCAGCGCTCTTAGTCCATTGGCACGGCAAGCCTCTACTCGACCTTCTCCACGCCATTGACCACTATCACTAGGCATAGCACCTGCACACCACAAGACGATAGACAAGCACACATTTCTGCTTTCGCAGAGGTTAGGGTAAGCCACTCAAACTGAAACACTCTCGTGTTGGACGATCACTCATCACCAAAGCTGAACATACATGGGTACTTATCCACCATGTGTTCGCAATCTCCCCCTTGATGAGTGCATTGTCAACACAAGTGCATTTCAGATTTGAGCCACAAGGTAAAGCTCTCCAAATGACCAAAAAGCTACCAAAGCCAAAACAGGGTCACTTGAGAGAAGCAAAACGATACTAATAGAGAGGACTTCAAAACATGATACCAATTCAAACACATCCTCAGAAACACACCTCATGACAAAGCCACTTACAGATGCCAAACAAAAGCACATGGGCAACGGCTCGACGCAACTAAGGCGAAACAAAGCTAGCCCTCAAGAAGAGGCAGAAAACGGGCTCAACAAAAGTCCAAGATACCAATTGAGAACACCAAGGGAACTTCAAAGATACCAATTGAAACCTCTTACGTCCCCTAATGATCAAGAAGCAATCGAAACCTGTTGAAGCCAACAAAGCAAGCTAGACCCTTCTAGAGGAGGCAAAGGCTCAACACATCTAGCAAAAACTCCCCATGGGCAAAGGCACACTCAAGATACCAAAAGATATGCACTCTCCCCCTTGGAAGTAGATGGTTGAAAATGGAATGAAATGCACATCTCTCCCCTTTACTAAAGTAGGTAGGTGAAATGCATGCTTTCTCCTTCTTGTTGACACATGTAGCTCATCAAACATCAACAACTCAAGATCCGGCTACAAGCGCCATGAATGCAAAATGAGTGCAAAAAGCTTCATACTTAGAGCTAAGACAATGAATAGATGCTCTAAGTGATGTGATCTTGTGAGAATAGGAAAAACTCTATGTGCCCAACAAAGACTCAGGTTGAGCTAAAGATCACTTTAGAAGCCAAAATAGAGAAGATTACATGTGAGAGCAAGGAATGGGTACCACCTCTTAGTGACAACTAGACATGGAAAACAAGATAGGATCTATCTCAAAGAAATCTCATGTATAGCAAGTAAAACTATCCCTAGCAAAGTTCATACAACAAGCCAATGACCCAACTGAATGAATTTTCCAAATTTCAGAGTTTCGCAGCCACATTTCAGTTTTAGGCACATTTAAGTTGTATGTGAGTGGTTGAAAGCAAGGTGAAGCCACTGCTTACCAACCGGGCAAAGTCAAAGGACTTGACACACACCGGTTACGGTCATACACGACACCACTCAAGTTCAACCCATATGGGAAGCAGCCTCGAACACACGGTGAAGTGCTCACAATGCAGACCCAACTCGATCTTTCCAATTCACAAAACAGAGAGCAATTTCATTTTAGATATTAATCATGGTGCTCAAAGGTAGTGAATGAAACAATGAAGAGCCATAGTTACAAGCTATATACAAGACAACTAAGAAGGATCTTCAAAAGCCTACACATGCTAGTGCCATTTTAGAGGTGACATGGGGAATTTAAAATTAGTTTTAAAGCTTTTCTAATTTAGCTCTATTGCATATCATAAAGATCAAAAAGAGTCTAAGTTAGGCAACACCATAGACACATAAAGCACCTCAAACAGAGCATAGATTCATTATATCGGCTATAGATATGAAGCTTAAAATGAACTATGTCACAAATGCAAATGAGATGCAAAATGCAATGACACTACTAACACTAACAAGACACCAAAAGAGAAGAAGGACAAAGAAAAGACTAAAAGAAACAAAAGGAACTTATGATACACAAAACTTTCCTCCTTTAAAAAGGAAAGCAAACACCCAACTCGCCCCGAAGGCGAGAAAACGCAGCTTGATCCAAAGGCTTAGTGAGAATATCCGCAAGCTGGTTTTGGGTCTCGACATGCCGGAGGTCAATGTCACCCTTCTCGTAATGATCACGCAAAAAGTGAAAGCGGACCTCAATGTGCTTGGTCTTCGAATGAAGCACGGGATTTTTAGCCACACTAATTGCACTCATGCTATCACAAAGTAGAGGCACCTTAGTAAGCTCAAGACCGAAATCTCTTAAAGTGGCTATCATCCAAATCAACTGAGAGAAACAACTAGCCGCGGCAACGTACTCAGCCCCGCACGTCGACTGTGCCACACTAGATTGCTTGCGAGAAGACCAAGAGACCAAAGAAGACCCGAGAAATTGGTAAGTTCCAGAAGTGGACTTTCGATCAAGACAACATCCGGCAAAATTAGCGTCAGAGTAACCACAAAGCACAAGAGAGGAAGAGGTAGAAAACCAGAGACCAAATTCTGGAGTGAATCGCAGGTACCTCATGATGCGTTTCACCGCTTGCTTGTGCAAAGTCCGTGGGGACGCCTGAAAACGTGCACACAAGCAAACGACGAACTGAATGTCTAGCCGGGTCGCTGTCAGGTACAGAAGCGACCCGATCATGCTTCGGTACTCGGTCTGGTCCACCGCTTCTCCTTCCTCATCTGCATCCAAGGCAGTCGTCGTTGACATGGGCGTCGAAAGAGGCTTTGCCTCATCCATGTCAAACTTCTTCAAGATGTCCTTCGTGTACTTGCCTTGGTGCACAAACGTCCCTTCTCGGGTTTGCTTGATTTGCAACCCGAGAAAGAAAGTCAACTCTCCCATCATGCTCATCTCAAATTCCCTGCTCATAATATCTGAAAACTTGGCAATAAGAGCATGAGAAGAACCACCAAAGATGATATCATCCACGTATATTTGGACAAGGAGAGTGTCTTTGCCTTGCTTGAGGAGAAACAATGTCTTATCTACCGATCCCATTTTGAAGCCCTTAGCAAGCAAAAAGGTTTTTAGCCTATCATACCATGCTCTAGGTGCTTGTTTCAAACCATACAAAGTTTTGTGAAGTTTAAAAATATTGTTTGGAAACTTGGGATTTTTGAAAGCGGATGTTGTTTAACATAAACTTCCTCCTCGATGTAGCCGTTTAAGAAAGCACTTTTAACGTCCATTTGAAAAAGTTTAAAACCCTTAGAAGCCGCAAAAGCTAGAAGGATTCTAATGGCTTCTAAACGAGCTACGGGAGCAAAGCTTTCCTCATAGTCTATTCCCTCCTTTTGACAAAAGTCTTGAGCTACCAACCTAGCCTTGTTGCGAACTACCACCCCATCCTCACTTTGTTTATTTTTGAAAACCCATTTGGTACCTATGGGGTGGCAACTAGGTGGTGGAGGAATTAAGACACAAACGCGGTTTCGCTCAAAGTTTTCTAACTCCTCATGCATGGCATTAACCCTATCCGGATCCATCAAAGTGTGTCCAACATCTCGGGGCTCAAAAGACATGACAAAAGCCGAATGAGCAAAGTGAGAGAGATAGGACCTAGATCGCGTGACTTGACGGTCGATGTCGCCGATGATGTTCTCCGGCGGGTGCTGCCGCTGGATGTGCCGGGGAGCCTGCCTGGACGAAGTGGCCTCCCCCTCAACAGCAGCTGGAGCTCCCTCAGGTGCAACATGCACGGACTGAGGAAGCTGCTCGAACGGCCCCATGTAGAGGAAGTAGTCGGATCGGGACCGTGAGCCGAAGTGGACTTCGCAGGGTCGACGGGGGCAGCCAGTGGAGTTGGCTCGGGATCACCCCAATCGGCATCATCCTGCTCCTCCTCCACAAAGATGCTAGTGTTCACCTCATCATCACCTGCAAGCTCAAAAGTAGTGGAAACACAGGGCATAGTCTCATCGAAGGTAATCTCACAAGTCTCCATCACTCGGTTAGTTTCAAGGTTAAGTGCACGAAAAGCACGAGAGTGAGTAGAGTAACCCAGAAAGATACCGTTAGAAGACCGTGATTCAAATTTATCCAACTTACCGCCCTTTTTGAGAATGAAGCACCTGCACCCAAACACCCGTAGGTGACTTACCTTGGGTGGTCTCCCAAATCGCAACTCATAAGAAGTCTTCTTATTGAAAGCTTGGAGGAAAATGCGATTGGAAACATAGCAAGCAAAACTGAGTGCTTCGGCGCAATACCGCCTAGGAGTCCTATGCTCATTGAGCATCGTCCTTGCCATCTCAACAAGGGTCTGATTCTTGCGCTCAACAACACCGTTCTACTGGGGAGTGTGAGGTGAGGAAAACTGGTGATCGAGACCCAAAGAAGAGCAAAGAGTTGCAAATTGAGCATTCTTGAATTCTGTGCCATTGTCACTACGGATAGCTCTCATGGCATTCTTAGGTAGCTCATTTTGCAATCTCAAAATCAGATCTTGAACAAGTGGAAAAGCCTCATCCTTACTCTCCAAAAAGAACACCCAAGAGTACCTCGAGTAGTCATCAACGACTACAACAACATACCACTTCCCTCCTTCCGACCTGACCCGAGCTGGACCAACTGTGTCCATGTGTAAGAGCTTGCCGGGTCGAGTGGTCATGATCTCAGTCACAAGAGGATGGGAAGCAGCAACCATCTTGCCATGCCTGCAAGGATGGCAAACCAAATCCTTCTCGAACTTTAGCTTTGGCAATCCTTGGATAAGGTCCATTGAGCTAAGCCTTGCAAGCAAGTCAAAACTCAAATCTCCCAATCTACCATGCCACTTCCAAAGCTCGGAAGAAGAACCGACAAGAAGACAACGAGAAGGTCCGGAAGAGATAGAAAAATCCGCACGAAAAACCTTCCTGAAGGGTAAAATCCGGCAAACAAGCTCACCACGAGAGTCTAAAATCCGAGAGAGATTAGGCTTGAAACTCACTTCAAAACCGTCATCAAGGAGTTGCGAAACCGAAAGAAGGTTAAAATGCAAATTCGTAACCAAAGCAACATCCTTGAGGACAAAAGAAGAATTTACTCGGATGGACCACCGGGAGACAAACTTACCTTTACTCGTGTCCCCGAATGTAATGTTCTCGGTGTGGCGCATGGGGTCAAGGCTGGAGAACCACTTGGCACTTCCGGTCATATGGCGTGAACATCCGGAATCCACAAGCCAAGTTTCCTCCAGTCCTCCTTCCTACATCAATAAAAAGACATAGGGTGAGCAAACAGACCAACACTGGGGTTAGTAAACTGTGAAGGATACCAGTGTTGTCCCACTTGCCCAAAGAATGGGTTAGGAGAAAAGCCAAACATCTCCTGTCCCATGGGAGGATAGCGATCACCACGATGGGGAAAACGTGGTCCGCTAAAGAAAGAAGGAGTGAAGCCACCGCCACGAGGCCCGTAGTCGTATGAGTCACGACCGATACCCCGCGGGCACGACCACTACGTGGTCTCGCCTCCTGAGGCCTAGAACCTTGAGGCATTGTACCTCTAGGCCTAGTAGTGCACCTCCAAACTTCCGGTTCACGCACCCCAACTCGTGGGTGGTACATGTCCCGGTTGTTCAACTCAACCTGCCTCCGATCATCTCTCTTCCTCCTAAAGCAAAACTCAGCCAAGTGCCCATCCCGCTCACAATACTCACAATGGTACCTCACCACACTCTTGGTAGGCACTCTCTTGTTGGGTTGGGTGGCTCTAGCTTTCTTAGGAAGGGGATCACTAGAGATGTCTGGCGGTGTGTCAAATGGGTTGCGAAGATGGTTCGGTTTTGCAATCCACACTTGCTTCTGTGGAGTGGTTTTGGGTGGCTCTACAAACACACCATCTCTCACAGGAAACTCAGAGGGGTTGGTAGGCTTAGGCGGAGTTATCTTGGTAAGCTTGGGAGTTGTGGTGCGTTTCTCATTCTCGCTCAAACCACTGCACCCACCGATCTTACCGAACAAGCTATCGTCCTTCCCACCTATAGCAAAGCCTACTCCCGTGCTGCCAGCCCTTTTGCATTGGCTAAGCATCATCCCCAACTACGGCTCTCGGCAAGACACCCAGCTCAAGATGGACCGAAGGTATGTGTTTTCTTCCTCGGTACGCATCTTTTCATGTCTGCACGACACGATCTCAAGCTCCAGAGCCTCAAAGCGCTCCAACTCTCTAGTGCTATCTGAGCTGACCTTCTCTAGCACAACGATCCTAGCATCCTTATGTGCCAGCTCAGAACGCAAGCCTAAGCAAGACTTGCACGCACCAAGTAAGCTAGGCCTAGCCTTCAGCTCACTGACCTCCTCAAGTAGAGTGCCATACTTGTCCTGGAGAGTGACAAGATCAGACATGTGAATGGCGCAAGCATCACACTCTACCTCCTCGGTAACCACCACAGACGCCTTAGCAAAATCTAGCTCATGAAGCGCGCTAAGGTACTTCGCCTTAAAGTCGTTCCTCTCAACCGCGACATGCTTGAGCAACACATCTTGACTCATCAAGGCGTCGTTCAAAGACTCAATCTCAAGAGAGGGGACTCGATGGTGGGTGGTACCTCGGGTGTGTCGGAGTCATAGTCGTAGTCGGGGCCTTCCTTGCGCTGGCCGACCTTGCCTTCTTCAATCGCCATGGTGCAAAAGCCACCGTGCTTGGCGTCGGTGTAGAAGCATAGGCCGTTGAGCTTGTCCTCAACCTTTCCCTTGGACTCATCATCGCTCGAAGAAGCACCTCCCTCGGACGAGGCATCGATGTCGCTGAGGGAGGCGAGGAAGGCTCGGTGCTTGGCCTTCACCTTGTCGATCACCTTCTTGGAGGACCTTTGGTGCTAGCCACCCTTGGGCTTGTGCTTGTCCTCAAAGTGGTGCTCGCGCTTGTCCTTGCGCTTGGTGAAGTCACCCGCAGCTTTCTTGGGGCAGTTTGCGATGAAGTGATCCTCATCACCGCAACGGTAGCACCCCTTGGCTGAGCCACCACGCCGACGGTTCAAATGGTTGTTGTGACCATGAGAACTTGGTGATGACCAAAGCTAGCTCATCATCTCCCAGAGCCTCCACTTGATCCTCTGTCACAGAAATCAAAGACAAAACGAACAAGGAGTGTGAAGGGTCAGAGGAGGAGGAAGACGTACCGCCGGGGCCAGAAACCAATGCCATAGAGGGTTTTGATGGGTTTTTAAGCTTGGCCCAGGTCTGGTAGGCAATCTCCGAGGACTTGAGCTTGCTCAACAGCTCATCCACGGTCAGGGCATCATAGTAAGGTGACTCCTGAATGGCAGCCACCTTCATCTCCCATACCTTCTGATCAAGATCATGCAAAAGCTTGATAGCCATCTCATGATCATCATAAGGCAAGTTGGCTCGATTAGCACGCATCTTGTTGACGATAGATTGGAAGCGAGTAAACATCCCATCAACAGATTCGCCAGCCAACTGAGCAAAGTTCTCGTACTCTCTACGGTACGTGTCGAAGAGTCTGGACTTGATCTGAGGGTTTCCCTCATGATATCTCAAGAGTGTTTGCCCGATCTCCCGTGCCGTAGTGAGACTCGAAACCCACTCAAACTCCGGAAGAGACAGACAAGAGAAGAGAATGCTACGGGCTCTTGCGTTTGACGCATGCTGCGTAATCTGGGCATCGGTGATGCGAGCCTCAAGAACCACGTAGTCCTCATTCTCACAAATCTCCCAAAACTTTGTGTCAAGCCCTTCGAGGTAAGCCTACATGCGCACCTTCCAATAGGAAAAGTTGGTTCCATCGAAGTAGGGAGGTTTACCAACACCTCGCTCCATATCACCTTCGTGGATCAAGAACCGTGTAAGGTGGATTGATCCTTAACCGGCTCCGATACCAATTGAAGGACTGAGAACGGCGACCAGAGGGGGGGGGGTGAATGAGAGCCTCAAACACTGGTCCGACACACACCGTCGGACTATGGAGAGTTGTCCGGTGCTCACTCCAGCCACTAAGCCAAACAAAAATAGTAAGCTCCCCTGCTCCGGACACCTAGTCCGACGCTCACTGTCGGACTAATGAGCCTCGCCCGATGCTTACTGAGAAAAACCCTCTCCAAAAACAGTAAGCACCCAGGCTTCGGACAACTCGTCCGATGCTCACCGTCGGACCAATAGCTCTGGTCCGATTCTCTGAGCAGTAAGACGGTTTCCCAGGACTTGACCACCGGACCACTTGCAATGGTTCGGAGCCTAGTCAAAGACGTTCGACGCCTGGTCCGGAGCTCGCGAGCAAAAACGCTGAAGCCCGCGAAAAACGACTTTCTCTCCGCCAAATCTTCCCAAAACTCAACCAAAAGATCACCAACTGCAATCAACCTTTGTAGGCATGATCCTTGTGCAATAGTGGAGCTATCCCGAAGAAATCATCGCTCAATTTGGAGAGGATAAACGGGAACGCTCGGATTTGGGGAGAAAGGGGAAAACGAAGAACGCCACAAAGAAAACACCCGATCTACGCACTCGTGAGGTTTGAGGGGAATTCCTTCGGTGCAAAGATGCTCCTCACGATTACGCACAACTTGGTTCAAATAGATTTGCAAGAGCTACTCCCTACAAAGATAAATCATCTCGGGAAAAGAGGGAGAAAAAGCAAAATGCGAAGAACACAAGCAAAAACGGGGACACGATCAACAAATCGAAGCCACCATGGCTTATGGAGGTTACAGCCTCCGATTCCTCGCGACAAACTCAAGTTCTTACAAAGGTTGGTGGAAGCAACCTAGGGATCTCATGAACTAGAGAAAGATGGAGTTGGGGCAAATGATTAGGGTTCAAGAGATAGGATGAGAATACCATTTCATCCTCTATTTATCAGAGGCTTTGGCTATTTCCTAAAGACCCCCCTAGATACAATGGGTGAACTACCTAGCCTAAGCATTGCAGTCCTAGCTCCGGTAAATTTCTCCCTCGATTTGAATGGACGACCCCGCATCCTGCCAGGAGTTGCCGTCGCCTTGACGCAACCTCCAGGATTCCGCCACGTGCTATCCCCGCTTCCTCGGAAGCTCCGCCTAGGTTTTGAGGCCCAAACCGAGGAAACTCGCCACCGGTAGCTTTGGGCTCAACTACCAAACCCCAAGTTTTGAGGCCCAAACTCAGAAACCGTCCTCGGATGGTTTTGAGGCCCAAACCACCAAACCACTCGACGCAAGCCACCTTGTCTTCGCCCGGTCGGACTCCGATTCCCCTGAGCCTCTGCTCGACTTGCGCGTCCACCGTCTTAACTCGGCCGACTCGGTCTACCTCCATGTCTTCTCGCACTTGCCGGTGCCAAGTACTAGCCACCACAGCTAGTCCGTCAGCGCCTATGGTCCCTCAGTCCGAGCCCCGCTTCCGCCCTTCACCGCTCTCAGTCCATCGGCACGGCAAACCTCTACTCGACCTTCTCCACGCCATTGACTACTGTCACTAGGCATAGCACCTGCACACCACAAGCCGATAGACAATAACATGTTTCTGCTTTCGCAGAGGTTAGGGTAAGCCACTCAAACTGAAACACTCTCTTGTTGGACGATCACTCATCACCAAAGCTGAACATACATGGGTACTTATCCACCATGTGTTCACAATTAGTTTCAGGTCAAACCGACTGGCACGTTTCTGGATTTTGAAACACCCGGGCACCCGATTGAAGCCACGCTCTTCGGCTTGCTGTGTGTGAGGCACAGTGCGCCACATTTTGTGTCAACACACTTTTTGGCACGCCCAGTGGGACCATACAGTTCAAGATGCCTGAATTCGACAATAACCAGGTTCTGGATGTGACTATGGATGAGTTGCCAGAAGACCTGAGGAATACGATCCAGCAAGCATGTGATGAGTTTCAACAGAAGTCCTCGATGTCCTTTTCAAAAAATAAAAGAAACAAAGTTTTTCAGAAGCAGTCGCTCCCGAGGACTCTCCTTCCACGTCAGACTGATTATACCGAAGAGGAAGATGCTCGGAAGCTGGCTGTAGTGGTTTACAAGGCCATGACTGACACTATGAGAAATCATCATACGTCTTTCTTGAATACCTTTCGCACGATCATGTTCAATACTCTCGGTCCATCTGCTGATAAATACTTTGAAGAGGTTGCTGGTCCAATCCAAGGACTGACATTGTTCCATGTGCCAAAGTGCTAGGAGAAGGCTGCTGAGGATAGTGGAGCGCCTGGCGTGAACCAAGGTGGGATGGCTCCTCACCAGAAACAACAACCTCCCGTGACTTATGGTCAGCTCACGTTCGGCGCATCGGAAAACGTCCCACAATCGGCTTTCAAGGTGTCTCCAGCAGCAAACAGGTTGCAGAGGAATATGTGTGGAGACGGATATCAAGAGTTTGCCAATTATAGTGCTATTGATGCTTTCCCGAATCCAGGGTATAGGAACTCGGCAAGTTTGCCTTTTGAAGGGCAAGCACATGGAGCTCCAAATTCGAATATTGATCTTATCATGAACAGGATGGCAGACATGATGCAGAATTAGTTTGGCTTAAAGCCAAAGAACCAGTCCTATGCGTACAAGTCCCCCTATCCAGAATGGTATAACCGAGTGGCACTCCCTCCAAGGGTGAAGGCTCCCACAGATTTGACCAAGTTTTCTGGTCAGGATGATACTAGCACCATAGAACACATCAGCCGATACTTGATGCAGCTTGGAGAGGCGTCTGTAGATGAAGCTTGGAGGATTCAGTATTTTCCATTGTCTCTGACAGGGCCAGCTTTCACGTGGTTCACATCTCTGCCAGCAAATTCCATTGGTACATGGGCAGAGTTAGAGCAGAGGTTCCATGCGTATTTCTTTACGGGCACTAATGAGAAGAAATTAGTTGATCTTATGAGCTTGAGGCAGAAGGCTAATGAAACACCCCAGGAGTATCTCCATAGGTTCAGAGAGACTAAAAACCTCTGCTATTCCTTGAATCTGCCAGATGACCAATTGCCAGGAATGGCAATAGCGGGCATGCAACCGAATGTCAGGGAGAAGTTGTTCAGCATGGACTTTGATGACCTTGGTCAGTTGTCGCAGCGGTTGGCCATGATGAGTAATCAGGCTCAAGGGTTCAGGAGAGATAACCACTTCCAGAAGGGCGATGTGGCTAATGAAATGTACCAAAGTTTCCTGGAAGAAGCAGCGGGATATGACAATGAAGACGAGATAGCCACAACCGAATTGGTTTGGGCGAAAGAGCTGACTTAGGTTAGTTAGCGATGGTTGAGGCAGCAGAAGGGTACTTATGACTTTGACGTCTCTAAGTCAAACAAGTTGTTCAAGTTGTTGGTAAAAGGACGCATCAAATTGCCGGAGGGGCATCTCATGTTGCGCCGTGAAGGAGTAAAAGACAAGAAATTTTGCGGCTTCCACAATACTAATTCCCATTCCATCAATGATTGCCGAGTGTTCAGAATGCGGATCCAGAGGGCTATTCAGGAGGGGCATCTGAAGTTTGATGGCAAGATGAAAATTGATGCTAGTCCTTTTGCACACAACATGGTGTCTTTTTCTATGAACATGGTTACCATAGATGACCCCAAAGGCAAAGACAAAATAAAAGTGTTGACCTCAGACAGAGCAAGGAGAGCTGGTGCTGTTGACCCTGATCGACAGATTAGGAGTGAGGAGTTTCGGCAACGGGCTCAGTTCTGAAATAGCCGAACCGAGAGAGGGGAAGCTTCCAGACCCAGGGTTACAACACGGATTCTGTTAAACAAATGGCGACGAGAGCAAGAGCAGTATCAGAGGCGAAGGTATTACGAGGAACAAGAGTTCATAGGGGAGCATCAGAGGTACGAGGAAGAGATGTACCAACGAAAGCAAGAGTACATGAGAGAGCAGGAGCAGTCTCATTGGGGATTCTCGTTCTTCAAGCATTGTTGGAATGAAGGCCTAAAACTGCCTGCTAGGAACAATTGCCCCGAATGCAATGATCAATATTCGGGGTACAGGCAGTCCCGGGTCGACCGCCGTCCGGTCCGTGAAAGACTTGGGGCACAGTTTCCTGAGGACAATCGGCGTTTAAAAATAGGCAGCTCTGGGAATCGACAAGGCAAGAGATTTGCCGATCAGGAGTGGGTCCACTATGAGGAAGGAGTTGAGGAAGAAGAGCACCCTGAATATGTGTGGCAGAAGGGACAGTGGTGCCCACCGGGTTTGAGGAAGAGCCAGAAGAGAAGAGTACAACGCTTGAGGAATAGGGAGCTGGCACAAATAGGTGCCGAGAAGATCCAGATATGGCGTCCTAAGAAAAAACCCGATGAGCACGACCATTCGGATGATGCATGCATGGCTTTCTTCCTTCCATCAGAGTTCATAGCTCCTGAAGGCCAAGACATCCAAGAAGAGGTGTACTCAGATTTCGATGAGAGTAAAGATGGCAACAGGGAATTCCCCGTCGGAGTTTAAGCCACCATCCTCGTCCCTGCGGTGGTGGTGGTGGTGCTGACATTCTCTTGATTTCTCCACGAGGGGCGACTTTTAAGTATGTCTTCCCTATTGAATTCTATGTTACTAACAATCAGGCGGAGTATGAAGCACTGCTTAGAGGACTTCGGCTTCTTGTTGAAATAAAGGCAATAGTTGTTGAGGTCTTCGAAGATTCTGAGTTGGTAATTAACCAATTGATCGGTCAATATGAATGCAAGAGTGATATGTTAAGAGAGTACTATGAAGAATGCCGAGAGCTTATGAAGAGTTTCCAGGTGGCCACCTTGCGTCATATCCCTAGGGGGCATAATGAAGAAGCGAATAAATTGGCTCAAGCTGCTTCGGGATACCGAGAAGATCAAGAGATTCATGCTTTAGATGAGAATCAGGTAGTTGATGACTGGAGAAACGAAGTTGCCGATTACTTAAAGAATCCATCACGAAAGGTTTCCCGAAAGCTTAGATACAAAGCTCTCAAGTTCGTGCTCCTTGATGACCAGTTGTTCTATAAATTCATAGATGGGGTACTCCTCAAATGTTTGAGTCAAGAGAGGCCAGAAAACCGATGTATGAAGTGCATGAAGGGGTGTGTGGTGCACATCAATCAGCTTACCGAATGAAGTGGATAATTAGGAGGACCGGTTATTTTTGGCCAACCATGCTTGAAGATTGTTTTGAATATTACAAGTGGTGTCAAGATTGTCAAAGATTCGGCAATATTCAAAGAGCTCCAGCATCAACTATGAACCCGATTATCAAACCTTGGCCGTTTAGAGGGTGGGGTATAGATTTGATTGGTCAGATTAATCCTCCTTCTAGCAAAGGACATAGGTTTGTGCTATTGGCTACAGATTATTTTACAACGTGGGTTGAAGTTGTCCCTTTGAAGAAGGTTACATCAGAAAACATGGTCAATTTTGTTAAAGAGCACATAATTCACAGATTCGGGATTCCTCAAACTATAACAACAAATCAAGGAACGTAGTTCACTTCATCCGAATTTTGTGATTTTGCTGAGGAAATGGGAATCAAGTTGTACAATTCTTCTCCTTATTATGCACAAGATAATGGCCAGGCCGAAGCATCAAATAAGATCATGATTAAGATTATTCAGAAAAAGATTGATGAGAAGCCGAAGAAGTGGCATTCGGTTCTTAATGAGGCTTTATGGGCTTACCGAATGACTTGTCATGGGTCTACTCAAGCGTCTCCCTACGAGCTGGTTTATGGGCATGATGCTTTGCTACTGTGGGAGTTACAATCGGGTTCGAGACGAGTTACATTGCAAAACGATTTGAAGAAAGAAGATTATAAGAACCTAATGATAGATGAATTAGAGGATTTGCATTTAATTCGTCTCAAAGCATTGGAAAATATTGAGAAGAACAAATTACGTGTTGCCAAATATTATAACAAAAAGGTCAGAGAGAAGCAATTCGCGGAAGGAGATTTGGTTTGGAAGACTATATTGCCGATTGAGACAAAAGATAAAGCGTTCAACAAATGGTCCCCAAATTAGGAAGGACCTTTTCGGATAGTGAGGTGTGCGCCTGGCAATGCATGTCTTAAAGACTCTGCTGGGAGAAGAATTCACTAGAACTATTAATGGGAGATTTCTTAAGAAATTTCATCTCAGTGTTGAGGTTGGTGCATAAATGGACTTGAGAAGTTTTGTGCACAAGTAGTCGATGTAGAAGCATCGCCTTTAGCCAAAAAAAAACAAAAATACTCTGAAAGCTTGGAGAATAGCCGACGCGGTATGTGTCGCCTTTAGAGTAAAAAACGTAAACACAATCGACGGAGGACAATGTCATGTAGTTCAGAAAGCATTCTTCAGGGATTACTGTTCTCATAATGATTCAGAAAAGGAAAAACAAGTGGAAATCACAGATGGTATTTCACAAAGATAAGTAGTTTTTACATGGAATTCCTAGGTACAAACTATTCCTCAAACAACTTGTTGAGGATAGACTGGGCGTCTGTAGCTTGGGCGAGGACGGTTGCATGGTCCTCATAGCTCTCCAGGGGCTCGTCGATGTGCTCGACACCTTCTGGAGGCTCGCCACCAAGGAAGCCGACTGGCATAAAGGAGAAGTCTTCACGAGCCTGGGTGGACATTGCCGCCAGCCCCAGAGCTACGCCGTGATGCACACCATGAATGGCGACTTGGTCTATGCGACCGTCCGCATCATCAAGGCGTGCCTCAGAAGTTTCTCCTTGGGTGTTCACCTTGTCGGCAATCTTATTCGCCGCAATCTTCAGGCGTTCAACCTCCGTAGAGAGCGCTGGACAAAAGAATACGAATCAGGAGAACAGATAGAATTAAAAAGGGGGGAAATCGAGCGAGATTGTCTTTACTAACCGGTATTGGAGTCGCAAAACTGCTTCCGCTGATCCTCCCATTCAAGTTGGTCGATACCGTATTGTTTGGAGATCTTTTCCAGCTCTCCTCGAGCATCGTTCCTTTCACCCTTGAAGGTGACCGCCTCTTCATGAGTAAAAGGGGCATCCATGGCATCCGAACTCAAGTCCAAATCCCAAGGGTTGGAGTGGTAGGAGCTTGAAGAGCTAGAGGAGCCGGACGACGGAGTCCCCGGTTGAGCTGCTGTCACTAGAGGGAGAAGGTGGCTCTGATTGGAGGAGATAACCCTCACCCTGATGAGTAAGAAGAAAAATCAGAGCTAGAAGGATGAACAAGGAGTAGAACTGCAAGGGGGCAAGAAGTTGATTCTCACCCACGTTGTCGACAACGCCACGCTCGGCTTCCTTCGGCTTCTCCCTCGGCAGGACGCTTGCCACGGTCATTGCCTCCCGCCATTGCTACTGTAGAGGTTAGGTTTCCCTCTGGATCGATTTGAGCGAGGAAAGTGAAGAGACGGAGGTGAAAATGCTTAACCGGAGTTGTTGATAAAGACTTAGAAAGATGGTTTATTTATAAGCCGAATGAGGGGTAGTGGCGTATATCTCGGAGTGATGGGGTGAGAATGCCAAACGACGAGTTAGGGTTTTTCCCCTCTCAGATGGGTCGTTATTGGACCGGGCCAGGCTCAGATAGATCAAGGGTCGCTTCGCTATTATCCTTGAGCCAAAAGAGTAAGAACAATCGGCTATGTGTCTGATCGAAAGGCTAAAGGCGATCGGTTATGTTCTAATCGGAAAATAAAAAACCGATTACATTCTCATACAAATAGAAATATATAAATGAAGAGTAAGGACATCCGATTTTTTCAGAGACAGAATGTGTTACAAAACCCATGTTTTTACTCGCTCAGAAGCTGGTTAGTGGCATCTAAAGCCTCAGCCCTGATTCGGCTGACATTATTCAACACCTTCTGGTCTTCATCTTCAGAGCTCTAGATACTGGACAACATTGCTTTGAGCTGTTGGTCTCTTTGAGGACAGTTGATATCTTTGATGAAGTTGCTTCTATGGAAGTTGGCAAATCTATCATCTTAGCTTTATGAGACTGAATTCTGGCATTCAGTTCGGTCAGTTGAGCTTCCAGCCTGATTTTTTCATCATCCATGATTTTCAACTCAGACTCCAAAGTTGTCAGTGAGTTCTTGGCAGCTTGAATTTGGGAGTGTAGGACTTTAGCTTCTTGCTTTTTCAAAGACCTATTATTCTGTAGAACGGTTCTGGAGGCTGTATTTTTATTTGCTCTCCTTACCACAACAAAATGATCATCAAGGTGGGCTGCAGATTCCAGAGAAGCTTTAAGATTAAATGGAAGGTCTTAGTTGATGAGCTCAAGGAGATCTCTTATCTGATCTGAATCTTGGACCAGAGTGTTGATATCCTTATTCAGCAGACTAGCTATATCCTTCAGCCGAGTTTGATTCTCCACTGACAGGGTCTATTGAGAGGTAGCTTCTTCACCCTTCTCACTGATGTAGTCCTCAACAGTGAAAGAGTAACTGGTAGTCAGTTTGATAGTGTTCTTGAAAGAGGCAGAAGTGTTAGCCGACTGGATGAGTGTGCTAAAGGAATAGTTTAAGGCAAGATGTTTACCTGTTGTGTTGATTGATCATCAAAATGGATTGTATCCTGGTCTGGTTGAGGGCTTGATTGGGTATCCAGGGGTAGTGAGCCTGGAGTTGAACCAGAGGAAGGTTCTTCTGCTAGATTATCTATAATTTCATTTATTTCCAATAATACAGATAATAGAGTATAAGAATAGGAGGTAGAATTCATATAAAAAGAAAGGAATGATTAGCCGAATGATTTTATCAATGTGCTCGGCAGTTTCATGGGCATCTGTGCCTTCAGATTCATGAGCTTCTGTATCCGCAATTTCATGAATCTCTGCATCTTCAGTAGAAGTTTGAGGAGGGATATCCACCATTATTGGGACATTGTCTGATCCTGGGATTTCAACATGTGGTTGCAGTCAAGGTGATTGGCATAGAGACGGTCAGCGTTGTTGCCGAATGAGGTTTATTGCCGAATAAAGTTTCATACCTTGGGGGGCCTCTTGACTTTCTTAGACCTTGTCTTTCTGGCCACATTGATTTCCTCAAATATCTTTCTTTTGCCTTCAACTCCTAAAGTTGCAGTGGCCAAAGCTGTAGGGATCTTCATGAAGGTTGCTAGAATTGGAGCAACAAAACCCAGGGCATGTATGGGCCTAGCTAGGCAGTACTGGGTCGCTTTGGTAGGAGAAATGGGCTCAAAATCCTGTGCATAACCAGAGGTTAAAGAGAGAAGTAAATTCAGAAATAGTAAATGATAAGTGCGATGAAATTACCTCACTATCAGAGGAAAATTGAGGTTGCAGATCTTGGCATAAAGAGTGCACTGGTGTGTTGAAGATGTGATTGTGCCATTCTTGCCACCAGTAAGCCTGGGCATATTACCCGCTACCCGAAATCCGAACCCGAAATACTCGGACTCGGACCCGAAATACCCGAACCCGCACTACCCGATATCTACTTCGGATAGTAAATCCTATTACCCGAATTTATATTGGGTAATTCGGGTAACTACGCCCAGTACACGAACTACCCATAATAGAAATACGTTCCCGAAGGCCTGGTCAAAGCCATCAAAACTCCCCTATTTTTCTTAGTATTTGACCCGTGAATCATTGAATCTATGGTATGTGGGTTACTCTATCTCTACAAATTGCAATGTGCGGATGTGCTAATGTATATGTAGTGTATGTGTAGTATACACTACACTAATATGTTACTGTTTATTTGATATGTGATTTTTGATATATGTTGATTTTACAGAGACAATGATGATTTAGTTGATTTTATTTGATATGTGAACTTTAAGTTAATCAATTATCAATTATTATGTCCAAAGTGTCCATTACTAATTGTATGCAAAATTTTGTACAGTTTGAGTGTTTGCTCTGATTTTATATATTTTGGGTATATTGGGTATACCCAAACCCAAACCCGAATTTGTGGGTACCCGAATTTGCGGGTATCGTTTTTTCGGGGCTGTTATCGCGTATCAAATCTCATTACCTGAATTTTTGAAAACCCGAATTACCCGACCCGAACGCCCAGGCTTAGCCACCATGGAGCAAAAATAGGATGGGCAACATCTACTAGCCCAAATGGAGAGGGTTCATATGTTGGCAAGTTCCATCCAAGCTCAAAGACTTTTTTAGCTTCTATTTCATTTCTGATCAACTCTCTGAATCTTATGGTTGTTGAGAACAAAGGGCTTGGGGGCAACTGTCCACATCCTAGTTGCCTGGCTGCCATGTTTGGGTAGTAAAATTCATAGGTAGATTGCACTAGCCTCCCATGATGGAAATCGGTTGGCAAGATGCAGGGTTTGATGAAGGAGTTGAAAATCTCTGTGGACACCTTGTCAGAACAGCCAGATTCATAGCTAAATTTGCAGGGGAGGGTTAAATTATTATTTTCTCTGTAAGGAAGCCAAAGCACATTGTCAAAGCCCTTGAAGAACAACTTGAAGAGATGACCAATGTCCATGTCAATGCTGATGGAGGATGCTGCTTCTCCATAAGTTTGACAGTCCTTAACTCTTGTCGTGCTACCTTCAGCATAATTGACTGAAGGAAAGCTCAAGTTATGGAGGGGCACAGAGATTATCTAATGTATGTATAGTTGTAGCCACATCTGAACAAACCACCAAGGGCCACTTGCACAATAAATCTCTCCACATTGGTGCATCTGGGTAGTGATCTGATGCATCATGTGATAAACGAATCCTAGAAGATATTTGCCCAGAGGGATCAGAGTGACTGCAGCTAGGTCCTCAGCCATCATCATGATTTAAGGTTGGCTCATTGGATTTTCCACAGAAGATGAATCTGCACTGCCACATGTTCATGAAGGCCCTGCATTCCTTGTCAAGAATATCACCAGATGTTTCCATATAAGTTTGAATATATTTAACCCATCCACCTTCAGATCTGACAGCTTTTTGGTTGCTTTTGCTCTTATACTTGAAGGGATATATTGGTTGTGACACATTTAGGCCAGTCATCATAAATACATCGGCTAAGGTGAAAGTCATCATGTCATGGCCGAAAACAAAAGCATTGATAGCATCGGACCAAAAATGAGAAGCTGCTATCAGAAGGGGCTCGTCTCTAGGCATTTCTGACAAAGACAATTCCAAACACTGGTTGATATCTTGAGCGTCCCAGTGGTTGTTACTCTTATCCAGCGTTCTCCTGTACCAGTTTTGCCATCCGACGATTGGGGGAAACGGCCAGGTCTTGAAGGTGTTTGGCCATTGGTTTGGCGGGGTGACGCCAGACTTGAAGGGGATTCTCGAGGTTTCCTTCTCGATGATCTCAGTTGGGTCAGGATCTCCCATTGGGCCGAGAAGGTAGGAATGAGGGTTTGCAGCATAGGGGATTAAAATGTGGTTCTTATATGCCTTCAAAGAATAATGAAATCAGAGGAGAAAGTCAATCAGGAACTGCCAAATGCGTGGAAGTGAATGAAATGTACCTCTGGAATTTCATCCTGGGTCGCCATTGAAGATTCGAGTTAAATTCGAGAATGTGCTAGGGCTTGGATTTGTTGAGCGGAGGCTGCAGTGTTGAACGATATTGACCTAGGAGAAGGGGGAAGCTTATGGTCAATTTCAGGATAAAACGACTTTTATCCCAAAATTGAGGGGGCATGTGTTAACACTAGATTTTGGTACGCTTAGGAAGATGACAGGTGGGCTAGTGCGCAGTGAATTTGTCGAGACAGGTGTTCGGAGCATTCGGCAAGTGTCCATGCGGTCAGCTAATTTCTAAAGAATCGGCAAATGATCGTATAGTCGGCTGTTCTAAAGAGGTACAGTTTTCCATTGAGGAAGCGACAAAAGTGGCAAATGAAGAGCGACCAGGCAACGAAAATCGTGATAATTAAGGGAATAAAGACTCCGAAGGAAATTAAAGTCAAAGATGTCATGTTTTTCCTTTAATAGTTTGTAGTCGTGTCCTTTTAGGACTCGTGTCATGACCAGGTTATAAATATAAACCCTTGGCCATTGTAAATGAGTTCACAACCAAATCAATACAACCGACCCCGTGCCAACTTCGAGTACTTTGTCGTGTCGTTGAGTTCTTCCAGAGGAACCATCGATCCGTCGACCTCCGTAAGTCCCGACAACGTTGTTATCATGTCTAGAATCATGTGGTGGATTTATACGTTGATGCAAGTAGTCTTGTTTGTTTTTTTCAATGGTCGTGCGGTGGATCCTTGCTTGACAATCAAGAAGTCTTCGCTTATGCTTCATTTACGAGTAGATACCGTGCGGTAGGCGTTTGCTTGATATGCTTAACAAAAGCAAGATAGTTATCGGGTCTATTAGATTTGGCAAGATCTAGTAGATTCATTAAGCTATCACGTGTTGCATGTTTTAGATATTTTACATATTTGTAACACTCTTTTGTCCAATCTAGATTGATACGGTTCGGCTCTATTCTTCCTTATAGACCTGTCTATGCTCTAGTTGTTGTTGTTTTCATGTTATCCCTACAAATAGATTTTACGATCATAATAGCCCAATTAGTCTAATCTAGCTTGCTACGTGTTGTGGGTTCGTGCATGTTAACCATGTTTACGCTTTGATAAGGTTAGGTATCCTGTGGCAGATACAAGCTTTAAATTAGTTTGATCATGGATCCCAACTCGGTTGGATTGCCGAGCTTGGTTACGCTTCAAGTCACAGTTAATTATGATTCGTCTAAATGTACTTTTATCATGTAGGCACGTTCGGCAATCAACGCTTTACATACTTTATGTCTGTTTTAGCCGAATGATCTACAACGCTTGTTGGCTGACAACTTCTATAGTTGTATGTCGTCGCAAGTGGCTTCAGGGCCGTACATATGGAACTGTCTGGTCTCACCCGGCATGTTCCAGTTTTATATTTAACGATTTTATCCCTTATTAGTTTCAGGTCAAACTGACTGGCACGTTTCCGGATTTTGAAACACCCGGGCACCCGATTGAAGCCACACTCTTCGGCTTACTGTGTGTGAGGCACAGTGCGCCACATTTCGTGTCAACAAAATGTTTCCATATTTAGTCTTTTTTATAAAATAAATAAATATATTTTACATATTACCTTCTAAGGCCCCGTCCTGCTTTTGCTTTTGCAAAAGCCAAAAGCCAACCAAAGGGCCTAAAAGCCACAACTGCTTTTACCCAAAAGCTGTTTTTGGCCTAGTAAAAATATGAAAGGAGCCTCCCCCTGCTTTCAGCTGCTTTTGGGGTAAAAATTACCGACTGCCACTGGTTATGTAGCGAATCGTTATTTTTTCTATTCTCCCGCGAGCCCCATCCCCCGTCCATGAGTGTCTCCGCCACATCCACGCGAACGGGCGGGAGCCGCCGCCTCCTTCTTCTCCGGCGTGCCCCTCCCCCTTCTCTCCCCCCCGTCGAGCCCCGCCATAGCTGTGCGGGCGGGCGGGAGGTGCTCCGCCGCCGCCTCCCTTTTCTTCAATGGCGTTCCCCCTCCCCCTTCTCTCCCACCAGTGAGCCCAGCCGCGGGCGGTCGCGAGCAGCACCTTGCGGGCTCGCAGGCGGCGCGAGCGGCGTAGGCGGGTGCGGATCCGCCGCCGCCTCCCTCTTCCCCTTGTCCCCCCTCCCACCGGCGAGCCCAACAGCGGGCGGGCGCGAGCAGCACCAACGGGCGGGCGAGCGGAGCGCATCAGCACCAACAGGCGAGCGGGCGCGAGCGGCTCCGCCGCCGCCTCCCTATTCTTCCCCGGCGTCCCCCTCCCCTTTCCCCTTCTCTCCCCATGACGAGCCCCGCCGCGGCCACGCAGGTGGGCGCGAGCAGCACCCTCGCGGGCGCGCGCGAGCGGCTCCGCCCCCTCCCTCTTCTTCCCCGACGTGCCCCCTCCCCTTCTCTCCCATCGGCGAGAGCAGCTCCGCCTAGCTGTCTCTGGTGCGCTCCGGCGAACACAGAGCACGATTATGCTTGGTGAGGAAGAAGTTGTGTGTGTATGACATGTGGGGTCCACTCGTAAGTGGGTGAGTTTTTCCAAAAGCCACAACAGGTTCTATCAAACGGACTTTTTCAAAAGCCACCGTCCATAATTGAAAGCTACTTTTCACAGGTTCTATCAAACGGACTTTTTCAAAAGCCACAGCCCATAATTGAAAGCTACTTTTTCAGAAGCCAAACTCACAACAGTTTTTCCAAAAGCCACAGCTCAACCAAACAGGGCCTAAGAGGTAACATGTAACCGTAACCATCCGATCTTATTAAATGAACGGCTTATAGTTATTTGTAGGTACCATAACAAAACCTTTTATTGAAAGCTAACTAGAATCTACAAACATCACATCACCAAAGCTAATCCCAGCATAACGTAGAAACATAAAGCAGCAAACTCAGTTTTTTTTGTTGAACCCGAGGCACAGACTCATACGGAATTCTAATTGCTGCCACACTTTTAATCAGTCGCCCCTTCTTCCTCATCAATCTTTTCCTCTTCTTCCTCTTCACTAATCTTCTCACCAGGCCCCTCATGGGTCTTCTCCTCTTCATCCTTCTCATTCGTCTCATCCTGTTTGGAAAACAAACATGAGGAGTTAACTTAGTGGTGAAATTGGGCGGGTGACAAGGAAACGTAGGTACAACGGACTGTTCACTACATGAAACCGCGGAGTTGCCGAGTGCTGCCGACTCGGCAACTAGCCTTTTACACTCGGCAACTAGTTTGCTGAGTGCCACAATCGGTAACTATCACTCGGCAGAAGCCGAGTCGGCAACTAATTTAGTTGTCGAGTGTCAGATTTCGGAAACTCGGCAATTAAATTGTCAGCGTGTTATTTTATTTGCCGAGTGCCGGATAAAGCACTCGACAACTAAAATTGGGCCGTCAACCTTGACGGATTTTTTACCGAGTACTGACGTGACTGGCACTCGGCAACTAATTTTTTATTTTTTTTAAATAACTATTTGCTGAGTGCCTGGCGGCCGTTCGGCAGCCTTTCTTATTTTTTGTACCGAAACACTCAGCAACTATTTTTTTTCTAAATAATTGATTGCTCCATTCAAATCAAATATATACATTACTACTATTCCATTTTTCCAATAAAAAAACAAAAAATAAAAAAACGTTGCATGGGCCTTGATCTGGGTGACGGCCTGCGCCGCCGTCGAGATCCAAACGGCGGCCTCGCCGGATCTGGGCCGCCTCGACGGCGCCGCCTCTGCTGCGCCCCGTGCGGCTGTGCCCCGTGCACCACCACCGCCTAGCCGGCGGAGAGGGAGGAGGGCGACGGGGGGCGCCGGAGCAGAGGGAGAGAAGAGGGGCCGCCGCGTCGGGAGGGTCTGGGGCCGGCCGCCGCGTCGCGTCTCTCCCTCCACGGCCAGATCCGGACCGCGTCGGGCCGCCCGCGCCGCACTGCCCTCCGCCCGCGCAACGCCAGATCCGGTCCGTGCCTCCCGCGCCGCCCGCGCGCTGCCGAGCCGAGCCGCCCTCCGCCTGTGCGCCGACGAGCCGCGCTGCGCCGTGCTGCGCCGCCCGCGTCAGGCCGCCCTCCGCCCGCGCACCGGGAGGAAGGAGTGGTGTGAGGGAAGGGAGGGGAGGGGCTGGGGCCGGCGCCGCCCCTCGCATCGGGAGGGAGGGGAGAGGATGGGGCGCGTTGGGAGGGAGGGGAGGGCTGGGGCTGGCCGCTGCTCTGCTGCTCGGCGCAGGGGAGAAGGAGCGGCGTGAGGGAACACAATGGGGCTAGGGTTTGGGGGCTGGCTCTGCTCGGCTGGTTTTGTTCCAGCGAGAAGCGCGTACGGCCGTTCGATCTAAGAAGCCCTTGATCGGACGGTCAGCGGCTGCCCTGGCTGATGGGCTCGGATTAAGCCCAGGCGGGAAGGGAAGCCCGCACGCGCGGCACTGATTGGATGGGCTGCGCCGTTTCGGAATTTGAATGGTTTTCCAATTTTAATTTTCCAGAAAATGGTGAACTTCGAATTTGAATGAATTTTTGAATTGAAATTTGATGAATTTTCTATGTACAAATTTTATCCAAGGATATTTTTTTCGTTCAGAGAATTATATGAATTGTATTTTTTATTTTTCTGTAAAAAATTAATTAAGTTGTCGAGTGCCAAAAGACTGGCACTCTGACAACTTAATTTAGTTCCTAGTGCCAACTCTAGTCACTCGGTAACTTAATTATTTTTTTTTGTTTTTTGGCTCCCAAATTTTTGTGTGTTTAGTGAACTATTGTAAACAACATTTTCAAGTTTGGAAGCTTTTCATTGCTTTTTGGTATTTTTCCTGTGCAGGTGTCATGATCTCATGTGCGCATGTTGTGGTAAAAATTTGAAAAAGTTTCGAACACGTCGTCACGTACGTTGCTCACAAACCTCAAAGTCCACATTTGATATCACGTACGTTGCTTACAAACCTCAAATTTCGTGATTTTCGTAATTTGTTTGCATTTAATATAATTAAAATACTACAAGCGCCGAAGTTGACGACGTTGACCCGTGAGCACGTTGATCGAACTTTCGAGACAGGCCATGGATTTAGCCATTATTTACACTAACAAACAAGGATAACATTTTTAGAACGAAAGAAATATATTATTTCATGCACTTGCAGTTCAAATGAACATTAAGCGGGAAAATTGAAGAAAACAAAATAAACTAAGAAAAAATACCAAAAAACAATGAAAAGCTTCCAAATTTGAACATGTTGTTTACAATAGTTCACTAAACACACAAAAAATTAGGAGCCAAAAAACAAAAAAAAATAATTAAGTTGTCGAGTGCCTAGTGTTGACACTCGGCAACTTAATTTAGTTGCCGAGTGCCAACAGCCTAGCACTAGGAAACTTAATTGGGAGCCAAAAAAAAATAAAATTAATTAAGTTGTCGAGTGCTTAGGGTGGCACTCAGCAACTTAATTTAGTTGCCGAGTGCCAACAGCTTGGCACTAGGCAACTTAATTTTAGTTGCCGAGTGCCAAACGATAGGCATTCGGCAACTTAAACGGAGCAGGATGGCGTTAGTCCTCGTGGTAAAGTGTCGAGTGTATTATTTTTTTGCCGAGAGTCGGCACTCGGCAAAAAGAATTAAGTTGCCGAGTGTTTTTTTTCCCGAGTACCAGACACTCGACATTTAATTAGTTGTCGAGTGTTTTTTTTTGCCTAGTGTGATACTCGGCAACTAAATTAGTTGCCGAGTGCCCGATATCTGGCACTCGGCAACTGATTCAGCACTAGGCAAATCGCCGTTTTCCTGTAGTGGTTGGACCCTTATGTGGCCTTTGGTACCTCTCTAGCTAGTTTAGTGTCTCCATCGGTAGCTTGGCTTGCATGTTCCTCTCTAAGAGCAAGTATTATAAGGGTCTGCAAGCTGGCTAAATGATGAGGGTGGAGGAGAGAGAAGAGGAGAGAGAAGAGAAGTAGACTGTAAGCTTACAACCAGCTTGGGCACAAGAACCAAAGAATTTGTGAGAGATACATGTAGGGTCTGTACTAATTGTGAAGGAGTAACTATTATATGAGTGGGCTGTAAAAAGGCTGTAAAACTCCTTATAGCCAGCAGCTGGCTGAATGTATTAAACTTGCTCTAATTTGCAAAACATCCAGCCACTGGGATATTTCCCCATCAAGGACAACTTTATTCCACCTCCATATTGCCTATAAAAGAAGTGTTAAAAATGTTTAATTGGACCACCAAGTACATACTAAATGGAAGAAAAGAAATAAGCCGCAGCTAGAAGAGAAGTGTAAGCGAAACATAAACAAGAGAGTTGGAAATAACTATTTAACAGGAGATGTAGTAGTACGTGTCAGCAGCAGCAGCAGAGAGGTTAATAGAACCATCAATGGGTGTGTTTAGTTCCCCCAACTTTCCACCACATCCCCATCACATCGAATTTCTATTCCCCGTTACATCAAAATACCGGCACATATATGGATTACTAAATATAGATGAAATAAAAAACTAATTGCACAGTTTTGTTGTACTTTGCGAGACGAACATTTTAAGCTTAATTAATCAATGTTTGGACAATTATCAAATAAAAACAAAATTGCTACAGTGTAACGTGACAAGTGCTACCGGATTTTTTTCACCCCATTTCCAGGATCTTAGGAATTCAAAATGTTGGCAGTACCAATCATTAGATACACGGAACGTGACAGTTGGATGGTTTGGAAGTGTCTTCATGGCAGCATTAATGGATCTCGAAACACAGCTACGGGGGTTATCATCATTGTCATCATCACTGTCTCCCATTATGATCTCTACCTTGCTGAGAGCAGAGAGGTGCTGGATGCCCAAACTAGATGGAGCACCATTCAGGCACTCCATCTCATGCACACCTAACTTAAGCTTCACGTGCTCAAGCTTTGCCATTGACTCCACTTCAAACTCCAGCGAGGTCCCACAAGTAATGATATTCAGGGAGAAATATTTCAGACTTCTGAATCCCTTGTTGCCTTGTACTACGATCCTTCCGCTGGTGCCCGCGAAAGTTCTTAGTTTGAGAAAAAGCAAACTGGGTATTTCTCCAAGGATCTCAACATCCTCTGGTCTCAAACATAAGATATGAACTTTTAGCACACTGATATTTCCAAGTGAACCCATCCAATTTGGTACCTTATAGATGACAGATGCTTGTATGCAGAGCTTAAGGAGGCTACATCAGGGTACCAAGAATCTAGTGACAGTCGGAATATCATTTCAGAGTCGTCACAGATATATAGATTATGGAGGTTGCATGAAGATAACAAATTTCCCACATAATTGTAAATGCCCTCGGCTTGTCTTCTTCCTTCCGAGTCATCAGGTAGATTAAATTTACATCTTATTTCTAATGTTCTCAGCTTGGGTAGTTTACTGAATTCTTGTAGGGACTGCCCTTGCTCATAGGATACAAAACCATACTGCCTCAGCTCTTCCAAGCTAACCATCTGCCCAATAACTCCATCTGGAAACCTAACATCCCCATCAACATATAAATGTGCCAGTTGTTGAAGGTTTTTGATAGATTGTGGTAGTTCTTCGATACCCATGCATCGCACATCCAACGTCTGTAGATGTTGTAGTTCACCAACATTCTCTGGGAGCCTAGTTATTGAATATGACCAGGGACGCAAGTACTTAAGATTAAACAACTTACCAATACTTGCAAGATGATGGTCTTCGATGTCTATGCATTCTCCTAGGTCCAACACACGAAGAGCAGTGGAAGGCAACAGAGAGATTTTCACTGCAGGCTGTCCGAATATAGTAACCGACCGAACCTGAGACAAGATCTGGTCTTCCCATAAAGTAACATTTTCTTCATTGTGGTTGCTGACACAAAGCCTACGAACCTTGTAGGAGTATTCTGAAGTACATACATGCTCTGCAGCATCTAATGAAGTTACAAAATTCTCTTCAACGGCCTTGCATTTGATGTAGTCAAGGATGATGTCATGCACTCGACATGCCTTCGCCTGACCATACTTTACGTTAACAGGTTGGATCATGCTTCTATTGATCAAATCATTGAAGTAACTCTCACCAATTTGATATTTAGTTTGACCTTCTTCCTCATGAATGAACCCTTCTGCATTCCACCTATTGATCAAACATTGTTTCTCAATCTCATAATCTTCTGGGTACACACTCAAGTACAACAAACAAGTTCTTAGATGGTGAGGCATGTCATAGTAACTCAAAGATAAGATACTGGTCATTGTCTTAGCATCAGGTTTCTTTGCAAGCGTAGAACCAATAGCATTTAGTACCCTATCCCATTCTGCTTTTGCAAACTCATTGGAAAAGGCCAGATATAGTAACAATTGCCAATGGTAGACCACCACATTTTCTCAATAATTTGTCTGCAACATCTTCCAAGTGAGGATAACATGAATCATCAGAGCCAAATGCTCTTCTGAAGAACAACCTTTTGGAGTCAGCAAAACTAAGAGCCTCCATTTCATGAACTTGAGAAGAACAACATTTTGCAACTGTAACACTACGTGTCGTCGTGATTATTCTGCTCCCACAATCATTATCCGGTAATGCAAGTTTGATAAATCCCCAATCTTCTGTATTCCATACATCATCAATCACGACAATGTATCTACCACACATTATTTTAACAGAGAATCAATTAATGGTAAAAGATCATGGCGTTACAACTCTATGCATCAGTAAACACTAACTTTTACTGATAGGTTGATGAATGATTATAGGAACCTAAATAGAGATGACACTCCTGCACATAATAAAATGTGACATTTTAATGCGTGCAATAAAATATTTCAAAATGTTACCTACACTATCTATATGAATTCCTATATTTTCTATGAAATACAATAAACCTAAAAGTAGTGATGAAATTGTCCAGAACTCATCTACTGATTGATCATCTACTATTTGGATTGAAAAACCAAACTTTGAAAAGTAGTTAGTTAATTATAATTATTAATTAATTTTAGAACTAAAAAAATCAATGGTTCAGATTTACATAAGGTACAAGTAAAGTTTGTACCGTAGTATTTGCCCGATATATTATCATAGATGATTGGGCTTACCTTTTATCTTGGAGGTGTTTCCTGAGTTTAACGATGAGCTGCTGCTCACCATCATCCTGTGTGTTAATACTAGTGCCCTTGACTCCATCGGCAATGTGTATTAGAATCTTTCTCACATCAGGAGTTCGAGAAACCGACACGAAAGCTGCACATTCGAACTGGCCTTTAATGGTATCATAGACTTGCTTTGCAAGAGTAGTCTTGCCAAGACCTCCACAACCAGCAATTGGGACCACTTTAAGTTTTGCGGATGACCCATTATTCGCCTCCATGTTTAACAACTCAATGATATGCTTCTTAGGGGCATCGATGCCCACAAGTTTATCAATATCCTCATAGAGCGCCTGCAGCCTGGGATCAACAGAAGAACTGCTAGATTTGTTCTTCAGTTGGGCCACATCATACCTCTTGTGTCTCTCACTTGCCTCTATAACAGATGCCTTGAGTTCTTGGATCTGGTTGGCAATCTCATGGCGTGGTTTCAGCTTCTTCAGCTTGCGGAAGAACCCCTTGATGAAGCCCGAATGCCCATCACGCTCGTGGTCAACACGAAGCATGAAGGCATCAACGCAGTCTTCCAAGTCATAGGCCAGCTCCCGTAGCTTGTCCCCCCATTCCCTTGTTTCATGGTCGAGCTGCTCTTCATCGGCAAGCCTCTCGAAAGTGGCATTCATGGCGCACAGCTCATCTCTCAAAAACTTGATCTGCTTCCGGACACCTTTAAGCTTGACGTACTTTTCTTCCAGCAGCTTGGTGAGCTTGGACAGGAGTGGTTTCTCACTCCCGTGGTAACACCCACAAGAGCTGCCGTAGCCATTTTTGTTCATGTGTGGTGAACTCGCTGGAATGTGGTGGTGGTGTTGTGGAAAAGCACTGATTTCAGATCGTGTATTGTATGAGGTGCAGGCAACGCCTGTTTTCTCAAGGACGAGTTGCAGAGGGTGAATTGTTTTTGGTCCTCTAGATCCGCGAAAAAAATTATGAACAATTAAGCTTAGCTTTGGTAAAAGAGCTACTGCACACAAAGCCATGAAAACGCACTATGAAATGAGACTCGTGTCGTGACCCACTAATGTGACTCAGGACACAGCATCTTCATTAAAATTATATCATGCTTTGTCGGCAGGCTTTGCCACGGGAAGAAGAAGCATGTGATGCGCACTGTCTGGGTTAATATTTCTTCCTCAAGAACGATATAGGCTAAGCTAGCTTTACATAAAAATATTATCTCTATTCTGAAAAATTACAACTATAATATATGTGTCACTTAAAATATTTTACATTTAACTAAATTTTTAATAAATAGCATTTTTCTGACTCCAAATTAATTTACTATAAAAATACATTTCATAATTAATCTAATAATTTTATTTAATATAAAAAATATATATATTCTTAAATTTATAATTGATCAAATCTGGTATAAAACCATGACACTGTCTACATTTTTGTTTGGGACTAAGGTACGGTGGCATACATATATCAGATTATGGGCCTGTTTGGTACAACTTATAAGCTATTTGGACGTGTTTGGTACGCGGCTCCTGGGCAGCCAGGCCCAGCGCCCAGGCTGTGGGCAGCCATAGCCTGGTTTTAGAGGGTCACCCTCCCATGTTTGGTACCGAGCTGCAAAGAGCTCGGCCGAGCACAGACTGTGTTTAGTTGCCACCTCGGAGCCCGGCCGGCAACCAACTGCCATTAACCGCCCAAAGGAGGATGTGTTTGGTGGCCGGTCTGGCTGGGCAACCGCCATCAAATGGCATCAACTGCCATTTAACCGCCCAGGAATCACCAACACCACAACAACATAAATATGATGTAAATATGATAGATTTTTGAACCAATATGAATATAAATTTGAAATGACACAAGTTCACAGATCATATGTCGAAATCACAGATCAATCATGGACAAAGTTCACAGTTTTGATGGCAAATAGACCATTTTCTTTGCAACTTTAGATGGCAATAACAACATCATATTACAACTATATTGTCTCCCTAAAAATAGAACTAACTGTAGGCAAATAATGAGTGCAAATCTTGGCAGAAGTGGCAATAGATGTTGGCCTCAGCTGTTGGACAAAGGTTCACTCATTCCAATTGTCAATAAATAGGTGCCTGCCGCCCAAGAGTAGAATCAAATTCGACAAACAACAAATAACAAGTAAGAACTCATGGTTGTCATGGAACTCTTGTGGACATCATTCAGTGCCATCATCTCAAGCAACAGCTTGGTGTTGCATTAAGTGATGCCTCACAAGGGTTTGATGGCATACATGAAACAAACACATAGCAAAGAGTAACAGCAGGCACCAAGTACTATGTTTTGCATCACAGGCCAAGAGAGGTTACAAATTCAAGTCTTACAAAAATAACAGATGGTCAGACAGAATATAGGCTAACAAAGGCCAATAGATGACACCTTAGGTACTGCAAACCGAAAGTCTGAACCAAAGACCACAGACAAGAACTAACAGGGCAACAATGGTGACATCCTTCCAATGAACCAAACACTTGACTGTCTTTTGAGGAACATGCACATCTTACCCAACATGCTTACCATCAACAGATGAACAAGTAGTAGTAGATGAGGAAACAAAATATGCATTGAAATCACTAGTTGCATTTTCATAGTCACAGTACTTCTTGAATTTAGCATTCTTAAAGCCAAGCACTTGGTCACTACACTCATGACATGTCATATAAATCTCAGGTTTCCTCCCATAAAAAACCACATAGTAACTGCCCATTTTCTGAAAAGTAAACATGTATGGCCTCAGCTTAATAGTAACCTTGGTTCAAGTCATTGTGTGGCATCAGTAAAATAGCAAGTCATGACTGCTATGGAACCCTATTGTGCACATCCACTCACTGCCATCACACAGCAACAGGTAGAAGCTGGTGTTGCAGAGGGTGGTTGTGCAGAACAGGGCTTGATAACAGCCATGAAAGATAGGAAATAACAAATGTCAAGAATAACAACCACACTAGTACATAGTTTTGCATCACAGGTCAGAGCAAGAAAACATAGAATAGAAGCATTGTACACTTGTGCAACCTATTGTGGCCATGGAACACACCCATACAACTGCATTACCATAGATAATCTATGGTTAAAGCACTGTATGGATGTGTCTCATGCCCATAGATAGGAAGCAAAGTACATAAATGAACTCACACTGAATATTAGTAAGGAACTTGAATATCTACAGATTAAACTCATATGAAGTCAGTATATCTCAACTTCCTTTCCAATGATCAGCATGACATAGAATTTTTGTACAAAATGTAGGCCTCAGCTGGACAGGTTAAGAGTTTAATTTGAACCTTTTTCCCATATCATTGGTGGCTAAACAGGATATCAAAAGAACTGCAAAAAAACAGAAAAGGGCAAGAGCAAAGCAGGTACATGGCAACCATGTAGTCTTCTCAAGCATTCACTGTTGGTAACCAACAGGTGGTTAACAGCGGATGATTCCAGCAGACCAGATGATGGACATGTTAGATGATAGCCTTGAAAAAACAGCAAGAAAACCAACCATCGGTAAAAAAAAGGAGACACCTCATATTTAAATTGTTTTGCATCATAGGCCTTTTCAATCCCACATGTAAACATCACATCATAAAAATGAATACCAACAGAGTCAAACAACTGCAAACAAAACGGGAAACAACAAGAGATACATGGCAACCATGTAGTCTGATCAAGCATTCACTGTCAGTCACCAAACAGGTGGTTAACAGTGGATGATTCCATCAGACCAGATGATGGACATGTTAGTTTGGATAACAGATAAGCCTCATCTCGAGGATGTGGTGCTTATTTCCTTTCAATGCAAATTATAGGTGGCTACATAACATACAAGTAACTCCAAATAAACTCAAGGCAAAGACAAGACAACCATGTAATCCATCTGACCATCCATTCTTTGCCATCAACCCAAAGGAGTTGTAGAATAATGGATGGTTTAGATGAGTTAGATGACAGCCTTGAACAAACACCAGTAAACCAAACAGTAAGAAAACCAAACATTAGTAAAACAATGTAGCCACCTCATTTTTAAACTTTTTTTGCATCATAAGCCTTTTCAATCCCACATGTAAATACCACAGCATAAAACTGAATAACACCAATGTAAACCAATAGATTAAATCAATAGAGCATGAATCATAGACCATAACAATAAGGTAGCAAGTTATCAGTTACAGTCTAGGGGTGCCTCAACCATGTGGTCACAAATAGAATCCAACTCTCCACTAGATTAAGTCAATTCCCATCTAGACTAACTCAAAAGATTAGGGGTCAACCAGCCAAGAGCCCTGCACAAAAGCTACACCTAAGTGTAAACAAAAGGTGAGAGAGGGGGAGAGGGGGGTGGAGGAACTATACATCTCTACAGTCAACCCCCTCATGACCTTGCAGTCCAAGCTGGACAGAACTACATGAAGTAGTTCTTAGCAAGGTAACACCTGAGCCAGATGTCTCTATGGTTGCTCTCCATCTTCACAAACCCAGTGCCCAGGGCCTTGTTCTCAAGAAGTTAAGTGTAGGCACAGATGAGGGCCTCAGTGGTGAAGCCAGGCATCTCCAGGACAACAAGGTACAAGTCTGGGTCTACATGGCCAGCCCCTGTCTCTCTAAGTGCACTAGCAACATCCCTAACAGCATCAGACATGTTGGTGATCATGATCATCTCATCCTCAGTAAAGGTCCCCCTCTTTCTTTCGTTGCCAGCTGCTGCATCCTAGGACTGAGTGGTTGTAACCTTGCTGCCTTCTCCCCTCTCAGCAGGGCTCTTCTCAGTTTGAGAGTCACCCTCTATCTTAGCAGCTTGACTGTCAGCCTGGTTGACCCCAAGGGGCTCACCAGAACCTACAGTTGCCATGGAGTGGCCAAATATGGCCTCCATCTCAGTATAGAACCTTATGGGACAGTTCAAGAATTCAACATCCTTGGGGTGGTCCTAACAGATCAAGATGAGTACAAATAAGTGAGGTGAAGGAAGGTTGTTTAGGTTAGCAAAGACAAGGGAAGGATGGAAAACAATTATCTACCTTGCAGTGCCCTAGGTAGTGGTCTTGGTCAAGAATAATAGCACTGGTGTCATTGTCCCATAGGGCACCACTTAGCTCCTTGAGCTTAGCCACCCTAGACCACTTCTGCCTCCACTTTCTCAAGTGGTTATACACCTGAGCGGGGCTTACTATATCACCATTGTATTCTTTCAAGCACTTGGCCACATAGTTCACATCCTTGTCCTTAAAGACCTTATCTGGCCTAGTACCATCAGTCAACAACTGGGCCATCCTCCTTAGCACAAAGCCTGAGGTATTGTTGTTCCACCTCATGGGCCCTACTGCTGCTGCTGCTGGGGCTTGGACAGGGGCTGCTGGAGGTGCAACATGCACTGCCTCTCTAGCAAAAGCCTCAACATCAGCAATCAAAATATCAGTAGCAGCCACAAACCCAGCCTCAACTTGTTCAGCCATCCTAACTGGTGTAAGTACCAAACAGTCAGGAAGAGAACATAGAAAGAAAGGTCTTAGATTATCCATGAATAATTACATAACAAACAAAGTTCACAAAACAAATGTTCCTACACTGGGTCAACAAACATAGTTCATCATCATACAGACATCCAAACCTCAGTTCCTATGGCTCCCCCCTACCCTCCCACATGGCATTACAAATTTCATCCCTCTTAGCAGTCATAGCTATAGTTTCTTCTGCCAACAAATTAGGCACAGGCTCAGGGACAGGTTGGTTGGGTGGAAGCCAGTCCTCATCTGGCACACAGTGATCAATACCAAACCCAAGGATCCAGTTATGCAGGATGTAGCAAGCAATGACTAGCTTAACCTGTGTCTTGAATGGGTGAAAGAACTTGTTATCTAGAATACGAAATCTATTCTTCAAAGCCCCAAAAGCCCTCTCAACTGTGACCCTAAGTGAGGAATGTCTGAGGTTGAATAGTTCTCTTGCATTGGTTGGCATGTTGGTGCTGTTGTACTCAGACAAATGGTACCTAACACCCCTGTAAGGTGGTAGGAAACCATTGCGGCAAGCATAGCCTGCATCTACAAGGTACATTTTACCTACAAGTGGAGCAGTGGAAGGGGCATCATGAGTGTGTACTGGGTGGTATGGACACAAGTGCAAATTACAGGTGGTTTGTGTTACCTTCAGGCACAGTGAACCCATCTTCCCTCTCAATGGCATCATTTAGGATGTGGGAATCATGTGTTGATCCCTCCCAGCCAGCCAAGACATAGGTGAACTTGAGGTCCCAGTTAACAACAACCATTATATTCTGTGTTGGTTCCTTTTTCCTACCCCTGAAAGCCTGATGTACTCTCCTAGGCACCCTAGCCAAGCAATGGGTGCCATCAATGGCACTAATGCAGTCCTACAGATGTGTAGATTTGTGTTAAGGCAAGTGTTTGGACATAAATTATGGAGGCAGTTCTACATAGATAGAATTACCTTGAAATAAGGGTTCCATCTAGGGCTCCTCAGGATCTTTGGATGAATGGCAATTGAGGGGGGCTTGATTAAGTCACTTCTAAGCTCACCTAGAGCATACAACACCTGGTGGAAATGCCTGTGCACAGTCTCAATTGACCTCCTAAATGCTTGGTGGACAACCCTAAACCTTTGGTTGTGTCCCACAATCAGCAGGAACATAGCTACCTACTCTTCTATAGAGGAACCATTATTGTCTGGTACAAGACCTCTATTTCTACATAGGTCACATAAGCCAAAAAAGGGTGCTCTGGTCATCCTAATCATGGACAGGCACTCTCTATCAGTGGACCTATAAATGGCCATAAGTGTACGCTACCTATGCTGGCCAGCATCACTTCTCAAATTGTATGCAAGTGGGTCTGGTTCAGTGGTAGGCCTCCTAATCCTACTGGCAACATAGGAAACCATGACTACAACCAAGGAAGAGGCTTGCTTCGCCAACTCATCTCTTTTCTGAGCAGAATCCATCTACATTAACAGACAATTACAGAAAAACCATGTTTAATTGACCCAGGTAGGCATCAAATTGATTAATGAACAATGCATGATTCAACTAGCAGTGACAGCATGCACATCATCATTAACAGAGGTAGGAAAACAAAGCATGAAAGTACTTAAAAAGTCACGGCTGCATCAAAGTAATGCCTCCCAGTGACATAGAATAGAGCATAATTCATATGAACGAGCAACAGAAGCCACGACTGCATACTGAAATGCCTCCCAGTGACAGTATGTAAAGAATGAACACATAGAACTACAACAACAGAGCAGTATGGACCCAAAAACAAACCAGTACAGGCACCACAAGTCACGACTGCATACTGAAATGCCTCCCAGTGATAGGTATCAACCAAATCATCAGTAAAGCAGCGTCATAATGAACGTAAACCCTAACAAAGACCAACAAATGGCTTAAATGACCAACTCAAACCCTAACCGCAAAGCGCATGTACCATATCAGGTACCAACATCACAGAAAAACAATAAAAGACATGGTTAGGGTTTGATTTCACATTGGGGTGCTCGGGGGACGAAGAAAAAACCAACGAACGACAGCGAAGAAGACGAATGAACACGGACGAAGCAGATCTGGACGGAGACGACGAAGATCCGGAAGGAGAGGAAGCAGATCCGGTCAACGGAGACGACGTAGATCCGGTCCACCGCCACCAAGATCCACCGCAATCCACAAGCAGAGGAAGAAGACCGCCGCCTTCCGAAGTCCCAGCAGCAACGGAGGAGCGGCGCCGCGACCGAGCAGATTCGGCCAAGGGGACACCACCGCAGCACCAAGGACCGTCGCCGGACACCACAACCTCAACATGCCACCGGTTTCTCACGGGAGCAGGTGGGAATGGAGGCAAGGGGAGGAAGAGAGGAGGGGGAAGGGCTTATGTAGACGCCGCGAAAACCAAAGGCAGGTAGCGCCGGAGGAAACCTCCAGTTCCCGCGCGAGCCTGCGCGAGCTCGCGGGAGCCATGGGAAAGCGGCCGAAATCTCCCACGAGAGCGGCGCCACAGCCAAGCCCTAGAAAAACGGAGGGGGAAGCTTCACTGCCAAGCCAGGCCAGGGGAGAGGAAAAGCACGCGGGGAGACAGGCCGACCCGCGGGCCAAGCGCACCGAACACGGTGCGTTGCACCGTTTCGGCTCGGGCTAACCCCATGCCGCGTACCAAACACACCCCTTATGACCAAAATAAGCTGAAGTCAATAGGCAAACACTATGGCCCTGTTTGGTACCGCTTATCTGGGAAGTGCTTCCCAAATAAGCTACACAAATAGGGTAAAAGCAGCTGTCAAAATAAGCTGGTATGAGGCAGCTTCTGCTTTTTAGTACAAATGAGTGCTGTGGGAATAAGCGTGGCCAGAATAAGCTGCTGAAAAGCATTGTGTTTGGTTATTGGCCATAAGCAACTTATAAGCTGTACCAAACAGGGCCTATGTTTTTCAGCAGCTTATTCTAGCCACGCTTATTCCCACAACTCTCATTTGTACTAAAAACAGAAGCGGGATCATATCCGCTTTTCAAATAAGTGCATTTTCCATATTTTTTTTCGAAAAACGCAGGAGAACTACGTATCATTTCATTAATAGAAGGAAAAAGAGTCGTACATAGACTCAACCACACCCACAAACACACACACACCCAGGCACACACACACACACCCTGGCACACACACACACTCACAAAAACAGAACCTGAACTCAAAAAACTCTGACTAAGACCACTGCAAGACCAGGGAAGCCCATACACCCACTAACTACCAGCCTGGGCTGGGAACACGAACATCCCCTTGGCCCCAGCTAGAGACCAAACCAGAGCCTCCTCCCGAGCGAGCAGCAGGGCAGCAGATAAGTTTGGTGTGGCTCCATTAAAAACATAGTCATTACGATGCTTCCAGATGGTCTAAGCGCCTAGAATGATGAGGGAGTTCAAGCCCTTTCGTACATTGCTGCTAGCTGTTGTTATCACCTTGTCCCACCAGTCATCAAAAAAGGAGTCTGATGGCTGCGGTGCTAGCATTGCGAGCCCATAATTACGAAGGATGGTATACCAAAACTGTCTTGAAAACACGCATCCAATAAGGAGGTGTTGGATGCTCTCTTCCTCCTGATCACAAAGGAGACACTGATCAGGGTGAGGAAGACCACGACGGGCAAGTCTATCCGCTGTCCAACACCGATTGTGAGCAACCAACCACATGAAGAAGCAACATTTTGGGGGAGCCCAGGACTTTCAGATGCGTTCATACGGAGCAAATCTGATGGATCCCTCGAACAGAGCATCATAAGCGGATTGAGCTGTATATTTCCCTGAACCAGAAAGTCTCCAGCAATGCTTGTCGGGGATCCCCTCTTGAATCAAGATATCCTCTAAAGCATCATATAGTTCCAAGTATTCCATAACAGCCTGCACAGAGATGTCACCCTGAATATCTTCTAGCCATTTGTAGTCATCCATAGCAGATGAAACTGTGCGCCTATTGGCCCTTCTTTTTGAAACAAGAGCAAACAGGTTGGATGCACGGTTCTGGATACTTCCACCGTTCAGCCAATTGTCCTTCCAAAAGAGGGTATTAACACCATCTCCAATTTCAGTAAAAGTTGCCAAAGACAGAAGAGAACCAACCTCCTTGCTTACTTGAAGAGGCAGGCAAGCCCAAGGCTTATTAGACTTAGTTTTCTTTAGCCAAGACCATCTTACTCTTAAAGCCACTCCAAGAGATTTTAGATCTGAGATTCCAAGCCCTCCAAGCTCCTTAGGCCCACATACTTTAGACCAAGCAATGAGACAATGCCCCCCTTTGGCATCCTTGCGTCCTCTCCAAACAAAACCTCTTCTAATTTTGTCGATGGCCTTAATTGCCCAAGGGGGGAAGTCAACAGCCATGACTAGATAGATCAGCATGACTGTTAGGACGTGCTGAACTTGCACAACCCTGCTAGCCCGTGTCATTAGATCTGCCTTCCAACCCGGTAACTGGTCTGCAATCTTATCAATAATGGGCTGAAATTGATCTCTTGTGAGTTTCCTGAGAGCTAGGGGAAGACCCAAATATTTGCAAGGGAAGCTCATGATTTCACAAGGTAGTAGATTTTGCACAACAGTCAAGTCATCTCCCGAGTACTGGATGGGCAACACACTACTTTTCTGAACATTAGTCCTCAGCCCCGAAGCATCTCCAAAAAATTGGAGTAAGCTAAGTGTCAGAGAAATATCCTCGGTAGCCAGTCTGAGAAAGAGGGCCACATCATCAGCGTATAGGGAAATCTGGTGCTGAATGGGTCTTCTAGAGAGGGGTTGTAACAGCCCCTCCTCTAACGCCCTTGTGACCATCCAATTTAGGACATCCATGACAAGAATGAAGAGCATCGGGGAGAGGGGGTCTCCTTGGTGAAGGCCTCTTCTATGCTGGATGACATCTCTAGGATTACCATTGAGGAGAATCTGAGTTGACGAAGATGCCAACAAACCACATATAAGATCTCTCCATCTTAGACCAAAACCCAACTTTTCCAGAGCCTACAGGAGGAAAGGCCAAGAGACCGAATCGAAAGCTTTTGTAATATCTAATTTGAGCAAAATTCTGGGCTGCTTTTGGGCATGTAGGAATCTCACTGTTTGCTGGACCAATATATAATTATCCTGTATAAACCGATGTTTGATAAAAGCACTTTGGTTGGGGGAGACCATTTCATCGAGGTGACCGGCCAATCTGTTTGCAAGCAATTTAGTCACTAATTTTGCAAAGCTGTGAACAAGGCTGATGGGTATGAAATCCTTCACTTGATCCACCTCAACCTTCTTAGGAATTAAAGTGATATAAGCTAAGTTAAGCATGTGGAGATTTCTGAAATCTTTTCTCCAAATAGCCTGCAAGTCTGCCACAATATCAACCTTGATCACTGTCCAACAAGATTTGTAGAACTTTCCAGTGAATCCATCTGGGCCTGGAGCTTTGTCTGAGGGTAGGTTTTTAACAGTGTTCCTAACCTCCTCTTCGGTGAAAGGGCTATCCAGAGTGTCCAACTCAAAAGAGGGGATGTCCAAACTGTCCAGATTAACTGTTCTGACCTGATCACTCTCTTTACCAATCAAATTTGAGTAGAATTCAAAAATAGCAGCAGCCTTCTCATCGTGGGTGGTAAGAATATAGTTTCCATCCTTCAGCTTGGCAACAAAATTCTTTTTCTTCCTATACCTTGCATGCATATGAAAAAGCCTTGTGTTAGCATCCCCATCTTTCAACCAGCCAATACGGGATCTCTGACTTGCCATCGCTCTTGACAGAGAGGTCAGGGCCAAGACATGCCTTTTGAGATTGTTTCGCAGCCATAATTGGTCAGGCTGAAGGGTTCTACTGTCCTGAGCAATATCAAGCTGGTGAATTATTTCTTTTGCAAGGGCCAATTGGGAGGAAATATGACCAATCTTCTTGTGGCTCCAGCGTTGAAGTGCTTTAGCTGTAGCTTTGAATTTGTTGGATAGAGTCTGTAGAGGGCAAAGGTGAGGATGAACTGAGTTCCAAGCAGCAGCCACCGTCTCTGAAAAGCCATCCAAACTGGGCCAGTAAGATTCAAAACAAAAGTGTCTCTTTCCTGGAACACAATCCCTCATGCCAAGAATGAGGGGGCAATGATCCGAGTCATCCGAAGATGAGCTCTGGAGTAGGCAATCAGGAAACATCTCTTCCCAATCCAAGGAACAGAAAACCCGGTCCAATCTAACCAAAGTGGGGGAGGCACTGGTAGACGAGCTAGCCCAATTGAATTTCCACCCATGCAGGGGTAATTCCGAAACCGCCATATCATCTATCCATCTTCTAAACCGGCCCATCATTGCCCTGTTCAAGTTGGAGTTATTCTTATCTTCATCTTTATAGATAAGGTTGAAGTCACCTGCTACCAGCCAGGGCCCAAAGCATTGGCTTGTAATATCCCTGATCTCCTGTAAAAATAGAACTTTGTCTTGGTTATCTTGGGGACCATAGACACTGTTGGGTTTAGTCCCGCATCGGTAATTGATGGTGGAGGAGCACGACATATAAGGCGGGGGCAACCCTCACCTATCAGGCTAGTCTTTTGGGTTGAGTTAGGCCTGAGGCCTGATATGTTGTGGGCTCCGGTGGACCTGGGCCCGAGGGGCGCTAGCTCGTGGGTAAAGCGAGTCGGGCCAAATTCCGCTACGCACCCTAACAAGTGGTATCAGAGCCGATGGTCGGAAAGCCTAGAAAATCTCAGGGTCCTGAAAAACGTCTTCGGAGATCACATGGTAGTGTGATGGAAGAGTTGGGTCCGATGTGTGACGGGGGAGATTCTTGGGTTTAGTCCCACATCGGTAATTGATGGTGGAGGAGCACGACATATAAGGCGGGGGCAACCCTCACCTATCACGCTAGTCTTTTGGGTTGAGTTAGGCCTGAGGCCTGATATGTTGTGGGCTCTGGTGGACCTAGGCCCGAGGGGCGCCGGCTCGTGGGTATAGCGAGTCGGGCCGAATTCCGCTGCGCACCCTAACAGACACCAGTGAACCACTAGGTGGATCCATTTGCTAGGCAAAACTGGATCGAAACACAGTGATTGTCCACCCAGCTAGCCAGTGTCGTTCCCAAACCTCTTCTCCAAGCAACCAAAATCCCTCCACTAGCGCCAACCGAAGGTAGGTATAAGTGTAGTTGTTATCAAAATCACTCCCAAGCATGGACATAATCAAATGCCGGGAAATAGATGTCATCTTTGTTTTCTTGAAGACAGATGATGTCGATTTTGGCTGCTTTAACCAGAGCGCCTACAACATCCCTTCTTGAAACCGAATGAAGACCCCTCACGTTCCAAACAAGAATATGTGATGGATTCATATGGACACATAACAAGGAATGACCAGGAACTAATGATTCAGAAATCACACGAGGCACTCCACCGGCCCAAACACAAAATCCTCCTCGGTAGGGACCCAACCGAAAAGAGCAGCTAATAATGGTCTTATGTGGGAGGAGGTAACAGGCTGGCGAAAGCGCCGTGCATAATCATCAAGCAGTTGTTTTGCTCTAAATTCTCCTTTTCAACATCCACCTTCAGGTCTAGAGCCCGTATCACTTGTTTTTTCAGGTGTGTGGGACATATACCTCATCTAATTGCGCCTCCATACCGGCAATCCACCGGCTGCGACGTGGGGCCTCCCTGCAAGGTACTTGGATCTTCTTTCTTCTCTTGTTGATGTGAGGGGTCGGCAGCAGAGCATTTGGAGACTTCACCATTTTTCAGAAGGAAGGCCTTGGCAGGACTCAAGGGATGAGGGCCTGAGTCGTCTGAAGCGGGGACGCGAGTAGACTCTGAGCTAGAGCGGTGCCTGCTACGTCAGGGTCTGTCTGCTGCGCCGGTGTTGCAGTCAAAGGCAGCAGGCCCGCTGCAGAATCTTTCTCAATGAGGCTTGTGCACCGGTCCGGCAAAGGGCGTGCAACAGTAGATGGAGTCGTGGCCGTGCCCTCAACGCCCCTAGGACCAAAGGTCCGGTGCGGAGTCACTGCCACATCTGCCAAATCCGCCGGCTCAGTCATGGGTTCCACATCATCAAGACAAGAATCTGGGAGCGGAGCCACAACCTCGTCCTTCCCGGCAACCGAATCAGCCGACGAGATACAGAGTGTCGCTAGTACAGGAGAAAGGATAGAGACGTCGTCCAGAGCTAGGGAAGCGTCATGCACAAATCCATCAAAATTATTAGCGTCGGCCGCAAGGGCTGGGCCATGAGTGTATTTGGATGGGCGGACTGTAGGATCCAGCTGAAGGGGTGTGGCCATGAGCATATTCGGCTGGGCCGGGTCAGCATCCACAAGAAATGAGCCCAGCTTCAAAACAGCCCCATCCCCCACACCAGGCAAACAAGATGAATCATCCTCTTCCGCCACGCCGGATAGCACAGCCGGGAAACCAGGGCCATCCGTCGACAACCAAAACGAAAACCCCGGCATATCCGGGACCACATCTTCTTCAACGAACCCAGGCCAAATAACCTCTGCCGCCATATCATCAATACCCGTCGGCTGAAACGAGGTGTGCATCGGACTTGGAGTAGCATGCAACGCCTCGGGCACCGACGAAGCGTGAGCTCGCCGCCGGCGTCAACGTCGTCCACTGCCAGAGTTTTCACTCGGAGGAGGCGGTGGCGGATCGTCCACTTCAGCAGATCGACAACATCGAGGGAGAGGAAGCGATCTTGATATCATACTTCCGAGCACGCTTCCTCGGGGGAAACTCATCCACAAGCAGCGGGGGTTCAACGATGACTAACTCCATCTTCGCTGGGATGAACTCCGGCTGGGAGCACCAAGCCTTGAGCTTGAAGGTCGAGTAATCCCGCCGATGAATCGTGCCAGGATGAAGGTGACGCACCCAACACCATTCATCAAGCAAATGTTCCGTCATCTCTAGCTCCCAAGCGTGCGCCGGAATGCCGCTGAGCACGACATCAACGAGCGAGGGCAAGACCACGCCAGTCACATCCTTGAGCCGTGTCCAATGCCGGAAGCAGAGGGTAAACAGAGGTAGATGCAGCGGTCGGTCGTCATTGTAGATACGAACTGTAGTAGCTTCATCAGGAAGAATGAGCAGGCCGTCGCCATGTTTCAGATAATGGAACTCCAGTGCCTCAATCGGGAGCTCATAGCGACAAGAAATATCATTAGCCAGAGCATCAACCGAGAGGATCGCATTGCCACCAATAATCAAAACCAATAGAGTATTGCAAAGCTCGTCCTCCATCCTGGCCATCTTCTCAGAACGATCAATGATACGTCGATGCTGGGCGGGGACGCTGGCGAGAGAGGCCAGAGCGCCCAAGATGGGAGGAGCCAGCCAACGGGGGCCCTCCATTAGCGTCGCCATCCTCATCCGCCTCCTCACCCGGAGGGCCAGACTGCCCAGCAGCTTCAGAGCGCTGCCGCTTTCTGTTGCGGCGTCGACGCCTCCTGGGCTGCTCTTCCGATGCACTAGCATCTGAGTTTCCTGGTGCAGCATCCGCAGCCATCACCGCCCGAGAGGCCGAGGCACCAGGCGCTTCATTTGGCCTCCAGACGAGAAGACCCCGAGGAGCAGAAGAGCGTAGAGCCATCCCACGCCTGACGCAGCAGGACGTGCGGTGTCCTACCTCCTGACACTTGAAGCAGCGAGGCCCGCCCGACCCGACAGGCGGCAGCGCGGTGGGAGGAAGAAAAACAGTTGAAGCACTTGTCAGAACCTCCAAGAGGCGGCTAGCATCCCGAACGGCATCTACTGTTTGCCGCCCGACAACAGGCAACGACTGAACTGCTGACGGTGGTTGGGCGGCTTCGTCTCGCCAAGTGGACGCGTTGCGGCATGGTGACATTGTGGGCCTTAGTTGTTATGTGTCTAGCGTATAAAACGCTTGTAAAGGGATGGAGTCAGTAACAAACGAGAGGACATTCTCTAAACTCTGAATATACAGCAATACCGCTCTTGCTTGTCCCCATTCTACTCCTGCTGCATTCCCAGTCTAAACTCCAATCCGTTATCCGTCTGAATCCGCAAGGGTTCATGACAATTGGTATCAGATCTCTCGATCTAATCCTATCGGCTTGTTTCCTTGATCACGCTTGTAATCCCCGTCGGCAGGAGGCGCGGTTTGCACTTTGGTGATTGCATCACAAGCTCCAGATCCGAGCCGAGGTTGAGCGGAAGGAAGCGGTGCTTGATTCGACGAGTGCGGCGTGTGATCGCCGGAAGGCTGGCGCCCAAGCGAGGTCCGAGCAAGTTCCAACAAGACATGGCGACTTCGGTGGACGATCTCTCCACGAAGTTCGAGTTGATGATGAAGCAATTTACCGGATTCCAGACGATGATGAGAAGCACCATGGATTCGTTGGATGCCATAGGAGCTTGGCAGTCCACCGCGGACACCGCGTTCGATGAATTGCGCCAGCAGGCGCAGGGTACGACTACTTCCCTGGACACGGTGACCAAGCGCATCGACTTGGCGGCATCGCGTGTGGATTCGTTGGAGACTCGGCTGGCGACGACCCCAGCACTACAACCTCCACATCGAGCTCTAGCGTTCAAGGGCATGGACCTTAACGTGGCTCCCGCGTCATCCTCATGCTCACCTGCGAGAGATGGGGAGCGGGCCAAGGGCCACGGCGAGGACTGCGGTGGGATCCTTGGACCCCGGCCGCAGGACATCAGGAAGGGTACGATTACTACTTCAATCCAACCTGACCCCCCTCCTCATTGTGATTCTACGCATTTTCGTTCTCCGCCTTTTCCCAAACTCGAGTTTCCCAAATTTGATGGCGAATTTCCTCGTTTGTGGCGTGATGAATGCGAGATGTTCTTCGAGGTTTATGCGGTGCAACCCTCTCTGAAGACGAGGTTCGCAGCTCTGAATTTTCGCGGGGTGGCCAAGACTTGGTTGCAGACAGTTCAGAGAGGTGGACGAGTTGAGCAATGGGATCAGCTATGTGCCTTGGTCATGAATCGGTTCGATAAGAACCAGTACCAGCTGCTGCTCAAGCGTCTTGATGTGTTGAAGCAGACCGGTTCTGTGGAAGAGTATCAGATTGAATTTGAAAAGTTGGCTCATGGAATTCTCTTATACAACAGCAGTTACGATGACACCTATTTTGTCACCAGATTCGTTGGAGGACTTCAAGAAGAGATCAGGTCGGTGATCTCCTTGCACAGACCTACAGATGTTGATATTGCCAGTGCTTTAGCCCTGTTGCAAGAGGAGGAGTTAGCCCATAGCAAACTGAAGGGGCACTACTCTTCCAAATATTCATTCAAGACAGGGTATGACAAGAACAAGGTTGGGGAAGTGGAGAAGGGTAAACCTGAAGGGATGATCACGGGTACTGATGATAAACTGGCCTCTCTGCGTGACTTGAGAAGGAAGAGTGGCCTGTGTTTCAAATGTGGTGCCAAGTGGAATCATAACGACAAATGTCCAGCACATATACCTCTACATGTGTTAGAGGAGATTTTGGATGCCTTGGAGCCTACAGACATTTCTGATTCAGAGATATCCAGTGATACCGAAGCAGAAGTGGTGGCTTCGGTGGCCCAATTGAAAGATTCAGAAACAGTCAAAAGGAGAACTCTGAAACTGTGTGGTCAGATTGGCAAATTGACCGTTCTCATTTTAGTGGACTCGGGCAGTGTGGGCTCTTTCATTAGTGAGCAGTTTGCTTCTCGATTACAAATGGCCCCTGTTCCCTGTACCCCAATTAAATTGGTGGCAGCTGATGGGGGTCCTATGCAGTGTGATCAGAGGATACCCAATTTGCAGTGGCATGTGCAAGGGCAAACATTCATATCTTCAGTAGGAATTCTTCCATTGAGATGTTTTGATATGATTGTGGAGGCTGATTGGCTAGAGGAACACAGTCCTATGTGGGTACATTGGGGCAAGAAATTGATGAGGTTCACTATGGATGGTAAGAGGATCTCCCTCCAAGGCTTAACTCAGGATATGGGATAGTGTCCTGCTATGTCTGGTAGAGCACTCAAAGGGCTTCTTAATAGGCAGGCTGTTACCCATTGTGTTCAGCTTAAGCTAACACCCGCAGCATACCATCGGTTTCAAGATAGTATTGATGTTGCTACTATCTCTGGTCAAGACTTGTTGCCTCAAGTAGCTCAACTGCTGGAAGAGTTCACTTACATTTTCCAGAAACCAACTGCTTTGCCACCTCCAAGAACTTTTGATCATCGAATTCCTTTGTTACCAGGAGCTCAACCTGTCAATGTCCGAGCTTATAGGTATTCCCCGGCCCAAAAGGATGAGATTGAGCATCAGTTGCACGAAATGCTGCAAAACGGTATTATCAAGCACAGTGAGAGTCCATATGCCTCTCCTGTCTTACTAGTCAAGAAGAAAGATGGAACATGGAGATTTTGTGTGGATTACAGACATTTAAATGCTCAAACAGTGAAGAATAAGCACCCCATGCCTGTTGTTGAGGAATTGATAGATGAATTAGCTGGTGCACAGTGGTTTTCTAAATTGGACTTCAGAGCTGGATATCATCAGTTGTGCATTCACCCTAACGATACTCATAAAACAACCTTTAAAACTCATAGTGGCCTATTTGAATTTCTGGTGATGGCCTTTGGACTCACCAATGCACCAGCTTCTTTTCAAGGGATCATGAACCAAATTTTTGCCCATCTGTTGCGAAAAGGGGTATTGATCTTTATGGATGATATATTGATCTACTCTGCCACCTTGAATGAGCATTTGATATTGCTTCATCAGGTGTTCCAGGTCATTCGGGAGCATCAGTTCTTTCTGAAGCACTCTAAGTGTTTCTTTGTCCAAAAGGAAGTGGAATATTTAGGTCATTGCATATCCGATATGGGTGTCAGCACAGAACCATCCAAGATTTCAGTTGTCCAATTGTGGCCTCAGCCTAAAAACTTGAAAGAATTGAGAGGTTTTCTGGGGCTTACTGGGTATTATCGCAAGTTCATCAAACATTATGGGTTAATTAGTAAGCCACTTTCTGACCTCCTCAAGAAGACTTCACCCTTTGTATGGACATCTGTCACTGAAGAGGCTTTTCAGCACCTTAAAGCAGCTTTAGTTCAGGCACCAGTCCTAGCTATCCCAAATTTTAAAAAACAGTTTGTGCTGGAAACTAATGCTAGTGACATTGGATTTGGTGCAGTGCTAATGCAGGAAGGGCACCCCATTGCTTATCTCAGCAAGCCTGTCTGCCTCAAGAATCAGGCCTTGTCCACTTATGAAAAGGAATGCATGGCTATTATCTTAGCTGTTGACAAATGGAGATCTTATCTGCAACATCAAGAGTTCATTATTCGTACTGATCACAGAAGTCTTCTTCACCTCAGTGAGCAAAGAATATCAACCAAGATTCAACAAAAGGCCTTGTTGAAATTGATGGATTTACAATTCAAAATTCAATACAAAAAGGGATTGAACAATCAAGCAGCAGACTCTTTGTCTAGGTGTACCACTGATTCTCCACTAATGGCTGTAGCACTTGCCAATCCTGAGTGGTTAACTAGAGTCAAGGAGGGCTATCTGGAAGACACTGAAGCACTAAAATTGATTCAGGACTTGACTAATGGTACTCAGTCCAACACTTCTTTTACCCTATAGGATGGGATTCTTCGATATAAGGGCAGGATCTGGTTGGGCACTAATGCCTTGGCCCAGCAGCATGTGATCCAAGCTATGCACAACAGTGCTGTTGGTGGACACTCAGGGTTCCAAGCCACTTATTATAGAATTCGGCAGATATTCTCTTGGGCTGGCATGAAGCAATCAATCCGTGCATTCATCGGCTCTTGTCAGGTCTGTCAACAGGCTAAGGTGGACCATTCCAAGCCCGTTGGGTTGTTGCAACACTTACCCATCCCTACTCAGGCCTGGAAAATTGTTTCTTTGGATTTCGTGGAGGGACTGCCTAAGTCTTCCAGATTTGATACAATTTTGGTTGTCATTGATAAGTATACCATGTATGGACATTTCATTCCACTAGCTCATCCATACACTGCTATGCATGTAGCTCAAGTTTTTCTGGATCAAGTGTACAAGCTACACGGGTTGCCTGAGGGTATCATTTCGGACAGAGACAAGATATTCACTAGTGCTTTTTGGAGGAATCTCTTTCAGCTGACTGATACTCAATTGATGATGAGCTCTTCCTACCATCCTCAGACTGATGGCCAAACTGAGCGTTTGAATCAGTGCCTTGAAGGATTTCTGAGGTGTACTGTCCATTCTTGCCCCAAGCAATGGGTTAAATGGTTGCCTCTCGCTGAATTTTGGTATAATACTTCTTATCACTCTGCTCTGGGCCGATCTCCATTTGAGGTTCTGTATGGACACTCTCCTCGTCACTTTCGAATCACCAATGAGATCCAGCAACATGCACCAGACCTCGAGCAATGGCTGTTGGAACGAAATCTGTTGCAGGATGTAATTCAGTACAACTTACATCGGGCTCAACATCGCATGAAACATTATGCCCATCTTAACAGGTCTGAAAAGGAGTTTGCTGTGGGGGACATGGTTTATTTGAAACTACAACCATATATCCAGACTTCGGTCGCGCCACGAAGCAATCAGAAGCTGAGCTTTCGCTATTATGGACCCTTCCAGGTTCTGGCTAAAGTGGGAGCTGTGGCTTATCGTCTCGATCTGCCCGATGCTTGCAAGATTCATCCCGTGGTGCACATATCTCAGCTCAAACACCACATTCCGGCTTCAGTGTCAGTTGATCCGGACATCACTATGATACCTGATGACCCTCAAGCTGATCTACAACCGGTTGCTTTTCTGAATAGCCGTATGATACACAAAGGGGCTTCTATGCTTTCACAGATTGAAGTGCAATGGTCTGGTATTCCTCCATGTTTGACAACCTGGGAGGAAGCCACTCATCTCCGTCGGCGTTTTCCGTCTTGTGCAGCTTGGGGACAAGCTGCATTTCGAGGAGAGGGTAATGTCAGAACCTCCAAGAGGCGGCTAGCATCCCGAACGGCTTCTACTGTTCGCCGCCCGACAACAGGCAACGACTGAACTACTGACGGTGGCTGGGCGGCTTCGTCTCGCCAAGTGGACGTGTTGCGGCATGGTGACATTGTGGGCCTTAGTTGTTATGTGTCTAGCGTATAAAACGCTTGTAAAGGGATGGAGTCAGTAACAAACGAGAGGACATTCTCTAAACTCTGAATATACAGCAATACCGCTCTTGCTTGTCCCCATTCTGCTCCTGCTGCATTCCCAGTCTAAACTCCAATCCAGTTATCCGTCCGAATCCGCAAGGGTTCGTGACAGCACCTTCCTCTGAGGTCGACCGGCACCGGCCGACGTGGACCGCGCAACTCCTTCAGGCGATGCTTGCGAGCGCGTGGGCTTTCATACCGCTGCCACCCGTCCGCGTCAGGGCCAAGCGCAACAGGAGCCTGACGAGGTCGCCCCCAGGTAACTGCCTTCAGAGGCGGCCTGGTCTTCTTCGCCGCTGGAAACACCGCCGGAAGTAGGGTCACCGAAGGCGCAGCACTACCTAAAAGAAGGGCGTCACGAAACGAGGGTGCGCGGGAAGGTCCGCCCGACGAGGAAGACGGGCTAGAATCGCACCATCTCTCGACCTTGGGGCGACCAACCGGGGACTGAGAAGGTGAGGTGGCCGGCGCCTGGTGGGAGGGGGACGTCAAGATGGGAATGGGTCAACCCGGCCTCGGCCTTGGACCCGGCCCTGCGGCCCCAAGGCCAATTATAGGGGTCATGGGTCGACCCATTTTACTTAAGCGCTATGGCCTCATTGACCCAATAGGTATTATGGGTCGACCCAAATATGTTTATATTATTATGAATTTGAAATAGTATTTAGTACTTTATGAGTTAAAAAATAAGCTATTAATTAGTACTGCTCGTAAGTGTAATGTGCAGGAAAAATGGGCCATCAAACTAGATGAAGTCTGTAGGTAACGTCATATTCATGCAGTCCAATGTTCGAATAGGCCTCGTAGGATCTATGGGAACCGAGGATCAAGCTCCAGAACCGACGATGGTTCACTGCGATCTGCAGTTACTAATCATTGTCTGGGAACCGAGGACCAAACTGATCCAGAACCCACGATGCATGGATACATGGGCATGGCCGGTTCACCGCGATCTGCAGTTAGCCAGTTACTAATCGTTGCCTGTATCGTCGTTCAAACATATATGTTTGGTACACGGCCGTCGACGATCTTCTTGCATTAGTAAACTTACTTACAAATGATTTGTTTTCACTTTAAAAATACTATGATATTCCATATGTTTTTTAGTTATTAAGTTATTACCAATCATGTTTATATGAAAAAAAATTAACAATTAAAAAAAATGATGATTGGGTCGACCCATGTTACCCATTAGGTCAATAGGTTCCGGCCCTATTGACCTATTTTAGACTTTGATGTCGGCCCTATTGACCCATTTTAGACTTTGATGTGCCCTATTGACCCAATGGCCTTGTTTTCTTGGGTCGGGTCAACTACCCAATGGGTCAACCCGGCCCATTTCCATCCTGAGGGGGAGGCCTGCGGATGCGAGGCCGGGAGGGTGGCCGTCGGACCTTGGGCAGGAACCGACGTGGGGCTGGTGGACGACGAGGTGCCGAGAGGGAGAGGGGTGGAAGCGGAAGCGGGAGTCATCTCTTTTTCTTTTTTACGTTTTCCATATTGGTGTAGCTTATCTGATAAGCGATTCTCTGGACCGCAGTACCAAACATGACCTATATGGCACATGGCGCATCATCGATTTGGCGTAGTAGTTGAGCCTGATTGGTCAGAGATGCTAAATTTGCTCAATTTAATAAGGAAACGGTGGCAGTATCTGGCCCTCTGGGTGAGAAACCATACTGGCCTAGTGGGCAGCGAATTATTTTGAGTATAAAAACAGAGATGAAAGCTATCTCATTTTTTAGTAATTTAGCTTTCAACATCTTAGCATGTGTTAGAGTCGGTCCCCATCTGCTATATAAAGCAGTGGTAGACTATCTTATAAGACAAGCTAATTTGCATTTTCATTCCAGCAAGCGGTCAATGTCAAACTGTCCTCTGGTCTTATCAGTTCTAATATAAATCTTAGATCTAGTTTGTGGTTCCATCGGGCCAACAATTGATATTAGAGCCCTAGGTTCTTGAGTCTGAGCAGCCATGTCCACCGCAAGCCAGATCGAGAGAGCGCGAACCCTCGTTGTCGTAGCAGGAGCGGTGAGGAACCTCGGCGGTGCAGCAGCAACGGGAGCCGACGACCGTGCGACACGCCTTGCTACCACAGAGGTAGTAACAGCGGTAGCGGTCAAGACGGCTAGGCAAGCAGTGGTTGCAGCTCAAGCAACGGTGGCTGCTGCTACTAAGGATGGTAACATGTCGGTTTTGGTTCTGATATCCGCGGGTTTCGGGTCCAGCGGTTTTGGTTTTGGTGGTAGTTTTTCACCCACGGTTTTCGGGTTCGGAGCCCCGAAACCGATCGGGTTCGGTTTCGGGTTAATGGATATCCAAAATAAATCATTTGGAATTAAAATTCATATTTTATAATATGCTAATAATGATTTGTTTACTTAGATTATTAAATTTATTCAAAGTTAACTCATGAAAATTTTTATTATTTGTTGCCTCTTGTTTATACATGTGAAATGTGTATATATATTCGCGGGTTTCTGGTATCCATTCGGGTTTCGGGTATCCGTTTGGGTTTTGGGTATCCGCGGGTTTGGTTTTGGTGATAAATTTCCACTCGAAACGATTTTGGTTCTGGTTTCGGGTTTCGACTTTGGGTTTCGGTTTTGGGTGCACGGAGACTCCATCCGATCCGAACCTGACCCGTTGCCATCCTTAGCTGCTACAACACTGCGCATCGAGATGGAGTGAGAGCCAGCTGGCGGATTGCGGAGACTTGCAGGGCGTCGTCACCACAGCGGCGCCGTGGACGCCACTGTCGTTCACTGATAGTGCAGCCGACGTGGTGCTGACCGTCTACCGCGACGAAGGTGAAGATGTAGGCCCGACAGATCTGGGACGCAATGGAGTTTGGAGATGCTGAGTTCCATGATAATCGACGGGCAATGGAGATGTTGTGCGCCGCCGTGCCACCAACAGCGCCTCCCTCGCCAACAAGGCAACGCAAAAAGAGGCATGAGACTCGATTCCCACCATGCACCTTGGCGGCCACCAGATCCATCGAGCGACGCTGCAAAGGCATCGACAGGAGTGGGAAGTCCTCTCCTTTACCCTCGGTGAGCAAGTCGAGGATTTCAGCTTTTGCCTTTCTAGCCTCAAGAACTAAATGGTGCGGAGTAGTGGAGAAGCTTTTGCGGTGCATCCATAAGAAGTACTCCCAGATCATGCTGGCAGTCAAGACGCTCCTCGATCTCGAGGAGGCCACCGGAAAGATCAAGGCGGTGCAAGATCACGAGGAGGGACCCCACACCGAGCCTGGCATAAGAAGGAAAGCTCCTCTACACCACTGAGCTGAGCAGTGGTGGGCCTTCGACAACAAGAAGGATGAGGCTTCATCAAGTTCGATGACACCTCCGCCGTAGAGATCAAGGGAGTCGGACCGGTTGTCTTCACTGCCAAGACTGGTGACCATCGGTGCTCACCGGAGTCTACTACGTTTTCGCACTGAGGAATTCCATCATCAACTTGTGACAACTAGATGAGAATGGTTCGCACGTAGAAATGGATCATGGGATACTGCGCATTTGGGATCAGTGCCTCTGTGTTCTTCATGTGCAGGTGGCCGACTACTTAGCAAGGTGAACCGAGGCACCAATCTCCTTGTCGGTGTTTCGACCCAGGGGGTCGATCACCAACTAGTAAATTTGTATATTACGTGCTCCCTCTCCCAGATGTGATGCAAGAAGAACACAAAGTTTATCCTGGTTCGGGCAAAGAAGGCCCTACGTCCAGCAAGATGAGGGGGTACTGTATTATCTTGCACCAAAGTGCTTGTACAGGGGGGCAGTACAGCCTGGTTTACACGGGGGGTGCTCAGATCGAGCCGAGGCCTAGAACTAGCAGGGCTACTCTAGGTGAATCGGTTGATTGCTTGAGATGTTGATTAGGCAAGTGAATGGTTGGTGTTGTGTTTGGTTCTGGTGAGAGTTCGTCTCCTCTTCTTGTCGTCGTGCTTTTTTTCTTTTCTACTATCTCGGCGTCCCCTTTTATAGGCCAAGGAGAGGCTTAGAAGTACAGGGGCCTAGTACGTATCGGTATGGGAGGCGTGTCCGTGCGCCATGCCTGTGATGAGACGTCGATCACTGTAGCGGCATGCTCGGCATGCTCCTCCTGTACTTCTAGTGTTCCGAGGCATGGTGATGGCGGACTGGTCGTCGCCGGACGGCATGATGTGGAACCTGCGAACTCCACAGTTGAAGCGGGACAGATTGGACGGACCCATGCCATAGCAGTTGGGGATGAGGGTCGAGCCCCCGGGTGGAGGGGTATCGGGGCCCACGTGACCCTGACACATTCCTGAGAACGCGGTCGAGGGCTGCCTCGCCCAAAATTCGAGGGGGTGCTCCGTACTCGAGGCGTGGCTGCAGTAGTTGTACGATCAACGGGTAATCCGGGTATGGGTGATGACTTGATGGATTTGACCGAGGTAGTGAGCGTCCATGGCGTTAGGCGGGGACTGACTCCAGCATAGGATATCCTTTATCCCATACCGGGAGCAGGTGAGCTGATCGAGCCTCCTGTTTGGGGGTCATTCGTTCGACCCCCTGTCCATCACTTCGGGCGGTTGGAGTCGAGGGGGGTTCGATCGACCTCTCTCCGTCATCTGAGGGGTCGAGGTTGGGGAGCGCTCGTTCGATCCCCCTTTCAGTCGGTCGAGGGGTCGCAACAGAGGGTCGTTCGTTTGATCCCTTCTCCGTCATTCGGGGGATCGGGGTCGAAGGTCACTCCACCTACCATCTCTCTGGTAATGGGCTGGCCCATGGCCTGCCCTTTCTGTCGATGGGGTAGGCCTTCGCCTGAGGGGCCTTCCTCCATTGCTTGGTCGACTATCGGATTTCGCATGGATGTTTATGCGTTAGATTATCACAGGTTAGGGTACCCCTTACCTTTGTACCCGACACTCCTCTATGTTCTCCATGTGCAGGTGGCGCAGGCCGTGTGCCTTGCATCCTGTCACGATGATGACGCCTGGCAGTGGCATGAGCATTTTGGGCACCTCAACTTTGAGTCTTGAAGCTACTCGGCAATAAGATGGTTTGGGGCATGCCATGCGTCGACCATCTAGAGAAGTTTTGTGACACCTGTGTCCTTACCAAGAAGTGGCGGCTGCCCTTCCCCCTATCAGGCAAACTTCCGCGCCTAGTAGAAGCTCGAGCTCATACACGCCGACCTCTCTGTGGACCCGTGACACTAGCTACACCTAGTACTCAGTGCTACTTCCTTCTACATGTTGTCGATGTTTCGACCGAGGGGGTCGATCACCAACTAGTAAATTTGTATATTGCATGCTCCCTCTCCCAGATGTGATGCAAGAAGAACACAGAGTTTATCCTAGTTCGAGCAAAGAAGGCCCTACGTCCAGCAAGATGAGGGGGTACTGTATTATCTTGCACCGAAGTGCTCGTACAGGGGGGCAGTACAAGCTGGTTTACACGGGGGTGCTCAGATCGAGTCGAGGCCTAGAACTAGCAGGGCTACTCTAGGTGAATCGGTTTATTTCTTGAGATGTTGATCAGGAAAGTGAATGGTTGGTGTTGTGTTTGGTTCTGGTGAGAGTTCGTCTCCTCTTCTTGCGTCGTGTTTTTTTCTTTTCTACTATCCTGGCATCCCCTTTTATAGGACAAGGGGAGGCTTAGGAGTACAGGGGCCTAGTACGTATCGGTATGGGAGGCGTGTCCGTGCGCCATGTCCGTGATGAGACGTCGATCGCTGTAGCGGCATGCTCGGCATGCTCCTCCTATACTTCTAGTGTTCCGAGGCATGGTGATGGCGGACTGGTCGTCGCCGGACGGCATGATGTGGAACCTGCGAACTCCACAGTTGAAGCGGGACGGATTGGACGGGCCCATGCCGTAGCAGTTGGGGATGAGGGTCGAGCCCCCGGGTCGAGGGGTATCGGGGCCCACGTGACCCTGACACATTCCTAAGAACGCGATCGAGGGTTGCCTCGCCCAAAATTCGAGGGGGTGCTCCGTACTAGAGGCGTGGCTGCAGTAGTTGTACTGTCGACGGGTAATCTGGGTATGGGTGATGACTTGACGGATTTGACTGAGGTAGTGAGCACCCATGGCGTTAGGCGGGGACTGACCCCAGCATAGGATTCCCTTTATCCCATACCGGGAGCAGGTGAGCTGATCGAGCCTCCTGTTTGGGGGTCATTCATTCGACCCCATGTCCGTCACTTCGGGGGGTTGGAATCGAGGGAGCTGATCGAGCCTCCTGTTCGGGGTCGTTCGTTCAACCCCCTGTCTGTTACTTCGGGGGTTTGGAGTCGAGGGAGGCTCGATCAGCCTGTTCGGGGGTCGTTCATTCGATCCCTTCTCCGTCATTCGGGGGATCGAGGTCGAAGGTCACTCCACCTACCATCCCTTTGGTAATGGGCTGGCACATGGCCTGCCTTTTCTATCGGTGGGGTAGGCCTTCGCCTGACGGGCCTTCATCCATTGCTTGGTCGACTGTCAGATTTTGCCTGGATGTTTATGCATTAGATTATCACAGGTTAGGGTACCCCTTACCTTTGTATCCGACAGTAGCCCCCGAGCCTCTATGCGGATAAGAAGAATCCACATAGGGGCTTTTAGCGATGATCTGCAGAGTTAGTATATGGTTTGATTCTCCGCGGGGTGCGCGCGAGCGCTCCCCGCGGGGGTTGCCCCCGAGGCCCCTGAGGAGTGATTAAAGACTCCTCTGGGGGCTTTGGTTTGCGGCTTACCCGGGGGGAAATGAGGTTAGCAGGAGTCATAGTGCCCCATCGGGAGGTCAACTCTGTCTACCAGGCTTTGGACATTTTCGACCCTCTTTCGTCGAGGGGTGCCATGCGTAGTCGAGCCCCCGAGCCTCGTGCGGCTGGGCGTTGCTACCTCTTAGCATCCTTCCCACGGATCCTTGCGCTCGGATTGTGGGGTGAATAGCGTCGAGCTATCCTCGTTAGGACGAGCCTCGAAGTCCGTTGTGAGCTGGTAACGGGGAGATCCAAGTGAGAACTCGTGCCCCATTCGATAGGGGTCGATAGAAGCCCTGAGGAGTCCTCTTTAAGCGAAACCGTACGAGTTACCAAGGTGTTGAATCCGTTCGCTGGGAGTCGGTGGCTCGATGCCTCCCGTCGTGGGGATCCTTCGGTACTACCGGGTTTTGCCTTGGATATATCCCGAGGGGTCTCGAGGGTTCGTTCTTGAGCGGGGCCTCATGTTGGCTCCCCTGGGTCATCCCTGACTCGGGTACTCGAGTGCGGCTGTCGAACCCTGTTCGAGGGCCAGCCTTCGCCCCCTCAAGATTTTACGGGTGGACCGAAGTTCGTTTTACTTCTCTGGGAAGGACCGTTCGAGGGTGACTGTCGAACCCATGACCGTGGGGCCGGCCATCGACCCCCGAGGCTTCGAGGGACGAGTCGATGTCTGTTGCTTTCCTCTGAAGGTAACGCTCCACATTCCCTGCCGTTGGTCATGGGCGCGCCTTTTCAGGAGATGTCCCTTCGTCTGCGTGCGGCGGGCGTGGAGGGCGGCGAGAACCTCGACGTCGTGACAGGTGTCCCTTACCCTACGGATCCCTGAGGAGAATTAGGTGGGTGCATTTAATGCAGAGATTTACCTGCCTTTTCGACGGATCTGCCCATTGCGTTTCCGTTTATATATATGGGGACAGGGCTTCGGCTTTCTCACGTTTGCCATTGCCTTCCTTGCCTCCTCGTTCCTGCCCTTGCCTTCGTCGTCCCCTGAGCTTCGCATCTGCACGCGTGAGTGAGGAAAGAAAAAATTGGAAACGCACCTTCAACACCTGCCTCCGAACGCATCCGCTTCCCCGCTATCATGGCCAACTACACCCTGCGCAGCCCCAATGCTTGGTTCCCTTCGACGGCGACCGCAGAGCGGTTGGGAGAGCTAGTGGGGAGCGGCCTTCTTCGGCCCGTCACTACGGCAGACCGTCCAGAGTGGATGGCGCTGCCGGAGTCGGATCACAAGCCCAACCCACCAGAGGGCTACGTGGTCAGCTTCGAGGCCTTCCACCAGGCGGGGCTGGGATCCCCCCCCCAACCGTCTCTTGCGGGGGATCCTCAACCACTATGGCGTGGAGCTCCAGCACCTCTCCCCCAACGGCGTCTCTCATGTGGCGGTCTTTACCGCCGTGTGTGAGGGGTACCTGCGGACAGAGCCCCACTGGGAGCTGTGGCTCCATCTGTTCGAGGCGAGTTTATTTCATGCTCCGGGCGGGACCGGCCAATGGAGGATGGCCCGGATGGGGTGCTGCAGCATCGTCCTCAAGAGGGAGGAAGACTGGATCCCGGTGAAGATCAAGTCGAGCCACGCGGGGTGACACTCTGGGTGGTTCTATCCGAGGAACGACGACGGCCTGCTTCCCCATCACAACGGGCGGACAATTGAATCGAAGCCCTTTAACTGGAAGCACGGCATCCCGCAGAGGAAGTAGAAGCTCCTCGACCACCTGCTCAAGGCGATTTCCCGCCTGAGGCAGAAGGGGCTTACGATGGCGATCGTGGTGTCGGCCTTCCACCAGCGGCGGGTCGTGCCGCTGATGGCCCGCCCGCTGCGCCTCGACGAGATGCGCCCTAGGGTGGATGTCAAGGGGTGCCGTCTTGTGGAGGACGTGTTGCCCCTCGAGAGGGTGGTCCGTCGGGTGCGCGCCTCCTTCGCCAGTGCGTTCGAGGTGGGGCACGTCGCCAGCATCCCCATGGTGCCGGACCAGGGCCACGTCGAGTTTGTACGTCGTCTCTTCCTCTGTCAATGTCCACTTGTCCATCTTGTCTGTCTCCCTTGCCTACCCCTTAACCGCCTCGTGTTCCTTAGGGGAACGTCGTCTTCCGGAAGTCGCTGCCACCAGTGAAGGAGGAGTGGGCGACTCCCAGGTGAGACGCCTATGGGCCAAGCAGGAAAAGAGAGACAAAGACAAGGCCAAGGAGAAGAGGGGCACAAAGGCCCGAGAAAGAGAGGCACATGACCAACGTCGGTCACGGCAGAGGCAGGCCGGCCTCTCTGCGGAGGAGTCCCCCTCGGAGGAGGATAAGGATGAGGAGTCAAGCGGTGGCGAGGTTGTTAAGGATAGCGGCATGCTGTAGTGGCATTGGAGTGCGACCATTACTTCGAATCTGATGGATGTCACCTTTGTGCAGGAAGAGGAGTCAGAGGAGGAGGAGGAGACGCCCGCACAAGGGGCGACCGCTGGTAGCGGAGGAGAGAGGGGGTCCTCATCGAGGTCGACCCCGACTGCTGGGATCGAGTCGGGGGGTGAGCGCCCTGCGGCTTCCCAGGGTGAGGTGGCGCGGCGGACACGCAACCGTTCATCGCAGTCCCCATTGAGGGGCCGATCGAGCGCGCCGCCGGCTCCTGCTCGGTCCAGCGCCCAGTCCTCAGGCCCGTCGACTCGGGAGGAGACCAAGGTGGCTGCGACGAGGGCACCATCGAACCCCGTCAAGACCACGACGCCGGCAGTGTCAACATCCCCCGCCGTGGCCAGCGGCGGCAGTGGCGGTGGGAGTGGCTCCCGAGGTGCCGCCCGGAAGCCTCCGAGCGGCTCGAGGTCTGCTCGTCGGGCCCCCATGGTCCCGCTGGGGTAAGCCCCTTTTCCTTTGGTTTTGGATTTTCCCCGTGTCGGTTACACTCCGCGTTTACCATTGCGAGTGTGTCCTTTTTTCAGGGTGAAGCGCTCGTTGGAGGCCGCGCCCCCTACCCCAGCCAAGAATCTAAGGGCGGAGGTCGCGTCCAGGATGTCAGCTAGGAGGTGCCGACAATGACCACGTCATCATTCGGCAACTCCCACTCTTCCTCTCCGATACCGCTCGGAGGTGGCTCGAGGAGCTCCCCCCGGACTTGATCCTTGGCTGGCCCGACCTGGTCAGGATCTTCGAGGGAATCTTCAAGGGCACCTACGTGTGGCCGGAAAATTCTTGTGACCTCTGCAGCTGCAAGCAGAAACCAGGCGAGACCCTCCGTGAATTCACCCGATGATTCTCCAAGCAGCGAACCGAGCTACCCCACATCTCCGACCACGACGTCATCATGGCGTTCGTCGTTGGGACAACGTGCAAGGAATTAGTACGGGAACTAGGATGAAACACCCCCGAGACCGCCAACGAGCTCATGGACATCATCGCCAACTACGCAGTCGGTGAAGAGGTCGTTGGCGCGTTCCTTTGTGGATCCCCAGACAAGGGGAAAGCCAAGGTGGACGAGCCCGGTGGCTCGAGCAATGGGCCCAAGAGGGACAACAACAACAAAAAGAAGAAGAACCGACAGGGTCGACGCAACATCGATCCTGACGACGTTGTGGCTGCGGCAGATCGGAAGAAGCCTCGAGGTCCCCCTCCAGACGCGGGCATCTTCGATAAAATGCTGAAAGAGCCTTGCCCCTATCACAAGGGGCTGGCCAACCATAGTCTCGAGGACTGTCGTATGCTCAAGAAGTACTATGACTCTCTCGGCCTCAAGAAAGATGACAAGAAAGAGGACCCACAAGATAGGGGTGACGGCAAGAAGGAGGGTTTCCCCGAGATTCTCGACTGTTTCATGATCTTCGGGGGACCCTCGACCCGACTCAGTGTGCGTTAGCGCAAGAGTGAGCGTCGGGAAGTCTTCTCCGTTTGTGCCCGGGGGCCCCGATACCTCAACTGGTCGCACATACTGATCACCTTCGACCAGGACGATCACCCCAAACATGTCCCCAGGGTAGGGGTCTACCCACTCGTCGTCGACCCGATCATACTCAACACCCGCCTCACAAAGGTACTCATGGATGGGGGGAGAAGCCTCAACATCATCTTCACCGAAACCCTTGATCTCCCGGGGATCCCGAGAACTATGCTCCTGCCCAGCGCGGGGGCATTCCACAGGATCGTCCTAGGGAAGAAGGCACTCCCGATCGGCCGCGTCAAGCTGCCTGTCTGCTTCGGCACCCCCTCGAACTTCAGGAGCGAGGAACTGACCTTTGAAGTGGTCGCATTCCGCGGCACCTACCACGCCATCATCGGTCGACCTGGGGACGCCAAGTTCATGGCGATCCCAAACTACACCTACCTCAAGCTGAAGATGCTAGGGCCCAAGGGGGTCATCACCGTCGACACCTCCTACGAGCACACCTACGACTGCGACGTCGAGTGCGTAGAAAAAGCCGAGGCGGTCGATGAATCGACCATCCTCGCGGGCCTCGACGACTTCTCCAAGGAGATCCCTGACCCCAAACGACGCGCCGACAACTTCGAGCCTGCGGAGGACAGCAAGACCATCCCGCTCAACCCCAACCACGCGGATGGGAAGGTGCTGACGGTCAGCACCACTGTCGAGCCCAAATAGGAAGCCGTGCTCGTCGACTTTCTCCGCGCGAATGCTGACATGTTTGCGTGGAGTCCCTCGGACATGCTGGGCATTCCGAGGGAGGTCGCCGAGCACTCCTTGGACATCCGAGCCAGATCCAAACCGGTGAAGCAACGGCTGCGCCGCTTCGACAAAGAGAAGCGCAAAATCATCAGGGAGGAGATCGACAAGCTTTTGAAGGCTGGATTCATCAAGGAGGTTCATCATGATGAGTGGTTAGCTAATCCTGTGCTGGTCAAGAAAAAGAATGGAAAGGATAGAATGTGCGTAGATTACACTAGTTTAAATAAAGCATGTCCTAAGGTTCCTTTTCCATTACCACGTATTGACCAAATAGTTGATTCCACTGCGGGATGCGAAACTCTTTGCTTTCTCAACGCATATTCTGGCTACCACCAAATAAAGATGAAGGAGTCCGATCAGCTCGTGACTTCCTTGATCACCCCTTTTGGCATGTTTTGCTACCTCACGATGCCATTCGGCTTGCGAAACACCGGGGCCACATACCAACGATGCATGCTCCATGTCTTTGGACACCATATAGGACCAACCATCGAGGCCTACGTCGATGACATCGTAGTCAAATCCAAGAAAGTCAAGAACCTAGTCAAGAACCTTGAAATCGCGTTCGGGTGTCTCAGGGCTAATCGTATAAAGCTAAATCCCAAGAAGTGTGTCTTCGGGGTCCCTCGAGGCATGCTCCTAGGGTATATAGTCTCCCAGTGCGGGATCGAGGCCAACCCTGAGAAAGTAGTCGCGATCACTAGGATGGGCCCGATCAGGGATCTTAAGGGCGTACAAAGGGTCACAGGGTGCCTCGCTGCCCTCAGCCGATTCATTTCGCGGCTCGGGGAGAAAGCACTTCCCCTTTATCGCCTCCTTAAGAAAACAGAGCATTTTGCATGGACCGTCGCGGCCGTGGAATCGCTTTCCAAGCTCAAAGCCTTGCTCACCTCGCCGCCTGTTTTGGTGGCCCCCACCCCCGCTGAGTCCCTCCTACTCTATGTTGCTGCAACTACCCAAGTAGTCAGCGCGGCTATAGTGGTCGAGAGGGCGGAGAAGGGACACACCCTGCTGGTGCAGAGGCCTGTCTACTTTGTGTTGACACAAAAAGCGTCAGATCTGTGAACACCTCGGGCTATTACCCAAAGCTCGGTATTCCGGAGGCGTGCTAGTCGATTTGACCAATCAATCGACAAGGATGATAACTAGAACAAACTGAACGAGACGACAGCGATGCGCCCGGACGTCAAGGCTCAGATTGATCAAGGATAACTAGAGCAGAGCTGAACGAGGCAAACAGCGATGCGCCCGGATTGCCAAAGCTCAGAGGTACTCCCACGCGGAACTAGCAAGGATTTGACGGAGATCAGGATGATGCAGCCCGTCGAAAGCTTGAAGAACTCGTTGAAAACTATAGCTAATGCAGTAAAAAGGGTAAATTGCGATAAAAAGGTAAAATAAGATAAAATTGGTTTGTTTTTTGATTGGATTGTATATTTCCCATAGCCCTCGGGCACATATTTATACTCCCGCATGGAGAGTTGTACAAAGACACGACACATATTCTTCCTAAAACAAACTCCTACTTTTAAGGAAACTGACTCGCGCAGGAGCCGGATAACAATATTTATTTCCTAAACAAACACACCTATTTTAAAGGAAAATAAACGACCCATGCAAAAGTCGGACTCAAACTACTATAATAATACCGGTACAAAACACTAGTTTCCTTATACTTATTTTCGATGCAAACTTTCCATCGGCAGACCCCTTCAATCCACACCTTCCTTCTTTGGCCACTTCTAATCCTCCGCTGCCGCTAAATACTAAGTTACGCCCATCGGCATCGGCAATACTTTCCCGATCAGCAATCGGCAGCATCTCTTCATCGGCAATCGGCAACGAGCCCTCATCGGCAATCAGCAATGACCCTTCATCGGCAGTTGGCAATGCCCCCTCATCGGCAATCGGCAATAGCAGCTCATCGGCAATCGGCAATGACTGTTCATCGGCCATCAGCAATGACTTTTTACTGGCAATCAGCTTCAGCAAGACTTCACCTTCATCGGCCAAGATCATCCAGCCTCCATCGGCAACACACTTGGTCTTCCGCAGCACTCTCCCATCGGCCATATTGGCTCATACTTTACCGATGCCGATGGAGAACGACCACTGACCAGTCAAGCCTCGGTCCATTTGACACGTGTCGAAAAATAGTGCCAACACATGCCCCCCAGTTTCGGAGCGTATAACACTTTACGTGCCAAAATTCTCTCCACTGTAGCCGTCGCTGTAGCCATTGCTGTAGCCGTTACCTCCGAGATAGATGTATGATTTCCTCGATCCCCGCGTGTGGAACCACAATTTAATAATAAAATCCCTCGATTGTAGCACAAACAGTTGCAAACCACCTCGATCACCGCGGGCCTCTCCACATTCCGGCACAGTGTGGAACAGAACCCCAAAATACCCCTGAACAGGATTATAAAAGTTACCGGGATCCACACTGCCTTTTTACCCGAGCCCATTTTCACTTTCACCTTCCTGCCTTCGTCTTCAAACTCCAGCCGCGCTGAAGAACACAAGCTCGAGCAACAGTGTTCCTCCGTAATCAAGGACGAACTGCAATCATTCCTTCGACTTGAAATGGCGATCCAAGTCGACATCCCGAAGGTAAGACTCATTCTCCACTCAATCCAACCTCTCTGCATGGTTCTTTTCCTCGCAAAAACCTAGATTTATTTCCATTCTTCTTTCTGATTTGTCCCTTCTTCTTCGAACCCTAGGAGCTGTACAACAAGGTAGTCATCCCACTCGCCGGTTCCAATCTTAGCTGCCTAGGCCCAATGGGCAATCCAGACCCCACCTTCATTATCAATGCAGAAACCAACCGGGTACCGTTCAGATCTGAGCGTTTTGATCTAGGACTCTGGAAGGACACATTCCGTTCATGGCCCAAGCCTACTAAGGGATGGAAGAATTGGTACCTGAGAATAGTCAGATCACAGCAAGTGTACTGGCAGGAGCGTAACCTGGATCAGTGCGTTAGGCTTTCAATTGCCGATATGGAGAAGAATGAAAACTTGATGATGGCAGCCTCATACTTCTGGTCCGATAGCATGAACGCTTTCCTCTTTAAGCATGGACCAGCTACCCCAACCCTTGCCGATGTCTACATGCTGACCGGTTTGGACATCACCTCTGTCGATACCTTCACCCTCTTCAACAGAAAATCAGAGTACAAGGTGAACACTCGGAATATCGGCGGTTGGACAGGCTACATCAAAGAGAACCAGAAAACCGGATCGGTAACCCAACGGGAGCACGCCATCTTCTTAAACATGTGGCTGGAAAAGTTCATATTCTACGGCAAAACCATCGGTCCGACCACCATGCACCTCCCAGCGGCTGAATTACTTGCCGATGGAACGAGGCTCCCTTTGGGCGGGTATCTTCTTGGATCAGTTTACCGATTGCTGCATCAAGTGTCCCATAAGCTACTGCTAGGAGAGCCCATCGGCAATCTCGGAGGCCCCTGGTGGTTTGTCAATCTATGGCTGAACGCACATATGCACAAGGCCCTCCAGTTTGATTTATTTGCCCAACAATTCCTGAGGGACATATCGGAAGATTACCGATACGATGATGATGAATCGGCAACTCGCCCTCCGCTTAACTTTGGACAAGCTATCATAGTGTTGCCAGGTACCGATGCCGATGCAGAGCACTTCGGCTATTATTTTCAGAAGTTCTACAATGGAGTCCCCTCCTCAGAACGGACCTAGTGGCCATATCTTGATGAACACAACCAGTTTCCGCTGCTGTTCAACTTGACCGATGTGAGCCTGCCTGAGAACCAAGCAATCATGAGGGCCAGCATTACTCCCCGAACTATTCCAGTAAATATCTTCGGATCTGGGAAGAATGCCCCACCATCCTACGAGTTCTACTATCCATCGGCGGCAGCAAGACAACTGGCATTTGGCCAACTGCCGATCAAACTTTGCTACTCTAAGGTAGTGAGACCTAGGCAGGCAATCTCCAGTAATCTGGACTGGAATAAAGTCATCAGCCTTCCTGCCGATGCCGATCTGTCATACCTTGACTTGTCCTCCTGGTCGCCAACCTCCTTCATCACCAACGAGTTCAAGTCTTGGTGGCAAGAGTGGAAGTGCCAGCTACTCGCCAAGTCTTCACACTATTACCAGCACTTGATTGACGCCGATTACGTCATCCCCGATGATGCAGTAAGTCTGCTATCTGATGTACTTCTATTACTTTATTTTTGTCATCGGTATCAGCACTTAACTCTTTTGCGCCTGACAGGCCGATGATCCGGTTCCCACAATGAGTAACAGTGGTAGGCCCTTTAATCTTCGGATAATGGGCCCCATATCGATCATCGGCACCAAAGCTCTGACGCTGGCTGCCTTCACGCCTCAACAGGTACCTGCACCGACACCCACAAAAACCCAGGCTACATCGGCTGCTGCCGTTGCCCTGACACAGGTTTATGCAGTAAACTCGCTTTTACCTGTACCGATTACATACTGTTTTATCGGCAACATTTATCTTGTATAACTTGCTTTGTATTTTCAGGCACTATGGTCATCGGCATCTGCTTCCAGCAAGCAAACACCTTCCAGCCCGGTTGTCGATGCCCCCCGGTCTTCGTCAAAACGGGTTGGCTCCCCTGCTGCTGCGCCGACGAAGAAGAGGCGCTTGAGGCTGGCTTCTCCTCCACCATCGGCTCCAACTGCGCCATCAGCTGCCGATGCGCCGCCAGCAAGACTGCTTCTGGCTCCAGTCGCACCACCTGCCGGCGGGTCATCGGCAGAACCTCCATCGGTTTCAGTTGCGCCAACCACCGGCGGGTCATCGGCAGAGCCTCCATCGGTGAGTGTACCTGATCAACCGATGGACGATGTACCGGCTCAAGAGATAACTCCACCCGCCACGATAGCGGAGGCATCGTCATCGGCACTGTTGGCCAGACTACCCGGCGAGGAAACAACCCAACCTTCCGCAGCAGCAGCGACGTCAGCATCGGCACCGTCGACCCACATCCCCGATGACAGAGTACCACCACAAGAAACTGCCACCACATCGGAGGCGACACCGGCAACAACTATACCAGCACCAGCGGCATCGGCTGCCTCTCCAACAAGGGCCCAGTCATCGGCATCTGCTGCCGATGTTCAGGATGAAGCTGGACCATCCAATATGCCAAGCCCCAGGCAGGAGATCCGCTTCAAGAAGGTAAGTCGATTACCTTAAAGCTCATGGTATAATTTTACAATCGGCATATTTTAACTTCTCTGTTTTCAGGCTCAGGACTCTCCGGACAGCCTCTTCTCCTACAGCCTGAACCCTCAGGACGAAGATGAACGCCAAAGCCACATTCAAGCAGACAGTCTGTTCTCCTTTGCAGTCGACGTTCCCGACGATGAGGAAGAGGAAAGCTCTGTCCCAGCTTTATCGGCAGAAATCAAGTCCAAACTTGAAGGACTGCTCTCCTTGCTGCTACAAGACACGTCTCAACTCATCCAGGACTCATCGGCAACAAGGATTGCATTCAAAGAGATCCAAAGCCATCTTTCCACCGACGCAGCAGAAGTCCTTCTCCAGGCAACCTTCCTCGACATCAAACAGATCCAGTACCAGAGGCTTACCCGTCGCATTGCCGATAGGGCCGCTCAAGCTAAGAGTGAGGAAGAGAAGCTCAAATTCAAACACATTGCCGATGAGAAGCACAAAGGTATCGGTCAAGCAAAAGTCTGCATCGGCAACCTTGATCAAGAAATCTCCCGACTGTCGTCAAAGAAGGAGGAGCTACTGGCGGAGCTACAGAAGGTTGAGGGGGATCTGACTGCAGCCAACCAGCAGAAAGCCCAACTGTCCGACTCCATCAAGGTCCTGCGGCAAGAAAGGGACCAGAACGCACGGCAAGCTATACTGTGGAAGAAAAAGATCAAGCCGGTCGAGGGTTCTGCCGACGCCGACGCCGAGGAGATGGACGAAATAGAGCAAATTCGCCTGCGTGCGATATCAGTTATCTACTCCTTACTGTAATTTCTGTTGTATTGGCAAGGATGTAACCTGATACTTAGTCTCGACTTGTAATATAATGCCAGTTTGTTTCTACCGATGTTTTCATAATTTTTCTTTCATCGGCATTCGACTGAGCACTATGCATCCACCCATATGCTAGGGTAATACCTTTTTAAGTATTTGTCGTTGATCACTCTAGAAAACGCTACTCCTTCAAGAGTTTCCAAAATGTACGCATTACTAGGAGCAGACTGTTTTATCTGATAAGGACCCTCCCAATTAGGGGACCACTTTCCAAATTTAGAGCTCTTAGTCCCAATCGGTAAAATCAACTTCCAAACCAAATCGCCATCGGCAAATTCCTTCACTTTTACTTTCTTGTCATACCATCGGGCAACCCTCTTCTTATTCTCTTCAATGCTAATCAATGCCCTCAACCGATGACCTGCCAAATCTTCTAACTCATCTTTCATCAGAATAATATAATCATCGGTCGTCAATTGATCCTGAAAAGATAATCGCCTAGAACCAGTTTTGATTTCCCAAGGTAGGACAGCATCATGCCCATAAACCAACTGATACGGCGAGACCTTAGTTGCACCATGACAAGCCATCCGATATGACCACAAAGCTTCGTTTAATACCATGTGCCACCTTCTAGGGTTTTCCTCAATCTTGCGCTTTATAAGCTTAATGACTCCTTTATTAGTCGCTTCAGCTTGACCATTAGCTTGAGCATAATAAGGAGAAGAATTTAACACCTTGAAACCCATGCTAGCAGCAAAGTCATCAAACTCTCCCGATGTGAACATGGTCCCTTGATCGGTAGTAATGGTCTGAGGAATACCAAATCGGTAAACGATGTGCTCCTTAACGAAATCCACCATGTTCGCCGATGTCACCTTCTTCAAGGGGATTGCCTCAACCCATTTGGTGAAGTAATCGGTAGCAACAAGTATGAACTTGTGCCCCTTGCTCGATGGCGGATAAATTTGGCCGATGAGATCAATAGCCCATCCTCTGAACGGCCAAGGCTTGATTATAGGATTCATTGCTGATCCAGGTGCCCTTTGCACATTACCAAACTTTTGACAGTCCTGGCACCCTTTGAAATAATTGAAGCAATCTTCAAGGATTGTAGGCCAATAATATCCATTCCGCATAATCATCCACTTCATCTTGAATGCCGATTGATGCGCTCCACATACACCTTCATGGATTTCACCCATCAATTCTTTCGACTCCTCTTTGCCGAGACATCTAAGCGAGACTCCATCAATCGTCCGATAATACAACTCGTTATCGAGAAACACATACTTAGTAGCTTGGAACCTTAGACCCCTTTCAACTTTCCTGGATGGATCCCTCAAGTAATCGGCAATCTCCTTTTTCCAATAATCGGCAACTGTTACCGATGTCGTGACTTCTTGAATCGGCTGATATCCCGAAGCATTCTGTGCTAGCCGATTGGCCTCTTCATTATGCAACCTTGGAATGTGTTCAAGGTGGTATTCTCTGAACTCTTTCAACAACCGCAAACACCGCTCATGGGCTGCAATTAACACCTCGCTTCGGCATTCATATGTCCCGATCAGTTGATTAATCACCAACATGGAATCACCGAAGACTTCAACAGCATCGGCACGCACCTCCCTGAGTAGTTCTAACCCCTTAAGCAAAGCTTGGTACTCAGCCTGATTGTTTGTCGAAGTAGCAACAATCGGCAACGAAATCTCATACCTGTATCCTCGGGGTGAAATCAAGAGAATACCGATACCTGCTCCATCCTTGCACATAGACCCATCAAAGAATAAAGCCCAAGGAGCAATCTCAACAAAGCTCACTATATTGCAGTGCTGAGTAACAAAATCGGCCATCACCTGACCCTTAACAGCCTTAGCCGATTCATACCTTAGGTCAAATTCTGATAGTGCCAAAATCCACTTACCGATTCGTCCACTCAAAATCGGCATTGACAGCATATACTTGAACACATCATCGGTGCAGACAACAGTGCATTCGGCCGACAGCAAATAATGCCTCAATTTAATGCAAGAGAAATACAAACATAAGCACAATCTTTTTATGGCCGAATACCTGATTTCAGCATCCACCAATCTTCTGCTCAAGTAATATATTACACGTTCCTTCCCTTCAAACTCTTGAATTAAGGCTGATCCAATAACACCGTCATCGGCAGACAAATACAACCTGAAAGGCTTCCCGTGTTGAGGTGGAACCAAGACTGGAGGATTCACCAAGTATTTCTTAATCTCCTCTAAGGCTGACTGTTGATCTTCTTTCCATGTAAACTCTTGATCGGCTTTCAACTTCAACAGAGGACTAAAAGATTTAATCTTACCAGATAGATTGGATATAAATCTTCTAATGAAATTAATCTTGCCGATCAGAGACTGCAACTCAGTCTTGTTGGTGGGAGCAACCACCTTGTTAATTGCATCAATAGACTTTCTGCCGATTTCAATGCCTCTCTGATGCACCATGAAACCCAGAAACTGCCCTGCCGATACGCCAAATGCACACTTGTTAGGATTCATCTTTAACCCATGCTCCCTGGTACACTCCAATATTTTCCGCAAATCGGCAAGATGCTTTTTGAAGTCTCCAGACTTAACCACCACGTCATCAATGTAGATTTCAACTATTGTACCGATGTACTTATGAAAGATAAAATTCATCGCCCTCTGATAAGTAGCACCGGCATTTTTCAAGCCAAAAGTCATGACCACCCACTCAAACAAGCCAATGTGACCTGGACATCGGAAAGCAATCTTGGATATGTCTTCTTCAGCCATGAATATTTGATTATACCCAGCATTACCATCCATGAAGCTAATAATCTGATGTCCAGCAGCAGCGTCGATCAGCAGATCGGCAACGGGCATCGGGTAGCCATCCATCGGCGTAGCCTTGTTAAGGTTCCTGAAATCAATGCACACACGAAGTTTTCCATTCTTTTTATACACAGGAACCACATTAGAAATCCAATCGGCATATCGGCATTGCCGAATAAATCCAGCTTCGATCAACTTGGTAATCTCAGCCTTAATATCGGGTAAGATAGTAGGATTGCATCGGCGTGCCGGCTGCCGATGTGGCTGGAAACCAGACTTGATGGGTAACCGATGTTCAACTATCGATCGGTCTAAATCAGGCATCTCTGTATAATCCCAAGCAAAACAATCTTTATTCTCCTTTAATAAATCGGTTAACTGTTGTTTACATTGGGAATCTAACTTAGCACTAATAAAAGTAGGCCTAGGTTTACTACCATCGCCGATGTCGATCTCGAGCAAGTCATCGGCAGACGTAAAGCCCTGCCCCAATTTTCCGTCATCGGCGAACTGATCCATTAGGACTCCTCCTCAGGACCGACTGCTTGGATCGGCTTGATGCGGTAATCGGCAACTCTGAGGAACTTTTTATCCCAGGCTTCGCCAGATATACACCTGGTCTGCTCATAAGTGTCCAACTATGCCGATGCAACAGTAGATTGGGCTTCACCGCGGACGACTTCAATTCTGTCCCCGATCCACTGTACCAGGCTCTGATGCATAGTAGAAGGGATACAGCAATTAGCATGGATCCAATCCCTTCCGAGGAGCAAGTTGTAAGTGCCTTTGCTGCTGATTACAAAGAACGTTGTCGGCAAAGTCTTACTGTCGATGGTTAATTCAACACATACGGCTCCCATGGCGGTCGACACATTGCCTTCAAAGTCCTTGAGCTTCATGTCGGTCTCGACTAAGTCCTGGTCACCTTTGCCAAGTTTTCTGAACACGACATAGGGCATTATATTGATCGACGCGCCGCCATCCACCAGCATCTTGGTCATCGGCCGACCGTCCACTTTGCCCTTAACAAACAGAGCCCTTAAGTGCTGCCTCTCATCTTCGGCAGGCTTTTCAAAGATAGCCGCCATCGGATCCAGCACCAATTGTGCCATATCAGCAGCCTCTTCATCATCGCTAACGGGTGCCATGAACTCCATCGGCAACATGACCACCAAGTTTATATCTGCCGATGGGCCCCTGTCCTTACGCTTCGGCCTCCATTGCTTCTCTCCCGAGGGTTCTGCACTGTCATACAGGTCATCGTGGCGCTGGCGTTGAATCCTCCTCTTCTAGGTCTTAGTCAAACCCTTAGGGCACCATGGAGCAAGCTTGGTCTTCCAGACGGGTTGGTGCTGCTTCTCACCGCTTACATCGGCACTTCTTCCGATGTTGGGATCCCTGGAGAATATCTCTTCATCGGGCACTCTAGCATTGGCCATCTCCTCCAGCTCCCCCTGATCAACACGTCTGCCAAGCCGATCATGGGCACTGAGCTTGCCCCCCAGCCGGTCATGTGCCGACCTGTTCTCTCTGAGTGGTCTGGCATACCCGGGTGCCTGATCATCAAAACAAGGTCTCTTACCTGACCGATCGGCTGTGTAGTACCCATTGCATTCTGGACAGTTATCGGCAGTGGGCAGCTTGATGCCTTCCTCCCAGCAATGAACAAAGAAGGGACACCTCCAGTGGTCCTTATGTCGAAGCCATTCCCGATGCTCTTCTTCTTCTTGCCGATACCGTTCCTCACGTGATTGCCGATGATTTCGCCTTGACTGTTTGTGAGTGATCACCACCCCAGGAGCCCTGTTGGCGTTGTTACCCTCATCGGCAACCTCCTTGCCCTTCCTGCCATCGGCAAACCTCTTTGCGTCGTGCTCAGGCACTTGATAGTTAGGGTCTACCGATGAATTCTTCCTAGCAGCCTCCAATGTCAGCACTCTGGTTTTTTCACTGATCTCTACCATATTGCTTGGGAATGGATGCTGATCTATCTTCATCGGTTTCTGGACTTTAGAGTTTTCAAACTTGATACGCCCAGACTCTATCTCCGGCTGCAACTGCTGCCTGAATACTTTGCAGTCATTGGTACTGTGTGAGGTCGCATTATGCCACTTGCAGTACCTAATCTTCTTGAGCTCTTCGGCCGATGGAATCACTTGGTTGGGCGCCAACTTGATTCGCCCCTCTTGCAGCAACAAGTCAAACATCCTATCGGCCTTGGTGATGTCGAAGGTGAACCTCTCAGTCTCCTTTTGGCCGAACGGACAAGACACAGGTTTCTTATCCTTTACCCATTCGGCCGCATCGACATTCAGCTCTTCATCCGATCCGGAATCTTCTTCTTTCCCGATGAAGGTCACCTTCTTGTTCCACGTCTTCCTGGGCTCAAAGGCTTTGATATCCTGATCGGCAATCCTCTGCACCAAGTGACTTAGGCTCTCAAATTCTTGGGACGCGTACTTGTCCTTGATATGCGGCAGTAACCCCTGGAAGGCCAAATCTGCTAGTTGCCGATCATCAAGCACCAAACTGTAGCACTTGTTCTTCACGTCCCACAGTCTCTGCACAAAACTCTCTATCGATTCGTCGTTGCGTTGCCTCATTTTGACCAGATCGGTAAGCTTCTTCTCATGTATGCCAGCAAAGAAGTACTTGTGAAATTGCCTCTCCAGATCGGCCCATGTAATTACAGAATTTGGAGGCAACGATATGAACCATGTGAATGCCGATCCGGACAATGATGAAGAGAACAATCTCACCCTTAATTCCTCCCTGCTGCCGATCCGGAATCTTCTTCTTTCCCGATGAAGGTCACCTTCTTGTTCCACGTCTTCCTGGGCTCAAAGGCTTTGATATCCTGATCGGCAATCCTCTGCACCAAGTGACTTAGGCTCTCAAATTCTTGGGACGCGTACTTGTCCTTGATATGCGGCAGTAACCCCTGGAAGGCCAAATCTGCTAGTTGTCGATCATCAAGCACCAAACTGTAGCACTTGTTCTTCACGTCCCACAGTCTCTGCACAAAACTCTCTACCGATTCGTCGTTGCGTTGCCTCATTTTGACCAGATCGGTAAGCTTCTTCTCATTTATGCAATTAAAGAAGTACTTGTGAAATTGCCTCTCCAGATCGGCCCATGTAATTACAGAATTTGGAGGCAACGATATGAACCATGTGAATGCCGATCCGGACAATGATGAAGAGAACAATCTCACCCTTAATTCCTCCCTGCTGGCAGCTTCTCCGCACTGGATAATGAAGCGGTTGATGTGCTCCATTGTTGACGTGTCATCTTGGCCGGAGAACTTGGTAAAATTGGGCACCTTGTACCGATTTGGAAGAGGAATCAAGTCATATGCAGGAGGGTATGGAGTCCGATAGGAGTATGTGTTGACCTTGGGTCTGATGCCGAATTGCTCTTTCATGACTTCGGCAATCTTACCGACCCAGTACGCGTCCTGCTCTTGCCGACTCATTGGCTGATTGTCGACTGGTGGAGTCGGCTGACGCGCCTCTTGAAGATGTGCAGTAGTCGCGGGCGCAGCACCAGTCATCTGAACACTATGCATCGGTTGACTTACCGATGGATAGTTTGGCATACTTGGAGTTGGCTGAACCATCACATTCATCGGTTGCTGTACCGATGGTTCGCTCTGAGTGTAAGCTGGGCCTCCATAATAATACATCGGCGCGCCAGGCTACTGAGCTGGTGGCTGGTTGACCCATTCGGGATTATAGATCATCGGCATATGGCTTGCCGATGGCTGATAGCTGACCGGAGCATGCGGCTCTTGAATTCTAGAGCAATTGATCACCAGATTACCCTGGGGGACCGGCACTCCAGCTTGAGAGTTCGCCACCAGAGATTGACTGCTGGTGGTTATAATGTGTTGCACCGGCACAGAGCTTGCCGATGGTGGCATCAGGGGTATCTTGGGGATTACTTGGAGATCATCTGTTGGCACTTGTATGGTTGGAGCAGGCGCGGAGTTGTGCATCATATGGGCATCGGCTGTGACTGCGCTGCCGATGCCGTAGAGTTCCTCCAGGCTGAACCGTCTCCCTGCACCAGATTAGAACCAGCATATAGATCCGGAGGCCTACCGTATCCCCACCAATTAGCGGGGGCTGGCCCTGAAGTTGCCGAGGCGGCTGGATCTGCATTGAACTTGGTAGTGTCGCCAGCGTTCGGTCCTGGTGATGTAGCCACATCGGCAGACGGTTCCACAGGGGTGGAAGACGCTATTGGGGCCGCCGATGGGCTTGTAGATGCCAATCCAGGCTGATGATACGCTGGACCGACATATCGCGGTGCATGTCCTTCTTTGAATGTTTGTGCGACAGCATTGTAGACAGTATTGGACAACACGCTGGAGTGGTTAATCAAAGCTTGACTTACAGCGGCATTAACCATCTCTTGTAGCTTACCAGGGTTGGCGTCATACGTGACCTGCCGTGGCAACGACAGATCTTGCTTCTGAATTGCTTCGCCACTCCTGCTGAGGCTGAAGGATTTGAGATACAGTTGCCTGTATTCCTCCATAGCCCGCTCCATGGCCTGCTTCTGATCATCTTTCAGATCGGCCTCGGACACTTCAATGACATTCCTCTAGTTGACATCAGCGTGATCAGCCATGCCGAATGTGTAGATCTGTATAATATGTCCCACTGGGCGTGCCAAAAGAGGTGTTGACACAAAAAGCGTCAGATCTGTGAACACCTCGGGCTATTACCCAAAACTCGGTATTCCGGAGGCGTGCCAGTCGATTTGACCAATCAATCGACAAGGATGATAACTAGAACAAACTGAACGAGACGACAGCGATGCGCCCGGACGTCAAGGCTCAGATTGATCAAGGATAACTAGAGCAGAGCTGAACGAGGCAAACAGCGATGCACCCGGATTGCCAAAGCTCAGAGGTACTCCCACGCGGAACTAGCAAGGATTTGACAGAGATCAGGATGATGCAGCCCGTCGAAAGCTTGAAGAACTCGTTGAAAACTATAGCTAATGCAGTAAAAAGGGTAAATTGCGATAAAAAGGTAGAATAAGATAAAATTGGTTTGTTTTTTGATTGGATTGTATATTTCCCATAGCCCTCGGGCACATATTTATACTCCCGCATGGAGAGTTGTACAAAGACACGACACATATTCTTCCTAAAACAAACTCCTACTTTTAAGGAAACTGACTCGCGCAGGAGCCGGATAACAATATTTATTTCCTAAACAAACACACCTATTTTAAAGGAAAATAAACAACCCATGCAAAAGTCGGACTCAAACTACTATAATAATACCGGTACAAAACACTAGTTTCCTTATACTTATTTTCGATGCAAACTTTCCATCGGCAGACCCCTTCAATCCACACCTTCCTTCTTTGGCCACTTGTAATCCTCCGCTGCCGCTAAATACTAAGTTACGCCCATCGGCATCGGCAATACTTTCCCGATCAGCAATCGGCAGCATCGGCAATCGGCAACGAGCCCTCATCGGCAATCAGCAATAACCCTTCATCGGCAGTTGGCAATGCCCCCTCATCGGCAATCGGCAATAGCAGCTCATCGGCAATCGGCAATGACTATTCATCGGCCATCAGCGATGACTTTTTACTGGCAATCAACTTCAGCAAGACTTCACCTTCATCGGCCAAGATCATCCAGCCTCCATCGGCAACACACTTGGTCTTCCGCAGCACTCTCCCATCGGCCATATTGGCTCATACTTTACCGATGCCGATGGAGAACGGCCACTGACCAGTCAAGCCTCGGCCCATTTGACACGTGTCGAAAAACGGTGTCAACACTTTGTAAGTGAGGTACTCTCAGAAACCAAAGTGAGATACCCCCACATCCAGAAGCTGCTATACGCTGTCATCCTCACTCGACGAAAGCTCCAGCAATATTTCCTGGGCCACTCGGTAACTGTGGTTTCGTCTTTCCCTCTCGGGGAGATAATCCAAAACCGGGAGGCATCAGGAAGAATCGCCAAGTGGTCGGTCAAGCTCATGGGGGAGACTCTCTCCTATGCCCGTCGGAAGGCCATCGAGTCTCAGATATTGGCAGATTTCATCGCAGAATGGACGGACACCCATCTACCCCCAGCACAAATACAGGCCGAACTATGGACCATGTACTTCGACAGATCGTTGATGAAGACGGGAGCGGCGCTGGGCTGCTGTTCATATCTCCCTCAGGAATCCACATGCTCTACGTCATCTGCCTTCACTTCGGCACCTCCAACAACGTAGCCGAGTATGAGGCCCTCGTCCACGGTCTGCGCATCGCCATCGATCTCGGAGTCCGGCGCCTCGATGTTCGAGGGGACTCGCAGCTGGTGATCGACCAGGTGATGAAAGCCTCAAGCTGCCACGACCATAAGATGGAAGCCTACTGCAAAGAGGTCCGAAAGCTCGAAGTCAAATTCCACGGCCTCGAGCTCAACCACATCGCCCGCCGATACAACGAAGCCGCTGATGAACTAGCCAAAATCGCATCCACTCGAGGTATGGTTCCTCCTAACGTCTTTTCTAGGGATCTTCACAAGCCTTCGGTCGATCTAAGCTCGGGGGCTCCCGCCCTCGAACAAAAAATCGACCCCTCCCCCTGGACGAATCTCCCCTTGAATGGGGATGAAGTCATGGAGATCGACGGAACGATCACAACCCCGACCTCCTCGACGAACTAGCGCGCGCCATACCCCGAATATCTGATACGAGGCGAGCTCCCAGAGGACCGCACCGAAGCCCGACGCATAGCCCGACGCGCCAAAACCTACGTCTTGTATGGGGATGGCCGCGAGCTGTATCGACGCAGCCCTACTGGTATACTCCAACGATGCCTCACCATCGAGGAGGGGAGGGCACTGCTAAAGAACATACACTCGGGGGCTTGTGGCCACCACGCTGCACCGAGGACTGTAGTAGGGAACGCCTTTCGACAAGGCTTCTATTGGCCGACAGCTGTCGCCGATGCCACCAAACTCGTCCGATCTTGCAAGGGATGCTAGTTCTACGCTAGGCAAACACACCTCCCGCCCAAGCTCTACAGATGATACCCATAACTTGGTCGTTTTCTGTATGGGGACTCGACATGGTCGGTCCCTTAAAGAAAGCAAAAGGTGGCCAAACCCACCTCCTCGTGGCCATAGACAAATTCTTGAAATGGATCGAGGCTCGACCCATCACCAATATTCAATCCCAACAAGCCGTGTTGTTCTTCACAGACATCATCCACCGCTTCGGGGTCTCCAATGTCATCATCACCGACAACGGCACGCAGTTCACCAGCCAAAAGTTCTTGAACTTCTATGATCACGACAACATCAGGGTGAACTGGTCTGTAGTTGCCCACCCTCGAACTAACAGCTAGGCTGAGCGCGCCAATGGCATGGTTTTCCAGGGACTCAAGCCAAGGATCTTCGACCGACTAAACAAGCATGGCAAGAGATGGGTCGACGAGTTGCCCTCTGTCCTATGGAGTCTCAGAACAACGCCAAGCCGGGCTACGGGGTTCTCCCCGTTTTTCTTGGTCTATGGGTCCGAGGCTGTCCTCCCCACTGATCTCGAGTACGGGTCCCCTCGATTAAAGGCCTACAATGAACAAGCCAACGCAGCAACCCGAGAAGACTCCCTCGACCAGCTCAAGGAAGCCCGGGACATGACCCTCTTCAAGTCAGCAAGGTACCAACAGACGCTCCGACGCTACCACGACAAGCACGTACGCAAAAGGGACCTCGACGTCGGCGACCTCGTACTACGCTGCCGACAAAGCAACAAGGGGCGTCACAAACTGACGCCACCATGGGAATGACCCTTCATCGTGGCAGAAGTGTTAAAGCCAGGGACCTACAAGCTGAAGAACAGTAAGGGCAAAATCTTCACCAACGCATGGAACATCAAATAGCTATGTCGCTTTTACCCCTAGGGCCTCGAGGCCTTGTACATTTTCTGCATTATGTACATCTATTGCATCATGAATGAATAAAATGTTCTCGAAATACATTTCGCGTTCGTTCATAACTCTGAGGTAGCCTCGACTTCGCTCCTGCAAACTCAAGCCTCCCTCGGGGGCTGACAGGGGGACCCCCCTCCCTAAGTCCCTTAAGAACCGAACGTTTTTTCAAAACTCGACGCTTCCCTCTCCATCTTTGCCCCGAGTACGCTCCGTAACTAAGCTAAGAACGCCGCGAACTCCCTAAGGGTCGAGGGTCGTCGAGCCGGTGGCTCTCCTACGCCTCCGGGCTATGGTACCCCACTCGCTCCCCCCCCTCGAGGGATACAAGCGTGCGTCGAACACTTAGTCCAAACGCACAAACTCAGGCAAAGAGAAACAGAGACGGCTCGAGAAATAAAAGCACCCAGATGCATCTCAAATAAAAGGCATTAAAGATTCTGAAGGCCCTAGGGGCTCGACATCAAAGTGTTACAAAAACTAATCTATTACATGGACCTTCTTGTCCAGATCTGGCGCACAAGCCTCAATTATTCCCATCGTCGTCTCCATCCATCGGAGGAAGCACCTCAGGCTCGAAGAGCTTCGCCAACTCACCGCCCGGCACCTCTGCGGCATCAATCAGCTCGTGGCACCTCGCCACGTTAGCTTCGTCACTCAGCTCCGGTTCGACGACGAAGCCACGAGTGACGACGCTGAGGTCGTAGGAGTAGCCCGAGCGGACGACCGCGAGCGCCCGCTTCACACCTACCTGAAGAGCAGCACGGACCTGCTCCGTCACCCCTCGTGTCATGGAGTAGAAACAGCGCAAGAGGAGTCTCCTCGCACGTCGCCCGCAACCGACGGCTCTGGCTCGACCCCCATGTCATCACAAAAGGTGGAGATGGTGCCCTCGAGCCTCTCGTTCAGGGCCGCCTCCGCCAAGTAGAGGCTCTGAATACTAGTCAGGTCCTCATGGGCTCGGGTCTTGTCTTCCTCGAAGGCTGTCAAAACAAATAAGAGACTTCGTCAAAACCAAAAACAGGGGAAGGGTCGAGACCAAGCAAGCTTAGTAACGATTCTAAAAAACTCACCCCGGGCGTGCGTGTCCAGGGTGACGTAGGCCTGCTCGACCTCTTGAAGTCGACGGCTGGCGTCGGCAAGGGCCGTGGCTTGGTCACTCCTCTCAGCCCGAAGGTCCTCGATAAGCCTACTTGTGCCCTCGAGGGCCCTTGCCTTGGCAGCCACGACCTCCTCCAAGGTGGCAATCCGAGCCCGCGCATTCTGCTCCGCGACGTTCAGCGCGTCGCGATCCCGGGAGATGGCCTCGACGTCCAACTGAAGCCCCCAAACCTACTCCTCGAGGGAGGCGCGGTTGGTGGCCGCCTCCGCCAAGTCACCCTCGAGCTGCCGGGCATGGCCCGTCGCCTGGACCAACTCCTCCCTCAGCGCGGCGGCCTACTCCTCAACCTTACGCTAGGCCTCTCGGGCGGAGTCCTATTCTTGCCCAGCCTTGGCGGCCTCCTTGAGGGCGGCGTCAGCCCTCGACTGCGCTTGAGAGGCCTCCCCTTGGGCAGCCTCGACCTCTCCACGCGTGGTGGCCACCTCGGTCCTCGCCTGGGCGGCCTCCGCCACCACCTTCTCCAGCGACGCGTGGAGGGTGGGGAGCTGCTTCCATTGCTCTTGCGACCGGAGGATGAATTGGGACTTGTCATACGACCTCGCCCTCAACATCTGACAGGGATAAAAAGGAAGGTCATCAAAAAAAGGACCGCAAGATAACCAAGGCAAGATCAGACATAAAGAACGAGGCCTGCCTCCATCCCCCGGTACAAATCCACAGAAGCGACCTCCGCTGACAGGCGCACCACGTGGGCCTGCCACGCCCGGAACTCCTCCAGGTCCTCCCACTTCCCGAGCTCGGCTTGATCGTCGAGCTTGAGGAAGGTGCGCCCTCGGTCTTGGGGGTCGGCCAGCTCGAGGGGATCCTGCCCCCAGAGCTTGCTGCGGCGGTTGATCCTATCCCTGACCGCCCGCATAATGCCCTGGCCCATCTCGCGGTCACCCCGGTGGACCATCACCCGCTCCGCCAGAGTGGGGAAGGGGCTCGCCCCCTCGGGCTGGGCACTCCGGACCTCGAGGTCGTCTTGAGGCGTCGCCGTCGACCCCTCCGGATCATCACATCTAGGCGGAGGAGGTCCCCGCCTTGAGAATAACCCTGCGCGGTGAAGAAAACACACATTAGTACCCAGGATGGCAGGCTCACCGTGGTCCCCTACCTCCACGTCGAGTAGGTCAGGGGGCGGAGCTCCTAGAGACGATGGCTGCCCGACTTCGAGCTGAGGCCGAGCTAACGCCTCAGACATGACTACGTCCGGCGCGTCGCTCCCTTGCACCGCAATGACGATCCCTTCTGGCTCCGACTGGGAAGCCATCGCCGCGGCCATCTCCACTGGGTCCACCAGCTCCACCACCATCTTAGCCACCTCCTGTCGCGCCTTCTCCTCGCGCTCGAGCCTCTGGCGCGCCTCCAGTGCCACGAGGCACTCGGGCCACCACGACGGCGCCGGTTGCACCCGCGTCTCCCCCTCACCAGTGGTGGTCAAGTCCACAACCTCCACCTTAGCGGAGGGTTGGGGCTCGACCCCCACCACCATGGCCGCCTCTGGCGCTGATCCCACACCCATCGAGCCCGCCAGCTCGACCTCCGCCACGGCCTCTGCGGGAGCCGGCCCCGTTCCCTCCGAGGTTGCAGGCGTGGCCTCCTCCGACGGCGGGGTGCGCACGGCTTCGCCCGCGTGCTCTATGGACCTGGTAGAGGCGACAGATCGACCCGCCTCCTCCGCCGCTCGACCCCGGTCCGCGGCCGTCTGCGCATGCCCTCGACCCATCGCCTCCCGCGCCTTGATCACCCACTCCGCGTTGGCAGCGCGAACCGAGGGCGACGGGCCAGCAGAGCCGGCCCCAGCCGCCATCCTGGACGCGGCCTCCGCCCTTAGCTTCTTGGCCGGGGTAGGGGGCGCAGCCTCCAACGAGCGCTGCACCCTGAAAAAAGGACACACTCGCAATAGTAAACGCGGAGTGTAACCAACACGGGGAAAATCCGAAACCAAAGGAAAAGGGGCTTACCCCAGCGGGACCATGGGGGCCCGACGAGCAGACCTCGAGCCGCTCAGAGGCTTCTAGGTGGCACCTCGGGAGCCACTCCCACCGCCACTGCCGCCGTTGGCCACGGCGGGGGCTGTTGACACTGCCGGCGTCGTGGTCTTGACGGGGTCGATGGTGCCCTCATCGCAGCCACCTTGGTCTCCTCCTGGGTCGACGGGCCCGAGGACCGGGCACTGGACCGAGCACGAGCCGATGGCGCGCTCGATCGGCCCCTCAATGGGGACTACGACAAACGGCTGCGTGTCCGCCGCGCCACCTCACCCTGGGAAGCCGTAGGGCGCTCACCCCCCGACTCGATCCCAGCAGTCGGGGCCGACCTCGATGTGGACCCCCTCTCTCCTCCGCTACCAGCGGTTGCCCCTTGCGCGGGCGTATCCTCCTCCTCCTTTGACTCCTCTTCCTGCACAAAGGTGACATCCGTCAGATTCGAAGTAATGGTCGCACTCCGATGCCACTACATCATGTCGCTATCCTTAACAACCTCGCCACCGCTTGACTTCTCATCCTCATCCTCCTCCGAGGGGGACTCCTCAGAGGCCGGCCTGCCTCTACCGTGACCGACGTTGGTCACGTGCCTCTCTTTTTCGGGCCTTTGTGCCCCTCTTCTCCTTGTCCTTGTCTTTGTCTCTCTTTTCCTGCTCGGCCCGTAGGCGTCTCACCTGGGAGTCGTCCCGTTCCTCCTTCACTGGTGGCAGCGACTTCTAGAAGACGACGTTCCCCTGAGGAACACAAGGCGGTTAGGGGGCAGGCAAGGGAGACAGACAAGACGGACAAGTGGACATTGACATAGGAAGAGATGATGTACCAACTCGACGTGGCCCCGGTCCGGCACCATGGGGATGCTGGCGACGTGCCCCACCTCGAACGCGTCGGCGAAGGAGGCGCACACCTGACGGACCACCCTCTCGAGGGGCAACACGTCCTCCACAAGACGGCACCCCTTGAGATCCACCCCAGGGCGCATCTCGTCGAGGCGCAGTGGGCGGGCCATCAGCGGCACGACCCGTCGCTGGTGGAAGGCCGACGCCACGATCGCCGCCGTAAGCCCCTCCCGCCTCAGGCGGGAAATCGCCTTGAGCAGGTGGTTGAGGAGCTTCTGCTTCCTCTACGGGACACCGTGCTTCCAGTTGAAGGGCTTCGATTCAATTGTCCGCCCGGTGTAATGGGGAAGCAGGTCGTCATCGTTTCTTAGATAGAACCACCCGGAGTGCCACCCCGCGTGGCTCGACTTGATCTTCACCGGGATCCAGTCTTCCGCCCTCTTGAGGACGATGCTGCAGCACCCCGTTCGGGCCATCCTCCGTTGGCCGGTCCTAGCCGGAGCATGATATAAACTCGCCTCGAACAGATGGAACCACAGCTCCCAGTGGGGCTCCATCTGCAGGTACCCCTCGCACACGGCAGTGAAGACCGCCGCGTGAGAGACGCCGTTGGGGGAGAGGTGCTGGAGCTCCATGCCGTAGTGGTTGAGGATCCCCCGCAAGAGACGGTTGGGGGGCGATCCCAACCCCGCCCGGTGGAAGTCCTCGAAGCTGACCACGTAGCCCTCCGGTGGGTTGGGCTCGTGATCCGACTCCGATGGCGCCATCCACTCCGGACGGTCCGCCGAAGTGACGGGCCGAAGAAGGCCGCTCCCCACCAGATCCGCGGTCATCGTCGAAGGGAGCTAAGCATCGGGGTTGCGCAGGGTGTAGTTGGCCATGATAGCGGGGAAACGGATGCATTCGGAGGTAGGTGTTGAAGGTGCGTTTCCGATTTTTTCTCTCCTCACTCACGCGCGCAGATGCGAAGCTCAGGGGACGATGAAGGCAAGGGCGGGAACGAGGAGGCAAGGAAGGCAATGGAAAACGGTAAGGGACACCTGTGACGACGTCGAGGTTCTCGCCGCCCTCCAAGCCCGCCGCACGCAGACTAAGGGACATCTCCTAAAAAGGCGCGCCCACGACCAACGACAGGGAATGTGGAGCGTTACCTTCGGAGGAAAGCAACGGACATCAACTCGTTCCTCAAAGCCTCGGGGGTCGATGGACGGCCCCACAGTCGCGGGTTCGACAGTCACCCTCGAACGGTCCTTCCCAGAGAAGTAAAACGGACTCCGGTCCACCCCTAAAATCTCGAGGGGGCGAAGGCTGGCGCTCGAACAGGGTTCGACAGCCGCCCTCGAGTACCTGAGTCAGGGATGACCCAGGGGGAGCCAACACGAGGCCCCGCTCGAGAACGAACCCTCGAGACCCCCCGGGACATATCCAAGGCAAAACCCGGTAATACCGAAGGATCCCCACGACGGGAGGCATCGAGCCACCGACTCCCAGCGAACGAAGTCGGCACCTTGGTAACCCGTACGGTTTCGCTTAAAGAGGACTCCTCAGGGCTTCTATCGACCCCAATCAAACAGGGCACGAGTTCTCACTTGGATCTCCCCATTACCAGCTCACAGCGGACTTCGAGGCTCGTCCTAACGAGGATAGCTCGACGCTCTTCACCCCACAATCCGAGAACAAGGATCCGTGGGAAGGATGCTAAGAGGTAACAACGCCCAGCCGCACGAGGCTCGGGGGCTCGACTACGCATGGCACCCCTCGACGAAAGAGGGTCGAAAACGTCCAAAGCCTGGCAGACAGAGTTGACCTCCCGATGGGGCACTATGACTCTAGTTAACCTCATTCCCCCCCCAGGTAAGCCGCAAATAAATGCCCCCAGAGGAATCCTTAATCACTCTTCAGGGGCCTCGGGGGCAACCCCCGCGGGGTGCGCTCGCGCGCACCCCGCGGAGAATCAAACCATATACTAACTATGCAGATCATCACTAAAAGCCCCATATGTGGATTCTTCTTATCCTCATAGAGGCTCAGGGGCTACTGTCGGGTACAAAGGTAAGGGGTACCCTAACCTGTGATAACCTAATGCATAAACATCCAAGCGAAATCCAACAGTCAACCAAGCAATGGATGAAGGCCCGTCAGGCGAAGGCCTACCCCACCGACAGAAAAGGCAGGCCATGGGCGAGCCCATTACCAAAGGGATGGTAGGTGGAGTGACCTTCGACCTCGATCCCCCGAATGACGAAGAAGGGATCGAACGAACGACCCCCGAATAGGAGGATCGATCAGCTGATCGAGCCTCCCTTGACTCCAACCCCCCGAAGTGACGGACAGGGGGTCGAACGAACGACCCCCGAACAGGAGGCTCGATCTCGACTCCAACCCCCCAAAGTGACGGACATGGGGTCGAACGAACGACCCCCGAACAGGAGGCTCGATCAGCTCACCTGCTCCCGGTATGGGATAAAGAGAATCCTATGCTGGGCTCCGTCCCCGCCTAACGCCATGGGCGCTCACTACCTTAGTAAAATTTGTCAAGTCATCACTGTTGACACCGTTTTTCGACACGTGTCAAATAGATCGAAGCTTGATTGGTCAGTGATTATTCTCCATCGGCATCGGTAAAGTATGAGCTGGTATGGCCGATGGGAGAGTGCTACAGAAGGCCAAGTATGTTGCCGATGAAGGTTGGGTGATCTTTGCCAACAAAGGTTGATTGGTGGTCTTGCTGAAGCTGGTTGCCGATGAAGAATTATTGCCAATGGTCGATGAAGAGTCATTGCCGATTGCCGATTAAGGCTCATTGCCGATTACCGACGAAGAGATGTTGCCGATTGCTGATCGGGAAAGTATGGCCGATGCCGATGGGCGTGACTTAGCACTTGGCGGCAGCGGAGGATTACAAGTGGCCAAAGAAGGAAGGTGCGGATTAAAGGGATCTGCCGATGGAAAGTTTCCATCGAGAAGAAGTATAAGGAAGCTGGTGTTCTGTGCCAGTATTATTATAGTAATTTGAGTCCGACTCTTGCGTGAGTCATTTATTTTCCATTAAAATAGGTGCGTTTGTTTAGGAAATAAATATTATTATCCGGCTCCTGCGAGAGTCAGTTTTCTTTAAAGTAGGAGTTTGTTTTAGGAAAAATATGTGTCGTGTCATTGTACAACTCTCCATGCGAGAGTATAAATATGTGCCCGAGGGCTATGGAATAAATAATCAATCCAATTCAAAAACCAAATCAATTACTTTTATCTTATTTACCTTTCCAGCAATTTACCTTCTTACGCATTAGTTATAGTTATCAACGAGTTCTTCAAGCTTTCGACGGGCTGCATCACCCTGATCTCCGTCAAAATCCTTGTTAGTTCCGTGTGGGAGTACTTCTAGGCTTTGGCAATCCGGGCGCATCGCTGTTTGCCTCGTCTAGCTCTGCTCTAGTTATCCGTGATCAATCTGAGCCTTGACGTCCGGGCGCATCGCTGTCGTCTCGTTCAGTTTGTCATAGTTATCATCCTTGTCGATTGATTGGTCAAATCGACTAGCACGCCCTCGACATCGAGCTTTGGGTAATAGCCCGAGGTGTTCACAGATCTGACGCCTTTTGTGTCAACACCTCTTTTGGCACGCTCGGTGGGACCTGATTATACAAATCTACACATCCGGCATGGCTGATCACGCCGATGTTAACCAGAGGAATGTCATTGAAGTGTCTGAGGCCGATCTGAAAGATGATCAGAAGCAGGCCATGGAGCGGGCTATGGAAGAATAGAGGCAGCTGTATCTCAAATCCTTCAGCCTCAGCAGGAGTGGCGAAGCAATTCAGAAGCAGGATCCGCCGTTGCCACGGCAGGTCACGTACGATGCCAACCCTGGTAAGCTACAAGAGATGGTTAATGTCGCTGTAAGTCAAGCTTTGATTAACCACTCCAGCGTGCTGTCCAATACTGTCTACAATGCTGTCGCACAAACATTCAAAGAAGGACATGCACCGCGATATGCCGGTCCAGCGTATCATCAACCTGGATTGGCATCTGCAAGCCCATCGGCGGTCCAGATGGCGTCTTCCACCCCTGTGGAACCGTCTGCCGATGTGGCTACATCACCAAGACCGAACGCCGGCGACGCTACCAAGTTTAATGCGGATCCAGCCGCGTCGGCAACTTCAGGACCAGCCCCCGCTAACTGGTGGGGATACGGTATGCCTCTGAATCTATATGCTGGTTCTAACCTGGTGCAGGGAGATGGTTCAGCCTGGGGGAATTCTACGGCATCAGCAGCGCAGTCACAGCCGATGGCTCATATGATGCGCAACTCTGCGCCTGCTCCAACCATACAAGTGCCATCAGATGATCTCCAAGTAATCCCCAAGATACCCCTGATGCCACCATCGGCAAGCTCTGTGCCGATGCAACACGTTATAACCACCGGCAGTCAATCTGTGGTGGCGAACTCTCAAGCTGGAGCGCCGGTTCCCCAAGGTAATCTGGTGATCAATTGCTCTAGAATTCAAGAGTCGGCTACTCCGGTCAGCTATCAACCATCGGCAAGTCATATGCCGATGCCTTACAATCTTGGATGGGTCAACCAGCCACCAGCTCAGTAGCCTGGTGCGCCGATGTATTATTATGGAGGCCCAGCTTACATTCAAGGCGGAGCATCGGTACAACGACCGATGAATGTGACAGTTCAGCCGACTCCGCCAAGTATGCCAAATCATTCATTGGTAAGTCAACCGATGCATGGCGTGCAGATGACTAATGTTGCACCTGCAACAACCGCATATCTTCAAGGGGCGCATCAGCCGACTCCGCCAAGCATGCCTAACTATCCATCGGTAAGTCAGCCGATGCATAGCGTCCAGATGACTGGTGTTGCGCCCACGACTACTTCACATCTTCAAGAGGCGCGTCAGCCGACTCCACCAGTCGACAATCAGCCAATGAGTCGGCAAGAGCAGGACGCGTACTGGGTCGGCAAGATTGTCGAAGTCATGAAGGAGCAATTCGGTATCAAACCCAAGGTCAACACATACTCCTATCGGACTCCGTACCCGCCTGCGTATGACTTGATTCCTCTTCCAAATCGGTACAAGGTGCCCGATTTTACCAAGTTCTCTGGCCAAGATGACACGTCAACAATGGAGCACATCAACCGCTTTATTATCCAGTGTGGGGAAGCTGCCAGCAGGGAGGAATTAAGGGTGAGACTGTTCTCTTCATCATTGTCTGGATCGGCATTCACATGGTTCATATCATTGCCTCCAAACTCTATAATTACATGGGCCGATCTGGAGAGGCAATTTCACAAGTACTTCTTTGCTGGCATACATGAAAAGAAGCTTACCGATTTGGTCAAGATGAGGCAACGCAATGATGAATTGGTAGAAAGCTTCGTGCAAAGGCTGCGGGACGTGAAGAACAAGTGCTACAGTCTGGTGCTTGACGATCGGCAACTAGCAGATCTGGCCTTCCAGGGGTTACTGTCGCATATCAAGGATAAGTACGCGTCCCAGGAGTTTTGAGAGCCTAAGTCACCTGGTGCAGAGGATTGCTGATCAAGATATCAAAGCCTTTGAGCCCAGGAAGACTTGGAACACGAAGGTGACCTTCATCGGGAAAGAAGAAGACTCTGGATCGGATGAAGAGCTGAATGTCGATGCAGCCGAATGGGTAAAGGATAAGAAGCGAGTGTCTTGTCCGTTCGGCCAAAAAGAAACTGAGAGGTTCACCTTTGACATCACCAAGGCCGATAGGATGTTTGACCTATTGCTGCAAGAGGGGCGAATCAAGTTGGCGCCCAATCAAGTGATTCCATCGGCCGAGGAGCTCAAGAAGATTAGGTACTGCAAGTGGCATAATGCAACCTCACACAGTACCAATGACTGCAAAGTATTCAGACAGCAGTTGCAGTCAGAGATCGAATCTGGGCGTATCAAGTTTGAAAACTCTAAAGTCCAGAAACCGATGAAGATAGATCAGCACCCGTTCCCAAACAACATGGTGGAGATCGGTGAAAAAACCAAAGTGCTGACATCGGAAGCTGCCAGAAGGAACTCATCGGTAGACCCTAACTACCAAGTGTCTGAGCGTGATGTAAGAAGGTTCGCCGATGATAGAACAGGTAAGAGGGTTGCCGATGAAGGTAACAGTGCCAGCAGGGCCCCTGGAATCGTGATCACGCACAAACAGCCAAGGCGAAGTCATCGACAATCACGTGAAGAACGTTATCGGCAAGAAGAAGAGGAGCGTCGGGAATGGCTTCGACACAAGGACCACTGGAGGTGCCCCTTCTTCATTCATTGCTGGGAAGAAGGCATCAGGCTGCCCACTGTCGATAACTGTCCGGAGTGCAATAGGTACCACGCTACCGATCGGTCAGGTAAGAGGCCTTGTTTTGATGATCAGGCACCCAGATACGCCAGGCCGCTCAGAGAAAACAGATCGGCACATGACCGACTGGGGGGCAAGCTCAGTGCCCATGATCGGCTTGGCGGGCGTGTTAACCAAGGGGAGCTGGAGGAGATGGCCAATGCTAGAGTACCCGATGAGGAGGTATTCTCCAGGGATCCCAACATCGGAAGAAATGACGATGCAAGCGGTGAGAAGCAGCACCAACCCATCTGGAAGACCAAGCTTCCTCCCTGGTGCCCTATGGGTTTGACTAAGACCCAGAAGAGGAGGATTCAGCGCCAGCGCCGCGACGACCTATATGACAGTGCAGGACCCTTGGGAGAGAAGCAATGGAGGCCGAAGCGTAAGGACAGGGGCCCATCGGCAGATATAAACATGGTTGTCATGTTGCTGATGGAGTTCATGGCGCCCGTCAGTGAGGATGAAGAGGCTGCCGATATGGCACAATTGGTGTTGGATCCGATGATGGCTATCTTCAAAAAGCCTGCCGAAGATGAGAGGCAGCACTTAAGGGCTCTGTTTGTCAAAGGCAAAGTGGATGGTCAGCCGATGACCAAGATGCTAGTGGATGGTGGCGCATCGATCAACATAATGCCCTATGTCGTGTTCAGGAAGCTTGGCAAAGGCGATCGGGATTTGGTCGAGACTGACATGAAGCTCAAGGACTTCGAAGGCAATGTGTCAACCGCCATGGGGGCCGTATGTGTTGACTTAACCATCGGCAGTAAGACATTGCCGACAACGTTCTTTGTAATCAGCGGCAAAGGCACTTACAATTTGTTCCTCGGAAGGGACTAGATCCATGCTAATTGCTGCATTCCTTCTACTATGCATCAGAGCCTAGTACAGTGGATCGGGGATAAAATTGAAGTCGTCCGCGGTGAAGCCCCATCTACTGTTGCATCGGCAGAGTTAGACACTTATGAACAGACCAGGTGTATATCTGGTGAAGCCTGGGATAAAGAATTCCTCAAAGTTGCCGATTACCGCATCAAGCCGATCCAAGCAGTCGGTCCTGAGGAGGAGTCTTAATGGATCAGTTCGCCGACGACGGAAAATTGGGGCAGGGCTTCACGTCTGCCGATGACTTGCTCGAAATTGACATCGGCGATGGTAGTAAACCTAGGCCTACTTTTATTAGTGCTAAGTTAGATTCCCAATGTAAGCAGCAGTTAATTGATTTATTAAAAGAGAATAAAGATTGTTTCGCTTGGGATTATACAGAGATGCCTGGTTTAGACCGATCGATAGTTGAACATCGGTTACCCATCAAGTCTGGTTTTCAGCCACATCGGCAGCCGGCACGCCGATGCAATCCTACTATCTTACCCGATATTAAGGCTGAGATTACCAAGTTGATTGAGGCTGGGTTTATTCGGCAATGTCGATATGCCGATTGGATTTCTAATGTGGTTCCTGTGTATAAAAAGAATGGAAAACTTCGTGTTTGCATTGATTTCAGGAATCTGAACAAGGCTACGCCGATGGATGGCTACCCGATGCCCGTTGCCGATCTGCTGATCGATGCTGCTGCTGGACATCAAATTATCAGCTTCATGGATGGTAATGTGGGGTACAATCAAATATTCATGGCTGAAGAAGACATATCCAAGACTGCTTTCCGATGTCCAGGTCACGTCGGCTTGTTTGAGTGGGTAGTTATGACTTTTGGCTTGAAGAATCTCGATGCTACTTATCAGAGGGCAATGAATTTTATCTTTCACAAGTATATCGGCACAATAGTTGAAATCTACATCGATGACGTGGTGGTTAAGTCTGGAGACTTCAAAAAGCATCTTGCCGATTTGCGGAAAATATTGGAGTGCACGAGGGAGCATGGGTTGAAGATGAATCCTAACAAGTGTGCGTTTGGCGTATCGGCAGGGCAGTTTCTGGGCTTCATGGTGCATCAGAGAGGCATCGAAATCGGCAGAAAATCTATTGATGCAATTAACAAGGTAGTTGCTCCCACAAACAAGACTGAGTTGCAGTCTCTGATCGGCAAGCTTAATTTCATCAGAAGATTTATATCCAATCTGTCTGGTAAGATTAAATCTTTTAGTCCTCTGTTAAAGTTGAAAGCCGATCAAGAGTTTATGTGGAAGGAAGAGCAGCAGACAGCCTTGGAAGAGATTAAAAGATACTTGGTAAATTCTCCAGTCTTAGTTCCACCTCAACACGGGAAGCCTTTCAGGTTATATCTGTCTGCCGATGACGGCGTTATCGGATCAGCCTTAATTCAAGAGTTTGAAGGGAAGGAGCGCGTAATATATTACCTGAGCAGAAGGTTAGTGGATGCTGAAACCAGGTATTCGGCCATAGAAAGGTTGTGCTTATGCTTATACTTCTCTTGCATTAAATTAAGACACTATTTACTGTCGGTCGAATGCACTGTTGTCTGCAAAGATGATGTGGTCAAGTACATGCTGTCAATGCCAATTTTGAGTGGACGAATCGGTAAGTGGATTCTGACATTATCAGAGTTTGACCTAAGGTATGAATCGGCAAAGGCTGTTAAAGGTCAGGTGATGGCCGATTTTGTCACTCAGCATTGCGATATGGTGAGCTTTGTTGAGATTGCTCCTTGGGCTTTATTCTTCGATGGGTCTACATGCAAGGATGGAGCAGGTATCGGTATTCTGTTGATTTCACCCCGAGGACAGAGGTATGAGGTTTCATTGCCGATTGTTTCTACTTTGACAAACAATCAGGCTGAGTACCAGGCTTTGCTTAAGGGGTTGGAACTGCTCAGGGAGGTGCGTGCCGATGCTGTTGAAATCTTCGGTGATTCCATGTTGGTGATTAATCAGTTGATCGGGACATATGAGTGCCGAAGCGAGGTGCTGATTGCAGCCCATGAGCGGTGTTTGCAGTTGTTAAAGGAGTTCAAAGAATACCGCCTCGAACACATTCCGAGGTTGCATAATGAAGAGGCCAATCGGTTAGCACAGAATGCCTCGGGATATCAGCCGATTCAGAAAGTCACGACATCGGTAACAGTTGCCGATGACTGGAAAAAGGAGATTGCCGATTACTTGAGGGATCCATCCAGGAAAGTTGAAAGGCGTCTAAGGTTCCAAGCCACTAAGTATGTGCTCCTTGATGATGAGTTGTATTATCGGACAATTGATGGGGTTTTACTTAGATGTCTTGGCAAAGAGGAATCAAAAGAGTTAATGGGTGAGATCCATGAAGGTGTATGTGGAGCGCATCAATCGGCATTCAAGATGAAGTGGATGATTAGGCGGAATGGATATTATTGGCCGACAATCCTTGAAGATTGCTTCAATTATTTCAAAGGGTGCCAGGACTGTCAGAAGTTTGGTAATGTGCAAAGGGCACCTGCATCGGCAATGAATCCTATAATCAAGCCTTGGCCGTTCAGAGGATGGGCTATTGATCTCATCGGCCAGATTTACCCGCCGTCGAGCAAGGGGCATAAGTTCATACTTGTTGCTACCGATTACTTCACCAAATGGGTTGAGGCGATCCCCTTGAAGAAGGTGACATCGGCAAACATGGTGGACTTCGTTAAGGAGCACATTGTTTACCGATTTGGTATTCCTCAGACTATCACTACCGATCAAGGGACTATGTTCACATCGGGAGAGTTTGACGACTTTGCTGCTAGCATGGGTTTCAAGGTGTTAAATTCTTCTCCTTATTATGCTCAAGCTAATGGTCAAGCTGAAGCGACTAACAAAGGAGTCATTAAGCTTATAAAGCGCAAAATTGAGGAAAACCCCAGAAGGTGGCACATGGTATTAAACGAAGCTTTATGGTCATATCGGATGGCTTGTCATGGTGCAACCAAGGTCTCGCCGTATCAGTTGGTTTATGGACACGATGTTGTCCTACCTTGGGAAATTAAAACTGGTTCTAGGCGATTATCTTTTCAGGATCAGTTGACGACCGATGATTATATTACTCTAATGAAGGATGAGTTAGAAGATTTGGCGGGTCATCGGTTAAGAGCATTAATTAGTATTGAAGAGAATAAGAAAAGGGTTGCCCGATGGTATGAGAAGAAAGTAAAGGTAAAGGAATTTGCCGATGGCGATTTGGTTTGGAAATTGATTCTACCGATTGGGACTAAGAGCTCTAAGTTTGGAAAGTGGTCCCCTAATTGGGAAGGTCCTTATCGGATAAAACAGTCTGCTCCTGGTAATGCGTACATTTTGGAAACCCTCGAGGGAGTGGCATTTTCTAGGGCGATCAACGGCAAATACTTAAAGAGATATTACCCTAGCATATGGGTAGATGCATAATGCTCAGTCGAATGCCGATGAAAAGAAAACTTATAAAAAAAACATCGGTAAAAACAAGTTGGCGTTATATTACAAGACAAAATCAAGTATCAGGCTACATTCTTGCCGATACAACAGGCATTAGAATAAGGAGTGGATAACGTTTATCGCACGCAGGCGAATTTGATCTATTTCATCTATTTCCTTGGCGTCAGCATTGGCAGAGCCCTCAACCGGCTTGATTTTCTTCTTCCATGAGATGGCTTGCCGAGCATACTGATCCCTTTCTTGCTGTAAAGCCCCGATGGAGTCAGACAGTTGGGTCTTTTGTTGATTGGCAGCTGTCAGACCCCCTTCAACCTTTTGCAGCTCTGCCAGCAACTCCTCCTTCCTTGCCGACAGTCGAGAAATTTCTTGGTCAAGGTTGTCGATGGAAACTTTGTCTTGACCAATGCTTCTATGCTTCTCATCGGCAAGGTGTTTGAATTTGAGCTTCTCATCTTCGTTTTTAGCTTGAGCCGCTCTATCGGCAATGCGACGCATGAGCCTCTGGTACTGGATTTGTTTGACGTCAATGGAAGCTGCTTGGAGGATGGTTTCTGCTGCATCGGCGGAAAGATGGATTTGGATATCTTTGAATATGGTCCTTGCCGCCGATGAGTCTTGGACGACTTGAGAGGTGTCTTGCAGCAGCAGGGTAAGCAATTCTTCCAGTCTGGACTTGACATCTGCTGATAGAGCCGGGGTGGAGCTTTCCTCTTCATCGTCATCAGGAACGTTGACGGCAAAAGAGAACATGTTGTCCGCTTGAAGGTGATGCTGGCGCTCGTCTTCGTTCTGAAGATTTAAGCTGTAGGAGAAGAGGCTGTCCGGGGAATCTTGGGCCTAAAAACAAAGGTTAAAATACGCCGATTGCAAAACTATACTATGAGCTTTAAGGTAATCTACTTACCGTTTTGAAGCGGATCTCTTGCCTGGGACTTGGTACGCTAGACGGTCTGGCTTCATCTTGAACATCGGCGGCAGATGCCGATGACTGAGCACTTGTTGGAGGGGCAGCCGACACCGTTGGTGCTGGTATAGCTGCGGCCGGCGTTGCCTCCGATGTAGTGGCGGTATCTTGTGGCGGTTCCGTTCCGACATCGGGGATTTGGGTCGATAGTGCCGATGCCGATGTCGCTGCTACTACGGGAGGTGTTCTTCCTATGCCGGAGACATGAGTCAACAGTGCCGATGCCGACGTCGCTGCTGCTACGGAAGGAGCTGTTTCTTCATTCAGCGCCGCCGGTACCGATGCCGATGTTGCTTCGGTCGTTGCAGCAGTTATCTCCTGGCCGGGGGCGTCATCCATCGGTTGATCGGGCACAGAAGCCGATGGAGGTTCTGCCGATGACCCGCCGGCAGGTGGTGCGATTGGGACCGGAAGTAGTCTTATTGGCGACGCATCGGCATATGGTGGTGCAGATGGAGCCGATGGTGGAGGAGAAGCCAGCCTCAAGCGCCTCTTCTTCGTCGGCGCAGCAGCAGGGGAGCCGACCCGCTTGGATGAGGACTGGAGGGGCATCGGCAACAGGGCTAGAAGTCATTTGTATTCTGGAAGCAGATGCCGATGACCATAGTGCCTGAAAATACAAAGCGACTTATGCAAGATAAATGTTGCCGATGAAACAGCATGTGATCGGTACAAGTAAAGATGAGTTTACTGCATAAGTTTGCGTGAAGGCAATGGCGGCAGCCGATGTAACCTGAGCTGTTGTAGGCATCGGCGTAGGTACCTGTTGAGGCGTGAAGGCAGCCAACGTCGGAGCTTTGTTGCCGATGATCGATATAGGGCCCATCATCCGAAGATTGAAGGGTCTACCGCTGTTGCTCATTGTGGGGACTGGATCATCTGCCTGTCGAATACAAAGGTGCAGAGGAGTGTGATGATACCGATGACAAATAAAATAATGAAAGTACATCGGATAGCAAACTTACTGCGTCGTCGGGAATGAGGTAATCGACGTCGATCAAGTGCCGATAATAGTGCGAAGACTTGGCGAGTAATTGGCACTTCCATTCTTGCCACCAAGACTTGAACTCGTTGGTGATGGAGGTTGGCGACCAGGAAGACAAGTCAAGATCTGACAGATCGGCATCGGTAGGGAGGCTGATGACTTTATTCCAATCCAGACTGCTGGAGATTGCTTGCCTGGGTCTTACTACCCTGGAGAAGCACAACTTGATCGGCAGTTGGCCAAATGCCAGTTGTCTCGCCGCTGCCGATGGATAGTAGAACTCGTACGACGGTGGGGCATTCTTCCTAGATCCAAAGATGTTTACCGGGAGAGCTCGGGGAGTGATGCTGGCTCTCATAATTGCTTGGTTCTCAGGCAAGCTCATATCGGTTAAGTTGAACAGCAGTGGGAACTGGTTCTGTTCATCAAGATACGGCCACCAAGTCCGTTCTGAGGAGGGAAGTCCGTTGTAGAACCTCTGGAAGAAGTAGCCGAAGTGCTCTACATCGGCATCAGTACCCGGCAGCATTATGACGGCCTCTCCAAAGTTAAGCGGAGCTCGAGTTGCCGATTCGTCATCGTCGTATCGGTAATCTTCTGATATGTCCCTCGGGAATTGTTGGGCAAATAGATCAAACCCGAGAGCCTTGTGCATATGGGCGTTCAGCCAGAGGTTGACAAACCACCAGGGGCCTCCAAGATTGCCGATGGGCTCTCCTAGTAGCAGCTTATTGGATACTTGGTGCAGCAATCGGTAGACTGATCCGAGGAGGTACCTGCCTAAAGGGAGCCTTGTGCCGTTGGCAAGCAGTTCGGCCGCAGGGAGGTGCATGGTGGTCGGGCCGATGGTTTTGCCGTAGAAGACAAACTTTTCCAGCCACATGTTTAAGAAGATGGCATGCTCCCGTTGGGTTACCGATCCGGTTTTCTGGTGTTCCTGAATGTAACCTGTCCAGCCGCCGATGCTACGGGTATTCACTTTGTACTCAGCTTTTCTGTTGAAGAGGCTAAGTGTATCGGCAGAGGTGATATCTAAGCCAGTTAGCATGAAAACATCGGCAATGGTGGGAGTAGTCGGTCCATGCCTGAAGAGCAAGGCGTTCATACTGTCGGACCAAAAATATGAAGCTGCTATCATCAAGTTCTCATTCCTCTCTGCATCGGCGATTGAGAGTCTAATGCATTGATCTAAGCCACGCTCCTGCCAGTATACTTGCTGTGACCTGGCCAATCTCAAGTACCAGTTTTTCCATCCTTTGGTGTGTTTGGGCCATGAGCGGAATGTATCCTTCCACAATCCTAGACCAAAGCTCTCGGATCTAAGCGGGATCCGGTTGATTTCTACGTTGATGATGGAGGTAGGGTCTGGATTGCCCATTGGGCCTAGGCAGCTAAGATTGGAGCCAGCAAGGGGGATGATCACTTTATTGTACAGCTCCTAGGGTTCGAAGAAGAGGGGATAAATCAGAGAAAAGAATGGGTGAAACTAGGTTTTTGCGGAGAAAAGAACTGTGCAGGGAGGTTGGATTGGATGAGGAATGAATCTTACCTTCGGGATGTCAACTTGGATCGCCATTTGGGGCCGGAAAGATGCTTGGTTCGTCCTTGGAGTGCGGAGGAGTACTGTTGCTCGAGTCTGTGTTCTTCAGAGCAGCCGGAGGTTGAAGACGAAGGCAGGAAGGTGAAAGTGAAAATGGGCTCGGGTAAAAAGGCAGTGTGGATCCCGGTAACTTTTATAATCCTGTTCAGGGGCATTTTGGGGTTCTGTTCCACACTGTGCAGGAATGTAGGGAGGCCCGCGGTAGATACGCGCGGTGATCGAGGTGGTCTGTAACTGTTCGTGCTACAATCGAGGGATTTTATTATTAAATTGTAGTTCCACATACGGGGATCGAGGAAACCGTATGCCTATCTCGGGGGTAACGGCTACAGCAACGGCTACAACAATGGCTACAGTGGAGAGAATTTCGGCACGTAAAGTTATACGCTCCGAAACTGGGGGGCATGTGTTGACACCGTTTTTCGACACGTGTCAAATAGATCGAAGCTTGACTGGTAAGTGATTATTCTCCATCGGCATCGGTAAAGTATGAGCTGGTATGGCCGATGGGAGAGTGCTGCAGAAGGCCAAGTATGTTGCCGATGAAGGTTGGGTGATCTTTGCCGACAAAGGTTGATTGGTGGTCTTGCTGAAGCTGGTTGCCGATGAAGAATTATTGCCAATGGTCGATGAAGAGTCATTGTCGATTGCCGATTAAGGCTCATTGCCGATTACCGACGAAGAGATGCTGCCGATTGCTGATCGGGAAAGTATGGCCGATGCCGATGGGCGTGACTTAGCACTTGGCGGCAGCGGAGGATTACAAGTGGCCAAAGAAGGAAGGTGCGGATTAAAGGGATCTGCCGATGGAAAGTTTCCATCGAGAAGAAGTATAAGGAAGCTGGTGTTCTGTGCCAGTATTATTATAGTAATTTGAGTCCGACTCTTGCGTGAGTCATTTATTTTCCATTAAAATAGGTGCGTTTGTTTAGGAAATAAATATTATTATCCGGCTCCTGCGCGAGTCAGTTTTCTTTAAAGTAGGAGTTTGTTTTAGGAAAAATATGTGTCGTGTCATTGTACAACTCTCCATGCGAGAGTATAAATATGTGCCTGAGGGCTATGGAATAAATAATCAATCCAATTCAAAAACCAAATCAATTACTTTTATCTTATTTACCTTTCCAACAATTTACCTTCTTACGCATTAGTTATAGTTATCAACGAGTTCTTCAAGCTTTCGACGGGCTGCATCACCCTGATCTCCGTCAAAATCCTTGTTAGTTCCGCGTGGGAGTACTTCTAGGCTTTGGCAATCTGGGCGCATCGCTGTTTGCCTCGTCTAGCTCTGCTCTAGTTATCCGTGATCAATCTGAGCCTTGACGTCCGGGCGCATCGCTGTCGTCTCGTTCAGTTTGTCATAGTTATCATCCTTGTCGATTGATTGGTCAAATCGACTGGCACGCCCTCGACATCGAGCTTCGGGTAATAGCCCGAGGTGTTCACAGATCTGATGCTTTTTGTGTCAACAATCACACATACCCGGATTACCCGTTGACAATACAACTATTGCAGCCACGCCTCGAGTATGGAGCACCGACTCGAATTTTGGGCGAGGCAACCCTCGACTGCGTTCTCAGGAATGTGTCAAGGTCACGTGGGCCCCGATACCCCTCGACCCGGGGGCTCGACCCTCATCCCCAATTGCTACGGCATGGGTCCGTCCAATCCGTCCCGCTTCAACTGTGGAGTTCGCAGGTTCCACATCATGCCGTCCGGCAACGACCAGTCCGCCATCACCATGCCTCGGAACACTAGAAGTACAGGAGGAGCATGCCGAGCATGCCGCTACAGTGATCGACGTCTCATCACAGGCATGGCGCACGGACACGCCTCCCATACCGATACGTACTAGGCCCCTGTACTCCTAAGCCTCCCCTTGGCCTATAAAAGGGGACGCCGAGATAGTAGAAAAGAAAAAAACACGACGACAAGAAGAGGAGACGAACTCTCACCAGAACCAAACACAACACCAACCATTCACTTGCCTGATCAACATCTCAAGCAATCAACCGATTCACCTAGAGTAGCACTGCTAGTTCTAGGCCTCGGCTCGATCTGAGCACCCCCGTGTAAACCAGCTTGTACTGCCCCCTGTACGAGCACTTCGGTGCAAGATAATACAATACCCCCTCATCTTGCTGGACGTAGGGCCTTCTTTGCCCGAACCAGGATAAACTCTGTGTTCTTCTTGCATCACATCTAGGAGAGGGAGCACGCAATATACAAATTTACTAGTTGGTGATCGACCCCCTGGGTCGAAACACCGACACAAAGGATTGCCAACAACCCAGTAGGCCACTCGGGCGTGCACTTCGATCATGGAAAATTGGTCAACACAATAGCGGACTACTCCGGCTTGTACTCTAACCACTAGAAACTATTTGACACCATAGTAGACCGCTCCAGCTTCCACTCTGACCACTGAGAACCGGTCAGAAGTCACGGGAACTTCATCAGAGGCCGGTTCGACCACAACATCTTCATCCTTTACCGCGACATCTCCTACCTCACCTATTGGTCAACAGTCTAAGATCCAATCCGTGACTCCGCAAGAGGACGATGAAGACTGTTTGGATGCCTTCTACAATGATGAGACTACAGTATCGCATGATGGCGAACATCCTCGGTGACCAAAATGCCTCAGGGAAAGTAGAGTGGATCTTCACATAGCTTCATCTAACGCAAGACGTAGGTGAGCCAACAACCTATGCTGAGGCGTAGGGTGATCCGACACAGCGTGCGACAATGGAGAAAGAGCTCAAGTCCATTGAGCAGAACTACATATGGGAGTTGGTGTCACTGCCTGGCGACCACCGCGCCATCACCCTCAAATGGGTGTTCAACCTCAAGAAGGATGAGTAGGGTGCGGTTCAGAATGGATCTGGTCTATGGCCCGATGGAACCACGAACTAGATCTCAGATTCAGAATGGATCTAGTCTATTGGCCTGATGGAACCACGGACTAGATCTCAGATTTAGAATATATCTGGTATATTGGCCCGATGGAACCACGAACTAGATCTCGGATTTAGAATGGATCTGGTAAAACCAGAGAGCAGCTTGGTCTTGACCGCTTGTTGGAATGGAAATGCAAATTGGCTTATCTTACAAGATGGTCTGCCACTGCTTTATATAGAAGATTGGGACCGGCTCTAGCACATGCTCAGATGCCGAGCATATTCATATTACGTGGTTGGAAGCCAAGAAAAGTAAATTACTAAAAAGTAAAAATTAAGATACAAGTGTTGTGGGCCTCAAGGCTTATCTATCAATCTCCTCCTAAGCCTTGTGCTGAGCACTGGAGGTGATCTGTTGTAGCCCAATCCTCTCCCTCATCTCTTGGAACTTGGACTTTCCAAGCAACTTGGTGAGTATATCAGCCAACTAATTAGTAGTGGCAATGTGACCGACCTTGACGCTCCCATCCTCCAAGTAATCCCTGATGAAGTGATACTTGATGTGAATGTGATTGCTTCTTTCATGGAAGACTGGGTTCTTGGCCAAAGCTAGAGCAAACAAATTCATTTCTGCTTTGGTACCTCTTATTCATTTCTGCAGTAGTAGTTTAGTTTGCCTGCTCCTCTCTAATTTTCCTGCCCCTCACTATCTTGAATCCATTCCCTCCAAGCCTAGAATAGAAGTGTAAAAAGAGAACAAACAAGATCATTAGAAGTAACAAATTATATAATTGTACTACCAAGTATATCATAAATGGAAGAAATAAACATTCACTAGCCAAAGCTAGAAGAGAAGTGAAAATGAAACAAAAAGACAGTCAAAAGAAATCACTACACAAACAAAAAATAGGCATGAGGGCCAAAAAACCTGAAGGAAACCGCGCGTAAACTACCAGGAAAATTAGTCATAGCAGGCAACCTTCAAGGAAGCACTACCAGGAGGCCGGTTGTCACAAATGATTTTCTCAGAGGTTCAACAGCCAAGAAAACAAAGACAAGGTCAATTTTTCTCACAACACAAGGAAATATAACAACCGCCAATGATATATATTATTTTCTTCAGAGCTGAAAGCTGATGACCGCCAAGATATTTGTACCACACACACACACACACACAATATATATATATATATATATATATATATATATATATATATATATATATATGTATATATATATATATGTGTGTGTGGTATGTATTCATACTCATTTATCAGTTTGAGTATGTTTATATACTTATTTTAAGTTACTCCATAACTTACTATGTAATTTTTTTAATGAGCCCATATTTTTAAATATAATATTGTCATTAAAATATGTAAAATAGGTATGACTATATACTCTATGTATACTTGCACATAAACTACTCTAGATAATCTAGTATGATCATATACTTTATGTATATATACTTTGTCAGTTCATGTACACCATAAATCTAGAGATATATAAGTGAGAGTAACTACATATAGATGTAAAAAGAAATTTCACTATATAATGACCCATAAGTTAATTGTACCAACCGTCAAAGGTAGATAGATAGATTGAGAGAGAAAACCTGAGAAAAGCTCGTCACACAATCACACATTTTCAAGCATGCAGCAACCGGAATCAAACTCACAGCCGAGGTCTTGCATGAACCTCACTACCATTCCATCTCAAATTCACTTGTGACTAAGTGAATGAGTTTTTAACTTTTTTTATTCACACCCTAAACATTTTTAAATGAAAAAAGTTTGAACTAATTTCTTTTATCTTGTTGACCCTAGTTTAGGTCATATCTCCTTCCAAGGTCATTTCAAAAAGTTGAATCTCAAAACTCTGAGAACTCAGAACATAGTTTTTGGACTTCAAATGATCGTAAATGAAAAAAAAATCAACTGAAAAGTTGTAGATATCTTCGGGCTCTATAACTTTGATATAAACTTTGTATTCATCTAAGATTAGTATGTTACATTCTATCTTTAAAACTAACTAAACATCGCAAGCTATGTGCCACATATTCTATAATTAATGCATGACAACTAAAATATGTACCAAAGAGAAAATTGTATTTCATTTCACAAACATGACACGGAAGGATTTGTGTCTATAAAATACAATGTCTAACTAACATAATGCAATGAATCAATTATATTGGTGCTTAAGAGGAGTGACTAGAAAAAGATTACTTTTTTCTTGGTGCCTACAACAATTTACTTTGAGAGCTACACCAAGGAAACTAGCACTTCCTTGATAGTTTCCAGTTATGCCCAATGAAATGTGCATTTTCCCTATTATGGTGTGGAATAATACATAAGAAAAATGTTAGATTATTACTTCAGCGGTTTGTAATAAAACTCAACAAAACATGGAATTACCTTGGCGGTTTGTAATAACACTCAAGTAAATATGCAATTACCATGGCGTTTCGAATGGCACATAAGAAATTATAGAATTACATTGGCGGTTTAGGATAACACTCAAGAAATATGCATGTGCTTGAAGGTTTTGTAGCACTTCCAAGGTAAAGATATATTTTTTGAAGGTTTAGTTTCTCCCCTTAAGAAATTATTAGATGCCGAGGATATTCCATTTTCTACTAATGAACTATTTAATTGAACAGCCAAGTACTTGCTAAATGAAAAAAAATGAAATAAATGCTGGCAGCATCTGTGAGGTTGATCGAATCATCAATGCTTATTGTTCTGTGAGGGAACTTACCAATTCGAACTGTTTGCATTCATAATTTTTTCCTGTTGTGAGCCTGACAATGGGACAGTTGGGTAGTGTCTTAATGGCATCATTAATGACTCTTGAAACAAATCTAACAATTGTGTCGCCACTAATTTTGATCTCAACCTTGTTGAGAGCAGAGAGGTGATGGATGCCCAAACTAGGAGCAACGTTCGTTTTTGCCCAAAAAATATCATCTTGGTCGCAGATGTCCATCTCATGCTCAATGAGCGCAAGGTTCACACGCTCGACATTTGGCATCGATTCCGCTTCAAACTCCAGTATGGTCCCACAAACAGTGATGTCTAGGGAAAAATATTTCAGGCTTCTGAATCCGCTTTTACCTTGGACAGTGATCTTTCCATCGGTGCCAGCTGTAGTGCTTATATTGAGAAAAAGCAAACTTGGTATCTTTCCGAGGATCTCTACATCTTCTGGTCTCACACAGATGATCATCAGTTCTAACACACTGAGATTTCCATGTGAGCACATCCAATTTGGCACCCTATAGATGGGACAGTTTCTGATGCAGAGCTTACGAAGGCTGCAGTAAGCACTAGAGTGCCATGAATCTAGTGACAGAGGGTGTATTCCTATGAGTTGCGTGATATATAGATTATGGATGTCGCATGAAGATAATAAATTTCCAACATAACTGTAAATGCCCTCTGCTTGATTTCTTCCTTCTGAGCTATCTGGTAATTTAAAATCCCATCTCATTTTCAATGTTCTTAACTTGGTTAGTTTACTGAATTCTAAGACGGACTGACTTTGTTCATAGGATACGATTCCATACTCCCTCATCTCCTCTAAGCTAAGCATCCTCCTAATCACTCCATCTGGAAATCTAGCATGCCAATTAACATATAAACGTGCTAGTTGTTGAAGTTTGATGATAGTTGGTGGCAACTCTTTGATACGGGTGCCTCGCACATCTAGTGTCTGTAGATGTTGTAGTTGACCAATGTTCTCTGGGAGCTTTGTTATTGAACGTGAGTAGAGACGCAAGTACTTTAGATTAAACAACTTTCCAATACTTTCAAGCTGAAGGTATTTCATGCCTCTGTGTTCACCTAGGTCCAAGTCCAACACACGAAGAGCAGTGGAAGGCAACAAAGAGATTTTCACAGGCTGTCCAAATATAGTAACTGACCGAGCATGAGACAAGATCTGGTTTACCCACAAAGTAACATTTTCTGCTTCACTGTGGCTGCTAACACAAAGCCTACGAACCTTGCACTTGTATTCAGGCTCTGCACCATCTAATGAAGTTACAAAATTTTCTTCAGCAGCCTTGCATTTGATATAGTCAAGAATCATGTCGTTAACTCGACATGCCTTAGCCTGACCATACTCTACGTTAACAGGTTGGATCATGCTTCTATTGATGAGATCATTGAAATAACCCTCACCAATTTCATATTTAGTAGTTCTCCTTTCTTCCTCATGAATGAACCCTTCTGCAATCCACCTATTGATTAAACGTTGTTTCTCAATCTCATGATCTTCTGGGAACACACTCAAGTACAACAAACAAGTTCTTAGACGGTGAGGAATATCAAAGAAACTCAGAGATAAAATACTGGTCATCTTCTTTGCATCAGTTTTATTTGCCAATGCAGAACCAATTTCATTTAGTACCCTATCCCATTCTGTTTTTGCATGCTTATTGGTTAACATGCTAGATACCGTAACAATTGCCAATGGTAGACCACCACATTTTCTTAATATTCTGTCCGGAACATCGTCCAGATGACTATAGCATGGATTCTCAGAACCAATTGATCTTTTGAAAAACAGCCTTTTGGAGTCATCAAAGCTAAGAGGAACCATTTCATAAACTTGAGTAGAAGAATATTTTGCAACTGTCAAACTACGCGTCGTAGTGATTATTCTACTCCCAAGATCATTACTGGGTAATGCAAATTTGATAGATTCCCAAGCTTCTACTTCCCATACATCATCAATCACAACAATGTACCTAGCAAGCACACAAGATGATAATAGAGATGCAATCAGTCCTCAAAGACTGCAACATTGGTAACATCAATTTTGGCTAGCTAAGGAAATGCTAAGAGGTTCATGCAAAATGACAGGAACACAAAAAAATAGAAATTATACTCTTACCGATAATACATAGTGCAATAAAAATATTTCAAATTCTGCTGCCAATAGTATCTTTATGAATTATGTATCATCTATGAAATATGTTAGAACTAGAAATTTTGATAGAATTGTGTAGAATTTTACCGGTTTGCTAGTTTGATTGATAGAAAAAACTGCTCGAAGCGGTTTATAATATTCACTTCAAAAGACTTGCCCCAACTTTGTTACTACACAAAAATAAACAACAAAAGCAACAAACTGAAACTAAACTGTAAGAGTTACAAGAAACACCTCCCAAATTGAATCGTAAATCGTCTCATCCTGTCTCCCACTCTCCATCTTGTCTGACTACAAGGAACATGGAAGGTGGATGGGCTGCAACATGGGAAGCGGCTAGCAAATGTTGAGTTTGCCAAGTCTGCAGGTAAAGTCAGATGCCTAACTGCTAAGAAAAGGCATGAACATTATACTACTTTTTCCTTGAGCATTTTCATTAGCTTTGAACTTTTGAAGTACAAAATACCCATGTGTCCACTCTAGAATCCTAGTAGGCCCAAACAATCATGTAAAAGTGGCTAGCAGCTAGGTCCCATGTAAATATATATAGCAGTTAAAGTTTTTTAAAATATCATGCATCCCAACTCACCCTATCCCTCCCACCAAACAAAAAATTAAAATAACTCTATCCCTCAAATCAAACATGAAATGAATTCAACCCAACCCTTGAAACTGGGATAGGCCCAAACGATCTCACGTCATCCAGAAACAACACACTAGTTTGCCGGTTGTCCCTGTATGTATTGCTACATAACAGAAAGGCCTGATAATGTAATAATTAATGGACTGGTATCTCGCAAAAAATAAAAGTAATGGACTTCATGCACGAAAAGTAATGGATGCTGTCATTAGTTCCGAAACCACACTGATTTATCCTGACCGGGCTTACCTTTTATCATGGAGGTGTTCCCTGAGTTTATCAATGAGTTGCTGCTCATCATCATCCTGTGTGATGATACCAGGGTACTTGACTCCATCAGCAATGTGTATTAGAATCTTTCTGACATCCGGAGTTCGAGAAACGGACACAAAAGCTGCACATTTGAATTGGCTTTTAATGTCATCATAGACTTGCTTTGCAAGAGTAGTCTTACCAAGACCTCCACAACCAGAAATTGAAACCACTTTAAGCTTTGTGGATGAACCACTCGCCTCCACGGTTAACATGTCAATGATATGCTTCTTAGGGCCATCGGTGCCCACAAGATTGTGACTATCCTCATAGAGAGCCTGCAGCCGGGGATCAATGGAAGAACTGCTAGATTTGTTTTTTAGTTGTACCGGGACCAGATCATACCTTTTGTGCCTCTCACTTGTCTCTATTACAGATGCCTTGAGTTCTTTGATCTGATTGCCGAGATCGTGGCGCGCCTTCAGTTTCTTGAACTCTTGGGAGAACCATTTGAAGACCGAAAGCCCATTCTGGTTGTGGTCAACACTAACCATATTGAACGCATCAACGCAATCTTCCAAGTCATATGCCAGGTCTCGTAGCTTGTCCCTCCATACCCTCATCTCAGGGTCGAGCTCCTCTTCATCTTCCAGCATCTGGAGCGTGGGACTCATGGCGCTCAACTCGTCTCTCAAAAACTTGATCTGCTTGCGCACACCTTTAAGCTTCACATACTCTTCTTCCAACAGTTTGCTGAGCTTGGATAGGAGCGGCTTCATAACCCCCGTGGAGACAGTAACTACAGCAGCCTCCATTGCTCTGCCGCCGACAAGCTCGATTTCGCTCGCAGCTACGACGCAGCTGAGATGTGTTTGAAGCACTCAAAGGCTGAAGTGCTGGACGAGCTTGGAATTTTCTACGGAAAGAGCGTCGAAACTCTTCGTCAGACAACAACGTGGATGCAAGCCAATGAACGAGCGAGTGTTTGGACCATTGACACAAGTGGGTCCCGACAGACGACGACGAGCGAGCTTGGGTCCAGTACTCGCACATGCTGGGGATTTTTCACCCATTTTTCTTTGGGTTGGCCGGACATGGACAGGCTCTCACTGTCGCCTTTGAACTTTGAGAGAGAGAGAACAAGGCGCCAGGCGATACAGAGAAGACAAGGCAGGTTTGGCGTCTGGGGCAGAGAACGGAATTGTCCCACGTGAACTTGAGTGGCGGGAGAAATACATTGACAATATACACGCGTTTTAGACTGTTTTTTTTATCTTCGTTCTATTTTGCTAAAACAGTTTAAAACTCCCTCCGTTCCAAATTATAAGATGTTTTAGTTTTTTAGTTATGTTGATTTTATTATTCTAGGTATAGTGTATATCAAATTATATGTATCTAAAAAACAAAAAAATATCTTATAATTTAGGGTGACTGCTGCTGCTTTAGGATGCTATACTACTATTGTTGAGCATTTCTCGTAGGGTCATGGTTGACCTCCACTCTAGTCCACCTTTTGATTTTGGAGACTATTGAGTATTGAACATCGACACCACTAGCCCAGCCCCTGGACGTCCGGCGCGAGCCAGCATCCGGACGCACGTCCGATCCCACACGTAAAGATTCAATTCAGGACAGGAGCCTCCGACCAGGCTCACGATAGCTTATCCCACACCATGCGCGTTGCCCGTCCCTCGACGTGCCGCACCCACCGTTCCCCACTGCGCCCCTGTGTCCCCGTCTCCCAGCGCGCCCCTGTACCATGAGCACGAAACACTTCCAATTGTAAGTACTACAACATCGCAAAATTGTGTAGTGCAACATCAAAAACTATGTAGTGCAACTTCAAAAATTGTGTACTGCAACATCTCAAATAGTAGTACTGCAACATCGCAAAAATCAAACATGAAACATTGAAGTATTGTTCAACAAATAAAATCTCTTGCCACATCATGTAGAAAAAAAGTTAAAAACTCGCAAGTTGCAACATAGAGAAAAAAAATACAATCCAACACTAGAACTCTCTTTCTGCAACACATTAATCACCTATTGCAACATCCGAAAATCATCTCTTGCAACATCTAAAAAATTCCATTGCAACACGGACAAACAACAATGACGTACAAACAACAAGGGGAAATCATCTTTGTCCTAGCGCTAGGAGCAAACTCCTCTAGCCCCTGGCCCATCACCTTCGAGCTCGCCGGAGGAAGGAGGAAATCGACCCCAGAGCTCGTCGAAACCCTAGCCGTCACCGTGTCCCTCAGATCTAGAGGAGGAGGAAGCCTCAGGTCCAAAAGATGACTAACCTACCTCGTTGGAGCCGCCACCATCGTCTCCGGGAGCGTCGTTCGTCCCGACGGCACTAGGATGCCTAAAGCGCGGGGCGCACAACATCGGGCTAGGCGCGGGCGCGTCATCTATCCTGACGACGCTAGCATGCCTGGAGCGCGGCGCGGATAGGGCAGTAGAGAAACGAGCAAGCGAGTGAAGCAGGGGCGAGACGAGCGGAAACGCGAGAGGCGCGTCCGGATGGGAGCGGGGTGTCCGGATGCCCTAAATAGAGCATTAGCGATTGAACAGTGGCGTGCTATAAAGCAAAAGGTAGCAGTGTTCAATTTGACAATTCTAAAGTAAGCAACTCGCAGATTCGCTTACAAAAGACTTACCACCCAACATGTTCATGCATCCGACATGGGTTTAAGGGAAAACCTATGATTCCTGAACGATTAAACGCCTAAAGTTAAAGAAACCGTTTCAGACCAAAAATGTGTATTATAGCTATTAAATCTATCGGAGATTAACCGTGACGATGAAGCATACTCTATGTACTAATCTATGATGAAATATGAAAAGAAATAAAAAGTTAAGTTCAAGTATAAAGTTTGAAAGTATAAGGTGAGATAAGGGGGAGAATGTTAGATTGACCTCCTACGATATGGCCCAACGTCCATATAGACCTTAGACTCGCGCCCTAATCGAGGGCGCCCAATTCTACATGGTTAGTGATCCCCCGTCACACTGCGCTTTATAAAGAGGTGGGGGCCGGTGACTCTACTCACAAGGTTGATCTGAGCCGTAAAACCTACCGACACAAACCCTAGCCGATCTACAGAGGGGAACGGCCACCACCACCAGACTGTACCACCAGACCGTCCTTCCTTCCCGACCATCGTTACCGTGTGTTGTCCAAGGGCGGAGCCAGGAATCAAGGATAGGAGAGGCAACTTCAATTAGGGGGGTGGGGGGGCAGATCTTCATAAATGAGCTAATAAACACTAAATTAAGAGCTAATGAATAATTAATAGAGGAACTAATAGGATGTTGGGGTGCCAGGCCCCCCTAGCCCCTCCATCCCTCTACCCATGGTGCTGCCTCCTTCAATGTTCTTGATTGCCGGGAGATCGTCCTCTAGACCCTCCAACTGTCAGTGACCCTTACCCTCTCTCCCTCTCTCGGATCTCTCTTATTCATCCTGAAAACCAATCTATACCCCGCTAGATCCTAAACCTAGGAGGTCCTAAAGGTCTATCACAATGTACTTGACTGCCACTCTAGTCCACCTTTTGATTCTGGAGACCATTCAGTAGTGGCGTGCCGCAAAGCGGCGATCAAGGCTAAACTAACCAGAGACAATACAGTAGTGGCATGCCGTAAAGCAGGGATGAATTTGTCGTCTAAACTAACCTGTCTTACCACTAGTACAGAGCACTACTATAGCGGCGGTTGTAAATGTATTTCTACAGACGTTTTTCGTAACCGCCTGCGTGAAAGGCCAGTAAAAATGAGCGATCTATACAGGCGGTTTCTGTAGAACTGGCGGTTTTTGTAGAACCACCTGTGAAAATCTATTTTCACAGGAGGTTCACTAAAGAGAACCGCCTGTGAAAATCGATTTCCACAGGCGGTTTGTTTAAGTCAGCCGCCTGTGGAAACAGATTTCCACAGACGGTTTGTTTAAGTTAGCCGCCTGTGGAAATAGTTCCCACCCTACCAAATTTTTCAATTTTTAAATTTAAATCAGATCCTATAATTTACCCTAAACCTATTCGATGATGTTCAATTATACTCATATAGTATTTAACTATTTCATACAAGTGGTTTCATGCTCATAAACATAAAGTCACACTTATTTACAACATCAAAATTTCATGCTCACAAACATAAAGTAAATGTATTTACAACAAAGTTCTCACTAGTGCTCTAGTGCTCACAAACACTATATATATACATCAAAGTTTTCACTAGGGCTCTAATTAATAACCATCTCGACTAAGTTATAGACCACTGATCTCTGTGAGCAGTCTATACTTTGGGTCACTTAAGGTGGCCGACTCGTCGTGATATTTCCCCTCGTGAGGAATGACATCTCTCATGATGAATGAGCACAAGTCCTCAACTATGGCGTACAAAGTACGTTCGCTCATGTTAGTCGCCTTTGGTTGATCAACTTCCTGAGAGGAAAGTTTATAAACATTAATATATACACTTGACAATACATTTGTAACTTTAATATGAGAACTAAAATCATGACTATTACTTATATTACCTTAGAAGGGTTCCTGCTGTATCGTCCATTCTGCCTCATGAACTCGCACACGTAGAATCCACACAGGACCGATCCAGGTGGTTGCTTGAGGCACTATATAACAAGAAAGTGGTCATGTATATACTTACAACATCGTGTATGATATGTATTCATAACTTTTCATACGTACCGGCCAATGATGATATATGTTCAATGGCTGCGTTGGATTGTCGCACTTTCCTTTTTTTAATTTGTAATACCTATATGCCCTATAATCTCGAATAGAATCACCATGTTATTCTCAAACTCTCTCATCAATAAAAGTATGCAATCATATATATCTCAACTTACAGTTCCAAGTTGTTCAACAACTTTGCATAGCTCGTAGTCGGATAATCTGCGGAGTCTAATACCAATACCCTTCCTTGCCTAGGATAAATGACAAAGCAGATCCAGTGGTCTCTGCACGAAGCAAATTTATGATGCAAGTGTTTATTAAAATTATTAATTTGAACTATGCAAACTCACACTTACCCAAAGTTATATGGGGCCATTATGCATTTTCTATCTTGATATATAAGCAATGAGGTTGCCATGTAGAAGGTGTATTCGGATTCAAACCTTTTCTTCAGCTTCTTTTTCATATCCTCTCGTTCTTTACCTTCTAACCCCTTTAAATTTTTATCGTCGTCTCCGATTCTGAATATTGACCGCTCTTCACATATTTTTATTGGGTTCATATACGCAACCCTTTCATTTTCCCTGTGACGAGGATCGTTACCGTAACACATGACCTGCTCCTCATATTGCATTCTGCAAGGCGCACGTTCATGTAAGATTTGGAATTAGAATGGATACAACTCACAAATAAAAACACATGCATATTTATTCGTATGAGTAACACTTACACTGCAAACAATGTTATGAGTTGTACGTTGAGTCTCTTGAGGTTCATCATCAACCACATGTCCTCGAATGTAATAATGCATGTCTGTCTTTCACATGCAAATACAGGTGGTGGTATAGACACGTTGATGGTGTCAATGCCAACAGAAGTTGCTCTCATGTACCAATCATGCAGCCTTTTCATACCACTAGGGATCTTGATCAATTTATCCCACCGTAGTAGTGGCCTCCCCGAGTGATAACAATCAGGAACATGTTCGTAATCTTCCTTTATTGGCTTCCTGATATTTACACTAATTACCTCAGGCTTTTTGGCTGACTTCTCGTGCTCATCCAAGTCAAGGATACGAGTAGTGCGTTGACGTCCAATTCCTGTCAAAAATCTGCCCACGCCAGCATTATTCTTTTTCTTTGGCTCCCAGGGGGATATCAATTTGGGAATTGGAAATTTCTTCTTTGGCTGTGGTGGAGTCACCTTTGTTTGTTCTGTGATGGGTGATGGTGATGTTGGAAGAGACTAGGCAGGTGGTGATGGTGGGTCTAGAAGAGACGACTGGTCAGGTGGTGATGGTGGGTCTGGAAGAGATTGTGAAGGACCTGACGACCCCTGAGTGAGTGGTCGTGTTGGCGGCTCCTGTCCGAGTGTCTCAATGCCCTCGGGACCAGCAATGTCTAGCATGTCATCTTCGTATCCTTGGACGACTGTCACCACTTCAACCTTGCAGTAGTCGTCTGGAATGTCATCACCATGATACTTGCGTCCTGGGATCGCAAATCCAATGCCTACTACCCTTGTACGATGATTGGAAATACCATATCTTATGACGAGGGAGCAAGGCGTGGGCATATCAATGTCGTCAACTTCATAGTGAGTCTTGTTTCCCGTTGACGCAACACTGCATGGAATCGTTCCTGGACTGTGTGTCACCCAAGCTGTTGTGATGTTAGGACTAGCTGCATCTCGGGACCCTGACCTGGTGTATGTTGTTGAACGGACACCGCACTAGCCAATCTCTTGGAAGTCTTTTTTGCCTCTTCCTTAAAATACGAAGCCATCTCTTCCTTGTATTGATCACGCTTCCTGTACTCACCTTGCCACTCTGGTCCGAATCCCTGTTTCCATCCTTCTTTTGAAGATATTCCTCGAACACGACCAGGATGCTCCTTGTTACCCAAGCCAGCAGTTAGGATGTCCATGTCTCTTCGTGGATTAAATAATCATTTCTCATGTTCTGCTGCTACCACTAATATGCTCTTAAGTGCTTCATCGGTAGTTGGGTCTTGAAAGGACAAACCGATCTCGGTTTGCATTGGTTTCCGAGCCATTATCCAGTTTGCGGTCCTTTCTCCAAGTTTCTCGGATAGCACTGGCAACCCTGCCGCCTTCTTGGTAGCCTCTTCTTCTCTCCATTTTGGAATCTGTCGTTGGTAACCATCAGAGCCTAAGTGGTGGGGGTAATTGTTCTTTTTTGCGAGCGCAGAATTGGATTCACTCCGAGCTAAGAACTCTGCTTCTTGCCTCTGCTCTAGGAAAACCTCCCACTGACCGGCCGAAATCTTGTACTTTTTTGTCGGGTCTGAGCCAGTATTTGCCCACTTGGTATTCAATTCTGACCTCCAATTGCGGAATATGACCGCACATTGCTTCAGTGCAAACTCCTTTACCAGTGCTTCTGAGCCCCAAGGAAAAATAAACCTTGTCAACATCTTGGCCCAAAGCATGTTCCTAACGTCGACTGACACATTTTTCCAATGTTGGATTGTGACGTCAAGATTGTCCCTAACTACGAAACCAAGTGCGTTTTGAAACTTAGCTACGGCGGCCACAGGAGCGAGGGGCTGTCCTTTTGGGCTCACTTCTGAGATTCTATGTCTCATCAGGCCACCTATTCATTCCTCTGTCACCTCGTTTCTGGTCACTCATCTTCCTTTTCCTTGAACTATTGGAGGTGGTGGTGGCCTCGATCATTTCCGGTGCATCTTCTTGTGCTATTTCATCTTGAGTTAATATTTCTCTGAACTCAGATAACACCTCCTATTCATGTAAAAACATACACTCATCAGATTACGAAGGCTAATCCATTGTGGCAGGCTAACCATGAAATTAGGTACAACCATGACATCCTATATGCGAAAATTACCTCATCTACTTCTGGATTGTAATCAGGGTCACGTTCATATTCACGATGGGCCATCCTCTCTATGCGAGGATCAGTGCCGGCGCTTGGTGATTCATATTCAGGAGTAGATTCTCGGGACCCCGTTGCTTGGGACCCTGCTGCTTGCTCCGCGGGGTGGGACCCCGTTGCTTGCTCCATAGGGTGGGACCCGGTGCTTGCTCCATAGGGTGGGACCCCGTTGCTTGCTCCGTGGGGTGGGACCCCGCTGCTTGCTCCGTGGGGTGGGACTACGCTGCTTGCTCCATGGGGTGGAACCCCTTTGCTTGCTCCGTGGGGTCAGACCCTGTTGCTTGGTCCTTGGGTGGAGAACTCATCGTAAAATTCTATACAATTAGATTTATATAATTAGTCTATGCCTTTTGCGAAAAACTATACAAGTACGCTACTATTCATAAATAAGCATACAATTACTCTATGATTTGAGTGGTACACTACTATTATATAAGTACTACTACAACTATATACATACAAGTACACTACTAGTATATACAAGTATACTATAAGAATGAATAAGCATGAATAAACATAAATAAGCATGAATAAGTACTCTACTCTTATCATTTCTACTCTACTCTACTCTACACTACACTACACTACTCTACTCTACTCTTTTACAAGTATTCCCTTGCTATAATTATATAAGCATTTAATTCAAGTACATATATTTGCAAGTATTTCAAAAATGAAAAAAGGAAAATATCTCCCTCCCCTTTGCCCTGCTCGGCCCAGCACGGTGCGAGCCCATCACTGCTAGGAGGCCCAGCAGCCGCGGGCCCACCCTGTCTTCTTCAACCTTGAGCGCTGCCACCGCCACCAACCCGCCCCAACACCTCTCCCCTTTGCCCCACCGCATCTCCAGCGCCGCCGCCACCGCATCTCTCCAGCCAGGCCGTGGTCGTCGTCTTCAACCAACAGCCGCACCGCCACCGTCCGGCACCCACCGCCACCGCCATGGCGCGCCGCCCCGCCCTGCATGGCCCAGCCCCATAGCCACTGCCACCGCGCGCGCACAGAGAGAGAAGGGGGAGCGCCACCGCCACTGCCACCGCCGCGCGCGGTGGCACCACCGCCACCAACCGTGCGCGCTCCACCACCGGCACTGCCCCACCGCGCACAGAGAGAGAAGAAGAGGGGGCGCTTGACTTACCAAGAGTGCGGAGGACGCCGGCGTGTCGAGATAGAGGGTTCAGCGGCGAGGAGGGCGGCACGGCGATGAGCTCAGTCGGCGGCATGGGAAATTTGGGCAACCTAACGACGCTTCTTTGAAATCTGCGGGCGCCAGGGGACTTAGAAAATTTCGGGCTGAGAGCGCGAGGTTTATAAGGGGACGATTTCTACAAGCGGTTGTGTTATGTGAACCTCCTGTAGAAATCATTTCTACAGGCGGTTGTGTTATGTGAACCGCCTGTAGAAATAATTTGCATATAGTTAGGGTTTATGTATTGTTAATTTATAGTGAGGGTTTATGTATTGTTTATGTATTGTTAATTTATAGTTAGGGTTTATGTATTGTTTATGTATTGTTAATTTATAGTTAGGGTTCAGGTTAAGGATTAGTTAAGCTAGGGTCTAGTGTTAGTTAAGCTAGGTTCTAGGGTTAGTTAAGCTAGGTTCTAGGGTTAGTTAAGCTAGGGTTTATGGTTAGTGGGTTAGTTAAGCTAGGGTCTAGGGTAAGTTAAGCTAGGGTTTATGGTTAGTTAAGCTAGGGTCTAGGGTTAGTTAAGTTAGGGTCTAGGGTTAGTATAAAGGTGGAAAATGATAGACTATATAGAAAATGATAGCATAAAGGTGGAATAAGCATAAAGTCTCACATTTACAAACAGTGAATGGTAGACATTGTAAGGTACACATCGTACCACAAATGGATTACATGCATGACAAATATAAACTAGGCTGCTACTGTTCTTCCTTGTCCATCGTGGCGAACCCAGGGCAATGAATTATGTGGGATGCTTCGCTCAACATTCCTTATCTTCACTGGATGGTCTACAAAGAGAGACATATTGCTAAACTGGTTGAAATCCTCCAGATCAGATACACCATCAACTCCGATAGCTTGTTGCTTTCCAGGAAAAACTACATGCTTTGGCTGGTTCGTACTTTTCTTGTCATTAGGAGAAAGGATCTGTTCAACATAGAAAACCTGTGCAACACGGTTAGTCATTATCCACGGGTCATCTTTGTAGGCTACCTTACTTAGATCAAGAACTCTGACCCTATAGTTGTCCACTGTGACATGTTTGTCTTCAACCCATTCACATTTATATGCGGGGATTTGGAATGTACCATAGTCTAGTTCCCATATCTCAACAATGATGCCAAAGTATGTAATAATCTCACCTATCGTAGAGTCAATGGCCTCGCATCGAACACCACTGTTTTGTGCCATGCTCTTTATGTCCTTGTACTTGATACAGAATGTGAAGCCATTAATGTCATAGGTTTGCCATGTCGTGACCTGGCGTGAGGGTCCAGATGGCAACCCTTTGATGGTTTGTTCCTCAATTGTTTCCCCATGTGGAATATCCTTCTCCCTTAGCCATGTGTTGAACCGAGTCTTGTGTTCCTTCATTACCCAATCATCTGTGTGCCCAGGATTATGTTCCCGAAGTTCATTTAAGTGTTCCTCAATCAAAGGCTCCATTATCGAGAGCTCATGCAGGATACTGTGATGTGCCTCGAGGACTATGTTGTAATCTTTCGGGATGAATGATTTTTGTCCCATCCTCCCACTTCCAAATAGCCTACCCTCATGTCGTGATGGAGGCAAACCTATTGCAACTTGATCTTTTAGGACACTATTGCAGAATGGACCACCAGACTCAATGGCATCTTCGGTTAAATACCCCTCAACCATAGACGCCTCTGGGCGAGCACGAGTTGAAACATAACCATTTAGTATTGCCATGAAACGCTCATAAGTCCACATTTCATGCAAGTACATAGGACCCAATGCCTCAATTTGAGGAACAAAGTGCACAACGAGGTGCACCATGATATCGAAGAATGCTGGGGAAACACATCTCAAACTGTGACACTATCTCCACTACGAATTCCTAAAGAGTCGCTAACTCATCATGGTCAATCACCTTTTCTGAGATCTTATTGAAAATGAAGCACAGACGTGTTACTGCCATCTTTACGAACAAAGAATTTATAGCCCTGATGACAATGGGAAGGAAAGTAGTAAGCATGACATGACAATCATGTGAGTTGTAGTTGGTGAGTGTAAGGTCTTTCATTGACACGATACTCCGTATGCTAGAGCAAAATCCAGATGAGACTTTCAATTTCCTCAACCACACACACATCGCATGTTTCTCATCTATGTTGAGGTTGTAGCTTGCTGCTGGTAGATGACACTTCCCATTTTCTTGTAGAACAGGGTGAAGCTCTTTTTTTTATGTCTAACTGTACCATGTCCATGCGTAAATTCAAACCTTCCTTTGTCTTGCTCTTCATGTCTAGCAATGTGCCAATTAGACTTTCAAACACGTTCTTATGAACGTGCATACCATCGATCGCATGTCATACATCTAACTCTTTCCAGTATGGTAAATACTCAAAGAAAATAGACATCTTCTTGAATGTAGCCCCTGGAGTTGGTTTGACATTCTTTCTTGGTTTTCCGTCTTTTGTCTTTTTCCCGAAAACAAATTTGATTTTGCTAACTATTTGGAAAACTCTTTGGCCTTTACTGTTACCTGATGGTGGAATAGAGTGTAGTTCATCGTTATTGTCGAAGTACTTAGCCATCTTTTTAAGGCGGTACTTGTGTCCTTTCAATAAGAAGTGTCTGTGTCTCATGTACACTATCTTCTTAGATGCATCGAGGGACACGTAAGCGGTTTCATCTATGCAGAATACACAACCAACCTTTCCCTTGAACTGCCCTGATAATGTGAAGAGAGCAGGGTAATCGTTGATCGTAACAAAAATATTGCTCTTAGCGTGAAAGATTCTTTGCAGTACTCGTCCCACATTTGAACACCTGTTTCCCACAACATCTTCATGTCTTCCATTAAGGGCTCTAAGAAAACATCCATGTCCACTCCAGGTTGTGTAGGTCCAGAGATAAGGATGGTTAGTATGAGGTACTTTCGCTTTTGCATCAACCATTGGGGAAGGTTGTAGATGGTGAGGATCACCGGCCATGTGCTATGTGTGCTGATCCTCTCAGCAAATGGATTCATTCCATCAGTACTCAGTGCAAATCTAACATTTCTTGCTTCCTTTGCAAAGTCTTCATGGTTTTTATTGAAATCTCTCCACTGCGTGCCATCAGCGGGATGACGAAGCGTCCCATCATTTATGTGCTCATTTGAAGCATGCCAGGTCATAAGTTTGGCATCCTCTGGGTTAGCGAACAAACACCTCAATCGATCAACCACAGGAAGGTACCACATCACTAAAGCAAGAATCTTTTTCTGGGCATAATAGTCTACTTCATCTTTTTCTTTGCTAGTGGGGGGTTTTTGTTGCTCTCTGTTGGGTATTCTTTCTCTTATTTCCTTTACATTTGGAGGCAACACATTCTTCTTCTCGAAAGTCTTTATTCGTCTTGTACCTACTTGCACTGCAGTTTGGACAGCTGACCTTGTCCTTATACTTATCACCTCGATATAGGATACAATGATTTCTACATGCGTAGATCCTCTCAACACCCATAGTGAGCGGACTGATTAACTTCTTTGCATAGTACGTGTTAGTCGACACATTGTTCTCATTTGGAAGCATGTCTGCGATAATACTCAAGAACGCATCAAAGCCAGCATCAAACAAACCATATCTAGCTTTGAACACCAAAAACTTAAGCACAGACCGCAGTGTCGTGAACTCTTGGGTACAACCCTTAGACTCATCCTACAAAGGCTCTTTTGTTGCATTCATCAGGGAATCCATACCTTTCATGAAGAACATTGAAGGGTCATCTAAATGACGATGCAACAGTGTCTCTAACAATTCTGCATCTTCCGCGGCCATATCTGGCAGGACCTCATCACATTCATTTGTTCTATCAACACCATGATCAGGAAGAGGTTGTTGTGTCTCGTGTATGAACGGGAACTCGTCAACAAGCATATGTAGATCAACATCAATATCTGCAGTGTTTGCTGTTGTATAATGCGCAGAACTACCCTCTCCATGCTTTGTCCAAATCAAGTAATCCTTCATAAACCCCCGACAGACTATATGAGAAAGGATTGTTTGAGTGTTATCAAATACAACAACATTTTTGCAGTCTATGCATGGACAATGTATGTGCTTCATCTTTGTTCTCCGAGCATGGTTCTTAGTAGCGTCAACAAACTTATGCACTTCTGATAAGTATGATGGATCTAGTCTTGACAACTCATACATCCATAATGACCGCTCCATCGTACCTGTACAGAAATATAATGAATTAATTGTATGCTAAAAGTTGAAACCATATGCCTAGCTCCAAAAAGTTACTCAAACTGAGTAAAAATGAATAAAAGGATGCAAGAGAGAGATAAACTAACCTTTGCTAGCACCTCCTTCCAAAAAAATGAATATCAAACCCTCTCTAATTGTATTCAATGGTAGTTGACTGCAAGCTAGAAGAGTTATCAGGGAGAAAGAAGGGATATGATTAAGTATAGGGTTTATCAGATTTAATTTTTAAACATGCATTTGTCTCACCACACAAACAAACAATTCATGAAACAATTTGACAAATGAAGAAAATATAGAGAACTAACAAAAAAATATATTGCTCTCTACATAAGAACACACTTTATGAACACAAAAAAACAATTCATGGAACAATTTATGCAAATAAATAAAAAATACTAAGTAAATGGACCTATATTGCTCTCTACATGAACATACCATTCATGGCTATAGCCATATACATATAACTAAAAAAATCTTGGATAAACTAAATTGACAACAAAACATGACTAGGAAGAGTGGAGAGGCATCATCTAACCATCTTAAGCATAAACATTTCATAAAATCTTGCCCATAACCTAGCTACCCTTCTCTCTCACTCATGGTGAAACCCTAGATCCAAAAAGGGACTCAAATTGAGCAAGGAATGGACCAAATGAGACAAGAGATGCATAAACTAACCTTTCTTAGCAACCTCCTTCCAAAAATGAAGATCAAAACCTCTCCCCTTGTATTTGAAGAAATATGGACCTTCAAAATGGCCTCCAATGAAAGTTAGCTGCGAGCTACAGGATTCTCGGGGAGGAAGAAGGGTATATATAGCTATAGGAACAACACTGACGGTTGCTTAAGTCAACCGCCAGTGTAAACTTCTTTACACTGCCGGTTTACCTAAAATAACCGCATGTGGAAATGGATCATTTTCACAGGCGGTTCAGCTAAGTCAACCGCCACTGTAAATCGATTTACAGTGGCGGTTGACTTAGCTGAACCGCCTGTGGAAATGATCCATTTCCACAAGCGGTTATTTTAGGGAAACCGCCAGTGTAAAGCAGTTTACACTGACAGTTCGTAGCTCGGACCGTACGAATGATTTGCACTGGCGCATGTTAACTCAAACCGCCAGTACAAATAAAAGGTCATCGCATGCTTAGTGCTGCTTTGTACTAGTGTACACAAGTATAATCTCCCAATTTTCCGGTTTCATTTCTAAGCTAACCTGTACACAAGTATCTCCCAATTTTCCGGTTTTATTTCTTCCTTCAATCTGCCCTTTCGTAGCAGCTCAGCGCCTGCTCTCTTTAACTCTTTTAATCGAGTAACATGATAGACAGGCCCCTGTTTCTCTTCTCTTACATGGCCAGGTTAGGTGTTGCTTGCTCGCTCGATCCTTCTTCTCTTTATTCTTTTGTCCTCCTCAAGCTGACAAACAGCGGGCTATCTCTCCATGCTGACCTGCTCTAGGCCTCGAGCCTTCACATTTCTCAGTGGCAAGAGGGACCAGGGCCCGATGAGGCCCCAACGTTGGCTACACCAGCTAGCACCCACAAATGTCACATTTTGCTTGCTCTGTGCGCTTCAATTGGACTAGAAGCCTTATGTATGGTCTGCTCCGCTGTGGACTTTCTTCTCTGCTTGTACTGCAGCTTCAAAAACAGACGAACCGAACAGGATTGTGTAATTGAACAGTCATCAACCCTTTAATTGCGAGAACAAAAAGGCAAGTCAACGCCATCAGGTAAACCCTGCTCTTGTTGGACCTCGGTAGGTGTTTTTTTAGACGAAAGAAGAATTATATTATATAATAGCTAGGTACATCAACATATTACAAACACTCTGGATTATACTAGATATATCCCGAAACTGATTTTCATCTAAAATATACCCACGTCGTGAAAAGCTTAAAATATCAAAACCAAACCTTTTTGACGCTTCATATAGATGACCGCACAGGCAAATACTCGGCACCAGCAATAGCGGCAAGCCTGAGAACAGATGTCCAACAGACGGCCAACATTCCTGTAGGTGGAATTGAGGATATTTTTCTTCTTTCTGGTGTCTTCCTTCTTCTTCTTCCTGCCACCGAAGAATGAGGAAGACTGATCTGAAGGATCTTCTCCCTAGTCTTTCATTGTGGCCAGATCTAACCACAACAAAACGAAGAAAAGACCGGAGAAAATTATTCCATGGCGGCGACATCATCTCCGCCTTGATGCCGCCGTCCAGAAACAAAGATTTCCATGTCGTTATATCGATGAAGATGGTGACGCCAAAGTTGTCGCCCTCGTCTTCAACGAAGCCGCCATGGAGAAAACGATTCCACCCTTCTCCTTCACCATTGCCGGAGAAGAGGAGAAGGAGGAGATAAAACTTCAATACCAAGAACTTTGGCATGGAGAAACTATAACCCTAAAGACTTGATCTACTGGAGAAAATTATTAAAAACAATGGATCCCCGCTCCCTTCAGCCCCCGGCGAGATGCCGGAGGGGAAGGGAGGGGGCCAGCGGCAACGGCGGAAGGCGGCGGGCGGGCGGCGGCGGCGGCCCTGTGCCCTGGAGAAACTTTGCCAACGCCAAACACCAGTCCCCACATAGCTCGGTAGGTGCCTCGGGGAGTTCTGTTGATGCAGCGCAGGGGTAGGTGGCAGAAGCTGCTGCAATTCTGGCTGCTCCAAAAGAAAAAAAATTACAAAAAAAAAGCTCGTGGTCTTGTTGTCACCGAATGGAAGCCTGGCAAACAGAGAGCAGCAAGGGTGTGCTGAATGTTGGAAAGTGATCTCGGCTAATTCCCGATATTAATGGCGAGATTAATTAGTGATTGATTAAATGGTTCACCTGCCATATATCGAACAATAAGATTTTCCGTGATCGATGGCATTCCTTAGATATTCTAGGGTTCGCCCCCCTAGTCCACAACGCGTCTATAAATAAGAGGCAATGTCCCTGGTGTTTATCATCCCATCCATACACGTGAAACATTTCACACAACCGGTCATTAAGGCGCTGGAGGGTTTAGGAAGGTCGTCTCCCACGTTCATCCCGTCCAAGTCAATCTAGGAGACATCCATAGATCCGCCGCTATCTGGCGTCTCACGTTCTTCACCAACAGAGGGTGTCCATATTCTGCGGTGATAACATGACATCTGTTACGTCTTCGAACTCCATCGCATCTCCAGATGCCATCTGCAAGCTCTGGTCGATCAGTATTTAAGATCTGTTCCGCATAAAATTAGTTAGTGATCATGTTTAGGCTAAGTTTAAGATCCTGTTAATGTTAAGTTTTATTTCAACACTGAAGTCACATTCAGTGATGATACAGCTATGCCCGCAGTAGAAGCTGCAGCTGAGGTTTTGTCACCCGTAAGAGCTAGCAAAAGGAATGCTGCAGCTGCGGATCGAATTTGGACACTGCAAATCCGAAAGGTAGCATCTTAGCATATCCATCTTTTACAAATTTTGATGACTATGTTTTGTTTGATAAGGCTGCGCGTCTAGGCATTTCGCTAGGTCTGATTCTTTGAAAAAAAAACTAGTTTGATTCAGTCTTTAAAAATTGAGGAAGTTAACAGGTTACAGGACTTCTCTGTTGAAAATATTGATCAATGCTTAGATGATGGGGGATGCTAGTAGTGTACTCAAATGATGATGATTTAAATCTAGATATTTCAAATAATTTTCGCAGCGAGGTAACAGAGTGCTTCAGTGATGGGGAGAGTAGTGACCTTAGTGATCTACACTCTACTATATCACAACTAGCCAAAAAACTAAGAATGGAAGAACCGAATAGACCGTGTAATCGAACAGTCAACCCAAGACAAAAAGATAAGTCAACGCCTTAATTCTGACAGGAAACACTTTTAAAAGCAGATTAAAAGTTCCTTATGAGTTCTGACAAGAATGCAAATCAAAATTGTCGGTGTCTAAAATGGCGGGGTTTAGACGGCCAACGACTAAATTTCTAAGCGTGTCGGAGTCCGGATGATTACGCTCGGAGAACACAGAGATTTATACTGGTTCAGGCACGAATGCCCTACGTCCAGTGTGCTGCGGAGTCGTGTTACCGAGTGCGGAGAGCTCATAGAGGGGGGCTACAAACTTTGGTGAGAGAGGGAAACCGGTTCCCAGGTCTCGTGCGTATGAGGTTCTTGGTTCTGATGTGTGTTCGCGTAAATGCGAGTTTGAGTGTGTGTGAATGAGTGTTGGGATGTCGAGCGAGTAGGATTGGGGGTCCATTATCCCTCTTTATATGTAGGGAGAGATGGAGGAGTACAGTAGAGAGAGAGAGTGTGTGGGCCCGGCTTGGGCTGCTGCCGTGGGAGAGCTTCGTCTTTTTTATGTCTTCCTTCCTGAGGAAGATTGCGCCAGTAGACACATGTTCGGGTCCTATTCATCCTTGCCGTATTGTTGCCACGCGCCTTGAGACTGAGAACTCCGTTGTTCCCTTACCTGGGCATGGACGGGGGCTGGTCGCACAAGGCCAAGCACCCCGTGTTCCGTCGTACAGGGCTGATGACGCCCTAATCCCTGTTCGAATGTCCGTCGGAGGTATGGCGCGGGTGTAGTGCGCGTAAGTCGTCGGTTAGGAAGCACATGACCTCGTACCGCAGGGGGGAACAGGGGTAGGCATGGCGACTCATGCTTGAAACCCCATCCCTGAGGACGGAGGGCACTGTGGGCCTTTTGACTATATGGGCTAGGACGCCCCTGGCCACTGGTGGCGATGAGACCTCCGAGGGCAGGGAAACATCACGGATGATGTCGCCCTAGCTCGGACGAGGCGAAAGAAGTCCCTGAGGGTGGATGACGTCACAGATGACGTATCCTGGGCTCGGACGAGACGAAGGAGCCCCGAGGGCAAATGATGTCACGGATGACGCCTCCTTAGCTCAGGCGAGGCGAAGGAGCCCCCAAGGGAAGAAGATGTCGCGGATGAAGTCTCCCTGGCTCGGGCGAGACGAAGATCCTTCGAGGATGCGAAGGAGCCCCCGAGGATAGGTGGCGCCACGGATGATGTCACCCTAGCTCGGGCGAGGCGAAGATCCTCCGAGGGGAAGTAGCTGTCTTGGTTGATTTGGGGACGAAGGGCACCCGCGTGTGATGATGTCACCCTGGATCGGACGGGGCGGAGAGCCCCCCAGGGTGATTTGGTTTTTATGGAGGGTAGTAAATTGGGTACTCTATTTCTAGGTATCCGACAGTAGCCCCCGAGCCTTTGATGTAGTGAAGGACTACACCGGAGGCTTCCGAGAGCGCTTATGGTTATTTGGTTGAGTTTTTGGATTCCGATGGGTGCGCGCGAGTGCACCCGCCGGGTGTAGCCCCCAAGGCCTTAGGAGGGAGTTTTTTCCTCCTAAGGGCTTATTCGGAAGATTCGTACAGTGCATGACCCTTCGCTTCTCCCACGAGGCGGGGAGGAAGTGGACTGCTCCGTATGTCAGAGCAATGGCTCTGGTTGCACGCCAGCCCTGGCACAGATCGCACTGTTGGCCTTGGGCTGACGCGCCTTGAGATGACGAATCGGCCCTGCGCTGTGCTGTCTTTCGGCCAGTACGGACGATTGACCAGTCGAAGATGTATTTGTCGGTCTTGGGGTCCGACTGCGCCCCCCTGTGACCCTAAGGTGGGCGTGCCCTGTCTCTCCCGTTCGAGGAGTGGTGCAAGAGCACCGCTCGCTCTGTGGTCAAGACTCTGAATGGTGCGCCCTGAGCCTGCTATCTGCCTGGCCATTTATAGCCTTGTTGCACCCTCTTGAAGTGGGTGCTGACGTGCAGTGTGATGTGGTTGGGAGGCAGTGTTGAAGCCTCATGGATCTATTGTCACGTGAGTGCCCTGGCGGGCTATAAATAAGGGCGGCCATCTGCGGGGAGATTCACATCCTCACAGTATGGCTTGCCCTAGATTCTTTCTTCGAGGTCTCGTCCAAGAGTCCCTTGAGCCACCCTAGCGAGCGGCCCTTTGAGAGCAACACCGGATTCAGAGGAAGTTCTGCGTCAGGGGTGCCTGTGTCCCCTTTCGCTCAGTGCCAGGATTGAGAGGAAGCTCTGCGAGATGTGCATAGCTCCCCCTATCCTAACTACTGGTGGAGCGGGAGGTTGACAACCCCCCCCCCCCGCACGAATCGCTCCGTGGGATGAAGGGCATAGGATCCATCCCTTTTGCGGAATGGCCCCTGCTCTTAGCCCTGAGTGTGCCGATGACGTGCTATCCCTCTCTAGAGGGCAGCCGAGGATGCGTCCACTGGAAAAGTCATAGCAGTTCGCCTGCGTGACCCCAGGTGTTGGCCCGTCCTTGGCTGTTGGTTTATGGTGATGCCGCTGTCGGCGTGGCTGGCGGGCTCGGAGCTGCCAAAGTATGGCGGGCTCGGGGCTGCCTGACGGCGGTGTCCTTGATCACGGAGCAGCTGGGGCGACCTAACTCTAAAGTGCCCAGCCGACTCCGGAGGAGGGACGTGACCCCGGGCTTCCTGAAAACGAGGCGACGGCTGTTCTCCCACAGCCGCAGCACGCCTGATTAGCGACGCAATCTCGTACATCAGACAGATGTTTCCCAAGCTCCGCGGCTGGGCTACCTGACCTTGATATGCGGCTACGTCGGTCGGCGGTGTGGTAACTAATGTGGGTGCCCCGAGGGTGCCCTTAGTTTTTGGTCTCTTGGTCTGGGATTTCCCTTCAGTCCACCTTGTAAACGTTTTTTGTGTTTTTGGTGTCTGACGATCGGGCTTACCCCTCATGGCTCTTAGAGAGAGTGTAATCCCTGCAAGAATTAATATATATATATATATATCTGAAATGGAAATGTGTCTGTGTTTACCTGTGCGGGCCTCCGACATGTGAGGCTTGCCCCGTGGTGCGACGCCAGCCCCCGACTCTTTACTCGATGTAAAAAAATTGTCTCGGTTTTGTGTCGTCTTTTTTGTTCGTTCCCCGCGCATCCCTCCGCGAGAAGGGGGAATATGCGCCAAACCATGCTATCCTCGAAGCGGACGAACCATGGCTGCTCGTTGAGTTACTATCGAGCAAATCTGAGTGGGGTGCTCAGTTCCCGTTCGCTGGGGTTCCGGCTTGTGGCCAATGTCGTGGCTCACCCCAAATCGGTTTCATCTAGTAGCCGGGTCCGTTCGATGGGTCTCGGGGGCCTGCTGCCTTCCTTCGGTAGGAATACCATGAACCAATCATCCATAAAGACGGACTCAAATATGAAATCTGGGAATGACCTTAGCATCTGATTGCCAGGCTAATAACCGCTAGCGTGTCCATTCCCTATTCGCCCCTCGCTCTGTCACCCTGAGACGGCCATTTCAAACCCCGTTGGGTCGGACTTCGTATCTCTGGACTGTAGTGGGCCGTCGGGGCATCTATAGACCCTATCCCTTTGGCTTACCTAGGCCCATGGGCCGTCGCCACTGGTCGCGCCACATGTGCGTCCCTCCGATCCTTGCGTTTGTTGGCCGAGCTCGGATGAGCCGGAGGCTTCGTCGCGGTGTGATGGGGACGCATACGGAAGAGGTCTTGCATGTGCGGCGTGGTCGGCCGGGGTGGATCCTGTAATGATGACAGGTATAGGATGCGGGATTCGAAGCGAGAAAGAAAACGAGTGGCGTCAATTACCTGACGCAGCGCGTGCGGCTCCCAATATTCCAGCGAACAGTGGAAACGGCGTAGCCGAGCGGCCACGTTTAATGCGACTCATGTAGTGGGGTCACGGCGTGGCGTGGAGGACTGACGAGATGACGCTCCGTCTTCCGTGTCCCTACAAAAATCCGTGAGCCGCGTCAACCCTCCCCCCTGCGCTCGTACTGCTTGCTTTCTTCGCCTCCTGCTCTCGCTCGCGTCGTCTCCCTTGCACCTAGTGTTTGCGCTACACTGCTTCCGCCCTAGGCACGCCTTCCACCGTACCGTCGACCGTTCCCCGGGTGCACCCCTCCACGGCCGGAGATCAACCCTCAAGGAGTTGGGCCCGGTGCTCGCTTGGTCGTGAGCGGGCACTTGAGCTGGTGTGAGCGGGGCTACTGCGCCCCGAGTTCTCCGCCGGCGATGTCGCTGAGTGGATCGTCCCCACCGGCGCCGACGTCCCGGAACTGCCCGAGGGGTATGTTGTCTCCTTCCTCCCGTTCCACGAGCACGGGTTTGGGACCCCCCGACTCGCTTCCTTCGCGGGATTCTCAACCATTACGGGGTCGAACTCCATAACCTTAATCCCAACTCTGTCCTTCACCTTGCGGCCTTCGCGGCCATGTTGGAGGGGATGCTTGGAGTGGAGCCGGATTTCGTGTTGTGGAAACATTTCTTCAAGGCGACGGTGTTTCTTGTCAACTCCGGCGGCGCGAGGTCGGTGGCGTCCTGCGGGTGGTGCGTGCTTAGCCTCTGCTCCTCCACCCTGGCGTCCTACATGCTAGCGCGGGCGACTTCGTCCAACCAGGGGTGGCACTCGCAGTGGTTCTACATCCGGAACCACCCCGAGGCGCTGCTCCACGTTTTCACAGGCCGGCGTTTCTGGGGGGAGCCCCCTGCTGGCATCACGGACCGACCTCTCGTGAGCTTGCAAGGATACAACCCTACCTCCGGAGCCTGACTCAGCTTTGGGGTCATGGGCTGAACATCACGGGGGTCGTCGCACAGTTCCTTCGGCGCCGGGTCCTCCTACTCATGGCGCGGGTGCGCCAGATGAACGACATGGTGCCCGGAGCGTCGCGCGAGGCGACCGCCATGGCAGCCGAAGAGTTGAGCCTCGACCGCACAATCTCCATTATGCGGGGTCTGCTGGGGAACATGTTTACCCCTGACGACATCGGGCGCTGCCCTCCGATGCGCCCGGATCCTGCGTTCGTCGATCTGGTGAGTGCAGATGGTGTGGCGTATGTTTTCTCCTTCACGCTACCTTCATTTGCCAGTAACAACCCGCGGATCTTCCGTCCTTTCCCCGTAGGGACCCAACTCGTCGGTGCGTCACGTGGCCGCCCCACTTCCCGTTCTGCCGGCACAGCGGTCGGCGAATAGGGAGCGGAACGCGCGGCAACGAGCAGATGCCATCGAGAGGAGGAGGAAAGCCGAAAGGGAACTGAGGCGCACAGAGTTGGATCAGCGGCGGGCCAGGCAACGCTGTGCTGGGGAAAAGGAGGAGGAGTCCCCCGCCGAGTCGGACGAGGGAGACGAGGGCCTTAGCGGGGACGGCGATGATGACGACGGTGACGACGAGGACAGGCGTCCTCAGTCGGAGGTGTTGACATTGCTGGCGGCCGGAACGCCGTCCTGGCCCACCGGGGCTGCGTTGGTGGTGGAGACGCCCTGGGTCAGAATGCTCGGTGCGCACCTGGCCCCAGGGGGTTTCGGGAGTGGCATCGCTGGAAATGTCCCGGTGACTCCCCGTTCTGCCTCATCCAAAGGGGTCGGACAGAGCGGGAGTTCGGGCGCCGCCGGCCACGGCGGGGTGGAGTCGAAGCGGAAACGCATCTTCTCCCATGGGTAAGTTTGTTACGTTTGGCGCATTCCTCTGTACTATCAGCAGAGAAAAAGTTGCCCCTGATTTGTAATGCTCGTATTGTACATTTCAGAGCCACCGGCGGCTCTACGCACGCGGGATGGAAGAGACTACGCTGGGGGGTGCCGTCCGCCAGGGAGGGACAAACCGGCGCCAGCCCGGTTGTTGAGTTGGCAAACGCTGCCGAGGTCGGAGTCGGGCTAACCCCTACCAACACCGCCGTTGTTGGAGAGACGCCGCCGAACCCCGGGGACGTCAGCCCTGAGGCTGTTACGCCGCCCTCTCCCCCGGATGTGGTAGTCGTTGACAACTCCGGGGAGGAGGGTGGCCTAGGTGACCCCATGGCTGTGAACGTCGAGGAGACCTCGCCGGCCGAGGTGCTAGCAGACATGGCGGGGGTGGCCGTGGCGAGCGTAGCCAATGGGATCGGCGTTGGCCAGGTGGGCGCGGTTGTGGACGTCGTGACCGCCCCGCCTGAGGCCAGGGTGACCGGTGCGAACGAGGAGGAGCCCCTGAGTAGTCCCCTTCCTCCCAACATGCCGGCCCGGGACACAGCGGGTCCCCAATCCTTCACCGAAGAGGAGGTGGCGGCTGCTCGGGCGTCGAAGGCCGTCCTCTCCCAGTCCAGCGCGACCTCGGCGAGCGAGACTACCGGGGCTAGGAGAGAAGACACCCCCAGGGCCCTGTGCCATCTCCATCCCAATCGTCGCTCCTTCGGGGACGGAGACCAGCTCATCTAGGTTGATCAGGGGAATCTGGGGTCCCCCGTATTCACGTTGGATGACCGGTGCGAGCTTCACCATTGGAATTCCATGGCGGGTGCCCGTCGGGAGCTTGACCTCCACATCGCACGGGGAGTGGAGCGGATCCATAGGGTTGTCGTGTCGTTCTCCGAGGACTTCTCGCATCATGGCAATGTGAGAGGCCGTTCTATTCGTAAATGTTGTTTGTTCCTACTTGTCGAGTTCCTGACGCCTCTCTTTGTGTAGATCCTGATGGCGACGAGCGTCGAGAATTCGGAATTCCTTCATCGCGAGGCCAGCCGTTGGGCTCCTGGGTCGTGGGCGTCCGTCGGGGGAGCCGCCGTGGCGGAGGAACTTGTCGCGGCTCGCCGTCGCGAGGTGGAGCTGGAGGAGCAGCTGGGCGCTTTGGAGTCAAGCGTGGCGGATGCTCAGGCGTTAGCGCAGCGGAACGCTAGTGACGTCGAGCGGGTCAAGCAAGAGCGGAACGCAGCTCGCGCCGACGCCGAGGCGGTCCATCAGATGTTGGCGGATGAACGTGCAGCGCGTCAGGTTGAAGTGGAACGCCTGACGGCCAAGCGCAATGCTGAAGCCGAGGCGCGACGCCGAGCCGTCTCGGCGTTGGACCCCGTGGAGGAGGAGCGTAACACCATGCGGCGTCAGCGTGACGTCAACGGTCGAGAGCGCGACGATGCCGTGGCCCGCCTCAAGGACTTGTCTAACAGGGTGCGCGAGCGCTGCGTCGATGCCGATCGGTGGATTCTGGAGTTCTCTGCTCGAGTCGATGAGTTGACGGCGGTCATCTCGCAGCTCCGTGCGGCGGTCAACGGCCTGGAGGGGGAGAATGCAGGTATGTTTACTCCGTCTGCTCGTTTGCCTTGGTATTGTGTGTCGTTTGTTTTGATGCTGAGATCCCCTTTTTGTCGCTTCAGGGTTGCTTGCCGGCGCACAGGAGGCGTAGGCGTTGCGGGAGGCCGTTCTCGGGGTGTGCGATCTCTTCGGCGTGGTAGCCGTCGAGGGTGGTCCGGCAGCGGCCAGGACCCGCATCGGCCTGCTCTGGGAGCGGGGCCAAGCGCGGATTCGGGAGGCCCTGCGCATCGGGGTCCACCGCACGATGGCCATCGCCGCCTGCCTCTACGACGCGGTGATTCCCATGCTCGTCAGCGAAGGCTATCCCCCGGACGCCCCAAAGGACCTGCTCGACCGGATCGAGGCCGACGCGGAGGAGCCTGCAGCGATCCTGGCCGCCAAGCTTGACGATGAGGTGTTCCCGCCGCCGGAGGAGTGACCCTGTGTGGTCAATGATCAGGGTTGAGGGCCCTTGTAATAAATAGTTTAAGTTATCCTGAGATGTGCCCCCGGGAGGGCTTTGGACGACTTTGATAGCTCCTTGGTGAGCTTGTTTTAAGTTTTTTTGCTTCTTGGTTTCCGCATTTGCTTTTTGCTTGGGCTACTTGCCCGATTATCCCTGGGAGGAGTTTTGATCTGTACGGGTGAGCGGTCGGGAGGAGGTACCTGGCTCCGGGGAGCCGGAGTACCTCGCGGCCCTTCGGCGCGGTCCGGTGAGATCTCTTCTCTTGGTGGGGGAGATCGGGCTTTCGCTTAGCGGATCGGCAAAACGGTTCTTAAGCGAAAATGTTTTTGGAGTGAAAGACAAGGGGTTACCGCCTTCCCAGCCCCCGAGCGAGGTGTGCTCTGGCCCCTGCCGAGAGTGCACCTTGCTAAGCGGTTGGTCCGAGAGTTCCTGCGTTTTTATTCCTCGAACTTTTTGCTTAAGAAAGGTTACATGCGTATGTACATGGTGCTAGGTGTTGACACCATTTTTCGTACGGGTCAATATTGAACCAAGCGCGTTGATCGGCAAGAAGGTAAACATTGTTCCTTATCGGCATTAAGATGCCACTAGTAAAGTTACCGATGGAGGCAGTTGTCGATGGTGAATTTGATTGAGGAAGCGTTAAGGGTGAAAGATGTGTTTGCCGATAAGGAGGGATTGCCGATGGAAACAGGAAAACATTGTCGATCGAAAGTATGGCCGATGGATGCGAGATGACGTGGCTGACGTCAGCAAGAAGATGCCGATGGCAATTGAAGGAAATTGCGGGTTGAAGGAATCTGTCGATGGAAGGTTTCATCATAAGGAAGATGGATAAGGAAACTGGTAATTTTATGCTAGTATTATTGTTTTAGTTTGAGTCCAACTCTTGCACGAGTCGTTTTATTTCCTTAAAAATAGAAGTTTTCTTTAGGTATGAGTCATGTCTGTTTACAACTCCTTTACCAGAGTATAAATATGTACCCAGGGGCGATGTAAAAGACAATCAATCAAATACAAATCTACTACATTTTATCTACTTTTTCAGCATCTACTTTTTTCGTACTAGTTCTAGCATATCTACGAGTTCTTACGACGTCTCGACGGGCTGCATCTACACGATCTCCATCACCTTCGCAAGTTCCGCGTTTTGATCAAGTTGAGCTTTGACGTCCGGGCGCATCGTTGTCGTCTCGTTCAATCTTGTTCTAGTTATCGTCCTTGTCGATTAACTCGTCAAGTCGACTAGCACACCTTGGAAATCGAGTTCGGGTATAAGCCCGAGGTGTTCGCAGATCCGACGCTTTTTGTGTCAACACCTCTTTTGGCACACCCGGTGGGACTCTAGATACATCTCTTGATTGCGATCATGGGTGATCCTACTGACGTCAATCCAAGGAACGTCATCGAAGTCTCCAAAGTAGATCTGAAACACGATCAGAGGCAAGCTATGGAGCAGGCTATGGAGGATTATAAACAGTTATATCTGAAATCCTTCAACCTAAACAGGAGCGGCGATGCAATACAGAACCAAGATCCACCGTTGCCGCGGCAGGTCACTTTCGATGCCAATCCTGGTAAGTTACAAGATATGGTTAATATTGTGTTAAATCAGGCGCTGATTAACCACTCTACGGTGTTGTCCTATATTGTATACAATGCTGTCATGCAATCTTTTAAAGAAGGACAGCCACCTAAGTATGTTGGTCCAGCGTATCATCAACCTGGATCGGCATCTGCCACAACTTCATCGGTGGCTCCAGCGTTCCAACATGTGAATCTTTCTGCCGATGAAGCTACACCACCAAGATCGAGCCCTGCAAGCGTCGTTCGGCTAAACACCGATCCAGTGGCGTCGGCAGCATTAGGACAGATAGTCCAGAATCAGCCAACTCCCGCCAACTGGTGGGATACTGTATGCCTCCGGATTCGTCTGCCGATGCCAGGTAGATCCAAGACAATGCAGCGGGGAAGGCCCCTATGGAATCGGCGATATCAGCATAGCCGATGAGCCCGGTGCATTATGTCGCGTCTTCTCCAAACATGCAGTTGCCGCCAGGGAGTCTTCAGATGGTTGTACCCAAGGTACCTTGCGGACAACCATCGGCAAATGCTTTGCCGATGCAACAGGATAGAGCAATTTTAAACTATCCTATAATGATGGAGAATCCTCCGACGGGGTGTCAGCGCACCAAGGAGGTCCATTTATTGATTATTCCAAGATACAGGAGCAACAGGCGTCGGGTAACTATCAACTATCGGCAAGTCATATGTCGGTGACCTACAATCCTGTGTGGGCTAGTCCAATTCAACAACAGGTGGTGCAACCTGGATACCAAGTGGCAGGAGCACAGCAATACTCTTACTCGGCAAACGTTCAGAATGAGACATCGGTGTATCGACTGGTGGTGCCTCAATATACCCCAGTTGGTGCCCAAGGATATACATCGGCAAGTCAGCCGATGCATAATATTCAGCAAGGTGGTGCTGCGCCTATGCCAATTGGACCAGCTTACCTACCGCAGAGGCAAGAGGGGATATATCAACCAGTCCAGCCGATGAATGTCCAGCCAGTGCATCGGCAGGGTCAAGATGCGTACTAGGCCGATACGATCGCCAAAGTGATGAAAGAACAGTTCGGCATTAAGCCTAAGGTCAATACATACTCTTATCGGATACCATATCCTCAGGCGTATGACTTGATTCCTCTTCCGAATCGGTACAAGGTGCCAGATTTTACGAAGTTTTCTGGCCAAGATGATACATCAACAATGGAGCACATCAACCGCTTCATTATCCAATGTGGGGAAGCGGGTAACAGAGATGAACTAAGGGTGAGATTGTTTTCATCATCTTTATCTGGATCGGCATTTACATGGTTCATCTCGCTTCCTCCAAACTCTGTGATTACTTGGGCCGATCTGGAGAAGCAGTTTCATAAGTACTTCTTCTCTGGCGTACATGAGAAGAGGATTACCGATTTGGTCAAACTGAAGCAGCATAATGATGAATCGGTAGAAAGCTTCGTCCAAAGACTTCGGGACGTGAAAAACAAGTGCTATAGCTTGGTGTTGGATGATCGGCAGCTGGCGGATTTGGCTTTCCGGGGGTTACTGCCACACATCAGGGATAAGTACGCATCTCAAGAGTTCGAGAGCCTGAGTCATCTTGTGCAGAGGGTTGCCGATCAAGTTAAAACTTTCGAGCCTAGGAAGACTTGGAACAAGAAGGTGTCCTTCATTGAGCAAGAAGAAGATTCTGAATCAGATGAAGGGACAGATATCGGCGTCGCGGAATGGGTGAAAGATAAGAAGTCGATATCTTGTTCGTTTGGTCAGAAGGAGGCTGAGAGGTTCACTTTTGACACTACTAAAGCCGACAGGATATTTGATCTCCTACTTCAAGAAGGGCGAATTAAGCTGGCACCTAATCAAGTAATTCCATCGGCTAAAGAGCTTAGAAGGATGAGGTATTGTAAATGGCATGATGCAACCTCACACACTACCAATGATTGCAAAGTCTTTAGACAGCAATTGCAGTTAGAAATCGGGGCGGGACGAATTAAATTTGAAAATTCTAAAACCCAGAAGTCGATGAAGATCGACCAGCACCCGTTCCCGAACAATATGGTGGAAGTTAGTGAAAAGGTTAAAGTCCTGACGTCGGAAGCCGCCAAGAAGAATACATCTATAGATCCTAATCATCAGATAGCTGTGTGTGATGTGAAAGGGAAGAAGTGTGCTGATGATAAGCGAGCTAAGGGAATTGCTGACGAAGGTAACGGCATCGGGAGATCTCGTGGATATGGCGTCGTGATCACGCACAAGCAACCATGACAAAAATATCGGCACTCTCGAGAGGAGCAATATCGGCAGTAAGAAGAAGAGAGCAACCGAGAATGGCGTCGGCATAAAAATCATTGGAATTGTCCTTTCTTCATTCATTGTTGGGAAGAAGGCATCAAGTTGCCAACTGCCGATAATTGTCCTGAATGCAATGGGTACTATCCTGTCGATCGGTCAGAGAAGAGGTCTCGCTTTGAAGGCCAAGGATCGAGTTATGCTAGGCCAATCAGGGGAAAGGAATCAGTACATGATCGGCTGGGAGGCAAGCTCAGTGTGCACGACAGGCTTAGCAAGCGTGTCCATCAAGAGGACCTCGAAGAGAAGGCCAATGCAAGAGTACCCGATGAAGAGATATTCTCTAGAGATCCAAATATAAGGGGTGATGCAAGCCGACACGGTGAGAAACAGTACCAACCAGTTTGGAAGACTAAGCTTCCTCAATGGTGTCCCAAGGGCCTGATGAAGACTCAGAAAAGAAGGATCCAACGTGAACGCCAGAATGATCCGTATCACGGTGGAAATCCTTCGAAGGAAGAGCCTCTAGTTTTGGAGTGGAGGCCAAAACACCAGACGAGGAGTCCATCGGCAGAGGTCAACATGGTCGTTATGTTGTCGATGGAGTTTATGGCATCTGATGCTAAGGAAGAAGCCGCTAATATGGCTCAGCTAATGCTAGATCCGATGGCAGCTGTCTTTGAAAAGCCTGCCGATGATGAAAGGCAGCATCTGAGGGCCTTGTTTGTCAGGGGCAAAGTCAATGGGCAACCGGTGTCAAAGATGTTAGTCGATGGTGGAGCGTCGATTAATATAATGTCGTATGTCGTGTTCAGGAAACTTGGGAAAGGTGACCAAGACTTAGTCAAGACAGACATGAAGCTGAAAGATTTTGAAGGCAATGTGTCACTAGCTATGGGAGCAATGTGCGTAGAGTTGACCATCGGCAGCAAAACTTTGCCGACGACATTCTTCGTGATCAGCGGCAAAGGGACTTACAATTTGCTCCTGGGAAGGGATTGGATTCACTCTAATTGCTGCATCCCTTCTACGATGCACCAAAGCCTTGTGCAATGGGTGGGAGATCGGATTGAAGTCGTTCGAAGTGAGGTCCCGTCAATTGTTGCATCGGCGGAATTAGAGACTTATGAGCAGACCAGGTGCATATCTAGTGAAGCCTGGGATACAGAATTCCTCAAGGTGACCGATTACCGGATAACGCCGATCCAAGCTGTCGGTTCCGAAGAAGAAATTTAATGGATCAGTTCGCCGATGATGGAAAACTGGGACAGGGGTTCACGTCAGCCGATGATTTGCTAGAAATAGACATCGACGACGGTAGCAAGCCTAGGCCAACTTTTATTAGTGCTAAGTTAGATTCTCAATGTAAGAAACAGTTGAGTGATTTGTTAAAAGAATATAAAGATTGTTTTGCTTGGGATTATACAGAGATGCCTGGTTTGGACCGATCGATAGTTGAACATCGGTTACCTATTAAGTCGGGTTTCCAACCACATCGGCAACCAGCACGCCGATGCAATCCTAATGTGTTACCCGATATTAAATTTGAGATTACAAAGTTAATCGAGGCTAGGTTTATTCGGCAATGTCGATATGCCGAATGGATTTCTAATGTGGTTCATGTATATAAAAAGAATGGAAAACTTCGTGTTTGTATTGATTTCAGGAATCTCAATAAAGCTACGCCGATGGATGGTTATCCAATGCCAGTTGCCGATCTACTAATTGATGCTTCTTCTGGACATAAAATTATCAGTTTTCTGGATGGCAATGCCGGATACAATCAAATATTCATGGCTGAAGAAGATATATCCAAAACTGCTTTTAGGTGTCCAGGTCACGTTGGTCTGTTTGAATGGAGTGTGATGACTTTTGGGTTGAAGAATGTCGGTGCTACTTATCAAAGAGCGATGAATTTTATCTTTCATAAGTATATCGGCACATTGGTCGAAATCTATATTGACGATGTGGTGGTGAAGTCTGGGGACTTTCAGAAGCATCTTGCCGATCTACGAAAAATTCTGGAGTGCACAAGGGAGCATGGACTTACGATGAATCCAAATAAGTGTGTGTTTGGCGTATCGGCAGGTCAGTTCCTAGGGTTCATGGTGCATCAAAGGGTATAGAGATCGGTAGAAAATCTATTGATGCGATTAAGAAGGTGGTCGCTCCTACAAACAAGACTGAGTTGCAATCTTTGATCGGCAAGATTAATTTTATTAGAAGATTTATATCTAATCTGTCTAGAAATATTAAATCTTTTAGCCCATTGCTAAAGCTGAAGGCCGGTCAGGAGTTTGTGTGGAGAGAAGAGTAGCAATCGTCCTTGGAAGAAATTAAGAAGTATCTGGTAAATCCTCCAGTTTTAATTCCGCATCAATATGGGAAACCCTTCATATTGTATTTGTCTGCCGATGACGGTGTTATCGGGTCGGCCTTGATTCAAGAATTAGAGGGGAAAGAGCGTGTGATTTATTATTTGAGTAGAAGGCTGGTGGATGTTGAAACCAGGTATTCGGCCGTTGAGAAATTGTGTTTATGTTTGTACTTCTCTTGTACCAAATTAAGGCATTATTTGCTATCGGCCGAATGTACTGTCATATGCAAAGATGATGTGGTTAAGTACATTCTGTCGATGCCGATATTGAGTGGGAGAATCGGCAAATGGATCTTAGCGCTGTCGGAGTTTGATCTGAGGTATGAGTCGGCTAAGGCAGTTAAAGGACAGGTGATGGCTGATTTTGTTACTCGGCATTGTGGTATGATGAATTCCGTAGAGATTGCTCCTTGGACTCTGTTCTTTGATGGTTCCACATGTAAGGAAGGAGCGGGTATCGGTGTTATCTTGGTTTCACCCCGGGGAAAAAGGTATGAAATCTCATTGCCGATTGTTGCTACTTCGACGAATAATCAGGCTGAGTACCAGGCGTCATTGAAGGGGTTGGAATTGCTCAGGGATGTGCGTGCCGATGCCGTTGAAGTCTTTGGGGATTCTATGTTAGTGATCAATCAGTTGATTGGAACATATGAGTGTCGAAGTGATATTTTAATTGAATATTATGGGAAGTGTTTACAATTGTTAAAGGAATTCAAAGAGTATCGTCTTGAGCACATTCCCAGGTTGCATAATGAAGAAGTCAATCGATTAGCGCAACATGCTTCAGGGTATCAGCCGATTCAAGAAGTAATGACATCGGTAACAGTTACCAATGACTGGAGAAAAGAGATTTCCGATTACTTAAAAGATCCGTCTAAGAAAGTTGAAAGATGGTTGAGGTTTCAGGCTACCAAGTATGTGCTCCTTGATGATGAGTTGTATTATCGTACGATTGATAGAGTTTTGCTCAGATGCCTTAATGAAGAGGAATCAAAGAGGTTGATGGGTGAAATTCATGAGGAGGTGTGTGGAGCACATCAATCAGCATTCAAGATGAAGTGGATGGTTAGGCAAAACGGATATTATTGGCTGACAGTTCTTGAGGATTGTTTTGAGTACTTCAAAGGGTGTCAAGATTGTCAGAAGTTCGGTAATGTTCAGAGGGCGCCAGCATCGGCGATGAATCCTATAATCAAGACTTGGCCGTTTAGAGGATGGGCCATCGATCTCATTGGTCAAATTTATCCGTCGTCGAGTAAAGGGCATAAATTCATACTTGTTGTTACTGATTATTTCACAAAGTGGGTTGAAGCTATCCCGTTGAAGAATGTGACATCGGCAAACATGATAGATTTTGTGAAACATATTGTTTACCGATTTGATATTCCTCAGACTATTACAACCGAACAAGGGACCATGTTCACATCGGGGGAGTTTGACGAATTTGCTACCAGTATGGGGTTTAAAGTTTTGAATTCATCTCCTTATTATGCTCAAGCTAATGGTCAGGCCGAGGCAACCAATAAGGGAGTAATTAAGCTTATCAAGCGCAAAATTGAAGAAAACCCTAGAAGGTGGCATATAGTACTGAATGAAGCTTTGTGGTCGTATCGGATGGCATGTCATGGTGCAACTAAAGTATCGTCGTACCAATTGCTTCATGGACACGATGTTGTCCTGCCTTGGGAACTTAAAACTGGTTCTAGGCGATTGTTCTCCCAAGATCAGCTGACGGCCGATGAGTATGATATCCTTATGAAGGATGAATTGGAAGATTTGGCGAGTCATCGGCTGAGGGCTCTAATCAGTATAGAAGAGAACAAGAAAAGAATTGCTAGATGGTATAATAAAAAGGTAAAAGCGAAAGAGTTTGTCGATAGCAATCTGGTGTGGAAATTGATTTTACCGATTGGGACTAAAAGTTCAAAGTTTGGAAAATGGTCTCCTAATTGGGAAGGTCCTTTTCAGATAAAGCAGTCTGCTCCTGGTAATGCCTATATTTTGGAAACCCTCGAAGGGGTTGCGTTTCCCAGAGCAATCAACGGTAAATATTTAAAGAAATATTATCCTAGTATCTGGGTAGATGCGTAAGGCAATACAAGTATAAATGCCGATGGAAGAAGTGTCATACAGAACATCGGCAGAAAGCGTGTTAACGTTCTATTACAAGCCAGATTAGTTGACAAGGTCACAGTTGCCGATACAGCAAATTACAACAGAGATTGAATTGATGAGATCGCACGCAGGCGAATTTGGTTCGCTTCTTCTATTTCCTTAGCGTCATCATCGGCAGAACCCTCAATTGGCTTAACCTTTCTTTTCAACACATTGGCCTACCGAGCGTCGGCATCCCTTTCTTGTTGTAAGGCTTTGACCGCGTCGGGAAGTTGAGTCCTCTTCTGGTTGGCTAAGTTTAAAGCTTCGTCTACTCTCTCCAACTCAGCGAGCAACTCTTCTTTTTGTGCCGATAGACGAATGATCTCTTGTCCAAGCTCGATGCTGGAAGCTTCTAGACGGCCAATGTCTTTGTGCTTTTCATCAGCAGTTTGCTTGAATTGAAGCATCTCCTCTTCAAGTTTTGATTGGGCAGCCCTATCGGCAATACGGCGCAAGGCTCGTTGATATTGGAGTTGTCGACTCTCAAGAAATCCTGCTTGGAATAGTACTTCTTCAACATCGACAGACAGTTGGCCTTGAATTCTCTTGAAGGCTATCCTTACTGCATTGGAGTCTTGGACTAGTTCGGAAGTGCTTTGCTGCAGTAAAGATAGCAGTGCTTCAAGCTTGAACTTCACTTCTGCCGATATAGTATCTGGTGGTGGAACAGAGCTTTCTTCCTCTATGTCCTCATCTGGGAGATTGATAGCAAAAGAGAATAGGCTATTTGGGGAGTCTTGGGCTTGAAAAGAAGAGAATTAGAGTTCGCCTATCACAAATTTTGCGAGTTTATGACGGTCAGTTTACAATTTTTAGGCGGATCTCTCGCCTCGGGCTCGGTAGAGTAGCTGACGTAACCGTATCTTGAGGATCGGCAAATGTTGTCGATGAACTTGCCTCTGTGGGAGGGACGATTGGCATTGGTACTGATGCCGGTGCTGCTTCCGCTGTTGCCGACCTCTGTGGCGATGTTGTTGATCCCTGGTCAGGAGTTTCGTCCGGTACTGGTGATGGTGCCGATGTCGGTGTTGTTTCTGTTGTTGCGGCTATCTCTTGGGTGACGGTGTTGTCCCTTGGTCAGGAATCTCGGCTTGTGGCTGCTCGGGGGTAGCTGCCGATACTGGTTCTGGTGCTGGCGTATCGGCAGGAGCTTGAGTAGGTGCAGCTGGAGCTGATGGCTTCTTACATTTCGGTTTGGGAGCAGCACTTGAATGGCCTTGGTGCTTTGATCCTTGCGCTTGGGGGGGCATCGGCAGGTCGAGCGGCTTGTACATTTGGAATGGCTGCTGATGAGCTTGTTGACTACAGAAGAAGATAGTTGGTGTAAGTTGAAAATAGAATAAACATTACCAATGAAAATTTGCAATCGGTATAAGCAGGTAAGGTGTTACCACGAAGGCTTGCGCCAAGGTAGCGGCAGCAGCAGCAGCAGCAGCATCGGTTGGCAGTGGTCTGGACCTGATGGTGACCTTAGGAACTGCCCTACGATGCATAAGAGCAGCCAATGGAGGGGCCTTGCTGCCGATTATTGATATGGGGTTCATCGGTCGCAAGTTGAAATACTTGTCGCTCTTGCTCTTGTTGGGAATCGGGTCATTAACCTGTCGACAGAGGGTTAGTTACCAGTATGTTTGAAAAGTTAAAGTTGTGGTATCAGAAATAAGCTTACTGCGTCGTCGGGGATGATATGATCGGCATCAATCAAATGCTGATAGCAGTGCGATGATGGAGCAAATAGTTGGTCCTTCCATTCTTGCCACTAGGATTTGTATGATTCGGTTATGAAAGATGTCGGCGCCCAAGAGGATAAATCGATGTTGGCTACATCGGCATGAGGAGAAATAGTAGTAATTTTATTCCAATCCATCGCATCGGAGATGACCTCTCTTGGCTTTATCACATTGACGTAGCTAAGCTTGATCGGCAGTTGACCAAACGCTAGCTGTCTTGCTGCTGCCGATGGATAATAGAACTCGTATGACGGGTGAGAGTTCTTCCCAGTCCCAACAACGTTGACTGGAATAGCCCGAGGAGTGAGGGTAGCCTTCATGATTACCTCGTTTTGAGGTATATTCCCATTGGTAAGGTTGAAGAAGAGAGGGAATCGGTTATCTTCATCGACATAAGGCCACCAGACTCGTTCTGCGGCAGGGATTCCGCAGTAGAGCCGCTGGAAGAACATGCCGAATTGATCGATGTTGGCATCGGTTCCTGATAGCACTATCATGGCTTCCCCAAAGTTGAGTGGGGAGCGGGTTGCCGATTCATCATCATCGAAGACATAGTCTTCAGATATGTCTCTTGGGAACTGTTGGCTGAACAAGTCAAATTGGAGACATTTGTGCATATGGGCGTTCAGCCACAAATTGATGAACCACAAAGGACCTCCAAGATTACCGATAGGCTCGCCTAGTAGTAGCTTCTCCGATACTTGATGCAAAAGACGATAAACAGAACCGAGGAGGTATCGGTCAAGGAGAAATCCTCCGCCGGTCAGAAGCTCTGCTGCTGGGAGAAACATGTTGGTGGGTCCGACTGTTCTGCCACAGAAGACGAACTTTTCCAACCACATGTTGAGGAAGGTGGCATGCTCCCTTTAGCTTACCAATCCGGTCTTTTGATACTCTTGGATGTATCCAGTCCAACCGCTGATGTTACGGGTGCTCACCCGACGCTCGGACTTCCTGCGAAAGAGAGTGAACGGATCGGCAGAGGAGATGTTGAGGCCGATGAGCATGTATACATCGGCAAGTGTGGGGGTGGCTGGTCCGTGTCTGAATAGGAATGTGTTCATTGTATCGGACCAGAAGTAAGAAGCAGTTATCATCATGTTCTCGTTCTTGGCCATATCGAAAATGGACAATCTAATGCATTGGTCGACATTGCGTTCTGACCAGTATAGTTGTTGTGATCTGGATATCTTGAGGTACCAGTTCGTCCACCCTTTGGTAGGCTTAGGCCAAGAACAAAAGGTGTCTTCCCATAACCCTAGATCTAAATGCTCGGATCTGAAGGGGATGCGGTTGGTTTCTACATTGATCAGATTGATTGGATCGGCATTCCCCCATTGGGCCTAAACAGTAGAGATTCTCTTGATCGGTAGGGATTACTATCTTGTTGCGCATCTCCTAAAGATCCAAAAAGCGGAAAAAGAAAAAGAGGGAGGATTGTAAATCGATGCGGAAGGATAAAAACTGTGGTGTATTCAGCAAGGAGAAAAGGAAAATTACCGTAGAAGCAGTGAAGTTGATAGCCATTGGAGGAGTTCTTGCGAGGGATCGCGCCTCTTGGTGAAGGAAGAAGCCGCCGGTGGAATGGTCGCCGGAGTGTTCTTCAGAGACGCCGTTGAAATGAGGATGAAGATGTGAGCTTAGGGTGAATAGGAAAACGGATGGTAATCTTTATAGGCCTAGGTCAAGGGGCATTTTCGAGTTTTCTTTTTACTGAGCAAAGATATGGAAGGGTATCGCGATGGATTTGCGCGATGATCGAGGGATTTGTAACTATTGGTGCTTCAGTTACTGGAGTTGTTGGTATTTTGCGGAGATGGTGCGCGGCAATCAAGATGATGGCGTAGGCATTTTTGGAGGGAAAAGATTACAACAGAGTAAATTTCGGCGCATAAGATATTTTATACTCCGAAATTGGGGGGCATGTGTTGACACCGTTTTTCGTACGGGTCAATATTAAACCAAGTGTGTTGATCGGCAAGAAGGTAAACGATGTTCCTCATCGGCATCAAGATGCCACTAGTCAGGTTACCGATGGAGGCAGAGGAAGTCTCCGATGGTGAATTTGATCGAGGAAGCGTTAAGGGTGAAAGATGTGTTTTGCTGATAAGGAGGGATTGCCGATGGAAACAGGAAGACATCGCCGATCGGAAATATTGTTGATGGATGCGAGATGACGTAGCTGACGTCAGCAAGAAGATGCCGATGGCAGGTGAAGGAAATTGCGGGTTGAAGAAATCTGCCGATACAAGGTTTCATCGCAAAGGAAATGGATAAGGAAACTAGCAATTTTATGCTAGTATTATTGTTTTAGTTTGAGTCCGACTCTTGCAGGAGTCGTTTTATTTCCTTAAAAATAGAAGTTATGTTTAGGTATGAGTCATGTCTGTTTACAACTCCTTTACCGGAGTCTAAATATGTACCCAAGGGCGATGTAAAAGACAATCAATCAAATACAAATCTACTACTTTTATCTACTTTTTCAGCATCTACTTTTTTCATACTAGTTCTAGCATATCTACGAGTTCTTATGACGTCTCGACGGGCTGCATCTACACGATCTCCGTCTCCTTCGCAAGTTCTGCGTTTTGATCAAGTTGAGCTTTGACGTCCGCGCACATCGTTGTCGTCTCGTTCAATCTTGTTCTAGTTATCGTCCTTGTCGATTAACTCATCAAATCGACTGACACACCTTGGAAATCGAGTTCGGGTATAAGCCCGAGGTGTTCGCAGATCCGACGTTTTTTGTGTCAACACTAGGTATACTAGAAAATAGTAGAAAGGCGACATAGCTCTTGGTGCTGAGGGCGCCCGAGCTCTTCGCGCTCTAGGGGTCGACGTCCATCTTGTCAGCGGCCTCGATCGCCACCACCAGCTCATCGCTGCGCACCTCGGCCATGGCGTTCTCGCATCAGTCCACCTCGCACTGGTACGCCACCTTGACGTTGGAGGAGACTGTGATGATGCCGCACGGCCCCGACATCTTGAGCTTGAGGTAAGTGTAGTTGGGGGCGGCTTTGAACTTCGCGTAACATGGTCTCCCCAACACCGCGTGATAAGTCCCTCGGTAAGCCACGAGCTCGAAGGTGAGGTACTCGGTCCGGAAGTTGTCTGACTCCCCGAACGTGACGGGCAAGACGATCTGCCCCAGGGGTACCGTTTGTCTCCCGGGGTTGATTCCATAAAAGGGAGCCCCCGAGGATCGAAGCTTTTCCCTACGTAGGTTGGGGGCCTCGAAGGCGTTGTAGTACATGATGTTGAGGCTGCTACCCCCGTCCATCAGCACTTTGGTGAAGCGCACGCTCCCTATGATCGGGTCCACGACGAGTGGATAACTACCCGGGTGGGGAATGTGGCTCGGATGGTCATCTCGACCGAACGTGATGTCGGGTTCCGACCAGTCAAGGAACACCGGAGTCACCGGGGCGACTGCGAAGACCTCGCGTCACTCCTTCTTCTGCCGGTGCTTGCAGCTATAGGCCTCTAGGCCCCCGAAGATCATGAGGCACTTGTTGACGTGGGGGTAGGAGTCTTCGCGGCCCCCGTCCCCGTCCTGGCCTTCTGACTGCTTTGGTTCGTCCTTGTCAGGAACGGCTTTGAAGTACCTGGCCATCATCTCACACTGCTGGAGTGTGTGCTTGACTGGTCCATTGTGGTACGGGCATGGCTTTGTGAGCATGTCGTCGAACTTGCCCACCTTCTTCCCGCCCTGGGGATGGGGGGGCTTGCGGTCTACCGCTGCGAAAACGTTGTTGCCGCTGCTACACTACGGCTTGCCCTTCTTCTTGTTCCTATTCTAGGCGCGGTTCGAGCCGCCTTCGTCGGCGGCCTCGACTTCCTTGACCTTTCCCTTGTCGGGGTGGAAGATTGCACCGACCGCCTCTTCTCCCGACGCGTAGCTCATGGCAATGTAGAGGAGTCGCTCAGTGGTGCGAGGATTGTTGCGGCCCAGTTCGTGGACCAGCTTTTTGTAGGTGGTGCCTACGAGGAATGCCCCGACAACGTCCGCGTCGGTCGTGGTCGGGATCTTGGTGCACTGCTGGGAGAAGCGACGAATGTAATCCCGGAGGGACTCATCCGCCTTCTGTCTGCAGCTGCGAAGGTCCCAGGGGTTTCCTGGGCGCGTGTAGGTGCCCTGGAAGTTCCCGACAAAGGTCTGTCGTAGGGACTCCCACCCATCAATGGTGTTGGGAGGTAGGTGCTCGAGCCACGTGCAGGTCACGTCTGAAAGATGGAGAAGCAAGTTGCGGATGATGAAATCGTAATTGTCCGCGCCGCCGGCCTGACAGGCGAGGCGGTAGTCGATGAGCCAGAGCCCGGGGTTCGTTTCCCCGGAGTACCGGACGACGTTGGTTTGTTGTCGGAAATGGTGCACGCCGGATGCCACGAATGAACGCCAAGGGGCCCGGTGGCTCCGGCGTGGGAGGCCGGTCTTCATCGCTGTTGTATCGGCCGCCACGTCGGCGTGGTAGCCCCGACTTGCGCTGTCTTGCTTGGCGTGCTTGCGCGCATTGAGAGTGTCGCGCACGTCACTCTTTTCGCCTACGCAAGCGTGCACGGCCGGACGCCGTTGTTCGGCCGATGCAGGATCCGGGTGGATCGTCCCCTCGCGGTCGTTAGGGTCCGCTCTGGCAGGGTGGCCGGCGCTGAGCCTGTGCCTCCGCGATGCGGAGCTCTCGGCCTGTTGTTCCGCGGCCCGCTCTAGAAGGGTCTTTAGCTCGTCGTGAGCGAGCTTGCCGTCGGGAGCATCTGGGATCGGAAGGTTGCGGAGCAACATCTTTGCTGCCGCGATGTTCTGGCTCACCCGTGTGAACTGCGGCATGCCATGTTCATCGTTCATGATGCGGTGGTGTACCGCCCGGGCCTCCCTGCGGGCGCGAGGCTCTGCGGGATCCCTGGCGGCTTCACGCTCAAGCTTCTCGTGCTCGAACGTCACCTTTCGCTGGTGCTCCGCGAGTTGTTGCTCTATGTCGCGGAGGTCGCGAAGCTGCTGCTGCCAGGCCTCTGAAGACTGCAGGTCGGGCCGTGGCTGAGGTACCGGAACACCCGTCTAGTGCACGGGCGTGCGGTTGCCATGGTCGTCGTCGTCCCCCTCGTCGATGAGGGTGGGGTCGACAGCGGCTGTGGGTGGAGGTGCGTCGCACATGAAGCACTCACGGACATGGTCCTCATTGAGGTCGCCAGAGCCGGAGTTGAGCAGGTAATCGCTGGCCTGGAGGAAACCATGAAGGGCCTCCTGATCCCTCAGACCGTCGAAGTCCAGGGGGTCCTAGGGATCAACGCTCCCGCGGCTTGAGTTGGCGTAAGATGTGGCCTCGGAGCTTGTGAGGAGATCGGAGACGGAGCGGGGATGGTGGGACGCTAGCCCGAGGCGTGTTCCTTCCGTGGGGTCAGCCTGGAACCACATGGCCACCATCTCCGCATAAGGCGCGGTGGCCTCCCTCATGCTGATGGGTTGCACCTCCGGGACGGACGCTTTGACGTGCCCGGGAGAGAGCGGTTGCCCTCTTGTGTGTTGCGCCGTCACGTTGACGAACGCGAAGTAGAGTTTGTGTAGGGACTCCTGAGTTGGCTGGGGTCCCATGAGCGTGTCAAGCTGACGCTCGAACTGAGGGTAGTCGGCCCGCGGGACGACTGCCCCACGAGCGACTCTTTCCTCGGAGGGAGACAGGTGGAGGTGGGCCATGGATGCGGTGATGGCGTCCACGGCTACCTCAGATGGTGCCATAGGGTGACGGAGGGCCAGGTCGATCCCCTACCCCTGGCCACTGGTGGCGATGAGACTTCTGAGGGCAGGGATACGTCACGGATGACGTCGCCCTGGCTCGGACGAGGCGGAAGAAGTCCCCGAGGGTGGACGACGTCATGGATGATGCCTCCTGGGCTCGGACGAGACGAAGGAGCCCCCAAGGGCAAATGATGTCATGGATGATGCCTCCTTAGCTCAGGCGAGGCGAAGGAGCCCCCGAGGGTAGAAGGTGTCGCAGATGAAGTCTCCCTGGCTCGGGCGAGATGAAGATCCTCCGAGGATGCGAAGGAGCCCCCGAGGATAGCTGGCGCCACGGATGACGTCACCCTAGCTCGGGCAAGGCGAAGATCCTCCGAGGGGAAGTAGCGGTCTTGGTTGATTTGGGGACGAAGAGCCCCCGCGTGTGATGACGTCACCCTGGATCGGATAGGGCGGAGAGCCCCCGAGGGTGATTTGGTTTTTGCGGAGGGCAGTAAATTGGGTACCCTATTTCTAGGTATCCGACAAAAATGTAAAACTAAAAATTTGGATTTGAATCCTACTGACTCTGGTTCATTGTATGATAAATTTCGTTATAGATGAGATAAATTCATGTGACAAAAAAAATGTGTGTCTGATACAAACAAAAGCTTAATATGTGTCCACTACAACCAAATGTGAATGTACCAATTGCCAAGGCTTTATTAAAAGCTAATTAGAACCTTAACCCTAGTAGAAACCACACCAAAGCTAATCTGCAAGCCAGGACAATGCAGAAAACATAAAGTGTCACAACTCTTTTTTCCTTGAACCTCAAGGTACACTACTCTAGAAACTCAAATCAGTGCCGATTCAAAACTCCCCTTCAGTGGCGGTTTTTGAACCGGCACAACCACTTCAGCAGTGATGAGCCCATGTCATCACTGCCAGTTATGCCAAACCGGCAATGATGGCTCGAGCATCACTGTCGGTTCATGTTACCAACCGGAAGTTATGCTTGAGCCATCACTGTCGGTTTGTGCCACCAAAGGTAGGCATATCACTCTCAGTTTTAATTGAACCGACAGTGATATTATTTTTTAAATTTGCATTTTATTAATTCTTTTATTTTCATATGGGTTTTAGGGTTTAGGGTTTATGGTAGAGGTGGTGGGGTGGGAGGTCGTGGAGGTGTTTCCTATCAAACCATATGATATCAATGTGAATTGAAGGTGGTTGTGGACCAGCGACAATACAAACCCATCACACATTTATAATAATTATTACAAAACATCCAAACAAAACTTAAAGTATCGAATTAAATGTCGCATCACAATAGCCTTTCGAGGCGGTCTTTTCCGTAGTTCTTCTTGAAGTGCTCACTCTTTACAATGGCTAGAGATCCTTTCCTGTACACTATCTCGTCCAGAATAAGAGTCGCTATCTCCTCTTGAAATATTTTTATCTCAAAATGTAGCAACCTGTTGTGGTTCTGTTCTTTGCGTTGTAAACTGATACAAGATGATATTGAGATGCACATACATAAGACAAAACAATAGAATTAAAATGAGATGTCTACGTACCATGGAATCTCCTATTCCTAGTTTTGCGCCAAAGTAGGCAAGCATTGCCCACATCACATAGAACCCGCATTCGTTGTTCCCCATTGGTTGATCTAGGGTCCTGACCCCCTTCATATACTGCACTTTGAATGGGGCTCTCCATTTCTTTTGCATCCTAGGCTCCACATTTGTCCAATCAGGTAATGCCTTCATTCTATGTTACAATGTAAATGAAGTGTGAAGGCTGAGGACATTAATTACAATATCATATGTGATTTTAAAGTGTTGTGATATTGGGTTCACTTACTTATTTAGCACTGTGACAAGGGAGTCGATAAGCTTAAGTGGCTTCTTCCTTGAGTCCCACACCTCGATAGTTAAATCTTTAAGACTTATATCTACGAAGACGTAATGGTTGCTGTAATCACAAAGTCCATGTTATTGAATGACATATCAAGGAAAAAAACACTTAAGTAAGGGTCGAGAACACATACTCGCAGTTGTAGGTTAGCAGTGCGTTTGTTTTCTGGACTGAGAACATTCCTTCAAACTCAATCTTCAAACTTTTTGATACACTCAATCTTCAAACTTTTTGATACATATGGATCTGTGAGACCGGCTTTGCATGTTGTCTCATTTACAAAGATGGGGTCCAAGAAGTCAAAATGACTCTTTCGTTGTTTAAGGCATAATTTTTCCATACACCTGCAAAATAAACATGGATATATTCAAAGTAGTGGTAGACACAAGACACGTTCATCATCCAAATGCCCAAGATCGAAGTAGCCAACCCATCAATCTTGATCATGGAGACTGATATGCCGTTTTAGTTGCTGCTACCACTGTCATCTTGTTGTACCACTTCTTTTTCACTGGTCTCTTCATCCTTATCAGTCCGCTCCTCTTCTTCTTTAGCATGTGTCTCATCATCCTGTTTGGAAAAACAAGATGAGGAGTTTGATGGGGAACATGGGTCACATCACATTAATGTAGAACTAACTGGTACCCTTGTGGGCCTTTGATACCTCTACTTCAGCCTCTCCACCAATAGCTTCGCTTGTCGGCTCCTCTCTAATTTGCCAAAGTTTGATCCACTCGTTCAATAACCCATTTTTAATTCGATTCCACTCCCTCAAAATCTAGAAGAGAATATACGAACTATTTACTTTAATGACCAAGTATATGCTAAATGGAAGAAAGAAGTATGCATGGGTCCCATATAGAAGAGAAGTGGAATTGAAATGTAAATAAGACAGTCAAAATGAACTATTTAATTGAACAACCAAGTAGGAGTGGATGCTAAACAGAATAAAGTAGTATGTGGTAGCAGCATCTGAGAGGTTGATGGAACCCTCCCTGTCCAGGACATCGCACACCACTTTATTATGTGGTAGCAACATCTTATTGGTTAAACTTGAGAAGCTTTGACTCTCCAAGATTCTTAGAATGTCTTATAATTTGGGATGGAGGGCGTAGGTTTCAAGGAGTAGTCATAGAAAGGCAAGTGTGAAACTACCTCTTTTGGGCTCTAAAATGGTACATTGACAGAGCAGAGCACCTCAGGCAAAATCGGAATGTCTTATAGGAACAACATCAATAGAGCGATTCAAAAATGCAGGTTATCCACTGCGACAGTTGATCTGAAACATCCTACACTATTCTTTTGTATATCTATAATGCTAGGGGATCCCCAACTGCAAAAATATTGCCTCTGTGGCTCTACTGGCCTAGCAAATTAGAGAATTACATTGTTAAGTAGCCAAGAGTCATTAGTTACAATATCGAATCTTACACCGGCTTGTTTTGCCCTCCAGTAGTCATTACAAAGAAAAACATGCCAGCTTGACATATTGCAGTATGTAGTTTTTTTTTAGAAAAAGGAAGTTTTATATCAATTCTTTTCTCGAAAACGCGGGAAAGTTGTGTTGGCACTTGCACCCAATGCCCAGGTGAGCAGCACCTGCTCTCTTCTCCTCTCCCTCTCCCCTGCTCCAAGGTAGAAGAAGAGCTTGAGCTCTCTACACACACATAGGTTCTCTATGTTGGCAGAGAACTGAACACTGATATGGTGGCAAAGAAGCTGCCTTTTCCATTGCATTGCTTGGTGTTATATACACAATACTTGTACCATACAAGGTACACTACTACATACTCCTTACACCTAAGGTACATGGCTGATCTAAGCCATTTCTACTCCTAGTACCAGCCTTCTAGAAGCTGATGTACTTCTAGCTACTACTGTACTCCAAACAGTAACAATGGAGTGGCCTATTGCCAACTCATGTACCTTGATCAGCAGGGTTGACCGAAAAAAGAGTGAGGGTGATCAGCAGAAGTTTAAGTCTTACCATTCTTTCCCTAATCTTTTGATGACTCATGCCTTGACCTCCACCATTCCAATCAAATTCCTCAGTTCAGAGAACCTGAGCCTTCCAAGTGATTTGGTGAGGATATCTGCAAGCTGCTTCCCAGACTCAACAAAAACAATGTTGATATGTCCTTCTTCCACACAATCCCGAAGGAAGTGGAACTTCACGTCGATGTGCTTGCTTCGATCATGAAGAACTGGGTTCTTTGCCAATGCAATGGCTGGCTGGTTGTCCACCTTGAGTGTCGGTGGATGGACCTCGGTGCCGGTGAGCTCTCCCATCAACCGGCGCAGCCACAATACTTGGCAAGCCGCGGTGGCCGCTGCGACGTACTCTGCCTCGCAGGTTGACAGCGCCACCATCTTCTGCTTTAGGGACTGCCACATGATTGGCGACGAGCCGAGGAAGACAAGCACACCAGAGGTGCTCCTCCGCCCATCAATGTCTCCGGCCATGTCCGCATCGCTGTACGCCGTGATCCCTAGTTCCCTGCCTTTGGGCGGCGCCTTGCTGAATGTCGTCAACTGGAGGCTGTCGCGCTTGGGAAAGACGATCCCCATCTCCACCGAGCCATGAACGTAGCGTAGCAGCCGCTTGACTGTCGTCGAGTGTTCCTCCCTCGGATCCTCCATGAACCGGCTCACATAGCCCACCGCGAACGCAATGTCCGGTCGGGTGTGAGTGAGCCAGCGCAGCCCGTCGACGATACTCTGGTAGAGCATCGCGTCCACCTTCGCCGCCGTGCTCTCCTTGGAGAGCTTTATGCGCTCCTCCATCGGCATGGCCACTGTCTTGCAGCCCGCCATGCATGCCCGCTCCAGCAGCTTCTGCGCGTAGGCGCGCTGGCCAAGCCTGATGGCGTCCGTGCTCTGCTTCACCTCGATGCCGAGGTAGTAGGACAGAGTGCCCAGGTCACTCATCTTGAATTTTGCCGCCATTTCCTCCTTGAATTTGGTGATGTCATGTGCGCGCGCTCCGGTGACAATAAGGTCATCCACGTACACCCCGACAATGAGGTGCTCCTTCCCCCATCGATGGGTGTACAAAGCGTGCTCCGTAGTGCACCATGTGAACCTGAGCTCCGCCATGGTGGCGTCGAGCTTGGCGTTCCACGCCCGTGGAGCCTGGCGCAGCCCGTAGAGCGCCTTGCGCAAGCGGAGAACCTTGCGCTCTACTCCTTTGGTGACGAAGTCTGGCGCCTGCTTGACGAAGACTGTCTCCGCCAGGTCACCGTTGAGGAAAGTTGTCTTGACATCGAGGTGGTGGACCTGTCAATCCTTGGCCACTGCGAGCGCGAGGAGGAGTCGTACTGACTCCATGCGCGCCACCGGCACAAAGACTTCCTCGAAGTCGATCCCTTCGCGATGGACGAAGCCATGGGCGACGAGCCGCGCCTTGTGCTTCACCACTGCGTCGCGCTCATCCCTCTTCACCTTGAAGACCCACTTGAGTCCGATCGGGCGGCATCCCGCCGGCGGATCGACTAAGTCCCAGGTCTTGTTGTCCTCAATAGCCTTCATCTCTTCCATCATCGCCTGCCACCACGCCGCGTTGTGTTCCGCGATGGCAAACGTGGTTGGCTCCTCTCATTAGCATGAGGTGGGGGTCGTCGTTGTCGAGCGCCCTAGATGCCAACCCGGGCACTGCTCCTGCGCCCACGACGTCGTTGATGCGGCAGAAACGCACCTCCTCCCCTTCATGGAACGCATCCACAAACTCCGAGATGTTAGAGGGTGGGGTAGCATACTCGATTGTCGACGTAGGCGTTCCCGGTGGTGGCGACGCAGGCTGCTCCGGCGATCCTGGGGCCACCTCAGCTGGACTGGGTGGTTCCCACCCGTCTGCAGCTGTTGGTTCACCTACCTCGGCCTCCTGAGGTGCTTCCCCCATCGGTGGCGCCTGCACCGCCTCGCCATGGCCTGGACCACCAGGTGTTCAACCACGAACGAGTCCCAGAGCCCGCCGCCTTCCTCCACCTCTGGCCGATCCCACTTCCATGACGTCGCTTCGTTGAAGACAACGTCTCGGGACACCACTACCTTGCCGCCGGCTGGATCGTAGAGGCGATATGCCTTTAATCCATCTTCATAGCCCAGGAACACCATGCGGGTGCTCCTGTCTTCCAACTTGCCGAGGCCCAGCTTGGTGGTTTTCACATGGCCAACGCACCCAAAGGTACGCAGCTACGAGACATTAGGCTTGTGCCCGTGCCATGCCTCGTATGGCGTCATCCCCTTCACAGCCTTGGTTGGCGACCGGTTCAGTATGTGAACCGCCATGGTAACTGCTTCTCCCCAAAACGCCGTTGGCATCACCTTTGCCTTCATCATCGACCTTGCCATCCTGACAATGGTTTGATTCCGGCGATCTACCACGCCGTTCTGTTGCGGTGAGTAGGGCGCGGTGTGATGGCACACTACCCCGTCATCAGCGCAGTAGGTGGCGAACTCGACCGACGTGAACTCAACGTTGCGGTCGGTTCTGAGCACCTTGAGCTTCTTCCTTGACTCCACCTCTGCTCGAGCCTTGAAATCCTTGATCGCCCCTGCCGCCTAATCTTTGCTGGTCAGCAGCCGCAGCCACATGTAGCGGCTACTGTCGTCCACGAGCAGGAGGAAGTACCTCCGGCCACCGTGTGTCGCCGGGGTGATTGGCCCGTAAAGGTCCCCATGGACTAGCTCGAGCAAATCCTCCGCCCGGTACTTTGCCTTCTTTGGGAATGACAGCCTTTGCTGCTTCCCCGCCAGGCAGTTGTCACACAGCTCGCCGGCGTGCTTGATCCGTGGCAGACCGGCCACCATCTTCCCGAGTCTTTCGAGCGCATCAAAGCTCAGGTGGCCAAACCGGCCATGCCAGAGCCATGGCTCCTCTGTGCACGCTGCTGCTAGACATACAGACTGCTCCACCTTGAGGTCTAGTAGATAAAGGCGATTCCGAGAGCGCGATACCTTCGCGAGAAGACGCTGCTCTCTGTCCTTGATCCTCAGCATGCCGTCAAGGATCAGGATCTCCGCGCTGTGCTCGTCGAGCTGCCCCAACCTGACGATGCTCGAGCGCAGCTCTGGGATGAAGTAGACCTCTGTGAGTGCACGGTTCTCTCCGTTTCGGCACCTGAAGACGATGGTCCCCTGGCCGCGGATTTGCACCTGCGAGCCATCGCCGAACTTGACTGGTACGGTCTTGTTCTCGTCGAGGTCGGAGAACGCGGCGCGGCAACCCATCATGTGGTTGTTGGCCCCGGAGTCGAGGTACCACCTCTGATCCAGGCTATCGCCGACAGCGCCTAGGTGAACCTGCGTGCATGGCTCGTCAAGGTGGACAGCCGGCGGCGCAGTCCGCTGCTCCACCTTCTCCTCCTCCTCTTCGCCTTCCTGCAGCGAGCAATATTCGCCCATCAGTAGTGCGTATTCATCGTCGCTGTCATCCCGAGCCAGGTGCGCCTCTTCCTTCTTCTCCGGATTCTTCTCTGGGCACTCCCGTGCCCAATGCCCCACCTTCCCGCATCGCCGACAGACGTTCGGGCCGGTGCGGCGCTTGTTCTTCTTGTCTGTCGGCGCCTTGCCGCGTGGCTTACCGCCTTCACCTCTGCGGTCACCGCCGCTCCGGCTGTTGGAGCCCTCCCCGGACTTGCGCTTGTCCTTCATCTGCGCATCCCACTCCTCTTCCGTCAGCAACAGCTAGCCCTTCGCCTTCTCCGCCGGCGCATGTCCTCCATCGCGCGCAGCCGCCCAGTCACGTCCTCGAGCGATAAAGTGGACAAATCCAGCATTGTCTCGATGGACAGAGCGAGCTGGGCGTATTTGGCAGGCACGACGCGCAACAGCTTGGCGATGACATCCTCGTCCTCCATCGGCTTGCCGTAGGTGGCGAGCTGGCCTGCTAGCGACTGAAGACGCAGCGTGAAGTCCTCCACCGTCTCCCCGGATTTGAACCGGAGATCGTTGAACTCCCTCCGAAGCTGCTACGCCTTGGCCTTCTTGGCTCGATCTGAGCCGACGCAGAAGGACGCCAGCATTTCCCACGCCTCCTTGGTCGTGTCCTTGCGGCCGATCGCCTCATGGTACTCAGTGGGAGTGTACGCCATGAGAGCCTCCATGACGCCCACCTCCGCATCCTCACTGGCGTTGCCGGTCTCCACGGCAGCCCACCACTTCCGCGCACGCAGCTTCCACTTCATGTGGACAGCCCACTCGCCGTAGTTGGTGCGGGTGAGCATTGGCCAAGAGCTGGCTCCGCCAAACTCCCGCACCGTGCGCACCTCCGCCTGGGGCTGAACGACCAGTGGCGCTCCCGCCACCATGTCCTTCCCCGAGCCGCCATCCTCTTTGGCCCCCGCGCTTGCATCCATTACTGGCGGTTAAGCGTAGCAACGATCAAAGCTTTGATACCAATTGTTGGCACTTGCACCCAATGCCCAGGTGAGCAGCACCTGCTCTCCTCTCCTCTCCCTCTCCTCTGCTCCAAGGTAGAAGAAGAGTTTGAGCTCTCTACACACACAGGTTCTCTGCGTTGGCAGAGAACTAAACACTGATATGGTGGCAAAGAAGTTGCCTTTTCCATTGCATTGTTTGGTGTTATATACACAATACTTGTACCATACAAGGTACACTACTACCTACTCCTTACACCTAAGGTACATGGTTGATCTAAGCCATTTCTACTCCTAGTACCAGCCTTCTAGAAGCTGATGTACTTCTAGCTACTACTGTGCTCCAAACAGTAACAATGGAGTGGCCTATTGCCAACTCCTGTACCTTGATCAGTAGGGCTGACGGACAAAAGAGTGAGGGTGATCAGCAGGAGTTTAAGTCTTACAAGCTGCGCATCATTATATTAAGAAGTTTGATATCAATCTCAGCATAAGTTATGCAGTCAATCAAAATTTATTACAAATCAACTCTTTTGCTTATAAAAATAATCTCACAAAAAGCTTGCTAAAAAGAAAGACACAAAAATCTATGCGATATGCCTATTTAAAGATAGCCTCCCATGTTTCACAAAGATCTCTATTGCTGCTGTCTTGGGGATATGACTTTGTTCCTGCCATTATTCCCCACTTACTCTCATCCTGTTTGCAGTAGCAACTAAATAAATGAAAATGAGGACGAGAGTAATGGAGAAATTGGAGTTATATAGGGCAGCATATTGTTTGGATGAGAATGAATAACGTGCCAGCACCTCTTGTTATGTCCTTCTAAGTTCTAAGCATCAAAAGATAAAATCTCTTCAGCTGCTTGCTTGCTCTGTTAGCTCTGCTTCAATTTCCCACAATTTGAGCCACTCAGTCAGTACCCCATACTTTTGATTGATCCTCCTCAAAACCTAGAAACAGAAGTGAAAACAAAACAAAAACAAGAGAGTGTCACATGTAAGGAAATATATCCAATTCAGGA